>CM043875.1:40848632-41555651 GCA_023846275.1 Vanilla planifolia | reverse complement strand
ATGTCGATCAATAACCTTACCTCAAACCCTTTTAAGAGATGAACTCTACACTGTCAAAAGTCAACAATGGAAAATTTTATTGCAAAAGTTTACTAAATTGCAAAGAAATTACACAAATTGAGATACTCTAAGATGTACAACCCCTTGAATATCTATTCCTTCTTGTGAAACTCTTCTTCACTATAACAAGCACCGCAACAAATCTCACACTTACCTTTAACAATAAGAATACGTAAGGATTTCAAAGAAGAATGAAAAAGAGGAATTTAGGGAAAAAGGAAAAACTTTTATTGAAACTACTCAAAGAAGAAACAATGTAGCTAAGAAAACTTAATAAAAAGACTATCATAACTTAATGATAGCAAAGGCCTAAGGAATACATCTGCACCTTGGGAGGTCTCTATTTATAATTTTAGAGTCCTTGTAGGATTCACATCAACAGTTTGAATTCAAGTAAGATAGTTGCAAAAAAATGTTTAATCTTAATTCAAATTTGTAAACATCCAAATCTTTGGGATCAAAACCTAATTAATCTTCTTCTAGTGGTTGTTGAAGTTGTTGTTAGTTTGGAATGATCTAGTTTGAATTTAAGCTTTTGAATGAAGCATGGGAGTACTATGCTTGAAATTCACTAAATTTGACATTTGAAAATCCATCAACAGCTTCATATGACCATCTACTTAGTTCGATCCAATCACCTGATGTGAGAAATGGGGTAGTTTGATAATATTTGCAAACTCCTATTCTAAAACTTTCTTTTTATCAAAAAATCTCAAACGATTGATCTAAATTTGGGCAATCCAATGTTAGGGATCACATAGTTCAACATGGATAATTGAATAATTTGATTAACGTTAGTAACTCCTACTCCAAACCCCCCCCCCCTTCATTACAAAGTCTAATCCTAAATCAAACAAATCAACTGAAGGATCAAAAAGTCCAACCAAATAAAAAATTTTCTTATTCAATTTTTTTTTCTTTTCTTAAATGTTGATGTTTTTAAGATGATCGTAGCCTATAACTAACTCAAAACTCATCCCACAAACGAAGAATGGCTTGGACAACTACTCAGGTGCAAGTAGGTTTGCCATGGAGATCTCTTACAATGACCATTGCAATTCAAACTTTTGAGTTAACTTGCTTAGTTAAAGGCTTTGTAAGAAACATCAAACATATAAATTAAACGTTTAAAAATTTTATATAACATTAAACCTATTAAATAGTTATATATCTCAAACAGAACTTTAGATTTGCAAAAATTAAAGAAGATTAAAGTATAAAGATGGGCTTACCTAATATTTGGAATTGTTTATGGAATTTCAAATTCATTGGTATTTGTAGTAAACAATTTAACAAGTCAACATAATCACTACAAAACACTACCTTTAAGAGTTTTTAGAAGTAGTACATCAATATACTGAAAGTTCAATGATATAGATTTACTCCAAGCAAACTTCATGATGTTGATAGAGTTCATAATGACTTATACAAGTGCAAAATTTTGATAAACGTACAACATATAAATTTTGTTGCAAATAGCATTTTTAGTATTTTGGCTGCCAGCAATATACTAGTAACAATTGTGGACATGTGATTCATATCGTAGTTCCCTCAATAAGTTTTGTTTGTTTGTTGTTTGACATATGCTTGTCATGATGTGCTCAAAAACATTTTAGCATGCACACCAAATAATAAATTGAAATCTAAAATATAGTTATATGTTATTCTATCCATATCATTTGTTTGATCGTCAGCAAGTATATTTTTGATATAATAAACTCTTTTTGGTTGACAAGAATCTACAAGTCATCTTAAGCTCAAGTTGGGATTGAACAGCCCTTAAGACTTGTGTAAGAGGGATTGGGGTGGGAAGGGAAAGGTCAATTAAAATCCAATATTATTTTTGTTTTGCTACCCCATATGTTGATATATTGATTGCATCCTTATTTTGTTACCATTATTGGCTAAAACTATTATCTAGTAGGTAAGATTTTGTATTGATTTATTATTGTTTCTTGTTCTTAAGCAATTGTTCATTCTTTTTACAACTTAGCTTAAATGCATGGTTTTCATTTTGGTATTCATAATGCTCCATTGCTTTAGTTCAATATAATATAGTTGTATACTTTTTTAACCGATATGCATGAAATTACAGTTCTAAATCTAGAATCAATGGCAACTACCCTTGATTTTGTACATTGAGGACTCAGCGATTCTTAAAGGCATATAGTTACATTTAGAAAATTCTATTTTCTACTCATATAGTTAATACTAGAAATATTTTGAAAACATATTCTTTAGTAATTCTTTATTGGATATATAGTCTCACCCAATTTTACATTTTTCAAATTAAGGAGAAAATGAAGATCTATTAGAGGTGGATTAGTGAAGACAATTTAAATTGAATGGTGGTTTCTTAATTGTTTGGTACATTTTTGTAGTTTGTGACTGAGATTTATTATGTAATTTTATTAAATGGACATGTCCACCCAAAGGTTTTGGCAAGATTTTTGGGGTTGGTCAAGTGAGCATGACAAGACATGTCTCCATAACTCCTTAAGACTTCATGGTTGCTAGAATTTGACATCTTATCACCTTCCAGCACCATATGGATTACATACTCATGAGTTTGGAAGATTGGATACAAAGAGGAGAAGAAATTAACTTAATTACATTAGGATAGTTGATGATTCTTTCTTAAATTGCCATGATCACACCATCGATTTCTTTTTGTTATTTGCATCTTGGAGAAGAGGAAAGGATCACATGAAGAACACTAGTTTCCTTATTACAACAAATTTTTATAAGAACTCTTAAAAGTAGGATTAAACAAATTCTCAATTTCTTAGAGTGACTTTTGCTTCTTAACTATAATCTCCTTTTGGCACTTTAATTGCAAAAGCTGCATCTTATTCCAACATGATTTCATCATCGAGATTGCTTTCATCAGTTCTTCAAGTGAAATGGCACATCGCTTGAACTCTAGATTTCAATAATCTAAGTTAGCTCATTTTGGTCAAAAGTATCTTTTGATTATGCAAAATCGATTTTGGTATAAACCCAATCATTTATATTTATTTAAAAACCGATCTTTCCTTCATGATTACAACCTATTTAACAATCAACCTCTCCTTATGATTGCTACAAACCTCTACTTGCATTGGATCCATGATCCTCACACCCCTATAAGTAACATTTCTACATCAAAATGATCTTCCAATCAACAATTCATTGATATGATTTTGATTAGCACAAGTTCACATGCAACATTGAAAATTATCAAAATTTCTTGACATTGCATGGATAAGCAAGACCATGACCAACATATTACTATGGTTCCATAGATTGTAACAAAACACTTGAGTAGCAACAAAATTTCCACCTTCACAAGAAGGGGGTGGTGCAATTATACTCCACCACGATATTCCAAAGGGTATACAAATCCTACAGGAAAATATGTATTAAAAAAAAACTCCGTACCAGTGCAGGAGAACCAAAACAAAAAACCCTATTCATGTTTCCCAATTTTCAGGAGTGTCAGGGTTTATAGAAGCCCGAAAATTTAGAGAAAATAAAAACTTTTAGTACCAAATTTGCACTTTACCAAATACAAACGTATGCTTAAACGCAATATTCATGACGCAATATAAATCCTACAAGAAAAAAAATCCAATTTAAAAGGACTCCATACAAATTTAACCTTGCTAAGTTTTCTAACTGTCATGCATATCAGAATTTACAGAAGCCCAGAATTTTAGAGAAAATAAAAGGAAAGAACAAACCAGCGTTCCTTGAACGTTTTACCAGGAACAGCTTGGTAGCCATGGGGATAGTAGGTAGGGCCAGAAAACTGCGGATGGCCAGTGGCACCTGGAGGTGGAACGGGCTGCGGGAATCCGATGGCCGGGGACTGATGAGTCGGCAACCCCTCGAAAGTCCCGTATTGAGGGCTGCTTTGGCGATGGTTGTGCTGGCTGTGATAGTATGTTTCCGCGGCCTCTGCCCCTTCGGCCTTCCTCTCTTCTTCGTTCATCCTCTCTCTCCCTCTACCCTACTTCTTCCGACTTCTAAAAAGTTCCCGCCGGTGTCTTAAGCTGACGACGGGCTCTCATAGAGATAAATTCCCGTTATCTTTGACGGCTGGTCCTCAATCAGTCAAAATTAAAAATAAAATATAAATTGTACTTTATTTAATATTTATAATCGCTATATTTTTACTTTATTCTCTTTGTTCTAAATCAAGAACCAAAGTATCTATTTTTTTTTTAATATCACATTTTCTTCTACAATTCAATGGCCAACTTTCACCTCATCAAGTTCTTCACACTCCTATCTCATGGCATTCTAAACGCAATTGTCACAATTGTGGGAATTTAAATGAGTATTAAATACATAAAAATATTAGGTGTTTATGATATTGAGTGGCTTAAATGTAAAATAATTAGTTAAAGCTTAGCACATATCTTGCCTTTCAAATTTAAAAATATTAGGTGTTTAAGCTTTTTTGTAGGCATTTTTAAGCTATTTAAAGTTAATTTAACTTAGCTATTCATTAGTAAGGCTAGAGAGTGAAATTCTATTTGATTATCATCTTAGGATATGGATATGCTCATCACAAACCTTGAGTTAATTATAAGTTTATTATTTTTTTAAACTAATTTACTTCAATGTTGATATCATATATTTTTTAGGTACTTTAAAATGAAAATAACACATATTATAATCATTCTTAAATCATAAAAAATCATGTATGTTATTAAATTTTAAATAATATAAATAATTAAAAATATTTATTATAAAGATAAATTTAATATTTATCTTCATTTCTTCAAAGTTACCCCAACATAACATAAGATGTGTGTTTTTGCTCTTTCTACTCATCCTTAGAGCGAGTTGAAATTCTAACATCCACAATATTATTTCGTTCCAAAGCTTCAATTTTATCCACTCATTCTTTTTTATGTGTAGTTTGTAGTATAATGAACATTTATACTTAATGACTTGCTCTTAACACATTATATTGCATGTTAGGTTTTTGTTATGTGATTATAATATATCATGTTATTTTTTATTAACATTTAAAGCAATGCACTTACGACTAAAGATAATATACATAAAAATGTAAGTATATAAAGCATATATCATATAAATTTCATGAAATCTTTTTTAAATAATATAAACAAAAGTATACCTGTTGACAATATATTCAAAACTAAATCAAAAGCATAATATGTTGCATTGAATAACAATATCCAATTTAAGTATTATTGTATTTATTCTTATAAATACATGACAATAATGGCTAAAGATATAAAACGTTAAACCATGTCATTTTATTATAATAAAATAATAAGATACATAACTTGTTCATTATTATTGCATGATTATCATCTTAATTTAATCTCTTGAAGTTTGTCTCTAATCTTAACACAATCAGAATTGTCTTCTTATTGCAACTGCTCATCATTGACACCTCCCAAATATAGTTCATATATTTTCATATTGATCTAGATGTCGTCCTCATAATGTTTACAAATAAAGTTATACAATACTCAACCAGGCCTTTATTATATCTACTTGAACATTGCATATAAACCTTAATGTATGATAAATATTTAAACCTTTTATTCAAAGTTCTAAACATTCGTTCAATGAAATTACCAAGTTATGTGTGCTAGTGAATATATAGCACATGTGCATTATCATATCGATGTTGTTGTATCATGTAGTATTTGCACAAATGATGCATAAATTCTTTAATAAAAGCAACAAATATGTTAGTTTTTGTATAACTCAAGCCTTTATTATATCTACTTGTAACATCTCAAAAGTAGAAATAATAAATTTAAATCATGAGATATTGAAAAGAAGAATTATAAAAAAAATTAATGATTTTAAGAAAATAGTTATTAAAAAATAATATTTTTATCTAAATATATTTTGAGAATATTTATAATTTTGTTATAATTTTTTAAATTTATTTAATATATTTAGATATTGCACAATTCGATATCATATGATCGTACAAAACAGTCAAATAAGAGAATTAATAGATTCATTTGTAATACTTGACTAAAAGCCTAAACTAATATGAGAATATGTTATATTTACAAATGCTTGCTATTATTTATTGAATAATATGTTGTTCTATATTATTTATTGTATATTTTGCTTAATTATATGTTAAATGTATATCATGTCACATAAGTTAAAATAATAAACATATGATTAGTAAATATTGATAATAAACTGATGTAACATAATCAAGAGATGAAGCTTTAACAAGTATTTTCAAAGCTAAATTACTATCTAAATTAATATATCTCTAAAAGTAGATGTTTTACTATTCTGATTAATATATTTAAAAATAAGATCGCTATCTAGATTAATATCTTTGAGAGTGTTATCAAAAAGATATTCTTGTACTATAGATTAAAATCTTATAGATACACAAAAGAAAAAAGAGTTAAAAGAAATAATATAATTTCTTAAATAAGAAATTAGGTTTTAAATGAATTCAAATAAAAAGAAAGAAAGTATGTTTTTATTGATTTATATTACTATTGATATAAATCATGCACATAATTATCCAATAGTTATTTTTTTTATTATGTTGTATGTTTTGTCATTAACCCTATGTTGATTGCTCACAACTATTTTGGTATAGCACTTTCAAATTAAACAAGATACCACAAAAGGCTATGTGAGAGAAATAAGATTCAGTTTATTATAGCATGTCATAGAAGATAATTATCTATTAATAGAATGGTTATTTACAAACTTTGTTATATGAAAAAAAGTGTATATAAAATTATTGATATTGTATATACATATGGTTTAAAAAAATATGATAAACTTGATGTTCTTATAAGTTGTAATTAGATAGTTATTTTATATTACTTAATTTTAAAATGATAAATACTTTCTTATACTATGGTTTTATAAAAAGAAAATAATATTTTTTATATATTTTTAAAATCTTAAGAAGAAAGAGAAAGAAATAGATGCCATCACATCAAAATTTGAAAACAATGATAAAGATTTGCCATGAGATAATATAGTATTATATAATATAAAAGCAACAAAAATACAAGTATAATATAGTATAGAACCTAGCACCTAATCATATAAGTACAATAAGGTAAACATATTAATACAGTAGTATGTAAGTGTGGAATCATAGAAATATTGGCTTGTGCAATACAAAAAAATATATATCATATGGTCACATAGGAGAATATGTATGGGGCTTAGTGCAAAAACATCTAAAGAAATATATCATAAAATAATTATATAATATGATAAAATGATTATATTAATATGATTATGACATAATAGCATAAATCATAGGAACGTCATCGATTATGACTTAATTAAAGATATGGATAATGAATTGTATAAGCATTACAAAAAATATCATACAATATGATATAATAAAAGTTCTTAAAAATAGATGAATGGAGTTGTACAATATAATAATTGATAACATTTAGTAAGATAAAATGAAGACTAGCATTGTAAGCAAAATTGCCTATACAATATAAGAGAAATTATAGTATCATACCCATATGATAGAGAAATTATAACAGTATATTAATAAGAAGTTGAGATAGATTTAAAAAAAATTAAAAGATGAATAGTATAAATCTAGTGATCATACTTATATAAATAATGAAAACTAAAAAAAAATTCATAACCTAAAATAATGAATAACTCAGAAAATTAAATTTAAGACAAATTTAATAATTAGAAAACCCATGAAAATTAGAGAACAAAAGATAAATAAAATTATTAATTATTAATTAACTTTAAGACTAGCATTTATATGTACTTTTTCTTATATTAATAAAATTTATATGTAATAGTTATATTGGTGAATGATCATCTTCTATAAACTATTATCATAAGTTGAACCTCATTTATCTTTTGTAGTCCTATGTAATGTTTCCTCTGAACTAAAAGTTTTTAGGGTAGCAATAGTTTCCAACATCAATGATAAAAGAAATCTTTTATTCATTGTGTTATCCCATTTGTGTTTGATGTCATCCAAATAATATATTTAAAAATCTCATATAAACTATCATTCACAAGGTTGTTAATTCCAAAGAAATGGTAGCCATATTATCTAAAGGCTTTGGCTTGTTTGTCGTATTAATCCAAATGCTTAACATTTTTGTTCATTTTCACATTAATGATAATGGCAAGCCATTTAGGGTAACAATTTCTAATTTTTTTGTATCATGAGTTTCTTAAAAAGTTATAAAGAGATGAATATCTTATAATTAAAAAATTTTATGAAGTGCATAATTAGTTACAACCTTGAGGTGGTGCCTTTTTTATTGAGGTTGATCTCAATGGTTCATTTGACATCACTAAGGTTGTGTTTCTTTGCCCCCATGTTCAAATAATATTTTTAAAACAATCACTTTAATGCTTCCTTACTACATGGATATGACATATATTATTTAACATAAATTTAAAGTTTGCCTATGTTAGCAAAAATACTTGTGATAAATCCATGGGATAAGATCCTATCATTAGTTGATATGGATGAAGGGTCTCGAATAGAGTTGCTCAATGAGACAAAAACAATAAAAGATGTGGAAGAATAAAGTCAGAGATGATATGCTGGATCCCATGACTTCAAGTTTTTACCTTCTCCTTTCAATGCATTTTTTAAAAAAGATAAAGTTGGTGGGGATTTCACACTTTTGAGGATTCCATGTTCCCAACTTGAATTTCTTTTGGATTCCACCAAAGAAGAAGTTTGGCTTATAATTAATTCATGAAAGGTTATCTCAAATATTTAATAACTAGTTATTTACAAGTTATTAAAAAATTAGAAGATAATACTTGGGAATCCTCCGTTGATGGATGAGTAATAGATTACTTTTCAAAGTTTTTGGGGATAGTTAGGCACAAGTGAGGGCCTTTTGGGATTATAACATGCATTAAAAGACATGTTTAAGCACTCTGGGAGTCTTGGGACCAAATTTTTATTATAAGAAGGGCTTTTCTTGTCATATGAGTAAGAGATGTTTGGAATGAAGTTGTAATCATGTTGTGAATGCATCAAAGAAGATAGGCATTAGGGATGCACTCAAATATGCCAATATGTTGTGGAGTGGAATTGATGAAAGCTATGCTTATTGAACATATGAGTCACAATCATCCCATGACAAGAGTCTTTAAGACATTCTTGAGGTTGCAAGAATGACTAAGAAGTAAGCTATATCAATTGGATTTTATCTCTAGCACATGGAAATTAAGAGTGATGTGATGGATCTTACAGAGATCATACTCAGTACCAAAATGTATATAGGTTTTGTAGAAAGTATAACATGAATGTTTTGGGGAGTGGCCAAAGCTATTTATAATGAAATTTGACTTGTAGATAATGTAAGAGAGTCATAGAAGATGCATTGGTGTTTTTGAGTTGCTAGACAGTGCTAAAGAGAAATGACATGCTATTGGGAAGGCCTTTGAACATTAATTGAAGTTGTAAAGAAGGAAGAGATGGATTAATAATGCCAAGGTTATCTAATATGTAAGTAGTATATTGCTAAATTACCCATTAATAAATCTTGTTGGTCATTTTTAGGTGTTTTCAAAAGTGTCTAATAATCCAAGAGGTGACTAATAATTGAACCAAATTTATGAAATTGATTAAATCTGATTAGGCCTATGTTTGTTTCTAAAAAAAAATTGAACTGATTTAATTGATTTAATTCTCTATTCTAGCATATGGTACCAAAGAATGGGTCCGACTTGATCAAAACCAAAATAAATGCAAATGAGTTTAATTTAGTGTGACCATCTTTTCCTTGGAATGCAATTTAAAGACAAACTCTTTTCTTGATAATCAAAGGGCAAATGACATGTCCTTCAATAGTCACGTATATTCTTATAAAAATGAATGTGGTTTTTTGTTTTCTTAATTTTGACATGAATGGAAGTCTAGCACTTGTTTAGGTTGGAGTCATTCTAATTTGAACTAAATTAGATTCCCAAGTCATCTCTTTAAACTTATTTGACCACATCCAACCAATACCCATCAACTTCTCTTCCCTTATGAACTTCTCTATTAGATTGTGCAATTAGTGGAAATTATAAGGATTGTGGGTGTGATTTTGATGGCATTGGCAATCCTAAATTGATCAACCTTATGTTAAATGCAAGGAAGTGTTGCATGGGCACCTTATTTAAATAGCTTCCAAGATAGCCTCTTTAAATGAAATGAGTGAAGTAGAATTCGACCAATTTTAGGGTAGATGAATCTTGTGTTGTCATTGAGACTAAATTTCTTGATGATCTAATGTGCAAATGAACAATACATTGAGGGAAGAGATGGCCAAGTGAGGCCCTCAAACTCCCCGACACCCCCTTCTAATTGAACAACCTAAAGGTTGATTCCACCAAAAATGTAGTGAACAAATTACATTTGATGGCATCAAAATGTTATTGAGTATGATGAATTTGTGTCAAACGTAATGACATAGCTCAAATGGCTAGTCTTGCTCTTAAAGTGCTTAAAGGGCAATACATTAAACCTTGGGTGTGGCTGCTTAGAGTTGATAAAATCATCAAGTGCGAAAAATGTCATCCCATGGCTATGAACCATTCTTAATTTCACTTGCTTCTTGTGTGCAAGCGACATTGGACACGAAAAATTTTCCCATTATCCATGGAATTGAAGTTGTGCGAGAATTAATCAAAGAGTATGCTTGATGCTAAGCTCCTTTAAACTGTACCTAAAGAGTGGGAGGAAACATGCATGAGGTTTTCAACGTCCTTGGGAAATCATCGTTGGGCAATTGAAAAAGGTGGTTTCTTTAACAGTCAAGTTTCTTTCCATGCGACTACATTTCAATCCATTAGAAATGAAATTCAAGGATTTTTGTTGATACATTGGAGTTTCAATATCAAAGCAATGATCGTTTGATTAGGAGCATTGTATTCACTAGTTCTTTGCTTATACTTGTTATAATGCTTATTCATTGAACTTCTATAATTGTTTGATAATGAAAAATCTTAGGAAAATAACTAATTCTACGATAAAGTTTTTGGCATTTTTCTTGAGTTGTTTAATCATCTTTTGTCATATAAATGTTGATCTATTAATAAGAGTTTTGAATTAGTAGAGCTATCAATCCATAGTTTACCATGGAGAATTAGAGGTGAAGTTTTTTCTTAATCCTAAAATATTTTTCTTTTGGTTCCTTGATTAAGTTCATTAAAACTTTCCCTTAACTATCATTCTATATGGTGGGTATATGGCAAGCAGGAGGTCCCTTCTTATTAATTCAACCAAGTTCATGAGCATGAGGTCGAGTTCTATAATGACTATGTTGGACATCTGTCAATCATGTTGTGCAAGAATTTGTCTTACTACTTGATGTTTTGTTGATCGACATTATCTATGTGTACTTTGATTACTAGATGACCTTTGTTGTCATGTTTCATTTCATTATGCATTACTATATGTCATAGGCTGAAGGTCAACCCCTTCTTAGTATGGATTTTTTTCTATCTTAGTTGATGTCATGAAAGATTAGCCTTCTGGATGACTTGATAATATTATGCCATGTGAAGAGTTGGATGTCTTCCATCAAATTTTGTCACATAAAAAAATGGGTAGATCATTTGTTTAATAGAGATCTTTATTTCTATTAAATCTCCAAGCATATTGCATATTTTAGTCTAAATGGCCTTTAAAGAAAGAATCTACTTTTATAAGCCGACTATTATTTTATGCCTAGTTGAAGATTTATCATAGTATAAGCCAACAAAGCACTGTAAAATGTTCTCAATATAGAAGTGCACACTGATATGATTTCAAGACAAACACAAAAGTGCATTTCAATAATATTGCATTTCGCTTTAACATGTCATTGAACAATGTAGGTTCCATGTTTTCCATCCTTATAACTAATTTACTTCGATTATCAACTTATTTTTTCTCTAAGATCATTGCTCCTATACAAGTACATACACATCTATGCTTTGTATATCTTTTCTAATGCTTTACCAACTTTGTGTCCTAGAGTTATCATTTTGTATTGCAATTGGAAAAAGACAAGCTACACGAATTCATACTTTATACTTGAAGGCTATAATAAGGCAAGATATTTCTTTTGTTGATAAGAAAACAAACATTGGAGAAGTAATGGCTAGATTGTCTAGTGGCATTATTCTTATTCAAGATGCCATTGGTGAAAAGGCGAGGAATTAACAATATCAAGAAGGACATTATAGCCTAACTTGCTTTATATTTTCCTTTTATTTGTTGAAAAATAAAGTGTAATAATGACTAACTAGATGGTTCTCATCTCTACCTTAATCATTAATCAATAAAATGTTTGCATCTTATTTTTGAAAATTGTAAAGCACTTTTTGTAGCATAGATTATTTATGCAATAGTTATAGAAATTTCTTCTACTTTAGTTAGTATTACATTCTTCTAGTAACTTTTAAATTGCATATTAGATCTACCTTGATTAAACTTTTTAAGAATTTCTATCAATTAGCTCCAAATATCATAATACTTGCCCGATTTTTACTTGGACAAGTATGCAAAAAAAGTTTTGGAAAAAAACAATAATTATATAGTTGAATGACATGATTATCTTTCTAGTTTAGGAAATTTATTCACCAAGTCTCAATGTTTGTGAGGACCTTCATAACATCATTTATAAAAGGATGGTATCAGACACTAGTTATGATGTATAGTGTTCCATTTCTTGTCATTAATGATGTCAAAATTATTAGTTAATAAAAAATTAGAGTTAGATGTATAGTTAAAGAGATAATGGGATAATAGATAATAGGTGAATATTAGAAAATGAACTTGATTAAAAATAGTTAGAGTTAGTTGACATGAATAAAACATCTAGATAATTAAATTGGTTATAGTTAAATTTGCTTATGGGTCATATGATTGATCAAAATTAGTTATCAGTCATGAGTTTGTAATAATAGTGGTCAAATTTAGTTATCACTTATATCAAATTAGTTATTATCAAAGATATTTTATAACTAAAATTTATCACTAAAATTATATATATATATATATAATTATAACATGTCATGAAATATAAAGTTTTATTAAAAAAAATTTAATTTTTATTGTCTCCAACTTGCTCATCATTTCTCTATATTAAATTCATATTATTGTTTGAAGTACTTCTTGTAATAATAACTTGTTATATTGAATGAACAACTAAGGAATATATGCTTTTCCCATGTGATTGTCCATTAATTTGTTTTATTTATTTGATTTTTTATGGCAAGGAGGTTGCTTCTTTGGAGGTAGATCATTCAGATGTACAATAAGTTAATAAACAATGCTTATAAATCAATTGTTCTTAAAACAATAAGAATTGGTGTGGGCTTTAGTGCACTTAAGATGATTATGTAGTACAATTATGACTTAGCTCTTTGGTATGGTGCAAGATTGACTACTAATGGTGGGTACAATGATAGTATTATTATTAACATTATTTTAGTAGTGACAATGTGAGCAATATTAATAATTTTTCTATATACTCAAATAAATGTGTTGGTTTTATTCTTATAGAAATGATGAAATTTTGAGCATGAGTTTATGACCTTATTCATCGCTGTTACATATGTTGTGGTAAGTCTCTAGGTGAATTTTCAATAAGTTAGGTTACTACACACAAGATGTTTGCAATAATTCATTGAAAACTAGAGATTTATGCTTATGCAATTGCAAGGCCAATCCAAAAGAATCCTAATATCTTAGTGTCAGATGAAGCAACAAGTGCATTGGTGGATAGTCATTGATGAAGATTATAGTTGATAGAATCACAGTCATTGTTGCTCGTCGTTTGAGTACTGTGAAGAATGTTAACGCCATATAATTGTGTAAGAAGGAAGGATAGTAGAACAACATGTGCATCAATTGTCTTTCCCTTTTTGTGTTTGTTGAATCATGTTTTTAGCAAGACAGATGACTCTAACATTAGATTTGCAGGTTCTCAATTGGACTTGATTAAAAATTTAGATGAGATTTATTCAAAGCTAATACACCTTCAAGATTTAAACTTGAATGGAAAAGAACTTCCAACAAATGTCAGAATTAAAGCATCTTCTTCTAGTCTTACAAAATTATGCACCATATATGAATACCTTAGAATTCTCAATTTGAGAGGTATTCTCAATTTGAGATCTCTTACTCACTTCGAACTAGTCAATCTGTAAGACTCTCCTTTTGATCTATAGTTGATAATGATCACTATTTCAATGACCAATCTAGCTCAACTACACATGTTTACCTATATCTAGATGACCAACTCAGAATCTCCTTATGCTCAATAGCTCTTTTTGAACCATATTAGGATGGTAATGGCATAAGCAAGCTTCCATATTAAGACTTGCTTACTTAAATAAACTTGAGATTCCAATTCTAGTTTCAAAATCTTTGCTGCTATAGTGAACAAAATCATCTTCCCACTATTTAAGATCATAACATCAAGTGCCATAAAGACATTTTGATGAACTACCACATCAACTTTAGAAACATGCTAGGTTTTGGTCCTTGATTTATGTTATATTAGGCATTATAAAACAAGTTAGCTCTCTTTCATTTGAGAGCATTGTGTATCAAAAGATCAACTGGTTTGATGACCTTGCAAAATTCAAGATAAGATATAATTATATATTTCACGTTAACATAAAATGATTTTCTCTAGTAAAATGGTCTCAACTTACAATACTTTTATGTTCCTATTTTAGTGAGATAATATGTGCAAGACTATCCTTAAATATTATATATGTGAAAGGCCTCATTAGTGACACATTTTTCATGATAGTTTAAAACTTAATAAAACTAATTTTATAAATGATGATACAAAATGATATGTTATAATCCAATTTTAATCTGATACCTCACATGGCATATAATATATGATGGTGAGAGGGTGCAACAACCATGGACAAACACAATCCAACTAAAGAAAGCAAATGGTAGATTAACTAGATCTAAGGGTGGTTTCATCTTGTCATACAAGAAAGAATAATGAAGATTGCTTATCAAAGAGTTGGATGAGTTTGTCATATACACATATTAGTTAAGTTAGATTAAAGAGTGTTTAGATGAGATCACTATTACAATGTCAATATGATCAAGTTAGTCTTTTAAAAAGATCTTGTTTTAAGTTTAAAAAATTAAAATTATAATAATTATGTTAAAGCCATGCTCTTAGACGGCCTTTGTTGGCCAAAATTTAAAGAATATGTATATAAGACTATTTTTTTTATAAACATACAACTAATAGTTTAAATATATATATATACATACATATGTATGTATGTATATATATAGTATAAGCAAAATCATAAATGTTAGTTTCTATTATCAGTAAATGTTTATGTTTATAATATTTATGTATTAACAACTTAATTTTATTAAATATACATTATCAAATGTTAATATATAAATTTAAGTTGTTTGTTATACTAGTATTTAATAACGATAAATTAAAAGTATAATATGTATTATTATCATTTATATAATAATATTTATAAATTTTTTATTTTTAATTTTCTTAATTTTGGTAGTCCTTTGCATCAAATTGTTGATAAGACAAATGTATATCAAAAAAGCTATTTTTTCTTAAGAACTTATTAAGTTCTTATTATTCTGGTAGCTTTTTGACAGATATCTAGCTAGTTTCTTGAGCAACCTTTGGAACTCATTTAAGTAATGCAAGTGTTTAATTCAATTCTTCTTGAGGGATTTTCTCTAAATTACGGTCCCAACTAGATGCTCGAGAAACTCTAAAAAAACTTTAGAAGTTTTGACCATTGTAACTGTTGTGATAACCTATAGTTTTGTAGTTAATTGTAATTAACTTTTCAACTAAAACTTTTTATAAATACCTTATAAGGAGATATGGGATATGTAAGAGGCTTTAGGATTTTTGGATATTAAGATATCTTGCTTTAAGATTTGTATTTTTTTGAAAAATATTAAATATTTGATATGTCTAATTATTATTAAAAAAAATTTTCTTGTCTCATACAATTTCGTTCTCTTGTCCTTTCACTTATATGCATTTTTTCCTTGCCACAAGTATGCCCCCATCTAAACTTTCCAAATCACCCCTCAACATCTAGGCATCATTTGTGGGAAGGATGCTAAACAGACAGAGACTAACAAAAAATGTTGTTGCTTCTACCATATTGTCTAATGTCAAAATGTGATGCTTTTGGCTTCTTTAAACACATCGATAACTATCTTCATGCTAATTTACCTTAACATTAGTCTCTTGACAAACCTTTTGTTACAAATTTCAAATGCCAACAAGGTGACAATCCAACAAATGATGACCCACTTTATGGTCTACACTTTGCCACTTGCCATTGTCACTCGTCTGCAATGTCAATCAAGCTTCTAGCCATGACCCCCTCCCAAATGATAATATTGTCTATAAAGAGGGATCCAGGCTGGCTCATTTAGCCCTTTCTAGTAAGGCTCAAACAACAACTACTCCCACATCCCCATCTTAACTAAGACATGCTCATTAGGCCCCCTTCAAGGTCCATTCACACTTGGGTAAAGTCCTAAGGATTCTTTGACTAGCTCAATTGATGAGATCCAAAAGAAATTGAGGGAAATTTCTCCCTAAGCCATGATACAAAGTTGAGCTAGCAACTCTAAAAGCTAATTGAAAATATATTAAAGGAGATGAATCTCTACGAGTATTGTTAAAATAAAACTCTAATAATAGACAAACACAAGTTTAATGCCCAAGCTACTAATGTCTCTCATCAAAACCTGATTGATGTCTCATAATTCAATAAATGCTAAATAATATATTTACATGATTTATGATGGTAATACTTTAATCTCAAAGAAATTAACCTTGAATTTAGTATATATTATATCTCTCATCAAAGCTATATGAATTATCTTCTTTAAAGTTCTTCTTCTCCATCAAAGACATCCCATCACTTGACAATACCATTAATGATGTTATTTTCATTATTGTTTAGATTTCCAATTGTGAAGTTTGAAGAGGATTTGTCAATTTGGAAAACTCAAATGGTATTATCTTTTTTTATGCTTTTGAGAAAATAAAGATTTCATGACATTAAAGTAGTCTATATTGAAAAAAGCATTTGTATTGCCAAAATAGGAATTAATAGATTTATATTGTTCTCATGTTAAGTTGAAAAGAGAACATAATGATTATTTGTGAACACCTATAAAAAGAAGTAGAAACTAAATCCTATGTCAAAGATGCAATCTCAAATGAGTTTAAATTAACTAAAGAGAATCCTGGCTTGAAGAAGGAATATGTTAATGAACTTCAATTAAAAAATTACTTATATACATAGTTCTTCTTATGCTTCTTCTACAAATGCTTATAGTAAATCTAATATAATTATGAAACATTTATGCATTCAATGCCTAGAGTTGCATGTAGCTATTGTAATCAATAAGTCATGTTATTAATGTATGTTCTACTAAAAGTTCAATTGAATATAAACAATCTAAATTTACATAAATTCCTAAATATGCTCATATTAATAATGTCAAGATTAATCAAATTGCACCCAAACTTGTTTGGCTTTGAAAAATCAATAGTTAAATCATTTTTGTAGGTGCATTTTGAAGTAGAACAAATTGAGGCAAATGGCATTTAGACAATGATTGTTTAAGATATAAAATTGATAATACAAGAAAAGTTCAACCTTAGAACTAAAAGAGGGTAGTTTTGTAACTTTTGGTGTCAACTCGGACAAAAAAAATAAAAGAAATTGACAAGATTGGTATGTCTCTCAATTATGCTTAATACCTTTCAATATCGATTTTTATTTTTCTTAGAAACTATAAATTAGAGTAATTTTCTTGATGAAACTCCATAGATGCGCTTTAAGTGATTCAATCTCCATAAAGTGTAATAAAAAATTTCCATGATTTATAATTTTTACAATTATATTTTCAACATGTACATAAAAATTTTGGTCATTTGATGTACAAAAATATTGTCAATCATTTGTTAGGAGGTAACACCTATCTTTCGAAGGACAAATTGCATGTTAATGTAACAAAATGTACAAAATATATAATAAAAAATAGTTTTGTTCCTTTTAATGTTTTATTTAGTATTTTGCAAAGAATGCATTAAGAAACTTTTGCATTTTTGAATTCTATAAATTAAAAAATTATATAAACTTTTGATGATAATAAAATATTTAAATTATTATTTGTAATAATCTAATTGTCAAAATATATAACTAAAAGGTTATTTTCTATCAATGTCTCATGGAGTTAAATAAGGTTTAGGTGCAACATACAATTTGGTTACATAAACTAGCCAAAAAAAAAAAAAAAAAAAAAAAATGAAACACTTGATGTAGAATCTCAAGTTTGTGATAAAATTAATTAACAGAAAGCAAGCTCTAAATAAATTAAGTGATTAAATCTCATTTTTTTAATTGTTTAATCAATATCTGTGGTGGTCCCATTACACTTGCACTTATACATGCTATTTAGTATTCCAGCACGGCTTATTTAAAATTAAAATTTTAATTTATTTTGAATTATATAATCAATAAACAAGCTGTTTTAAAAGGTTGGATCAATCATTAGATTTTGACAAATGGTTCGAAGTTTTGCATCGCCGGCCTGCACTATGTCATGCTTGGAGGAGTCGAACGTTTTTTGAAGTGTTCTTCATCAGGATTGCGTGGCGCTTGACTTCATCTTCCTCATCGCTCTTCGTCTTGACACGGCGCAGATATCGAGAACAATGTCGTTGCTCGCTAGATATAATGGAAGAGAGGTGATCTTCGTTCCTCGTGCCTCTTCATTCTGGAATGGGAAAAACGAAGGAGACGGCGCATGAAGGCGGAGATGGAGAGGAGAGAAAAGTGGAAGAGAAGGTGGCGTTCCACAAACTCTTTTCTCTTGCGGACTCCACGGACGTGGCTCTCATGGTGGTGGGGGGCATCTCGGCAGTGGCCGCCGGGTTTGCAATGCCACTGCTCATCTTCCTCTTCAGCAGGCTCGTCAATTCATTTGGAGTCTCCAGCAGAGAGAATGTCCTCGACGAGGTCACCAAGGTTGCGTTTTAACCTATACCTCTCATTCCATGTTTTTGGATGTAGAAAAGAAGATGTCACCGGTTTAAAAAATGAAAACAGATTAGTTTTCAAAATTTTTTGGATCACTCCCTTTGAGCAAGCTGTTATCAACTCCGTCTGAGTTCAACCCTCAAAGGCATCAAGATATATAGCTAATATCTTCCTGTAAAGTATAAAGACTAAAGCAGGTTGTTTTCGTTCTTTTTGGCCAGCAATGGATTATATTTTGAAAAGCAGTTATCGTTTCTGCCAATTTGAAATTGATTAATCTTTGTTATCTCCTCGATAAAACTGCCATGTTTTCCATATTTGTTCACGTATTTTACTTTTGAAACAGAGTTTTGTTTGAAAATTCAGTGCCTTAATCCTTGCCATATGTTGAGTTCTCTGTTTTATTTTTGTGGTGACATGCTCTCGATATATCACAGTTTTTCTTGTGTGTGAATTTTTTTTCTATTTTCACCTAGTCTCAGATGCTAGTGTGTGATTTAAATAATGGCTTTCAAAATCAAATTTGGCAATATGTCGTTTTGCATCTTTATATTAGCTTCTTATGAATGTTTTTAGAAACTTTTACGGCCTTCATTTACTTGTTGGTATCTATGGAATCTTACTTCTTGAAGTATGTTCTTTGCAGGTAGTTTTGCAGTTCATATATTTAGCTGTTGGGGCATGTTTTGTATCGTGCCTACGTAAGTAGAATGACTACATTGTACAATATATTTTTTTCCATTGATTTTGTGGAAATAATCTGTTACATCTCTCTTGAATCCACAGCTTTTGAGCTGTTGAACATGTTTCACTGAATTGCTTGTTGTCATCATTGTAATTTGAGTCTGGCTAAAGTTTTTCAATTGAGTGAAGGAATAAATATCAGCAAACAATAATGAAGGCAATAAAGCCATCCATCCACCAATTATGTGAGTGGATGAAGGTGTAATTTTACCTCTTCACAATTCGCTTCTCCTTCATCTCCATGGTATTGTATTGCTAAGTAATTGATCCCTCCTTTCTAGTAATGTGGTAGGTTTTATGTTGGATTCTTTGTTGACCATGTCAACTCATTGCATGCAAAAGTGTGGGAAGTGTGCATTGTTATCTAAAAGTCAGTCAATCATTTGATCCTTTGAATGCTGGATTTGGATTGATATTCTTTCTTAGTTAGGTCACATATCATCGTTTTCAGCCCTTTCATTGAAGTTGTGCTCCTTGGTATAGAGTTGTTTGGTTGACTCAATAAGTGTTGTAGGTTAATTGATTCTTTGTACGGAACTCATGCACTTTTAGGACTTTGTACTTCTAGAAAACATAACTTGGAATTTTTACATGGTGCTATGCTATGTTTAGTGTCGAATGTTTTATGCCAAATCATGCTATGTCATAACTACTTTGGCTTTGCAGCTCTAGATCGTCTATTGATTAGGTAAAGTACTATACAAGTTTGAGCATCCTATCTCAATTATTGATGAGTATTTGATCACTCTCATAGCCATAGATCTTCTATTGCAAATGGATGAGTTCAATGGTAAGCTTAAATGGTTTACCTTGGGTTAGGGCATTTCATGCTAAGATAAGGGTACCACTAGTAAGCCTACCTCGAATGATCTTGGTGACAATTAAGCCTCAATTTTCTTCTACAGGGTTGAATGATATATAGGTTCAAGTTGCCTTAAGTGGAACTTGTAATGCTGAAAATACAAGATAAAATAATCCACAAGTCGATGCTTCAAGTTCCTTACCCAAAAGTTGTGTGGGAATGTTTCTTATATTTTAAATCTTAAAATATGAGATATATCATTGGTTGTGTATATCAAAAGGGAAGTACTTGATTACTATGCATTGCATCGAATTGTGCTTTTGGAAATGGTGTTAGCACCTTGAAATAAGGGCTTCTACTTTGAAGTTTTTTTGTTTTTACCCATGTTAGTTCACCAACAATGATTGTGATATGAGATGAAAATGTAGGTCCTTTGTACATGGTAGCTCTAGCATTGATATTGCTTGACAATGAGAATGATTTCAAGCTTTGGGTGAGGGGGGCCTCTTGGGGCCATATTGAGGTTATTAGGACAATTGTGACATGGGAGATTTGTTACTAAGACCAATTCATTTTAGTACAATTGTAGGCCACAACAAGCTCTTCTCCAAGGGATGGAAAAATTCTTATGTGACGTGCAAGTTGTTTGTTTTAGTAACATGTCTTGCATGTTTGCCTTTTTCTCACATTTGGGATGTCTAGGTGTTCTAGTGCATCTTGAGCAATGCTGGGAGCTAATTTCTCTATAAGGATGATGTGTTCCTAGGAGGCATGTCTCTTCCCTTTTTTTTTCAATTGTTATCTATGAACTATGAAGGAAAATAATTAAAGTTGTTTGATCCATTCCAAACACTTGGATGTGCTTGGATTTTCATCTCTAATATAAACTTTATGGATGAAATTAGATCAAGTTTTTTTGTTTTTTTCAAATTCTAGGCAATCTTATTTCTTTGTTCTTCTCAAATGACTATTGGAAGTGTTGTGTAAAATAAATAATAGTAAGCAAATTTTTGGGACTTCATAACCTAATAGAGTCTTTTTATTATTGGCAATGATGATCAAAGATATGTTCCAATAGTGGATGATGTCAAACCATAATAGTTTATGGTTGATGAACTGGCCTAGCATATGATCTTATGTTGATTCACTTGATAAATTAATTTTTAACAAATGACATTTATTGTCCCTAATGGGATGCAATGAGAAAAAAATATAAAGTTTTTCTTGAAATTATTTGATTTTTATATTACCCTTTAATTATTATATGATGCAATTTAGTTTATTATAAATTTTTTAGGGTAGCCCATCACATTGTTCTCATATTTAAGTACACCTTTATGAGACTCATACCCATCTCAATTTACACTTTTTTTAGGACACAGAATATCCCATGCCTAATATCCCTTAAGCTCCTGTCTCTATTCCATAGGGTTTTTGGTCTATAGCACAATTTTCTTAGTAATAGGATATAAGATCATTTTACGGTTAATTATTTTTCATACAAACCCCGTTTGCTCCTTTTTAATTACCAATATGTTTTCCTTGTTCCATTTACATGAAATCATGCAACATATGTTTTATCATAAGTAATAAGAATTCTACAAATATGGAATATACTAGAAATAAAATAACTTGAAGTATTCAGTAGATGACCAATTAAATCTTTTCATCAAACATTACTCAATTATTGAGTTTTAATCCACATCATATATAAAGATATTTATTATTCATTAATTAGTAAATAAACGTACATTATAATTGATCGGTATGTCAACCTCAATTACTATAGTATAGTCTTCTCTTTTATATAATTTTTGTTTCCTTATAATTATGCACATTTTCATATTATTTGATTTCTTTGAATGTATGTACTATATGTAATGTTATGCCATGCTTATGTTTATTCTCACATTTCTATGTGTGTTTATTAAACTTTAATTGTAATGATTGGATTACTCTTGACCCTAAAGATTTAGGTTCTTTGTCACAAATCAGATTGGTATTGAGGGATTGGATCATCCATTTGCACAATTCTTTTTTTCTCTAGGCTGTCATCAGACCATTTGATGGTAATCAGAAGATCATCAAGTCATTCATTTGACATTTAATAGAGATTAAGGACCAATTATTGAAAATTATTGAACCATCTAATACCCATGTTAGATCGTTGGATCCTTTGTTAGACGAGCATTGGACCATCTAACTATCATCTGATAGAGATTTCTTTTGTATTTTATATAAATGTGAAACCATCTGATCATTCAATTAGTCTATCTACTCTACATATGAAATGAAAAATTTCATTCCCTAGTGTTCCAATGTTTTTCTAATTCTATTTTTAGAGTTTTCATTACTCATTAAGTTTAAAACCATCCTATCTAGAGTGATTGCAAACATCTCTAAGAATTCTTATGCAAACCGATGCATGCTCTAAACATTGAATTAATCTAAAACAAAATTGAATTCCTAGAGGATAGCATATCTTAGCTTTTAAAAAATTCTTCTTGAATTCCTTGCAAAATTCAACCATTTCTTTGCATTTTTTGTGAGATTTTCCTTTTTAAATCCCTTCCTAAATGACAGCGCCTTTCTCGGCCTCGATCCCTCCCTCACCATCATGCCTCTCTCTCTTGTTAGCTGTTTGAGTTTTTTAAGGAGTTTTAAGGATTTAATTAATGGATTTATAAATTGTTGTGCTTAATTCTTTTATAAACTTATATTCCTTACACTTTTCATTCCATATGACCTTCAAAATTTCTCAAACAAATTTTAAAATAAGCTACTCTTCAGGCTCTTTGTTTTTACATGAATTTCATGTTTCTTTTATTTTATTTGGTATTTTAAATAATTTTATTAATATATTTCACTCATTTATTTATGATTAAATTATATATAATTCTAACAAAATTATTATTGTTGAATTTTTTTAACTTACATTTCCATGCTTAACTTATGACTCCTTTTGGGATTGTCCTAATGATCACTAAGCTTATAAAGTTAATTCGCAAAAGTAAATGTTTAAATTCTTATTTTAATTTGTCTATATATCTTCAGGATGTTACAAATTCTTTTATCTTTGTAGGAATTTTATCTTTATCAAAATAATTTTAGATACTCTTTTTGAATCATTTTCTCTAGTTCTAATGCGACTTTTCTTTCTATTTGATTATCTACTATATATTGGCTATTATGTTATTTTTCCTTATTTATTTTCTTTAGCCAAAATTTTCATTGGTCTTTCTTTATAACATAAAGGCCTCCATGATATTTGAATCATATTCTGCTATATGAATATGACCAATCACATATTTTCTCAGTGATGATGTATGATATACATTAGGTACTCTCACCATTATCAATGGTAAGATCATTCTTTATGCAATCTTACCAATTCTTTTGATGATTTGGAAGAGTTTGTATCTTGATTTGAGTTTTCTTCTCAAATCTTGTGACTTTTCTCGTATGATTCATTTTGAGAAATATATGATCCCCTTCCTAAAATATATAATCCCTTTCTAAAGTAGAGAATCCCGTTCTCATTTAGATTGAAGTCAGTTTTTTGGCCCTTCAAGATTCTAATTTTTTTTCTTTTGTGTTTACTCATCATTGTTTTGAACCTCTTTGAGTTCTTGCATCTAATTTGTTGCAATCACTAGTTATGTAAAATTCTTTTTATTTGATGTAAACACTGCATTTAGCCTGAATCGAGCCATTTCAATGTTGAGCTACACCTCTTCTAGTATGGTCGTCATGTTATTAAGCTTTCCTTCCTAGAGCATTTGCAACAATATTGGTTTTTCTATGATGATATACGATTTTTAATTTGCAATCCTTGATTAGTTCAAGATATTTTTTCTATCTCAAATTTGTTTTTTTTAAGTAAAAGTATATTTTAGACTTTGATAATTTAACTTTTCACCCTCTGTAAGTAATATTTTCATATTTTTAGTATGAATATAATGACTATCAATTTCAAATCATGATTAAATAATTTTTTTATGAGATCAAAGTTGCCTTTAAACATAAATTATATTTTTTTTTAATTTGCATCAAATTAAAGTGAGGCATTAGTATATACCTAAAATCCCACATTACTTTCATGTGAAGCTAGAATTGGTGTTGAATTAATTTTTTCTTGTGTGTTTGAAATATCTTTCATACTTCTGGTTTAATTAAAATAGAATTGCCTTCTATGTAAACCTTCTAAAGATACAATAATTTGTGAAACTCCTTTGATAAATTTTTAGTAATACTTAATCAATCTCAAAAAACTCTTGATTTCATTGACATTGGTCAACCTGGACTAATCAGTGACAATTACAACTTAAAACATGTCTTAAAAATGAGGCAGTAGGCAACCAAAAATTGTATTTAGAAAATTTAGTACACATTTGATATTCTTTTAGACTTTGTTGTATTATGCTCAAAATCATTGCATGTTTCCTCTATATTCTTCAAATATATTAAGAGGACATCAATGAAAACTATGATGAGTCTATCTAACCATTGCATGAAGACTTGATTTATCAAATCCATAAAAATAATAAAAGCATTAGTTAATCCAAATTAAAAGACTAAAAACTCATAATAACCAACCTGGTCTTGAATATTGTTGTTGGAATGTCCTCCTTTTTGATTTTCAATTGATTACATATGGATTGTAAATTGATCTTTGTGAACACAACTATCTCTTGTAATTGATCAATCCTTGATAATAGATATGCTTATAACAATCTAATTGAGTTCTCTATAATTTATACACGTGCAAAGATTTCCATCCTTCTTTTTATCAAATAAGGATAGTGCTTTCAATGGTGAGACACTTGGTTTGATGAACTGTTTCTCAAGCATTTCTTGGAGATAAATTTTCATCTCTTGTAGCTCAATAGGCACCATCTTATGTGGTGCCTTTGATATTGATTTTGTTTATGATACTAAATCAATACCAAATTCAATTTTCTTATCAGGTGATAAACTTGACAAATTCTTAGAAAATACCTTAGAATAATTGCATATTGTAGGGACATTTTGTAGTTGAAGTTTTTCTTTATCAACTATTTGTATAGAAGCCAAATAGCATGCATGGCACTTATATGTCGGTTTCTCTATTATCAATGCAGATATGATAGGCACCTATTATCAATTTTGTAATGAATGCTTAAACAACTTTTTATGTTTATATAAAAATAATATTTCAAACTATATTTAAAACATAAATCACCAATCATATGATTTTAGCATCCGTATAACAAAAATATAAACCAAATATGAAACTTTTTTATCATCTTTCACAACAAAACATCAAATAAAACATCAGTAAACTTCGCTTTTGTCATAGTACGTCATTATTACATCAATTTAAATGTTTCTATGTTATTACATCAATTTCATAAAACCGATACAATCTATCTACCAAGCTATGTTTTAGCTTTTATTGATCTTTTGGAGTCTCATGATGTGCATCCATAATACTTAAAATGTTAGCCAAAAATAAGCTATATCAACATCATAGATAGGAACTAAAACTAACTCAACCATATCATCTTACAAATTATAAATTTGGGTCATTCTTTATGTTGGGTCTTTATCAAATTAGATAAGCATTATAGTAAACAAAAAAAAAATTAGCATGTTATGTCATGTAATGCTTTTTATACTTTTTTGTCCATTTTTATTTTCTTTTATGATTAATTTAATTTTTATATCAACCTATATTTTCCTTATGACCATTTCAATTCCATATAACTATTTGATTATAATATGATTCAGTTTATTTATTACTATTTTTTGGGTTAATCCATCTCATTATCATCATATTTAAGTATATATTTATGGGGCCCATACCCATCTTAGTATTCACTTTTGGATTCAATATATCACATGTCAAATACCTCTTAGTCTTCTACTTTTATTCCATGGGATTTCTCATTTTATGGCTCATTTTTTCTGGTTTAGGATCTATGATCATTTTGTAGTTAACTATATTTCATGCAAATCTTATTTGTTTTAATTATTAACACTTGTTCTTATTCTATTGAAAAAGTCATGCAATATATGTGTTATCATAAGCAATAGAAATTTTACAAATTTGGAAATATAGTTAATAAATTAATGGGAAATATTTAGTATATGTTTGATCAAACCATTATATCAAACATTATGCAAGTATTGAATTTTCATCAATCAACAAATGAATATATATTGCAATTGATCAACATGCTTACCTTGATTGTCATTGTAATATTATCCCTCCTGTATATCTTTTTTGTCTTATACAATCATGCATTTTTGTATTTTATTAGCTTCTTTTCATTTTTGCATTATATATAATGTTGTGTCATGCTTATATTTAACTCACATTCTTATAGTGTTTGCTAAACTTTAATTGCAATGATTGGATCACCCTTAATCTTAAAAACTTAATTCATTTACCACTGATTGGACCATCTATCGAATATTATTTGATCTAAGTCATCAGATCGTCTGATGTGGGTCTAATAGAAATGGGATGCTTGGAGTGTCCATTTGAACCACAGTTTGTTCCCTCTCCATGTCATAATCGGACCATCTGTTCTCTTTGCTAGACTATCCGATAGTGATGAAACCATCTATTAGGTGTTTGACAAAGATGCAAGATCGATTCTCAAAAGTTATTGGATCTTCCAATACCCATATTGTACTATTTGATCCCTTGTTAAACTAGTGTTAGAGCATCTAACAGAGACTTCAACTCTTTTTCATATAAATGTTAGATTGTCTAATCTGTACTTACAAAAAATTTCATTCCCAAGAGTTCCAATCTTTTCTCAATTCCATTTTTAGAGTTGTCATTACTCACTAAAGTTGAAACCATCCATTTTAGGGTGAGTGTAAACTTTTCAAAGAATTCATATGTAAACTTATGCATACTCTAAACATTGAATTAATCCAAAACCAAATTAATATGTAGCATACCTTGCTTCCTAAAGAATTCTTTCTAAATCCTTTGCAAAATCTCACTTTTTTTGTCTTTTTTGTGTGGTTCCCCTTTTTAGATTCCTTCCTACATAATGCGAACCCTCATTGTTGTGCACTCTCTCTTGTCATTAGTTTAAGGATTTTTAGGGATTTAATTAAACAATTAACTATTAAACGATTTATTAATCTTTTGATTTAAAGTTCATATAAATTCATATTCCTTTCAACTTCCATTCCATATAACCTCTAAAATTTGTCAAACAAATTTTGAAATTAGCTACTCTTCGAGTTCTCGATTTCTTTATGAATTCTATGTTTTTTTTATTTTATTTAGTATTTTTAATAATTCTTTTAATATGTTATGACCTTTTATTTATGACCAAATTGCATCTTATTTTACCAAAATTATTACCGTAGGATTTTTTTTATTTATTATTCCATATTTGACTTACAACTCCCTCTTTTGGGAATCGTCCCACACTGGTTATTTACCAATAATAATCTAATAAAATCAAAATTAAATATTGAAATTATTAATTTAATTTATCCACATATATTTAGGATGTTATAAAGGTTTTTTTGGCCTTGCTCTATCAACTAGAATGGCACACATTAAAGATGCTTTTTAAGTTCTTTGAATGCCCCTTTCATTTAGCATTTTGACCTTTTTTGCCTTGAAGGACTTAAATGGACTATTGCATGTTTGCTCCAAACTTTGAGATGAAACAATTCAATTAGATAAACATGTCATTTAATTGCCAAACATCTCTTATGTTACTTTGTGAATTATGGTTAATATGGCTCTAATCTTATCAAGGATGGCATTAAATCCTCTTGATGACATGATGGCCCAATAAATTATTGCCTCGATCTCAAAAATGCAATCAAATGAATTAGGTTTTATTCGGGTCACCTTAGGGTCTCAAACATTTCCTTCAAATTATGGAGATGATTTTTGAAAGGATAATTTTTTATTAATATATTATCCGCACATGTCTTAGTGTTCAATTCTTTTTATTCTTGGAAAACTCCATTGTCATTCTTTGATAGGTTGTATCAACATTTTTAGCATAAGATTAGCAATATTTTTCAATGTCCATGATGAAAGACATCTTCTATTTATTGTGTTATGCGATCTATGTTTGATGTTATCCAAATAATATTATTTAAAAAGCTT
This sequence comes from Vanilla planifolia, assembly GCA_023846275.1. Lineage (NCBI taxonomy): Eukaryota > Viridiplantae > Streptophyta > Magnoliopsida > Asparagales > Orchidaceae > Vanilla > Vanilla planifolia. The sequence continues at coordinate 41,526,864 of CM043875.1, read as the reverse complement.
ATATAACCATATCATTCACAAGGTTACTGATTACAAGGAATGGATAACCAAATTATCTAAAGGCTTTGTCTTTTTCAATGAAATGAATCCACGTTCTTAACCTTTTTTTCTTGTTTTCATGTCAATGATATTGACAAGTCATTTAGGGTAACAATTTCTAAACTTTTGTTACATCATTAGTTTTCTTTCGATGTAGAAGCTTCAAAGAGATTAATATCCTTGAATTAAAAAAATTTAAGAAGCCTGTCATTAGGTACAACCTTGAGGTGGTCCCTTTTTTATGAAGGTTAATTTCATTGGCTCGTTTGACATCACTAAGGTAGCACTTCCTCGCCCCCTTGTTTCAATAATCTTGTTAAGACAATCGCATCATTGTTTCCTTACTACATGGATATGACATGTATTATTTAGCATAAATTTAAAGTTTATCTCTATTAGAGAAAATACTTGTGATAAATCAATGGGATAAGAATCTATCATTAGTTGATATGGATGAAGGGTCTCAAAATAGAGAAAGGAGATGTTCAACTAGACAAAAATAATTAGAGATGTGGAAGAATAAAGTTGGAGATGATAGGAATAGATTCTATGAATTGAGGCTTTTACCTCCTCCTTTTAGTGCATTTTCTGAGAAAGATAAAGTTGATGGGTATTTTCCCCTTTTGTGGATTCCATGTTCCCTACTTAGAGTTCTCTTAGATTCCACCAAAGAAGAAGTTTTGGTTAAACAGTTAATTTATAAAAAGTTCCTAAGGGATAGTTATTTATGGGTTACTAAGAAATTAGAAGAGGATACTCGGGAATCCTCCATTGGGGATGAGTAATAGTTTACTTTCCAAAGTTTTTGGGATAGTTAGGTATAAATGGGGTCTTTTGGCACTATACCATGCAATGAACACATGCCATTTGATAGTGTAGTTGGTGTGCGTGACGTGGAAAATTTGAATGACCTCATGAAGTGGAGAACCAACCATTAAAATATATCTTTAAGCACTCTGGGAGCCTTCAGACAAAATTTCTATTATGAGAAAGAATATTTTATCATATGAGTAGAATTTTTGTTGTAATGATGAGGTTTGTTTGGAATGAAGTTGTACTCATGTCGTGAATACATCAGAGAAGATGGATGTGAGGGATGCACCCAAATATGCCTAGGATGTCGTAGAATTGTAATGATGGAGGCTATGCTTATTGAACATAGGAGTCCAAATCATCTTATAATAGAAGCCTTGCGGTCATTCTTGAGGTTGCAAGAATAACTAAAACCAAGCTATATTAATTGGATTTTATCTCTAGCATATGGAAATGAAGGTGATGTCATGGCGGTTCCAGAGTTTATACCAAAGTGTATGTAGGTGTTGTGGAAAGTATAACAAGATTGTTTTGGGGATTGGCCAAAGATATATATGATGAAGTTTGAGTTGTAGATAATGTAAGAGTGTCATAGATGGCACATTGGTACTTTTTTGAGTTGCTAAACAATGCTAAAGACATGGCATGTTATTGGGAAGGCCTTTGATCACTTAGTGAAGTTTCATGGAAGGAAGAGATGGATTAATAATGTCAAGGTTATCTAATATGTTAGTATATTACTAATATACTCATTAATAAATATTGTTGGTCATTTTTAGGTGTTTTCAAAAGTATATAGTGATCCAAGTGTTAACTAATAATTGAACCAAGTTGACAAAATTAATTTGCTTTGATCAAGCCTAGGTAAGTTTGCTTCTAAAAGGTAAAGGAACTAATTTAATTGATTTGATTATCTATTCAAATGCTATAGTACCTAAGAATGGGCTCGATTTGTTCTAATTCAGAAAAAATACAGGCAGTTTCAGTTAGTGGCACTCTTTTTCTTGGCATGCAACTTTGAGAAAGACTCTTTAAGAGGGGAGTATAGTGTGCCATCGATAATCGAGTGGCATATGTCACACCTCTTAGTAGTGATGTATATTCTCTTAAACAAAGAATGTGATCTTTAATCAAATTTGGCATGATCTAGATTTTTAGTCCATGTTTTGATCAAGTATTTGTTTAGGTTAGAATTATTCTAATATGAACTAAATTAAACCTCTAGTCTTTAACATTTATTGTTTCTCAAGTCATCTCTTAAATATTATTTCCCCATGTCGCACTAAAACCTGATAACATTCTCCATCAGTGGAAGTTCTAGGGATTGTGGGCATGGTTTCGATGGTATTGGAGATCCTAAATTGGTCAACCTTATTTTAAGTGCTAGGAAGTGTAGCACGAGCACCTTATCCTTTAAATGGTTGCTAAGATAGCTGCTATGGATGCATTAAGGAAAGTATAGTTGGAGCAGGTCTATGGTAGATGAATCTTGTATTGTCACCAAAAACAAGGTGAATAAATTGCATTTGACGGCATCAAATGTTATAGAGTGTGGACTTATGTTCATCTCCATGACATAGTTTACATGGTTATTCTTGCTCTTAGAGTGTTTGCAAGGCAATACATTGAGCTTTGGGTGTGGTTTCTTAGAGTTGATAAAATCAAATGGGGAGATGTCATCCCATGGCTATGCACAATTATTGATTTTACTTGCTTCTTATGTGTAAGTGACCTTGGACATGGAAAATTGCCCCGTTATCCGAGGAATTGAAGTTGTAGGAGAATTAATCAAGGGGTATACTTGATGCTAGGATCTTCTAAATTGTACCTAAAGAATAGGAGGAAATATGCATTAGGTTATTCAATTTCCTTGGAAAATTCTCATTGGTTAGTATGTCGATCTCTTGGGAATTCCTTTGGAAATATTCTTGTCATAGAATTATTGATCTCTTAATGAGAGTTTTGTAGAGCTATGGATCCACAATTTAGGAAGGAAATAGAGTTGAAATTTTTTCCTCATCTCAAAATGTTTTCCTTTTAATTTCTTGATTAAATTCAATAAAACTTTCCTTTGACTCTCAAACTATATAATGGGCATATAGTGAGCAGGAGCTCCCTTCTATGTCAAATCAACCAAGTTCGTAAGCATAAAGTTGACTTTTATATTGACCATATTGGACATGTGTCAATCATGTTGTAGTGTGGCAGTTTGCCATACTACTTAATGTTTTGTCGATCGGCATTATCCATGTGATACTTTGATGACTGGATGATCTTAGTTGTCAGGTTCTGTTTCATTGTCTATTACTACATATCATAGGTTGAAGTTTGACCCCTTCTTAGTATGGATGTTTTGTGTCATCTAATTTAATGTCATGACAAATTGGCTGAAAAGTTGGATGTTTTCCATCAAATTTGCCACATAAAAAAATGAATAGATCATTTGCTTAATAGAGATCTTTATTTTTGTTGAATTTCCAAATATATTGCATGTCTTTTTAGTCAAAATGGCCTTTAAAGCAACCTTTATTTATACATTTTGAGTCTTAACCGAAGAATAAGCCAACAAAGCACTATGACATGCCTTAAATGTAGTATGTATTAATACGATTTCAACACAAGCCTAAAACAATAGTGCATTTCAACAATATTGCATTGCCTTTTAACATTATTGTCACTAAACAATATGGGTTCAATTTTATGCATCCTTATGACTAATTTACTTCTATTGTCAACTTATTTTTTTTCGAAGATCATTGCTCCCATACAAATACATGCACATCTATGCTTTACTTGTCTTTTCTAAAGCTTTACCAACTTTGTTCTAGAGGTATCATGTTGGATTGCAACTGGAGAAAGACAAGCTACACGAATCCGTACTTTATACCTAAAAGCTATAATAAGGCAAGATATTTCCTTTTTTGATAAGGAAACAAACATTGGAGAAGTAATAGTTAGCTTGTCGGGTGACACTATTCTTATTCAAGATGCCATGGGTGAAAAGGTGAGGAATTAGCAATATCAAGAAGGACATTATAGTCTAACTTGCTTCATATTTTCGTTCAATTTGCTGAAAAGAATATGCATCTATTGATGTTTATGCAACAGCTATGGAAATTTCTTCTATTTTGGTAGTATAACATTCTTTTGGTAACTTTTAAATGGCATATTAGATCTTCCTTAGCCAAACTTATTAAGAATTTGTATCAAGTAGCTCTAAACATCATAATATTTACCCAACTTTTACTTGGACAAGTATGTAAAGAAAATTTTGGCACACTATAGCAATATAACTGCATTTCATGATTATCTTCCTAGGTTGGGAAATTTATTAACCAAGTCTCGATGTTTGTGGGGTCCTTCATGGTATCATTTATAGAAGGATGGAATTTGACACTAGTTATGATGTGTAGTATTCCATTTGTTATCGTAGCTGGTGCAGTCATGTCATTAATGATGTCAAAATTGTCAGCAAGTGGACAATTAGCATATCTTGAAGCTGGATCTATAGTTGAAGAGACAGTGGGATCTATTAGAACAGTAAGTAAATTCTATGCTGCATGAATTATTAAAGAATACATACTTTTCTGGTGTGCCTATCCATTAATTAATTTTCTCCATTTGATTTTTTGTGGCACAAAGGTTGCATCCTTCTCTGGGGAGAGACAGGCCATTCGGATGTACAATGGGTTAATAAGAAATGCCTATAAATCAGTTGTTCTCCAAGCAGTAGGAATCGGTGTGGGCTTCGGCGCACTTGCGTTGATTATTTACTGCAGCTATGGCTTGGCTGTTTGGTATGGTGCAAGATTGACTATTAATGGGGGGTACAATGGTGGTAATGTTATTAGCATTGTTCTAGCTGTTACAACAGGAGCGATGTGAGTAATTCTCTATATTCTCAGCATAAATCTGTAGGTTTTATTCTTATGGAAACAACTAAATATTTAGCATTAGTTTATGTCCTTTTGTATCATTGTTAACATTTGTTGTGGTAGGTCTCTGGGTGAAACGTCCCCCTGTTTGACTGCATTTTCATCAGGTCAGGTTGCTGCACACAAGATGTTTGCAGTAATTCATCGAAAACCCGATATTGATGCTTATGAGATAAGTGGCATGGTGCTGGAAGACTTCAAGGGTGACATCAAACTTAGGGATGTTTACTTCAGCTACCCGGCAAGGCCTGATCATTTAGTTTTTAAAGGCTTTTCTTTACATATTCCGAGTGGCACAACCATGGCTCTTGTGGGAGAGAGTGGCAGTGGGAAGTCGACCGTAGTTAGTTTGGTGGAAAGGTTTTATGATCCGCAAGCTGGTGAGGTACTAATAGATGGTGTCAACTTAAAGAATTTAAAGCTAAGATGGATAAGAGAGAAGATTGGGCTTGTTGGTCAAGAGCCTGTATTATTCACCACTACCATAAGAGAAAACATTGCATATGGAAAGGAAGGCGCCAATGTTGAAGAAGTTAAGAGGGCAGCGGAGCTAGCTAATGCTGCCAAGTTTATTGAAGATATGCCTAATGTAGAAATTACTTCTTTCTTTGTCTTGTATTGAACTTTCTTTCTTGTACTTACAATTTTTTCTGAATATTTTGTAATTCTTATTTGTCCCATTGTTTGATTATGGTGTAGGGACTAGAGACAAGGGTAGGAGAGCATGGTACTCAGTTATCTGGGGGACAGAAACAGAGAATTGCAATTGCAAGGGCAATCCTAAGGAATCCTAATATCCTATTGTTAGATGAAGCAACAAGTGCATTGGATGGAGAGTCTGAGCAAATTGTTCAAGATGCATTGATGAAGATTATGGTTGATAGAACCACAATCATTGTTGCTCATCGTTTGAGTACTGTGAAGAATGCTAACACCATATCAGTTTTGCAAGAAGGAAGGATAGTAGAACAAGGTATGCATCAATTAAGCTCCTTCCCCTTTTTGTGCTAGTTGAAGCATGCTTTAGCAGAAGACGAAATGGCTATAACTCTAGATTTGCAGGTTCTCACTCGGAGTTGATTAAAAATTCAGATGGGGTTTATTCAAAGCTAGTACACCTTCAGGATTTAAACGTGACTGGAAAAAAATGGCAAACAAACATGATAACTAAAGCATCTTCATGCAAAGTCACAAAATCATACACCACACATGAATACTTTGGAATTCCCAGTTTGAAATCTCTTAGCTCTTCACTTCGTAGAAGAAATCTGTCACTTAGACTCTCCTTTCGTTCAGCAGCCCGTGTTGATCGGCATCTGGATGAACAACTCAAACGCTCCTTACGCTCAACAAACCCGGCTGATGTATATCCCGACAACCAACTTGATCTCAACCTTGAGTCAACAGCCGAGGTCAATGGTCATAAAGGAAACAAAGCTGATCAGGAAGAACATGCATATAGTAAGGAAAGGAAACAACCTCCAATCTGGAGGCTTGCTTACCTGAACAGACCTGAGATAACAGTTCTTGTTTTAGGATCTTTTGCTTCTGCAGTGAATGGACTCATCTACCCATTATTTGGGATCATAATATCAAATGCCATAAAAACATTCTATGAACCACCACATCAACTCCGAAAGCATGCTACGTTTTGGTCTCTGATGTATGTTATTTTAGGTGTCATAGCATTCTTTGTTGCTCCATTGCAGCGCTATTTTTTTGGAGTTGCAGGTGGAAAGCTCATAGAACGACTTCGTTCTCTTTCATTTGAGAGAACAGTGCACCAAGAGATCAGTTGGTTTGATGATCCTGCAAACTCAAGGTAAGTTTTTGATATATATTTTTTTGGTTCATACATTATGATTTCCTCTACTAAAGTGGTCTCAAGTAACAGTACTTTTATGTTCCTATTTTAGTGGGGTAATAGGTGCAAGGCTATCCTCAGATGCTGTACGCGTGAATAGCCTAGTTGGTGATACCTTGTCTTTGATGGTTCAAACCTTATCTACAATTAGTGCTGGTCTTGTGATAGCATTTGCAGCAAATTGGGAGTTATCACTAGTGATATTGGCAATTGCACCTTTGCTTGGGTTACAAGGATATATTCAGATGAAAGCTTTGGAGGGATTCATTTCCAATGCCAAGGTAACATAGCTAAACACCTTTTCCTCATTTGCATCTTAGATTAAGTGTTATCTTTCCTTCGAAATTTCAAAAGTTTACAAATGAATTGCTTGCTAGTGCAGGTAATGTATGCAGAAGCTTCTCAAGTGGCAAGTGATTCAGTCAGTAATATTCGAACTGTGGCTTCCTTTTGCGGAGAGGATAGGGTAATGGCAACTTACCAAGACAAATGTAAACTGCCAATTAAACAAGGAATTCGGAAAGGAATTATAAGTGGGCTGGGATATGGTTTCTCAATCTTTGTGTTATATAGCAGTTATGCTCTTTGCTACTATGTTGGAGCACGCTTCATACGTGATGGAACAATAACTCTTTCCGAAATGTTTCGGGTGCAAATCAGATAAACTTTTCTTTCATTCTTGAAGAGATGTTTTTACCTTATGCTTGATACCTCTTTTTGAATTTTATCTTCTCGATGGCAGGTGTTTTTTGCTTTAAGCATGACAGCTGTTGGAGTCTCACAAACAAGTGCACTTGGCCCAGATGTTGTTGAAGCTAAGCTTTCAACTGCTTCTATATTTTCCATTATTGATAGAGTGTCCAAGATAGACGCCAGCATAAGTAATGGTGTTGTGTTGGCTGATCTGAAGGGAGAAATCGAATTCCAGCATGTAAGTTTCTGTTATCCAACCCGTTCTGAGGTGAAGATTCTCAAAGACTTTTGCTTGATTTTACCATCTCTGAAGGTAATATACCAGCCTTTTCACCTATATAATTCAGATTGAAAACATGATATTAACATTGGTAATTTTGTTTTATTGTAGACGATAGCTCTTGTTGGTGAGAGTGGCAGTGGAAAATCTACAGTAATTTCATTGATTGAACGGTTCTATGATCCTGTTTTTGGTTTGATACTCATAGATGGAGTGGAGATCCAAAAACTGAAGCTTAGCTGGTTGAGACAGCAGCTGGGATTGGTGAGCCAAGAGCCCGTGATGTTCAATGGCTCAATTCGATCCAACATAGCCTTTGGGAAGCAAGGCGATGCATCTGAAGACGAGATCATCGCTGCTGCAAATGTAGCAAATGCTCATGGTTTCATATCATCTCTCTCACAGGGCTACGACACCAACGTCGGAGAGAAAGGTGTGCAGTTATCAGGTGGGCAGAAGCAGCGAATCGCCATTGCGAGGGCCATGATCAGGAATCCCAGGATTCTTTTACTGGACGAGGCCACGAGTGCATTGGATGCAGAATCAGAGCATGTAGTACAGCAAGCACTAAACAGAGCATCGAAGGGAAGGACAACCATTAGCATTGCACACCGTCTCTCTACTATCAAAGGAGCTGATATCATTGCCGTGGTTAAAGGTGGTATGATAGCTGAGCAGGGGCAGCATCAAGAGCTCATGAGCATCACCAATGGTGCCTATGCTTCTCTTGTTGCGCTTCATATGGCATAGGAATGGGGATGAACTGGTGGGTTCTCCTCCAGCCACAGCCCAGTATTTCGCTTTGCTTTTGTTAATTGTTATCATCAAATCAAGTTCTATTTGTGTGGAAGAAGCTATGGTTGGCTTTGTTTCAGCTCTGAAGTACCATGGGACTAGAGGGATGGAAACATTCAAATCCTATGTTTGCAGAGGAGTGTTGAACGAAGGAATTTGTATTTATTGCATGAATAAAACTGCTTAAATGGTTTGCTAAACTTATGCTTTGCTTGACAAGTGTACTACAAGCTTTTGATTTATTTTTATTTTTTTTATAAATCATCTATATTTGATGTCTTGAGCATTGCAAAAAAAAAAAAATAATAAAAAATAAAAAATAAAAAAAGGAAGCTAAAGCATGTTTAACGAATGATATTCCTGTTTTAAAATAATCCTTATTTTTATTAATTGTGGAACTATATATAAAGTATCCTTCTTTTAATTTTATGTTTGTTTAAACTTTTAAGTCATACTATGACCTATAAAATGTAATTGATGTTTATTTAATTTAAGTATATTGATGTAAAATTTGTTTTCTATTTATATGTTTATAGCATAGATATTTGAAAATTTAATGTTCAAGTATTTATAAAGTTTATTTTATTTACATTGTATACATAATTTTAATATAGTTGTATGATTATATGTTTATATATTATTATGATAACAATATTATTTTGGTGTAATAGAAATAAGTTCAAAATTTATCTAGGATTTAAGTTTGATCTAACTGTTGTTTTGATTATACTTATATGAAGCATGTAATGTATTCATAAGATAATACACATTTCAATTTATCCTAATTAATTTAATCATATTGGTACAATTGTAAGATTGTATAGAAATGACATAATATAACTCATTTGTAGTCAAATTTCTTAACTCTTAGTATACAACATACTAATCCTACAAACATAAAAATCTTATTGTACTTATACAACACTATAAACTTAAATGTTGTATAAAAGATGGTATCGCTCATACAAGGCTCTAATGTTCCACATCTCATCACACACTTCTCGAGTACCCCTTTAGCATAGTGGTACGATAGAAATATCGTACTAATATGAACAATATAATTTATGCAAGTTTCTCAAGACAAAATGTCAAAGGAAGCAAATGATTTATATTGGGTTAAGAAAAATTATTTTTATCTTGTTATACAATTTGACAAAAAGTAAGAAGTGAAATATGTTATTTTAATAATTTTGTATATAATTTTAAACTTGTTTCCTTCCATAACAAAAGAAATATCATTGATCGTAAAAGGTTTAAGGTTTAAAGCCTAAAAACAGAAGTCATTAAAACATTTTATTTTATTTTAGTCCACTTTAGTAATTGTTAAATTGATTTTTAATTATAAGAATAAATTGAAGATAATGCAAATCTTTGAAGACAACATTTTAAAATGGATTTTATTTTTTTTAATGACTTTTCATGATTAATATTTCATACTAGTTTCTTTATTTCTAACTTCTTAATTCAAATATCTTTAATCAAATAATTCTCATTTTCTTGATCACATTTTATATTGATATTTTTTTTTTTAAATTTTGTATGAGATATCATTCATTGAGATAGATAAGAGTACAAATTACAATAGTGAAAGTCATGTTCTATGTAAATTATGCAAGAAAAGATCATTTCATGCAAATATTGTATGAAATGGTGTAACTCACTAAAGTCTCAAAACTTTTCAAAGTAAGCAATATTGTTTGTTTCCTTTTGTCATATCAATTCAAGTCTTCGTCAACATGATTTTAGGCTTAAAAAAGAAATTTTTTTTTCTTTATATTACATCTTTTTACAACCTATTAACTATTCTAAAAGTGGGAAGTTGAAAAGCTTTTTGTTTTAGGTGAAATCATAGATAAAAGCAACTTAAGGACGTGTGGATTATCTGACATATGATTAGTGGCATTCCATAATGATCATTCAACAAGCAAAGCCCAAAAATATTGTTAGAACATTTTTTAAGAGAAAAAGTTATAATCGAGATTCTTATAGAGAATTATTGACAAACAAATTGTCTTTGTCTTATCAATCTCACTTTTCTCTATAACTATAATGAAATAGTAGATATAAAATATTATATTGTTATATTTGAATATACTCTTAGTGTTCATCATCTATCAACGAGTAAAGCAATATTTTCATCCTCCTTAAGTGTTATGTTCATTACTAGCTTTGAGGATTTTTTTTTTATAATTTAATGATTGTTTATAAAGGATGTTTAAAAAATCAAACCAAAGGATATTGTTAAGGATCAAAACACAAAATTGCCTTTAGATGATTGAATTGTCCAAGAATAAAATGGGCAATTGATTGCTAAAAAGTAATAGCATCTTCCTTTTATGAGACCTAATGTATTCAATGCAATCTTATGCTAATAAGAAACCCTAACAACTATCATCACTAATCCAAGTAACACTAACAATGCAAGAGCATCAATAAAACATATAGCTTACATCTACATATTGGAGATATCTAATTCATTGCCTTAGTACAATAATTTAGTAAACGCAATTGAACATATTGTTCAAATAAACAAAATGTCCAAAAACTTTTACTTTTATTTACAATAAAAATATTATTGAATTAATATATTTATATTTATATAACAAACAAAATTGAGTTCATTAATCAACTCCTACAAATAAGAAATATTATTCTCGAAGCTAAGAATAAATACTAAAATCAGAGACTGTCCAATTATTGGTTCATTGAACCGCAGATTTTTACAAGTGACAATATTAAAAGATAAACTTATGTAATTTGAATTACTAATTTAAAAATACAATACAGTGTGTTTTGAAAGTACTTTTTATGATATTGTATTATTTATTTTTTATTTTTTATTTTGATTTATTATACAACCTCATCCCTAGTGAGCATGGTGGTGGGTGGCTCGGGTAAACCGAGTTCAAGGACATGGCGAAGCAATCAGGTGTGCAGGCGCTGTACGAGCTCTGCAAGAGAACGTTTATCACCGGCGTCTCCGTCTCTTCCGTATCCATCCAAAAGCTCTGCTCGGTTATGGGTAAGCTCCGTTGATCTTCTCTTTCCCAAATTCATGTTTCGCATGTGCTTTCACCTTGTTCGCAAGGTACGCAACATTTGGCCCATGTTTTAGTCTCTGACATTATGATTTTGTTGTTGGCGAAGGGGTTCTTCTGATTTCACCTCCCTTGGGATCATGGTTGAGTTTTTTTTTCCTTGGTGTTGATGCATGAAATCGGAAAGCAAGATAGGGCCTACTATGTGGCAAGATCAGGAAATAACAACAGGCATATGGCATGCAATAAATTGTTCTTTTTAATGTGCAACCTAAAAATACACGAGCAGGTTAGGTAATAAGGATAGGAAGAGGGTACAACCTCTTATAGAAAGCTTTTGAAGAAGATGGAAGAACACTGTGGGAAGAGCCAGGAGCCTTGACCTGTGTTTTTTTCTCTTCTCTTATGTCTCTAGAAGTACTAATATAAGGATTATCTACGAGTGAGTGCCAATGATCTGATACTTGAAAGGACTTGGCACGGTTCAGCATTTATGCTAACTTGGTAAGTCCCAATGCAGAGATAAGTCCGACAATGTCTGGAAACTGCTCGGAGCAATCCCCCCTACATGTTGTCGTAAAAGAAGAGAAGTTGTCTAGTGTCAAATATGCAATGCTGAAATCAAATATTGACATTGTGCCGGAAAACTGGGGGTGTGAAAATGGTCATCTCTTTGCTTCCTATAGAGATTGTTGATGTCAAAAAGGGTGTCAGGTGGTAATTAGTGAACAATTAGTTCTAATCAAGATCAATTTGATGCTAGAAAAAATGTATGTTTTATAAACTATTTTGTTATGTAGTCAAGAATATGACATTTATTGTATTTTTCTGGTATTTTCTTAGATAGTCTTGTATAAATTTTAAAAGAGATAACTAAAACTATGGACTGAATCCTGTGAAACTTTCAAAACTGGAATGAATTGTTTAATACATCTAGAAGTAGATGTACATTTTATCATTTATTTATCATTCATTTGTTCGTTATTCTAACTTAATTGATGACCTACTATTGGTTTTGACCTATTCAAATTAAATCAACTCTTTATAATCCTAATCAAACTGGGTTGAACTCTAAAAAGACAGTAATGTAATCAGTATTATATTGTCTGATTAAAACTGGAGAAAATGGATTATTTGTTTGTTTATTTTAGATGATATGTTTGACATATGGTGCTTTTTGTTTTTTTGGTTGATTTAGTTCCAAATAATACTTAAGATCAAACGATATTGTGTATGCATGCTTGAGTAATAATTTACATAACTTTTGCAAAGTTTTGTTTCATTTGATTGGTGGATTTTGGCCAAACCAAGCTAGATTAGTCTCCATAATCTTAAAGCTAAACCTTTCATAAAATTTTGAATGAAAAAACCATTTTTTCAGTCATTCAATTTGATTTGATGTTAGACAGCAGATCATACTAATTAGCGTACCAATGATCATTCTATGTCTTGAAAAATCTAAAACTAGTCTATGTTTGCTTCGAAGTCCCATACTCAGAATATGGGTTTTTAAGGAAATCAGTTATTAGGTTTTGTGACTATATTATAATTTTTTTGATTGCATGATAATTAAAGAGGGTCATTGTTATTCAGATTCAATCAGTTTTGTTGAAGTAGGACTTGAACATGTTCCAGAAGATGATAGAGGTCATGGAATTTTTCACTCAAATGCTTTCAAGAGTTCAGCAAGGGCTGCTCGATGGGCTCAACCAATAACATACTTGCATATATATGAATGTGATAGTTTTACTGTAAGTAAATTCTTTTTTTGTTGTTTGAGCATCTCAACTTTTTTGCATATAATACTCAAATTATTCTACGATAACTCTTGGATTTGAAAAATGCATGTAAAGCGATGAGAGAATGAAAATCAAGAAATTTTGTGAAATTTCATCAAGATAGTATAGATGCTTGAATGCATGGGCATAATATGGATGCTAGTGTAGCTAGAACTTTCATAAACTCGTTTTTAGTATTATGGTATGGTGCATGATCGTAATGTATAGGTTGACATGGAGTGAATGGTGTAGATTTTTAGATAAATTGTGCTTGTATTATAGGTTTGAATAAGCATAGCATAATATTGTAGGTATTTTCAAAGGGAGTGAAGTTTACTTTTATGAATGCTTAGAATACACTAGAGCTAGTCAACAATACAAGCATGCCTTCCAAAAAAGTGGTCAAATAAAAAATTGTGTTGCAGGCATTTGACAATTTTAGAAAATGGCTTGTTAGTGAATTGTGCTCAAATGTTGACATCTATATAAAGAAAAAATGACTGGTATAAATAACAAGTGAAAAAGTGTATGCATGTAATTAAGCACTGTTCTTTTCCCTTGCTCGTAGTTGTTATGATGTGTATTGCCACAACCACTGTAAAGAATAAAGTGATAAGAGAAGCTTTGGTAATCTCTTTTAGATTTACAATGAAGATGTTTTGGAGTGTAGTTGATTTAATTTTCTATGTAAATTTGTTGTACTTTCTATTTATCTTGTGGTATTTTTGCTTTTATGTTTATGTGTGCTCTATTTTCTTGTTCTCTTTGAACTCTTGTTGTGTATTTTGTTGTATTCGAGTAAAGTGGTATAATTATTGATAAGCAAGTGAAAGGTTTGTCTCTCAATGAGCTCATTTATAACACGAGTGAGATTTACGATATTTGTATGCACAACACTAAGATCTGTCATGTCAGGTTAATATATTACATGGATGAAAGTTTTTGGTTTGTCTTGAGCAAATTGTAACCATTTAATGTAGTTTTTAGCCAATTATTTGGCATCTAAAAATTTTGAAAGATTTCAAGTTAATATCTTATAAAGGGGTTTGTAGTGTTTAACAATGTTAATTTTTATTGAAGAGAATTTTTAAGATATAGTGCCTACTAAATCAATTAGTATTCTTGTCTAAATAATTCAGTTAACTAAACAATTATATTTTAGGGATAAGAAAAGTTTTTATATTTACATCTTATAATAGTTTTGACAAAAAAATATTGTTCACTAAAACTATGATGATTCGATTAAAAAATTACAGGTATTTTAAAGATAATCTTTTTTCATACATTTTTTAGTACTGTATGCTACAAATATATTACAAAATAACAAATTATTATGGAATAATTCATACATTTTAAATAATATTTTCTATAAAATCATTGTATTCGCTCGTGCATTTGAACTATTGTATAAAAAAATGACTAATTCCTTTGGGATGCAATCCCTACAAATGGGCAATAAAATGTACATTAAATCTAGTCAAAATAGGGTTAATATTTATTGTAATGGAACAATTTGTCCTAGTTATCATGACAAGTATATTAATTTGAAGAGGTCTTAAAATTCAAGGCATAATTCATGTTATTCTTTGCATTTTTGTAGAGCTTTTGCTTATGGAGGAAGTCATTTAATTCTAACCCACCCTGTCATTGTTCAATATTGAAGATTGGTATGTTTTGCCTTCTGATATCATGTTTGGTTCCTTGCATGATCATCCTGGGATGAAGCACTTAAGCAAGATTCTTTATGGTTTTGGGCATCTAAAAGCATTTGATTGGATAGACCCTCCCTCATTAAAAGTGAGAAGTCAAATGAAATTTCAGATCCACCACTTCAGTACCTCTACATCTTATCAATACACATGATTTTTGACTTTATTGACTTTTTGTTTTATTTAAGGATAACGGGTGCTATTTAGAATAAAAAAACTTTCTTATTATAATAATGTTAATGAAATAGACTTTTTAATGTAGTTTATATTCAATTTAAATCCTGAATGTAGAGTTAAGCCTAACATAATTATTTTATTGTTACCCTTTCACTTTATTTACTTTAAAAACCATTCCTTTATGGTGAACAACCTTGAAATAAAAAGGTCGAACGATTTTGGTTATTTTTTGAATACAAATGATGAAACACTAGTATGTTATGTTATACTTATTGTAAGCAGTACTCATAAGTCAAGAAGTGAAGTGCAATCAATCTAAATATGTTTGAATAATGATTCTCATGATTAAAAGAAAACTTTGGAAAAAACACAATCAGGCCAATGATCCTTTAAGTTAATATTAAACTCACAAAGGACTAGGGTCATTCATTAAAGCTTTTTGAGATGAGTTTCTAACCACTGAAGTGGAAAAGTTACTTTGTTTTGCACAGGTAGATTATAAATGTGCATTTGCAAGAATGTTGGAGAGGATCATCTGAGTAGAAGCTTAGAGAATTATGTCAATGATTTGAACTTTTAAACACAAAAAAATGCTCTAGTATGAGTAGGATATATGCTTGTTTTTATTGGAGAAACAATGTTAAAGAAAATCTAACATGTGATTAATGAAAAAATTTATATTCTAATTAAGAGTTGATATTTGATAGAGTTTAATGATGCATCCGTGCTCTTGCTGCAATTATAGAGAGAAATTATTGCTTATTGTCCATGTTATTTTACTTTTTTTGCATTACTTAATTGATAAAAAAAGATCTAGTAGTCATTGCAAGATCATAGTATTGAAAATAAGAATAATTTGGCTCATATGTGAATATTTTCATTATTTTATTGAAAAGCCTCCATTTTTATTGCGAGTATAATTATGGATGTTAGTGCAACTAAACTTTTCATAAACTCTTCTTAGTGTCGTATAGTATAGACCATTAAAAAGATGTCTAAGTTAATGTAGAGTGAATAATGAAGTAATTTACAAACGTGATGCACACATTGCAAACGAGCATGAGTTTAGTGTCATATTATGTGCATTCTTGAAGGGTGTGTAGTTTAGAATTATTGAACGTTTAAATTGGCTTTTGAAAAAGTGGTTTGAAAAATAGTTATGGTGTAAACGTCTGCCATGATAGAGGACAACTTGTTAGTGGATTGTGCTATAATGTTATGGGCTATGAAAAAAAAATACTATGTAAAAAACAATTAAAAAAAGTATATGTAGAAAATAAAACCATAGTGTTCCTTCTTCCCTCATAACTACTGTGAAAGTGTGACTACAACTATTGTAAGAAGAAATGCTATGAAAAAAGCTTTTTTGTAATCTCCTTCAAAGTGCAATTGTTTCAATGATTTTGTTTGCAACTCTATTGGGATTTGTAAACTTGAATTTCCTACATGAAGTTACACTAGGCTAAATTAATGAAGTCAAAGGAATGAAACAATGAGTTGAATGTGATAAAAAGCACAATGAATTTTTAGGTATGTCTTGTAAATCATAACCAATTAGTGTCATTGATAGCCAATTACTTAACTTCTTAAAACTGAAAATTCTATAAGAATTTAAGCTACACATTCTATGAGGGTATAATACTAAATTTTTATGGAAGAAAACTTTTTAGATGTAATTCTAACCAAGTCATTTAAGGTTCTTGTCTATGCAAAATTTTAAGTAATACAACTTAAAAAACAATTTCATTTTAGGGATAATTGATAAAACACCCAATGACATCACAAGTCGGTGATGACATAGACCTATGATAAGGTCCTAAGTGCAGGCCAATCGAATTAATGTTTTGAGTCCTCACTCACATAAGTTTGTTTTGGATCAACGTATGAAGTTCACTTCAAATAAATTATGAAAATTATTATAAAATTTTTGTACACATGTATGGAGCTTCTAGAGATTTTATTTGATTATAAGATAGTGTTGGTGTTTAGTTATGTTGTAAAGTTGGGTGTTGGTGTTTTTTTCCTTCTATAAAAGTATATGTTAGTAGAGTTTAGTGGATTCTAGTGATTATAATGGAGAAACATGTATAAGTAACCTCAAAGTTAAAATTAAAGCTTACAATTTGATGGTTTGAGTTATTTTTTTATGCTCTTTTTTTTGTGATTTAAGTGTAAGTTTGATGATTTTTTCATTTGTTCCCTTGTGAAATACTTTGGCTGGTTATGCTTTTTTTTTTTTTTTTGTTTTTTTACCTTAATCCCTTTCAATGCATTTCCCATTTCATAATATGGTTCACACTTCAATTGCATTATATCTCTCCACTTCTTTTTAATATTTTCATTCCTCTACTCATAGGTCCTATAGCTTCCGCGCATAACTCGTTGCATGACTGTTTGCGCTAGCCATGCGAGCATTTAGGCACCATTGCCCACCCTTTGCATGCACTGCAGAACATGTGTGGGTGCCGCCTGAGTATTCGTGCATGCTGCCGAACATCCGCACACTCCATCGAGCCTTCGTGCACACTGCACAAGGCGCCTCATTTGTGCATGTTAGTTGTGCCACTGTTGTGCCAAAGCCTAGCCTTTGCATGTGCTGCCACACGCTCTGTGCCTGCATGCGTTTGCTGCACTAGTCTCAACCCTATGTGTGCTAGCCCATCTCTACATATTTGCATAGAATGAATAATACCATGTTTTCTTCTTTCAACTTTTGAGCTTAGATTCTTTTTGTTCTCGTTTTCTCTATCAATGACATAGGTAAAACTTCCTTTATTTATATCTTAAAATAGGTTTGGCAAAGACATTTTTTTTTTGAATTATGATAATTTTACTAAAAAACTGTGGGCATTCTAAGGATCCTTGCTTTGTGATGGTTGGTTTTAACTAATCCTGTCATCATTCAATGTTGCAGATTGGCATATTTTGCTTTCCAACATCTTCTGTGATTCCACTACATGATCATCCTGGGATGACGGTCCTAAGCAAGGTTCTTTATGGTTCTGTGCATGTAAAGGCATTTGATTGGATCGAGCCTCCTTGCAAAATTGAAAGTGGTCAGTCAAGTGAAATTTCAGGTGCACTATTTTGAACCGTTTTCAACTTGTACATATGTGATCTCTGACACTACTATGAAATTTCTTCCTATTTAAGGATAACAGGTGCTATTTTGGGGACCAGTGAATGTAGAGCTAAGTTTAATGTAATTACACTATTGATATCCTTTAACTTTATTTGCTCAAAATACCATTTCTTTTATGGTGACTGACTCCATAGACAAAAAGTTTAAGGCTTTTTGTAGATATTAATTCCAACAGATTGAAAGCTAATTTAGGTATGAAACATTATGTTTTGTTGTAGTTATTTGTAAGCAGTAACCATAAGTCAAGAAGTGGAGTGCAATCAACCTGTATGTGTTTGAAAAATGCTGCATATGACTGAAAGGGAACTTTAGGAAGAGTGCAATGAGTTCAAGAGTCTTCTAAATTAATTGTTAACTCTCAAATTACAAAGATGGTCATTGGATGATGCTTCTTGAAAAGAGTTGCTGGTTGTTATAGTGGAAGAGTAGTTTAATTTGCAAGCGTAAATTGTAAAATAATTGTATTTGCAAAAATGTTGGTGTGGGTTAGGTGAATAGACGATTAAGAATTGATAAGATGATTTGAACATTTAAGCATTGCAAAAGATGCTCATGTAAACCCAATAGAAATGATATATCCATGTTAATATTGGATTAATATGCTAAAAAAACCTAACAAGAGATCATTAAAAGATTTAAGCTTAATCAGTGAAAGGGATTCACGTTCTTGCTTAGGTTAAGGAGAGAGATTATGCTTATTGTTAATGTTGTTTTTCCTTTACCGCATTACTTACTGATAAAATACATCTAGCACTCATGACAAGATCGTGATACTAAGAATGGGAATAAATATCACAATTTGGTAAATACATTTTATATGTGTATATATCCATCATTTTGTTGAAAACCGTTCTTCATATAATTTTGTAATTCTGTTAAGAGTATTTATGCCATATTGCAAGCTAAAATGTATTTGCCATTGCATCAATGTTGCTTTACGGTTTTTCTCCAGATTTGTTTGAAGATAAACTGGATTCTTTAAAACTGAGAAGCAACACTTTTGCAAGAGGAAAAAATAAACTGTTTCATTGCTAGAGCTTTAGCTGTAAAATAACAAAAGTTCTTTTTGTTTATCTGTTCACTAGCCCCTTTATAATTATAGTATTTCTATGATGTATGAGTTTTCTTATGATATTTGTGAATATGATGTAAGCCTTCTCATACATTTTGCAAATATTCCACATAGGTTATTTGCTTGATTTTATTTAAATGTTATACCTTTACTTTTGGTCTATTTATCCATAATAATGTGGTTTTTAACCTTCTGATGGTAATTGACAGTGCGACTCGCAAAGTGTCAGGCTGACACGGTCTTGACAGCACCATGCTCCACCAGGGTTTTATACCCAAATAGGGGGGGAAACTTGCATTGCTTCACAGCAGTTACTTCTGTGGCCATCCTTGATGTTCTTGCTCCACCATATTCAGAGTTTGCTGGGAGGAGTTGTACATATTATCATGATTATCCATACTCTTGCTTTTGTATGTAAATTTTTTCAATCATGCAAGGTTATCATTGATAAACTTCTCAATTCCATTTAGAATTGGGTTATTTTAGACCCATAAATAGGTTAACTAGGTTAGGGATTTAATATTGAAATCTTTTTTGTGTGGTAACTTAGGTATATCTAGATTATCCTTGTTATTTGGTTTGGTGGGTGTCTTAACCTTTGTTCGAACGGGGGCATTGTTCTTCCTAAGTAATTGGAATGACCAACCTTGTCATTGTCTCCTCATGCCAACATCACCTAACATCACCTCCACTTCACTAGGAGAGTTAAAATTTACTTGGGAAATCTTAAAAGACCTTGACAAGGAAAAAGGAATCATAGGAGCTATGCAATTGTCTAATGGGAGACTTAAGTTGAAGAGGACCAATGTGGAGGTCTAGTTGATGGAAGAAGGCATGTTGACAGGAGGTCAGAGAGGGTGGTGTTAGTTGGAAAGCATTGTTGGAAGACGATGACTTGCTGTTAAGATAGGAGGGAGAAGAGAGTGTTAGGGAGGGAGGGTTTGTAAATTTTTTTAAAGTTGGGTGGAGTTGAAACTTCCCACTTTGGAAGTTGTGCAGTTTGGAGAATTAAATTCTAGATGTGAAAAGATATTTCATATCACTTATCCATTAGAAGTGAATTCTATTAGCCAACCAAACATGGGGAAGTGAAGTCAACTAGCACTTTATCCAACCAAAAAATAACTCTCCTTGTTATTGTTAACCAAATTATTCACCCTTCTCTAGCTGCTTTAGGCGTGTTCTCCTCATGTACTCTTTTATCAACGTAACCATTGACTTAGTACTTATTGGTCTTTTTAGTTCGTTAGGTTCTATACCTTCCACTTAAGCAATACCGGTTGCCTTGACCATTGATTTGGTCGGGTCTTAATCTTTTGGTTTGGCTTTGCTACTCAGACTTGGTGCAGAGCCAAACAGCATCCTGCTCTAGTTCGAGAACTTTGTCCAATTTCCTTCAACCATCTAACAGTTCTTCCATATCTTCTTGGTATTCAAGGCATTACATACTCATCTAACGCTACATGATCTAGTTGACATGCCATTCTTCATAGTTATCTTGGCTCATTACATTTCCTTATTAAATCTACATATCCGTATTAAATCTATTCCATCCATTCCCTTGACCTTTATATAAACTCATCTACAACCAAAAATTCACACATTTCCACTCACTCTCAAAAAAACCTGATCTTAGATATACTTACATGCACCGTGGATCTCTGATGCATTCTTGCTCATTGTTTGTCGTTCTTTGTTTGCATTAAAGATTCAGTTGTTCCAATAGGGCTACTTCTATTGCAACAACGACAACAACAACAACAACAAAAAAAAAAAAAAAAAAAAAAACGCTGGACCTCAATGTCTGTCATTTGAGGTTACACTTTTGTTCTCTTAAGGGTTTTTTGCTTTCTCATTTCCTGTGTTTTGTTTTCTTTTTTTTTTTTTTCATTGTTCACTTCACAATTTTCTACTTCAGCAATGAAGTTTTACTCGTACGTAGGACTAGTGCCAATTTAGTATTAACATTCTTTCAGTGTTCTCTTTAAGACCTCTGATCTCATTACCAATTTTGCAAGGATATCAGATCTATCTTGAAGGAGAATTATAACTCTTCAGCTCTAGCAAGGGAGCACAACACCAAACGATCTGTCAAAAGAAGAGGCATGTGCTTGGTGGATTTCCCTGTCAAAGAGCAGTGCTCATTTTAAAAATGAACCCTCTTCTAGAACCAGCTGTGGAGACTTGGAGATGTTGCCTTACCACCTCTGTGCCAAAGGTATCGATGTATACTATCTGTCCTCAATGCCGACAGTTTGAAGAAAATGTGTAGTTTAAACAAATATCTGAACTAATCTACAATTGGGGATTTGGTGAGGAGTGGACCATCTGAGGTTTGTCTAGTTCAAATAAATGTCCAGTTAGAACTATTGTTCCCCCTCTTTGAGAACTAAGCTTGCAATTTATTAGACAAACTCTGAGCAAGGAACCCAATCTTATAGATATCTTGACTTGGACAAGTCATCGCTAGTGCTTACCAGGACATTTTCTTTGCCCAAAGGTGATCAGATAAGCCTAGTGTAGTCCCGTCTTGAGATGAACCTTTTCTTTAGCCAGCCACTTCTAGTTTTTTCACCTCCTTAGTATCTCTGGATCAAATGCATTAAATGCTTATTTATGTTGTATTTGCTATAGCTATTATGTGCTTCTTAAGCTTTTCCTGGGTTGTTACATAATCCTTTTACCTGTTAATTTCATCTCAGCATTCTCTTTACTCTAAATATAAACACTTCTCCATCCAAAAACCTACTCTCTAAAAAAACTTGATTCCAAATATATTTGCGTGCACTCTGAAGCTCTTACCTTATTCTTGTTCACTACTTGTCTGTTTGCTTTGTTTTCTCTCATTTTCTTTTCTTTTTGTCTTAGTTGGATATCTATATTTTTAGTAAGGTTGCTTCTATGTCAACAAAAGAAAAGATAATAGAACCCAGTTCTGTCATTTGGGGCTGTGTTTGTTGTTGGTTTTCTATTTAATTCTATTTCTTCTGTCATTTCATAATCCTCTTCCTCAACAAAAAAGCATTCCTACACAAGTACACTGGACTAGTGCCTGTGCATTTGCATCAGAGACAAACTTTGGCATAAAAAATTATCTCCAAATCTGTTCATCACTCCATTCTAACTGCTCACTAGCTTTGCGTGCTCGTTTTTATGTTTCTTCATGGGTTAAATCAGTTGCAGTTTTTGAGATTATTCATGGAGCCTTCCTTATCATGTAGTAATCTTTTGCACTTTTCTTCTTGCCATAGTATATCCAGTCCTCTTTTCCCATTATTCTTGCCATGTTTAGTTGATGTTAACTAGCTTAGTTGTTGAAGTCTTTGACAGAAAGCAGTTAAGCAACAAGTAAAACCACAATAGTACTGTTGTATATTTCCAGAGTTGGGAATTTTGCTTATTACTTGAAGAATGGTATATCATCTTATAATTTAGTTTCAGCATCTGTGAAGGAACTTGGAATGGATGAGGAGAAAGAAGACTATGTTTGGCTTGAGAAGATTGATGCTCCTGACAATTTCTACATGCGTTCAGGTAACTACAGAGGTCCTTCTATTCAGGTATATAGCTTTGTCCTTCCTGCTTCATCTTTCATTTCTTGTTTAGTTAACTTTGTTTTTCCTGACACGTTTAACCTATGATGCATGAATGCTAAACAACAGGAAAACTCAAACTCTACATCATCTTGCACCATTGCCTAGCCGTCAGGCAACAGGAAAAGCTGCAAACCTTACTGCTCTTAAAGACCCATCTGAGGTTTTTTTTTGTATCTAAGATATTCTTCTATGTAATGCCAAATTAATTAAGAGAACATTGTGTTTAGTTTCACATGCAAGTTAAATTTTTCATGAATTTATTTTATCAATATAACCAGTGATATAATGCTAAAAACACAATTTCAATTACCTCATTTTAATTTTAGTCAAATTTACTCAACAAGAACAGCTGATATTTCCTGTAACAGTAAAAGTCTTACTATTCAATTAACATTAATCATAATTCAACATATTAAATGAGCTAAACTTTCACTTAAATCTTCCTAACTTAATACTGCAGACATTTAGTAATAAAAACATGAACTTTAGTGTTCTTAAATGGTCTTCTCGAGCCAACCTGGAAAAGCCAAAGAATCCTTCATCCCTAGCTTTGAGAGAAATATTGCATATAATATGTGCAGCAACAAAACAAAGAATCCACAATTGAGGAACACCTGTTGGAGAAAATTCATTGGAGAAATTACTCGTTAAAAGCTTACAACAGAATTCACAAGCAGCTAAAACTGATGGGTAAAGTTAGTACCAGGATTCCAAATATTGCATATATGACATCCATTGTTGGTACAATATTTACACCAACGGCTGTGAGAACATAGGTGAGGGAAGCATGGACATTAATGGTGATCTGCAAATGCAAAATTTGGATCGAATTGATTCACAATTGAATTGATAGAAAGCTTGAGCAAATATCATCTCACCAGGTTCAATATGTTCTCTCTTATTAAGAATGAGGTTAGTAGAACATATCCCATAATGCCAATCACCCGAACCTGCATACCATGGTCTTCGATAAATAAAATCGATAAACCACATGACATATGATGGGGGTTCAAGAAACAATACAAGTGTGCACAAGGCTAGTGAGATGCCCCAGTTGATCCTCAACCTGAAAGATGCCATCAGGTATCAGAATAAATGCAACAGATAATGAACTGGTTGAAACTTGGATTGGAACGACAGTTGATGGACAGGAGTTTGATATTAAGTCATTTAAACTCACCTCCACAAAGAGCCCATCGCAAGGCCAACCAATCCATGCATAAGCTGCACAAGGAAGAAGAAAGGTGTTTACTGGTTTAGAGCTTGCATATCCTTCAATATTATGTTAATAAGCAAAAATGTTGTGGAGACATCAACTTTGGAATGATAATATAAGCCAGCTCATATGAAGTATAACAAAGCAAGTGAAACATTTATTGTTTTGCATAAAATGGTGCATTTTGCTTAACTGGGTACAAATTACTTGTAGTTGGGCAAACTCACTAATGGTGAATAAAGCAAAAGAGAAGTCAACAACAACAAATATAAAAGTTCTCTTAATTTATCAGAGTATAATGTCATGAAAAATCTGATAATGAAATAGATGAAATATTTGGGGTTAAAATTCAGAAAAAACTCGATTTACTACAAATCTTAAAGAGCTTCGTCAGGGCTGTTTACAGAACAAAAGTGTGCCACAACTAGAATTAGTATGCGAATTCTTAAAGCAGATGGACTTAAATTTATGCTTTTGGATAGAAAGACACAATGTTTACTTGAAAAAATCAAACTCCAAGTAATAATCATGGTTACAATCTATGAAGTGCTTCATTAAAACTTTGGAAGAGATCATAATACTCTTCGCAATTTCACTCTTCACAGTGGACAACGAACATGTCAACCATGTCTCAAGCAGCTTACAAGGGATGTAGAAGAAAGAAGGATACTGCGATTAACTTTGCATGCAAAACTTCATTGTTTATTCAATTAACACCCCTCCTTATACAGACATGTAATATGCTGCTAAGCGTCATCCCCTGAGTTCATACATGCTGTTTTCTTCTTGCATAGATGTTTTGTCAGCCATAGATTCCTAGTTACATCACACAACGATAGGCATCTTCAGTTGAAGCACACACTCCTGTAGTTATATTTGCCTTAATACAACTACATAACCACACCACAATGTGACACACAACCCTGCCCATGATATAGGTATGCTTGTGCTCCTATAATGTTTGCCATATCATATAGGGGCCCACAACATGAGCTTTGGACTTGACCAAGTCAATGTGAAACCTCCCTGTTAATCTCTTCCACACCAAAAAAAGGAGAAAAGTTAGCCTTCGTAGTTCTGGTCATCAAAATATCTTTTGAAAGGAGAAATGAGAAAACAAGGGCTTTTGAAAAGATGTTAAAAACAAGAATTATAAGAATAGTTTGCCAAGGTTATAGTGCTTTTGATTTTAAAAAGTAGGAAAAATGAAAAAGGATTCTTCAAATGTTGTGTGTTGATGGACCCTTAATACATGTAAAAATGAGCACATGCGTGGATAAATGTTAGTTCAATAGTGAGTGGAGAACAAACAACGAAATGCAAATTCTGGGAAACAAAACTAAGATATGATCACAATTTACCAGAAAGGATGCACAAAAAGACAGATTTTGCACAATTAAATAAAGTGCTTCACCTCAAGGAGTTGCACTTCAGAAGAAAAGTATGAGAGCCCTGTTTAATGCACTTCATTTTGCTAAAAAAGAAAATGTTTCTCTGTTTACCAACAACTTGAATTAAAAGTTTCAATCATCAAAAACCGAATTGATAGAGAAAAATATAGCAGATCCTAACCAAGTTTCTAAAGCATTAGGCTGCAATATTTACAATGCAAAGCCCAAAATATATACATACCAACACGTCACTCACCATATAAGTGCATGCCTTGACAGGTCCGCCTAAGGTGAACAGGAGCACGGTTGTGGCAACCTTGAATAGTGGAAAAACCTTAATTACTTAGCAAATGGAATCGCATAAAAACAATGATTTAAACTCTTGCTAGATACAAACCATTGTTTTTCTACCAGCTGCCACTCCCCATCTCATTGATGAGATTACAATAGGTAGTGAGAAGAAACAGCCTAAGTAGTTCTGCAGAAATTAACTTAGATTGCAAGGAAAAAACTAAATTAAAATAAACAAACTATAACTATGGTTCAAGGAAACAATTATCAGCAAAAATAAAAATCAATAAAATAATGCAATTTTCAGAAATGATGTATGAATGTGAACGGATGGTAATTTTTAGCATGTTCAAGAACTGTATGACAAAAGAAAATAAACTTCATACATAGGATAACATTGATGTATAGCAATACAATTGATGTATTTGAAAGCCATGTAGAAGATCACAAATCAGTGTAAGTTTTAGCCATCAGCAACTCACATTTCAATCTCAGAATTACATTTAATTGGTATAAATATTAAATTCAATTCTTTTAAATTTTTAAAATCATACTAAAAAATAGCTGTCACAGTATTTCAAGATACCACAATATTCTAAAATTTAAAATTTGTTGACAAAAAAACAAATTCATTAGTAAGGATCTATTGCAGTTTACTCATTTCTAAACATAATTTTCAGGAATAGTGTACAATTTGAAAAGAAAATCCATCTAGCATATGCAGTTAAAGCAACTTTACCAAGCATATTGGTGTTACTGCAGTCAACAATTACTACAGATGTCCTACAAGTAAAACGATTTTAACATAAACCTTATTACCTAATTTTTATTAGTACATAAAACATCGATAATTACTACAGATGCCCACAAGTAAATGAATTTTAACATTAACCTTATTGTGCTAAGTTTCATGAATACATCAAATGATAGAACCACATATTGCTTGGTAGAGATTGGCATATGCTGAAGACAACAATCAAGCATAGGTGGCTCAAAAGACGGGAATAAAGATTAAAGTTCTACAAAGGAAGTTCTAGACAATGACTCAAAATTCTTATGGGCCAAAAGAAAGATTATTACACATATGCTTTTCTTGAATCCATAAATGTTATTATTAGCAATCATTTGAAAGGAAGGATAACCAATGACAGAATAGATAAAACTGCCAGCCTAGACAGTGGATATCACAGCATTGAATTAAGAAATCAACTCTGTTAAATTTTGTGGATTATGCATTTATCAATGCATTCTCAAATCTTGCAATGAGAAGAACCATGGTATGCCGTTTTTAAGAAGATTATAGATGCCACAATAGATTGTTTCGAATAAATCTATTATTGGAACTGCATAAATCCTTTCTATGAAGAAAATATTAGTCCAACATAAGATATTCTAAAGAAAAAATAGTATTGCAACTCATCATATGCATTAAAAAGACAGGAATAAAAATATTTAATTAACTAAAACTTCTTTTTATTCAAAATTCTGTTGTAGAATAATCAGAAATTCTTAAAGAAAGTTCTTGATAGCATCATTGGATCAAACAACTGGCAAACTGGACACTCATAACAATCTACCCAAATGCAGTGTTTACAAGTGCTTGAGAAAGAGAAATGACACCCACTTAGTGCACCTTTCTTTATTGTGACAAGAAAAGCCATTTAAGTGTACTAAAATATTATACCAGAATTTGCTCCACATTCTAATATTTTCTCTTGGATGGAGTTCAGTTTGAAGAAGACAAAAACGGATTTTAAACAAGGTTTACAGTTTTAGTTTAGCTGGAATTCTCCAACTTTAATTTCAGTGATTGCATTTTCACATTTAGTATTGATCAAATTTATAATTCAATTTAAATAAAACATATATTTCATATAAATTATCTTAAATCCTTCTTTGTATATGAAATATAGTTTTTTTTATTAAAAGGAACTTTAAAAGAAAATTAAAGTTTTACTTGAAGTATTCATATGGATTCTAAACCCAAGTTACGTTGATCAAGTTAGAATTGATGAAAATTACTTGCATGCACTAGCTGTAGAAAGTTTCATGAAAATTTTTTTGTTGGATTTAAAAATCAGTTAACTGAGCATGATGCTTGGTCTGTTTTCCCATAGGATTTATTTTTCATAAGTAATTTGGTCCAAAAATCGAGTAATACAACTATAGCCATTCAACAGATGTTATCAAAATAGATTTAAAATCAACAGAAATTGCACAATTTCCATCTAGTCAAGTAGACGAATTTGAATTAACCAAACAATTAGCGCACACAACTTCAGCTTCTATTTGCTTAAGCATGTTTCGAGCAAATCTCAATAAAATTTTCCCATTTCATCTGAAACCAATTTCAGATTTCACGATTGAAATGAGCCAAACAATTCAAAAACATATCGATTTGGGCCAAAACTTAAAATAATCCTCTTCATATGACAATTCAAAAACATCTAGCTTTAATTCTCTATTAAAAAAAACCAAATACACACAAATATTGAGAATATGCAATAGTAAAGATTTGTCCCAACGTGAGTCACCCAAAGTAGCACAAAGAAGAAATGAGTTAGGATAAATAGGAAAAGCAGCAAAAGAAGTTCAGTATAAAAAGAACAAGGATCGATCCCATACTAAATTATAATATTAAAAGCTAAGTATATAATTAATGTAATCTCTATCCATAAACTTAAATTTATGGGTTATTAGATGTTCATCTAAATTCAATTTAATATCTTATTTGGTATAAATCCTTTAACAAGTAATATCATAATACATAATTCAATTAAGAGTGGTCCATCAAATTTGTGACTTTCGTAGATCTTTAACATTTGTTCCACCATGAATGAGAAAAGTTTGACAAACTCATACAATGACTCCATGACGAGTAACTTTATTTTGTAAGATATTTGGTGATGTTGATAAGCTTCCATGATTAGCATAAATTTTGTTTGAGTGATCAACACATAACCCCCATAGTTAATTATTCGTAGTGGAGCAATTGCTATAATTCACATACAATGTAAAAAAAAAATGACTCAATGAAGTAAATAACTCTTGGTGTGCTTAAAATACTTGATAATGTTAAAGAGCTTTAATGAAGTAGCTTAAGACATGTAGCTCCTATGACTTCGCCATTTGGAGCAATTGATACAATTCACATGCAGAATAGAAAACACCATACACTACGCTAAAATCCTTGAGCAGATTAGCATCATTGAATACATTGGCACTCGACTTGAATACTAAAAAAATTTAAAAATTAAATGAGTGATAGAAAAATTTGAATAAACCTCATCTTAAGAAGAGATATTTTGAGTACAAGAGAGTAATTAAGATTAGTTATATATTATAAGTTGAAAAAGATATAATGTTATCATTACTTATAGGCTTAAGATTAAAGGTTATTAGGTGTTCAATTAAATGACATATGTGAGAGTCATAGGTCCATATTTTGTACAACACTCTTAATGGAAGCATTGCACCAAAATTACTCAAAAAACTTTGATATTTACAATAAAAGAGAAACCTATAAAACTTACTAACAAAGCAAATCTTGAATACCTCCATCAACTCCATTGACGAAAAACACCTTATCTTACAATGCTATCATATTTCTCAACCAAAACATACTCTCTCAAGGTTTAGTAATATCCCTAAAAAACTCACACCAAATCTCTTCCATAGAGATTTAATGACCAACTAAAATCGATAAATGAATCTCTATCTTAACAATTTCCTCTAAGATCCTTTTATAGATAAAAGGTCTTTAAAAAAAATACAAAAACAAGAAATACACAAAAAAAATTCAATTTTGATATATTAGGAAACAAATCAAACCTAAAACCTAACTATTTAAATTTGAATCACAACCAAATCTTAGTTTGACTCATTCAAACTCCACATTTATGCTTATATAAATGCTTCCACACAATTACAATAATTTGGGCATTACTTCCTCCACCAATGTCAAAATTTAGTGATTCAAAATGCATTGGAAAGCTATAGAAATTATTAAGAAATTTCTAATTCGCTCCAAAAATTGTCCACAATGCACAACCAATTTGCTTTCCAATGGATTTGTAGTCATCTCAATCATCCTCAAGAACAACTCTGTAGCATTGTATTAGTCATATCAAGAATTACACATGAACTATCCTTTCTGGTATCAAGCCCATCAAGGTCTCTAATTCTTCCCATTAGAGTAAACTTCCCTCAAGGCTAGTTTTCCTTGCAAATTGCTTCTTGTAGATGTATTCCCCCTTGAGATCACTCAAGGGTCTGAACCATCTCAAGTCACCTCCTCTCTAACCTTGCTTAATGATCTTCTCCTCAAGACTTGTTGATCCCTCGTATCTACCATCTACATTTTGATGCCTTCAATTTGCTCAATATTTTTCACTATTAAAACTTGTTTGAAAAGTATTATTTTTCACCTCTAGCATTCTTAACAAAGCCATTACATTACAAGAGGCATGTCTTCTCAAAAGCTTGTGTAAACTCCGAAATAGTTTGTCAAGGCTGCTACTAATCTTGAGTCCATACTTCAAGGCCTTTAACAATATGAACTAGCTTTCTCTAGACATTCATCCTTCTTAAGGCTTCCAATCATCTTGAAGATGCCTCTAAAAACCTTTAACCAACTTGCATCTATCTACCAAAGCTTCCTTTTGTTCCTCCAACTTCTTGAGGCTCATAGCATCATCCATTCTTATATTAACTAAGTTGATCCCTTGATTACATACAAATCTATATGGTCATGTACTTCTTTTATAGATTAAAGGCAACAACAAATATGGTATTTATGAAAGGCATACTCTATAGCATATTATAAGTAGTAATTAAGCCATATTAGTTGGTGTATTCAAAGACAAAAAAGAAAAGATCACATAAGTAGAAGCGTTTTGGACATGCATCATTCAATTGGTGGTCTACATGACCCATCAAGCATAAATAAGGCTCAACGAGAAGAAGTTTGTCAAGATGAACGAAAAAAAATTGGGAACTCAAAGGTTTGTTAAGCACATAAACTATTTGAACGATAGAAGAATATAACAAGAAATGTGTTAACAAGATATTAATTGTTTGCAAACAAAGTGAAAGTCAATCTTAATGTATTTTCTACGAGCAATTAAATTCCAGATTTATGAATGTTGCAACTAAATTATCCGCCATAGTAGAGGAGACTAAGCCCATGAAAATGCAAAGTTCAACTGTTATGATCAACATGATCACTGACCTAATTAATCAGCATCACATACTGCTTGAAAACGTTAGAATTGTGGCATAACAATATACCATGATAGATAGGAGAATAACAGTATCAAAACATTTGCTTCATTGCCATCCTCCATGACTACGATTCCAAGGACAATGTCGATAAGATCTACAAATTCTAAAAAAAGTCACCAAATTTGGCATTGCTCACTAATGGAACATTAAAGTCAACTAATTTTAAGATGGCTTTTCAACTCCATATCACACAAAGATCACCAACAAGTTGCTCCTTAATGTTTCTCTCATGATGTGAAGCTGAATCTAAATCATTTACTTGCATCCAACGCACAAATCCTACAAATTTGCTTTGTGCTGCAAGCAATGAATAAAAATCAAAATCCATAAGTGATACACAACATTAGTGCTACAAAGAAACTAATAGGGAAACCTTTGTTTCTCTTTATATTTAATGAATGAGCCTGCCATTGAGAAAACTTTTCCTGATAGAGAGTATGTCACTTTATATTTAGAAGATTTGGACACAAATACAAAGCCTTTGTTGTATATGTAACCATATGTGCAACCAATCTCGCCCTCCCTCTCTACCCTCCAATGCTTACTACTAAAATAATGAGATCAGACTCACTTGTTAACAACTTCAGGAATTATCTATCTCCCAAAATGCTCAGAAATACCCTTCACTAGAGGATGATACAACACAACTTCATGGGATAGGATTACATAGACTGGGGGAGGTAAGGAGGGAGAGAGAGAGAGAGAGAGAGAGAGAGAGAGAGAGAGAGAGAGAGAGAGAGAGAGAGAATGAGCCCAATGGGATGGAAACGATTGGAAATGTGGAAGATCACTGAAGTTAGAGATTATGAATAACCTTGAAGCATCCAAATCTTATTCCTATGAGTCTTCTAAAATTCTATTCCAGAAGTTGGTAAGGATTCCATCTCTTAAGAATTCTACATCCCCTACCTAAGGTTCTTTCAGATTTCACCAAAAAAAGTTTGGCTATGGCAAATTTCAACATCAAAAGCTATCCATAATAGGTTGGCTTGTATATAAGGTTGACCAAACAATCAAGTCAAAAGAAAGTAGAAAGTGAATAACTTGAGCAAAAGTAGAAAAGTACAAGGCAATATATTCACATGCATCTAGAAAAGTACACTTCAAAAACCTTCTACTACAGTGACAGTTGTAGTACCCTAGCAAAAGAAGCACTATATAAAAAAGTTGGCAAGACAGGGTAGCGATAGTTTTCAACAATTATGATTGATAGTCATTGTCAAATTGGCCAGTAGTGGGCATTGGTTGTCTCGTAAAGAGATGAAGCATAAAAAAAAAAAGCATTCGAGGAAGCTAATAGTTGTGTAAGGGCATCGTTTGAAGTTACTCTTAGCATCATGCAAGATGGCCAAAGAAATCATAAAGAACATCCAAAAATGAACAAGAGGTGTGTTGAGATATGATAGAATTTCAATGCTCATGAGGATATCAACTACAATAGCATTGGGAGCTATAATGGTCTTGAGAAACGATGAAATGATGCTGAGGAAGCTTGGAAATTCATGCACAACATTCAAAGATGTTACAAAGTGATCAAAAGCCTACGAGGAGTAGGGGGAATATGTTTTTTGGAGACTTATGAAATGCTTTTTCCATTTCAACCTCAAAATTACCAAAATTCATCAAAATACTTTTATAGATTCTCTTTTTCCATTCAAATAAAACACCTTCAAGAGTTCCTTTTTAAAGCATCTTTTCAGAAGACCTTTTTTCTAGCACAATTTCTATTGTTAAACAGAGTCAAGATAATGCCTTGAAATAAATATATTGGGTGGTACCATTGGAACACTTGAAGAAACTTGTTAGAACACAAGTAATATGACAAGAAAAATGACTCTAGCTCATAATAAATGAAGTTAAGGCCATAAAAGTACTTGTTGTGGGAGCAACCAAATAAAAAGTGATGGGGGATATGTTGGCACTAGCAATGGGGTTGTAGATAATTTGGTAAATGTATCCCCAAGGGTTAAGGCGCCAAGCAGGATCATAGGCATCTTGAAAGCTATCATTGAAAATGGGCTAAATGTCAAGCTAATGCATTGATGGCGAGAGAATCTTAGAATAAGATGCCAAATTCATGAGATGTCATAGGTAAAATCACCTCTATCCCCATGAACAAACATTACCAAAACTGTGTCAATCATCAAGATTCTTTCATTACAAAAACCAACCAACTCTACAATAAGAATATCCAACTTGTAATCAATTTTTGTTTGCATTTTAAAACTCACGAACATACCACTACTTTTTGCAAAATTGCTTACATTGCTGCTCATACTCCTAACGTAACATCACAATATTATGGAAACAACTCAACATCTATATTCTATAGCATTCAACCACCACACTAATAACCTCAACAACCTCTCCATTAATGCCACATCAAGAACAAGACACCACAGTTCATAATAGTTTAGGCATGTACATCTCCCATATTGTTTCCACATCTCTTCACTTTCCTGCTCTTTCCTTCACAACGCACAATATTAACATGTTCCACACGTCCTCAAGACTCTTTTTTCTATACAAAATTTTAGTTTGAAAAACCTTTTGATTGTAGCTCTATTTTCATGAAAGATTTGAAGAATGTTAGAGTCTTCTTAAAGATCAGACTAAAAGTGTTATTTATGCTATATCCCTTTTCACCCTTATGATTTATTGAATACATTTTCTGGATGCTTATTCACGTGATAAACAGCTCTTTCTTCTTAGTAATAAATCTTATACTCTTCTTGTGCACATCAAATTTATACCAATAAATCACTACAAACAAAAGCTGTTAGAATCACAAGGTATCATTCATCATGTTCATTCCCACGTAATCATGAACAAAATAGATTTGTGAAGGAAAGTATTGACAGATTTTTGACACCAGCCTTACACTTCTCAACCACACTAACATCTAGATACTTTCCAAATTTATGGCTTTATAACAAAAAATAAATTTGATTTCCAACAAACTCCGACAACCTTTGTTGGCTACTCCAATGACCACAGAGGCCATAAATGAATGTATCGAACCCACTACTACACAATTGTATAGATCACGGGAAGTAATGTGACATAAAACTGCTTTCAATTGAGATCTCTCTGGGATCCAAGCCTTGATCCCACAACTGTATGGCAGGGAATCAAGCATGCCATGCCTTGATCCCACAACTGCATGGCAAAGAAACGAGCATGCCATAGAAGTATTTTTTTTATTGAACTTGAAAAAGACCAATATAAAAGATAGCAGCTCGGGAAATGGTTATTAATGTATTTTAGGTGCTATTGATGTTTTTGTTTTGCATGGCATAGCATCATCCCATGAACAAATGTTGAAAATAGAGGATAAGGGAAGAGAACATTAGTCAATAATTGAATTGATGTAAATAATATTTAAGGGATATTGTTGCTTGCATATCTACAGGCTCACTCTCTCTTTAATAGATTGAAGGGAGCAATAATATGGTATGCATCTAACAATAATTATCGATGGTTTTGTTTTGCATGGCATAGCATCATCACATGAAAAAGGATTGAAAACAGAGGATAAGGGAAGAAAAACATTGGTAAATAATTGAATCGATGCAAATAATATTTCAGGGGTATTATTGCTTATATTCATGCATGGTCACCCTCTCCTTAAATGAACTAAAAAGAGAAATAGTATAGATATGCATCTATGAGCATTCTAAATGATAAATATTAATGTTTTTGTTTTGCTTGGGGTAGTATCATCCTATGAAAATAGTTTGTAAATAGAGGATAAGGGAAAAGAAACATTGATCAATAATTGAATTGATACAAATAATATTTTAGGAGTATTATTGCTTACATTTCTGCATGGTCACTTTCCCATTAAATAGACTAAAGGGAGCAATAATATAGATATACATATCTTAAGCATTCTAGATGATAAATGAGGAATGCCATATGTTGCATTCTTTGAAAACTTGCCATCGTTTAATCTATATAAATATTAAAAAAAAACTAGGTACAAAATTCACAATCCTAATGAACCATAGCAAAATCTAATATGAGTGGCATAATTATATCCTACCTGAAAGAGTACAATTTCCCCAAGGATACAAAAAAAAACCCATAAAAATTGCAATCCTGAATACCTGTGACATCCTTATAGCCTCCAAATAGATGCAAAATAAAAATTATCTCAATATAAATAGTACCAAAATTGGCTAGAATGTTATTGTTGGCAGCTAAGCAATGTGCAACAAAATAGGAGATGAATCCCCTTCCAAACAAATACCCACATAATGGTTAACAAACTTGGACTCCAAACTAAACCATCCCCTTAGCAAAAATCAATGCAAAAGTCATCATCCTCATACCCATCCTGGCAACAAGCCCACCCTTGTCGTCCTACCACAGTAACATCAACACTACCACCCCAAAGAATCAAATCATCAAAGTTGACTTCAACAAATCAAAAAGAGGGAGAGAAGGATCCACCATAACTAAGAGGAGTATGATGAGCCTAATGGACTAGTAGATACAACAAAAAATGTGGAAATGACTAATGGTGGGTTAAATAGACTTCCTATGAAACTTGACATTCTTATTTCTCCAATCTAGTAAGTGGCTGCCATAACCAAAAGAACTAAATTGCTCAACTCAACCTACAAGAGAGAAAAAAGAGTAAAAAACAAACCTAAAAAAGTAAGAACAGGAAAAACAAGAAAATGATAATAAAGACATCCACAATCTGGGACACAGTCTATAATTTCATCTAAGTGATAGCCCCAAGGTAACAAAGGATGTTAAACAATGTTACAGTGATACAAAAAAAAAGCAAGGTGGATGTTGCCCCATCATATATGCATCACAGAAAGTTGCAGAACATGAGTCAAGTTTTAATGTTACATACCCAACCCGTTGCAAGTTCATGAATAGGTTATATTATAGAGTGTCATCATGAGGGTTCATTTCAATTCATGATTGTCAAATGAGAAAGTTGTTGTTAAACCAAGAGGTCTTTCCATTATGCAAAGTTCCCTCCACCAAAAAGATACAAAAAAGGAGAGAATTTCTACTTCCTAGAATCATCAAGTAGTGCAATTGAATTGGGTCAATCAACTTCCAAGTTTATGAAGGCTAGCAAATGATCGATTCGATCAAGGACAAACTCCCCTCAAAGGACATGTCTCCCATCCCAAATCATCCATGATATGTTACTAACAACAATGGGATCAAACATACAGATTACCTTATAAGTTGAAGAATCACGTCCTTTGTAATCACATTACTCCACTCTTTTCACATACTTAGCATGAAAACAATCTATCTAAAGAGTAGACAAGTACCACATGAGATGGGTCATAAATTTAAAAAATAAAATGTTTTTCCAATCCTTGAGGCAATAACTACCAAGGCTACAAAACTTTTTCAACCACAAATGACATTCCATGAGACAGAATCAATTGAACTTTTGGCAGCATTACCGCTCCATCGAAAACCTAGAATGTAGGAGATTTAGGGGCCTAGGAAGTTTATGGGAATCAAAGAGTAGATATAAAGTACACTAAGAGGGAGGTAAAGACAATTAATGATGATAATACTCTAAACAAAAAAGATTACCATTACACCACAGGAAGTAATACTTTGACCATAAAATTGAGACAGTGCAATGGAAATTTGCAAGAACTTAGAGCATTGGACATTTGCAAGAACTAACTATTTGTCATAGGAATGCAAAGGTACTTGCTTCTATTCTAGCCTTTTAGAGTGTAGCTTGCTCGCAAACAATGTCACTTTGTGGTCATATGCATATCAAACAAGATAGAAAATTTGGCTTTGTTGACCCACTAGAACAACAACACTATAGTTGTTTTAGAATCGGAGAGAAATCTCAAGCCGAGGTATATTTAGCTGAAGCAAAAAAAAGGGCGTCATCTACAAAAAAAAAAAGGTAAAAGATATGTAGTATTGAATGGGGGATTCAAATTCCCCTCAGTGTCGCCGTCTCAACACGTTAATGGATCAAGGAGGAGAAGCTCAAATCTTAGGATGAAAAGGAGATACAATACATTCTTGTCTAAGGCCCCTCACTTTCATGATCCAATCCAATTTTGCACCATTGATCCAAAGCAAAAATTGAGGACTTGAAGCACACTCCATGACCTAGCCACATTATTGATGATGGAAACAAAAGACTAAAAGATAACCAAAAGCAAAAGTTGGCTTAGTCATAGGTGTGATCTATGTCCACTTGAAACATCATACGACCAAAAGAAGAGGTTGAAGAACAAAGACACTAAAATTTCTCTTGAGCAACAAAGTATTTAATCCTGAGATTATGACTAAAGATAAACACACAAAGTTCCTGAGCCACCAAAGAACCTAGATAACCTTCTATCCTGTTAACAAAAATTTTAATAACGATTGTATATGATGTGCTACAAAGACTAATTGGAGGGAAATAATTGCAGCAAACATCTTAGAGATAAGAGTGACAATAATGTCCTGCCACCTTTGGGGCATTCTCAAAGAGCCAAGAAAGTGTAGAAACATCATAGAAAAATCTCCATAAAAAAAGTCTCAATAGTTTTCAACAAAAGATTCTGATATCTCATCAAAACTAGGGCATGATGTGGACTATAAAGTGAACAACAATGGATATCATAGCTAGAAATTGGGTTGTAAAGATTATGCATCTATTCCTACGAGAGTTAGGTAAGCACATAAAGTTTGGTGGTAGTGATAAGGAAACATGCCCTCATTTATGCTCGAAAAAATCACAAAAAGGGCATCCTAAATATCTTAATGGTTGATGGCCCGAATACCATCTCTATTCGCTAGAAAAAGGTGCTTATAAAAAGTGGTCACCTTGTGAAAGACATATGTATTCTTATTCACCAGAGCAAGCCAATGAACTTCTATCTTTAACCCCACCAAACCTCTATTCGGGACATGAGTTAAAATTCATGTCTAGAGATAAAAGGAAAGAGCATTCTTCCTCCTAAAAGCTCGAGCTCATAGACTTCTTGCATTGCAATTGTTTGAGTTAGTCTGTTAAGTGAGATCAAAGTAAATAGAGAACCTATGCCCTCTTTACGACAAAATTGCAAGTGCCTAAGAGTACAAGCACATTAATGATTAAGAGAGACACGACAAGAGATCTTAGCAAGTCTCGCCCAAGAATTAAGAATTACCTCTTGAGTTTCAAAAAAGAATAGACAAAAACCTTCAAACCTCACTCGTCCACTTGTTGGCTTCAAAGAGAGACCAAACAATTGAAGAAAAAAGGGGAAATACATGAGCCAGGTGGGTGATTATAGAGCTTGGAAACTTGAGGAGGCCTTTGCAATTTATCAAACCCAATCAAGAAAAGACCAAATTCTAATTGTCCCTTTTTTGTTGTTGTACAAGGTAAAACTTTACCCCTCAAAGAGAACATGGTGAATATTCAAATTGTCCAATAATTTTGCAAACTCCTTTTCAATTGAGCCAAACACAAAAGCTTCACCACTCAATGCTCAGAATGGGAAAATATGCAATTAAAGTCTGCTCCAATAATAGTCCATGAGAAGCCATCAATATTATGTGAAAAGGTAACAAAGGTTCTGCTTGGTATGGTAGTAGCCATCTGCATAAACTGCAACCAAAAAAACTAAGGGGGCCCAAAATCACGAGAAATTTTCATCACAATAACTTGCTTAGAACCAATGGATTAAGCATGAGTCTATTGAACGTCAAAGAACGAGGATATCCCCAAATTTGCCAACGAAAAACAGATAAAAGTCTCATTGTTGACCAAACAAATAGTCAATCTCAACACGCAACAAGTCTTGCATACTAGTTTCTAGAAGACAAATCAAACACAATTACATGATCACACAAGAACTTGCAAGAAATTGTGTGGGGAGAGATTTTTATTCATCAACAATTCCAAGAGATGATAGAGGTCAACTTTTATCATCAACAAGGCAAAAGGGGATAGAAGTCTCCTCACCACAAGGTTACAGACATACTTGCTATCCTTTTCTTCTTGACAGAGGCAAAGAGGGATTAAAAGCATCAATGTAGGCTGAGGCAGCCAAATTTGTAAGACAAACAAAGGAACTATGGAGCATGACTAAGCGAGCAATGGCCTTCTTGTGGCTCGAGCACCCATTAGGTGGGGACCCTTTGAGTAAATCCCTTTCTATTGGGCTAAAGGACCATTAAGGTTGGGGTCTAATGACCTGGCATTGAATTTGTGTTTTTTGTTGGAGACTTTAGTGGTAGGAGCTATAGAATTATGGCCCAAATCGGCCTCCATGGGCATATTCAAACTTTTCTTGTTGCTCACAATAACTAAGGCCCAATGACTGACCTTGCTCTTCACTGAGGGCTCACAAAATGACGACCACATAGGCATGGGCACTATGGACACAACATGAAATAGAACCTAAAATAGAGATTTCTCAAAAAGGACTTCAAATGAGTTGGAAAGCAATAGCTAGACTAGGCTTACTCACAAAGCAAGAAAGGATACCCTTTCCTGAATGCAGAGCACAGGGTAGGGAATCACAAAAACAAGGACTCCAAAAACCCTAGGCTTGGTATTGTGTGTCTACAAACTTTCTAATCTCCCCACAACTAAAGTAGAGAACTAAGAACTCCACATACTTAAATTTTGTATAAAGCCTCTCATATTGCTAAAAACCTAAGCCTTGGAATATATGGAATATATGGAATATATGGGCTTGCCACATAGACTTACAAACAAGGTTTCCTGCATTCTTTCCACAACAACATCCATACAAAGAGGGGTGCCTACTTGGGCCCTCAACTAAAAGAGATTGGGCTGCCCCAACAAGATTGGTGCAATCTTAGCATACGTAACCAAACAAGCATCGTCATGGAGTGTCTTTGCAAGTTTTAAATTAAGGGATCCAATAATTTAAACCCAGGACCTAACCTACAGCTAACTATAAGTCACCATACCAAATGGCATTACAATCCTCACACTTGGCAAAAAAAAAATCATTATGCAAACCACTCCGAGTCCACAACAAGGAAACCCCTCCATATGGCCTTAGTGACGGCCTAGGTTGTTCGATAACCAAAACATTGAAATCGTTAATCCAAACAGCCAGCTCACTAGGCTATTGTCGAAGCAATTCTTAAAATGTTACATCTCAATGTTGTCAGGGATCATCATATTAATGCCTTGACTTTGAGTGACCTTAAGCCCATTAGAGAAATGCATAATAAGTCTCCTAACCTACTCATTTTGAGGTCCCCATGGATGGTCCAATGGGCCTTGTGTAGTCGAATGAAAAAGGGGCTCATCCCCATTAGTAAGAACCAAACTAATTCACAAAGAGACAGAAAGGGGACCCCTTCTAACGCCTCAACAAAACTTAGAAATAAAGGATTGATTGAGGCGTCCCACAGTCGATGCACTTGCCACATTTGCAAGTGTAGCCCCCAAGGGACCCATTGCCCAAAGCAAGTGGGAGCAAATGACATAGGTAATAATGGCCTCAAATCAATCATATACACATGATAGTGCATCACATGACATCTAGACATTCCATCGCCCTTTTTAGACCTCCCAAGGCACTTCTTTCCAATGCACTACCAACTAATACCAATTGAACTCCCATTTATAAGATGCCTGAGAAATAGAATCACAATTCAATACAAAGTCCCTCTACATCATCATCAACAAATACATCATCCCTCATCAGACATGTTCTCATCTCCCAATTGCCCACTTGGCACCTCACCACAATCATGCCCTAAACATAATCAGCAAGTGAGAATGACCACCCCCACGATACCCACACAAATCACCAATGGGACCGTTGCCACCTGTCACCTCACTTCCTCCAACAACACTATTATTCTTACACATTAAAACATTCATAACAAATGAATTGCTTATCTTAACCAATTGGGAAAGAAGCACAAGTATTCTAGATCATCAATCACATCGCCATCCATGGTATGGATGACATTGAAAGCACCCTCCAAAAAACCCCATTCTTGTTAATGAGAGATGGCCTGTCGAATTATAATAGACATGGAGGAATTTTACCATGAATGGTGGGCTCTATTTCTCAAACAACATGTTGATGAGAACATTTTACACATGAAAACATTCTTAGTAAATACATTGTCTACCTTAACCGATAGGGAAAGGAGCACAAGGATCTTGGATCATCAATCACATCACCATCCATGGCATGGACAACATTGAAAGCACCCTCCAAAAAATTATAATTCCTGTTAATGAGGGATAGCTTGTCGACTGATGATAAACATTGAGGAATTTTATCATGAATAGTGGGCTCTATTTCCCAACCAACATGTAGATGAGAGTGCAACCAGCATTAGCTGATAGCCTTTTGGCAATACAACCTTAGCCATTTCCTTTATTCCAATAACACAATTATTCTTACACATAGAAACATTTACAATAAACACACTGTCTATCATAACAGACAAGTAAGGGAACACAAGTACTCTAGATCATCACTCATATCATCCTCCAAGGCATTGAAAGCCTGCAACCCCTCAAGTGTATTCAAGACAGCAAATAAGGTATATTTTATCATATTCTAGCACAAAACAATAAAGGTGAGATATCTAAAGTACATTTGAACATGCTTTGTTCATTTTAGTGGTCTATCAAGGGATGTCCTTTGTTTAGTATAAATTTTGGATAACAAAACTTGTTTTTAGAAAGGTGTATCCTGCGCATACATCGTAAAATTGTCTTCTATTTTTGTTAGAAAAGTGGGAATTTTCTACAACCTAAGCAGTCACAAGAATGACAGTCAAAAAATTTCAAGCGAAATCAATCTCGTTAAAAGAAGCAAGATAGCACCACATTTCCATCAATAGCTAGTTGAAACAAGGTTCAGAAGCCAAGCGACTAACCTCAATGGCCAGTGAATTGCTTAAGAAGTACGCAAGGCCACCAACGGAAGCGAACATAGAGCACTCTACCAGCCTCAGCGTCTTCTGAAAGCCCTCCCCTTCCACAGCCAAATCATCGTATTCCTCTTCTTCCTTCTGGTTCTGCCTCTCATCAGCTCGATCGAGGGAAGCCCTAGCGCGAGGCTGATTCGCGGGCGACACCGAATGACGTGGAAAAGAGAAGTGGTAGCTTCCGAGTAGAGACCTATCGGCTTTGGCGAAGGAGAGAGTTATGGAGTGCGTGGTGAAGCGGCGAGGACGTGAAGAGATTCGAGAGGGAATAAGCAGGGAAGAGACGCCAGCCAACTGAAACTGGCCGAAAAGACTCATTAGATGGTGCGAGTGAACCAATGCAAGGAGGTCCACTGCGTCGAAAGAGTAGTTGATTACCGACCACGATGTAAAATTTAAATTGTATTCAGTGAATCTCACATGAAACTACTTATTATAAAAAATTAATCTAAATAATCAAAATATATTTTTATGTTTATTTTATTTCAAAAATTATATTATAATTATTATTTATTAAAAGTTTTCATTTTTTTTTACCACACATTCTCACCTTATTTCCTCCAAGTTCAATTTGATTGTTAATATCAAAACAAATAAAAGCCCTAAAAAATTTCATTGTTTTACAAAACATGCTTCAAAATTTCAATCTTCTAAAAAACTTTAAATGCACAATACACTTTAGACACTTCCACTCTTTATCATGTTTTCATTAATTCTTTAATAAAATATTAAAAATATATATAAAAAAAAACAATTTAGATATATGAAAACATCACTTATTACATAATTATAGTTAATACATTTGTTAAGAACATTTTACAAACAAATTAGAAAAAGATATTGGATTTCTGATTTACTACCTTATCATTAAAGTTATATATGACTTCAAATAAACCAAGTGAGCTCAAATATACCAATATGGAAGCAGATATAAGACAGGGAAAGGGCAATAGGAAATATACTTTTAATATAAGGGATTCAATGATGAGCATGACAATACCATGGAAACACTTGACTCAATGGCATGATTGTATCATGTTTGATTTGATGACTTTACTTCAAAAGGTAGAATAAAATATTATTTAAATAACATTAAACAAAATAAGAAAAAATATTAATAGAATTTACATCCACATGTCAATATTACTCAAATAATATTTAACCAAACACCCTCCCCAAACAGAAGAGATTGAAGGTTGTAAAGCTTCATGCAATCATTGTTCCATTGCATCCTAGAAGAGAACTAGTCACCAAGACTTCTGTTATACATTAAATGAAGCACAAAGAAGAAAATTGTCATACATTCAAATAGAAAATTGAATTAAAAAATTATGTATAACTAAAAAAAAATCATGGCATACAACATAAAAATTGTCATACAAAACAAAAGAAGTTCCACATATAAACAAACATTTTGCACAAAAAAAATACACTACCCAAAGTTTTATACAATAATTTCAATATTTTGCAGATAAATAAATAAATACATTGTCCATGTTTATTTGACACTTAGGAGAGATATTCTTTGCAATCTCATTGATTACATAATACATCAACAGGTTTTAACTGAATGTTATGCAAAAAGAATTTTAATATAAGTTTACCAAAAAAATTCAAGATAAAAAAGTCTTCCTTGCTTTATGGTGCATAAAGCTTAAAATAATAGATATTGTTAAATTTTTGCATGCAAAATAGCATTTATAATATATGTTACCAAAAATGACGATCAATCGCAAATATCCACATTTGTAGATCTAAGAAATTTCGATTAAAATCTATGTATAGTACTTGATCATATGTATTTCTCGAGTGTATGGTATACCAAAACTCATTGGGTTAAATATATTATACTAAACACTAACATATAAGAGACATTAAAACTTGACTCCAAACTACATTTTCATTAGTTATATGTCATATTATGGTAATACAATTTAGAAGATAATTTGCTCACATTAATATACTTAATAAATGTCTATTAAACAAATTTTTGACACCCAAGAACTAAAGCATGTTTTTTTTTGGTCAAAGTTAAAGGATTAAGATGTCTACTCCTAATGTGGGATATAATACTAAACTAAATTCATTATCACCCTTTTATTTGATCCTCACAAAAAATGTCACATAGTGATACGATTTGATTTAAGAAGTGATCTTAATCTATATAAAGGACGTCCTCAATTATGTGAAGGAAAACTAGAGGAGAAAAAAAATCAAGAAAAAAGAGAAAAAAGATAAAATTTGTGTTTATATTTTCTCTCTTAAAATCCTATCTAAAAAGAAGAGATAAAATCATGAATAATTACAAATGCTAAACTACTATTGGTACCATAATTCACCACTATATCATGAAAACCTTTTTTGTTGCAAATGATTTTTCCTTATTT
Source organism: Vanilla planifolia (assembly GCA_023846275.1). Taxonomy (NCBI): domain Eukaryota; kingdom Viridiplantae; phylum Streptophyta; class Magnoliopsida; order Asparagales; family Orchidaceae; genus Vanilla; species Vanilla planifolia. The sequence continues at coordinate 41,482,439 of CM043875.1, read as the reverse complement.
ATAAAAGATTTTTCATAATAGAACTTGAGTTGATATAATTTAATATTTTTTGGAATTTTTGGGATTGTTGTCAATTGTTGTTTGAACAATGATCTTGTTCAAAGACATTTTCAATGTTAGCATTTTTTTTTTCTTGTTGAGAACAAAGAAATGCTGAGCATTTCTCTGTAACTACCTTTTTCGTATCAAGAAAATGGCTGAGAACAAAGCTCATACAGATAACCATGCAAAAGAAGGAACTTGAGACGATCTCATCAATAAAGAAATCTTAGTTGTCCTCGAGCGAACACAACAATTAACAGACGCAATAAAAAATTTCAAAGTGAACGTCATTGCTTCCCCAACATTCAACCCAAAGCCATGGGATCAAACCAAGAGCAGTCCACTACACTAAGTATCCTCCCATTGTTGGAACCTCTTATTCACCTTCTTCCGCTTATGCAAAGCTCCTTGTTCTCCCATGGCTCCTCAATAACCTACGTGCATCCTACAACACATCACCAAACCTCACCCACACTTCAATTAACAAATGCATTATCTTTTACTTAGCACTAAACCTCTATTTTCCTAACTTAGAAGGAAAGCCAAAGCAATTTCTAGTCACAATAGGATACATGATAATGGAGAGTTTTTCCATTGTCCTGTTAGAAGATCAAAGTATTATCCCTCATGCTAAAATAGATAATGGTTTCTCTCCGTTATGTGAAGAACTCTTAAGAGGATGATTTACCAATGTCACATATCCAGTCTTCCTAATTGCAAGGGAACCTCTGATCCCAAAGATCATAGCTAACTTTCAACAAAAGATCAGTGTCCATTGCAGTTCTTAAGAGATCAAGTGTTATCTATTCACATCTAATCTGGAAGAATCATCTTAGAACAGATTCTTAAGCCTCATGCTTGGTTCCACCTCATAGCATTGACAACTTTAAAAGACGTTAATTTCTAGTTTCTCCAGTGCTAAGAAGCCACAACAAGTGACCATGATCTCTTCTGTCTCAAGCTAGGAGAACAAGTATTGTTGAGAGATTTCATCCAAGTATCTTATGGATGAGGAGGAAGATTGACATGATGGATCCGTATCAAAAGAAGACATGCCAATCATATGTTAGCCTTAGGTAGTTATAGCTATATTAAGGACGCAGGGGTAGCATTCTTCTCTGTGATAATTTCAACCACAAGTAGCCAGAGATCCTACACTAAATATTATATGTTTTGTTCTAGTCAGCCGTGATCGTCATAGTTGAACATGAGATGATTGAAGGAGTTTTGCCACAATCAACAAATGAAGAAAGAAAGGCCCATGGAAGTCAAACCAATGATTCAACCAAAAGCCAATAGATTATCATGTCCCCTCAAAGCTGCATGGCAATGATTCTTTGTCTTATTTTCTTTATTTCATAATCTCTTAACATATTCGTGCTAAAAATATGTAATAGATATAAATACAAAATTCTTCATGATTTCACGGTCATGCAAAACACATTTCTTGAGTGAATCACCAATTTTTGTGATAACAATAAATTTTTCAAGCATAAGTACGATACACCAATAGCAAAACATCAATCAAATAGCAGAAAAAGATACACAAATAAGACCACCAAACAAGTAAAATCAATCTTTATGCTTTTTGAAGGAGCAAGTATCGTGGTACTGTAGCAAGTACACTTAGCTTAAAATCCTTTATTTTATTAAACAATAAACGAATGAAAAAAGAAAAAAAATCAAATTCATTGATAAGACCACATTAACAATGCACCATTGAATATCATGTTTAATATCCCAATTCTCACTAGCTTTAAGAACACATATAAGCACAACATGATGCTATATAATCGAAGTAATATTGAAGAGAGTGCATCCGAAATCACACTCAGGAATACATTCTGGATGATAAATACTGCACCTAAAGTAATTCTCATTAAACAAAAATAGCTTCTATGTTGTTATTTTAGATTAACAGACCACGATCTTAGCTAAATCTTAAGTTACTAGTTTAAAAAACATTCACACCAAAGGATAGTTAAACTTGATAACTAGTACGCAAAAATACCTCTTTCAAGATTACAAGACTTTCGAGCCTTTACTATGGGGATCTGAAGGCTTCGCCAGCATATTGTACACTACCAAGCTCCTCTTCAATACGCAGAAGCTGTACACAAAACAAGAGAGCAACCAGATTGACGTATAACTAGATAAAGATATCAAACTATACGCTTAGCGTACAAAAGGATATTTAACTTTATAGCAGGAACTACTATTCTAATCACAAGGATCTTTAACTTTCTAGCAATTTCAATTTTGCAAGCAGAATTTCTAGAATGAGTTTGTAGGGGAGGATTTCACGAGATCTACTGTTTACTCAAATCATTGTCCAAAAATGACTACCTAATGGGTATTTGAACTCATGATTGGCTCAGCTCTTGCAGTTGAAAAAAGTACTTTGAAGAGAATTTAAAACATAATGCCCAAAAAGAGGTTTGCTTTAATATTTTATTTGTTAGTGATAAAAAATATCCTTCAATAATTTTTTTAAATAAGATTTAGAAGTAAAACTCATTTTTGGCAGGGCAAAACATCTTCAGTCATCCCTGAAAACCATTTTGAGGAGAGGAATTGATTACCCCATCTGGGCTAGCCACTGAGTCCGACCTGCAGTCACAAACTGGCCCTTGTATTACCAAAGGTTTCCTCAATTATATTGATTTACAAGACAAGGTATGGTACAAAAGGTTTCTGGGATGAAATCAATTGAGTACAAGACAAGGGATTACAGCAAAATAAAGGCCATCACTAACCTGGTTATATTTAGCTAATCTCTCGCTGCGACAGGGAGCTCCAGTTTTGATCTGCACGGCAAGAAAAATGAGCAGATAGCATGTGATGCTAATGATTATTAAACGAAAACATTAATTAAAAGGAATGTTCTTATAAGAATTCATGCCTGTCCACTCGCCAGACCAACAGACAAATCTGCAATAAAATTATCTTCTGTCTCACCGCTACGGTGGCTGACCATCACCCCCCACCCTGCAGCTTTTGAATCAAGAGCAGCTTTAATTGACTCAGTTACAGTCCCAATTTGGTTAACCTGCGATCAAATATAAGAGTACAGGATTTTATAAATAACTAAGTTCCTTGAATGTAATAGTATGGAAAAATTGGTAGTATTTAAATAAGATTAATATGCAAGTTGTGCAATCTAGTATCTAAATTACTGAAAAAGAGATTCTTGATCTCTTGAGCAAATTTGCTAAACAAATATATTGCTCTACTAAATTCATTGAAAACTAAATCATGATCTTCAGAGAAATAAAGCAAAGGCCAAAAGGTTCCACAAAAAGACTCAAATGTACAGACATGCCGTTCTCCTTAACCAACAATGGGAGTAATGCACCTTAGAAAGGTGAAAAATTGAGCAAATAGACACAAAAATTGAGTTGTAACCTATCATACAGTTAAACAACAATTGCAGAATAAAATTTTGAATTGCATTTGGTAAGTTCTGCTGCACACAAGCAGCTGTCTTATTGTTGTGGTTTGCGAGATATTTTCCCTAAAATCCGACTAAAAATTTGTAAATTTATGTTGAAGCCTTTAATTGAATTGCTATGAAAACTGTAGAAATGAGTAAAAAGTGTATGTTGGGTGAAAATTTTGTCAAATGGTCTATTTAATCATTCTTTTTAAATCTGAAAGGGAATTCAAAAAGAGCATTAAGAGCAAAATAAATTCATATCAACCAGTTATTTTCATCCCATTAACTTATAATATCTATTGTTAAATATGTATTAGCATTATCAATATCCAGGAAATAAAAAGAGAATCTGCAAACCAAAACCATTCAACTATCCTTAACTTTGATTTGTAAAATAACATTGAAGATGGGAGCATGTAATATATAAAACATTCTAAAGATCAGCATACATCAACAAATAACAATGACAACAATTCTACAAAACATCCAATCTAACCATCAGGATTATCACAATAAGCTAACAACCAACAGCAAAAAGACTACTAGAAAAAAAAACATCACACAACCATCATATCATCGTACATGCTATAACACTATAATTATCATTAACAAACATGGTTACCTACAGCTATTCTATGGCATTGGACAGATAAAACTGAATTAGTGGCAAGGAGGAAATGTAATCCCTGACAATTAAAATTGACATATTGGTCTCTACTGTAAATTGGCTCAAAATGATGTATTTTGTACCCAAGTCATCTTGATGGCTTGAACATTTCATTAAAAAAAACAGTGGAGGGAGGATTTGAACTCAAATAACTTTGAAAAGGGACAAACTCAATTTAAAATCAACAATCTATGTTTGAATTGTTTAGAGCCAGATTAAATTAATTTGAGTTGACCATAACTTCGTTTGGGCAAGCAATATGAAGTGCTTTGCCATCACCTATTGAGCTTCCCCACCATAGGCCCAATTGGGCTTGAGATGGGAAACAAGTGGCAATTTCTGTTGCCTGATTTTACAAAAGATGAGAAGGTGAGGACAACTTTGTCTCATTACACAAATACCTAATTTTTCAACAACATTTTAATATACTGTCAAACATGACTTTCTAATAATACTTTTCCACAACAAGTCAAATGTATTTAAGTAGTAACCAATATTCTACAATAGTTATGCCAATGAGCCCTAAAGCTCGAAATCTATTCAAGAATGGGATCAAGTTCATCCCCTACTCAATAAGTTGAACCCTTGATTAATTTCAAACTTGAGTCAAAACTTGATTGACCTTTGAGTTTCAACTATTATTGCCAAGCGGATGACAAACAATTGAGTTGATAAATTTGAGAGTTATAATGAAGTGCATAGATTCAATTCTCTCACATAAAATTGGAGCACAACTCCCAACTTCTCTTAAAAAACCATTTTTGTCAACACTAAGACAAACATATATATGCAAGCTCACCTAATGAAGTATCTAGAATACAAGCCAAAGCCTAGCCTATGATTAAGAAAAGTTTGGTTGAATAAATTTGAGAATTAAAGTGCAAAATCTTTAGTGAAACCCCTGCCAACATTTGTGTGATTTGTGCAAGGCAAATAACCTACATTTCTTAACACAAAACACATATTCTTCATACATCATGAAAAATACATGTAAGTAAATTTTAAGAAAAATGCCTTTTAAAACAAGTACCTACTACCACTTGAATTGTTCAAGATATTGAGCTACCAGATGATCCATATTGCTGGCCCAAACCCTACAAAGGAATAACACCATGATAACAAGAAGATAAGGTGTGGCAGTCTGGGAATAGAACTACAAGTTCTGCCAGAAATTAAGTAGTGTAGAGCTGGCTTATTTCAAGCACTAAGCAGTGGATTGCTGGTTATGGAAGTTCCTCTGCCATGCTATACTTGATGCCAAATAGAATCTCTTGCTTCCCAAGGTGCTTTGTCACGAAGAGGATGAGCAGTTGAGTTGAACTAGGAGAAGGTTAACCTAAATTAGGAATGTTTACTGATGTAACTAACACAGTTTACAAAATTTTGTCCCAACAGATTCTCCATAGGATTTCAAAGATTCGGGAATTGATTCTCTTTTGTGGACTCCGAGGTCCCTTTTATAACTTAAAAGCCATAGACCATCAATCATTAACGATCTAGAGATAGTGCCATTTCCTAAAGTTTAATACCCTTTGGAGAAAGTAATATAATATCATGGATCCTATCTAATCCTCCAAATCTTTTTTTAGAATATTAACTCTTAATCATCTAGCATGCAAAATATCTCTTGATCCCTATGAATGCTTAAAATGAATTAGAATTCCTAAGTTTTAAGCGTAGATTTTCGAAACTTCTTCAATTGACTTAAAAATATTCATTTAGTTTGATTTCGATGGCAGGCTGACCAGAGGAAGACGCACTAGGATCCTATTGACTTCTATCTCATCAAAAGCAGACATATGCTATAGAATAGATAATCTAACCTTCTACTCTATCAACTTTTGTACCTAATTGAAAGCTTTTTGGCTACTCATAGCTAGAAAATTCCACTTTTCAAACCTCACTTTGCAGAACAGAACTATTGGAAGGCAAAAGACCTTACATGAACGGGTGGAATCAAACATCAACCAAGTCCAAGAAGACCAAAGAGGCCTTAAGAAGAAGGTAGCGCACTAATTCTATCCTCCTTTCCTGCTACTAGGGATGCAGGTGCTACTGCTATTACTTTTGCAACTGCTTATCATATTCTAGTTGAATAAACTCCTACGTAGAGAACTATTCTTTATTTATGGGGCCAGGGGACAAGGAATTAGAAAAGTTTGGGGATTTTCATCTTCCTTCTACAAGGGTCATGTTCTCTGCTCCTACACCTCCAGCTCCAACAAGAACTTCTGCATCTCTATTCACAGCTTCCTCATATTCATATGTAGAATCTACACATGAAAAAAAGGCTTTTTGATCGCATCTGAAATGACAAATGCATGTATTTCCCTATCAAAGCACTTGAACTAACCTTTTAGACGAAGGGCATTCTAAGGATGTATTTCATTTCCCTCTAAGGAACTACAGAATTAACACCCTCTAAGGATTTGAGATTTCTATCCAATTGGGCTCCCTGGTTCCTTCAGCTGGAAGATTCTTAGGTAGGATGTGTCCATAAATATCGAACCAAAGTGAGTAAAATGTCGCTCTTGTTCTAAAAGTTTCAACCCTCCTAGGGTTTTAGAAGAACAAGCGCCCCAAGAGGTGGGTCGACCATGCATGTCAACTGGAGGGGACTATCCCTTATCCGTATCACACTCTTCTCTTCTTTTTCCTTTTCCTCTATGAAAGTGGGTTTGTTTGTTCCAACCTTAGATTTGGAGAATCAAGGAGTTGGTGCATGCTCCAAGAAAACAAATAAGAGAGAGAAAAAAAAAAGAGGGAGATCCCACCAAGATTCCTCTTATTCCCATGGAAAGAACATCACGACCTCTCCGACAACCAATGACAAAGTCCTACAAGGTTCTCAAGAGAAGCTTCAAAGGTGCAGACAACCACCACCGTCCATGGAGGCAGCAAGGACAAGATGCTAGGAGAAAAACTCAAGGCGGCCCTTGGGAAACAAGGCAAGGCCAAAAGTAGATCTATTTACAAAAGGTATTGAGTATTAGCAAGGGCTCCTCCATGAGTTATGATAAAGTTGGGTTAAGGCACAAAGAGTGACCTCCAATCGATACCCTACCTATAGACATCCTAGGTGCACCAAGAAGGTGAAGCCCTCAATAAAGTTCAACAAATGAAGAAGGTTCATCATCAACTGAGACAAATGGGGTGGCAAAAAGAGCCTCTTACTCCACCAATTCAGGAGAAAATGGAGAACGCGAGAGAAAAAGAAAAAGCTTCTTCCTACCTTCATGGTTTCGTAGTTCGGGAGGTAGTCAGAGGTGATGGAATTCGTCGTCAACCTCAAGCCGCTTCTCGAGCCACGATAAATCTGCAAGCTTTGGGTTGATACATATTAGTCAACCTACTAAAGATAAAGAGTTCAAAAGTTTCCCAAATGTCTTTTCCCTATCAGAGGCCTCGGCCCCCAATCTTCTACAATACCCCCTAAGGGGCCCCACCTAAGAAAGATGAAAGGTCTACCTTGCAGTTACAATTCTAAAAGCAATTCCCATCCTTGTCTATCTATTCGTTTTTTCCTTCAGTTGGTTTAAAGAGAAAGGAGGTATAGCACCATTTCCTATACCGTATGCATTTAGTCATAGCTTTTTCAAGGGCCATTCCTATACCTTTCACTTCAACTCCTATGCTATGTCCCATTTCTGATATGAAACCAACGGTTATGATATTGCGTATTTAATTCATCCGAGATAATATTGGTCCTCAACTTCTATGTCCATCTAATCATAAGGATTAGATTTAACTAATCTTTGTAATTTTCTCTGATTTCCCATTTTTGTTGTTTTTTGCCCAACAAGTGTCTTCTTGGCCTTGGAGGAAGTAACATAACTTCATGGATCCTATCCAATCCTCCAAATCTTCTTTAAATATTAACTCCTAATCATTTAGAATGCAAAATATCTCTTCATTCCTAAGAATACTTAAAACAAAATAAAATTCCTCGAGTTTTAAAACTAGGTTTTTGAAACTCCTAGAATTGACTTAAACATATGCATTCATTATAATCACTTGATGATATTGTCTATTTAATTCATCATAGATAATGTTAGTGCTCAACTTCTATCTCTATCTAATCATAAGAATTAGACTTAAATAGTATTTGTAATTTTCTTGGATTTTCCCTTTTTGTTGTTTTTGACACAGCAAGTGATTTCTTGCTCTTCATGGTTCTTATGAGACTCTGCTTATTGGTTTACACATGTGACTTGATCTTTGGATTATTAAACCACTATAGATAGCCACTAAAAACTTATATTAGCCAATTATCATTAACAATAACAAATCACTTCCAAATAATTTCCATATTCATCTTAAGTGATGCAACAATTAAGAAATTGTAGTAGAAATAAACTCCACAAAATAGATCAATTAGAATTCATTTGCTTTACTAGTACAAGGGTTCACTGATAAAGCTTTCTAAAACTTATGTTGCTCAAATTTCATAACTAAAAGTTAAAACTTCAGAAAAAAATGCTTCTAAGAAATCCACAAAGCTTTGATGCACAAAAATGCATAAGAATTACAATTATAATTTAATAAAACAAAAATGAATGAACCATAATTTATCACACAACACACCAATAACTACAAAATGACCTTAAAATAAATATCGATAAGCATCAAGAATAATTGATTCATATTGTGATGGTGCTAAGCCTTCTTTTGGCCAAAGGAGTTAGCATAAGGGACACCTACAACATCTTGCTTAACAAGATTGCAAGGGTAAGGTGATGTAGGACAAAAAGGGGTATGGAGACACGAAAGAGATACGGGATTGTGTGTGTAGATAGAAAAGGAAAGGGAAATGGTAAAAGCTTTAGATTTTGGGATTTTGGTGGATGGGTAGGAAGATGGATAGTAGAACCTGTGTCGGGGATAACTTATTGGTGTGGCATCTCACCACTTGGGCCTCGCACCCCTCCTCCCAGTACCAGAGCTTCAGCGAATCAGCACGCCAAAACTGGAGTGGCGTCTCACCACTTGGACCTCACGTCCCTCCTCCCAGTATCAGAGCTTTGACGAGTCGGCACGCCAAAGACACTCAGAGCACTCACGCTCAGAATGGAAGCAAACAAACTCAAAAGCTTGCATTAACTATTCAATCTCCTTTTACAACAGAAGAGGACTCCCCCTTATATAAGAATCCATAAGGGTACAAAAGACATATGACTCATAACATAAGAATACTAAAAGACACATGGGTAAACCAAAAGTCACCTAAAAATAATGAAAATTAAGTTCATGAATACAAAAAGACTCCTAATTTCAAACGGCTGGAGGCGCGGCGACGGTTGCGGCGGCGGCGCGGTCGGCGCGGGTTGGCGCGGGTCGGCGTGGGTTGGCGCTGGTGGGCGCGGGCGTGGGTGCCGCGGGTTGGTGCGGGTCGGCGCAGGTTGGCGCGGGTCGGCGCGGGTTGGCGGGTCGGCGTGGGTTGGCGCTGGTGGGCGCGGGCGCGGGTCGGCGCGGGTTGGCGGGTTGGTGTGGGTTGACGAGCCCGGGCGGGACTCGGGCGCGGGTCTGGCTCGTCGGTCGAACCCGGGTCTGGTTCGGCGGCGGCTCTGGCGGCGGACGGCGCGGCAGGCGGCAGCCGTAGGCGGCGGAAGGAGTCGGCGGTAGGAAAAGTGGTTTTCGCGCTGTTTTGGCTCCTGGGAGTTCGTTTGAACTCCGAATTCGATTCTGAAAGATGTTCCGGAATCCATGTTTCGGCGCGTACGCCACTGCATCATTTTTTACCTCATAATATTTCAAAAAATATTTTGAAAATTTAAATAAAAATTGTTCCCCCGTTATTCGTGCAACGCCAAGCTTTGATGTCCGCATCATTCTCCCGATGCGGGAAAAACTCAACTCCGTTGAGTTGAAGGATTCTTTCTCAGCTGCGGGAATATGAAATTTTGTATCTTCTTCGCCACTTCTTTCTATTTGAATCTCTTCGCATATGTGTTCTTCCTCCTCAGTCATTTCTTCTTCTTCATTAAGGATGTCTAAAATAATGTGCTCCTCTGCTTGCATTTCTTCTTGTTCATAATAAGCGAGACATAGTTCAACTGGGGCAACATACTCTTCAAGATCTAGAGCTTCTTTTTCTCGATGCACAATTGATGGATCGACTTGAATAGGAGATGTAGAATTTTGAAAAAGTGATTTATTTTGAATTTGGCTAATAGGCTCGCAAATAGTTTGAGGAAGTTTAGCAAAAGCTTGGTTTGTAGGTATTTGAGTAAGTGGAGAAGAAAAAAGTGAAATAGGATTTGTAGACTTTCTACGCAGCTGTTCTAAGCGATTGAATCTACTATTTGATGTTTCGGCAAAGATTTGTAAGGTTTGTTGCAATAGTCGCATTTGGGTGAATAAGTCTTTCATCTTGGTTTCCATGATATAAAAAAAAAAACTAGATCGTCGCAACGATAGAACGTCGCGAAACCTGCTCTGATACCAAATGATGTAGGACAAAAAGGGGTATGGCGACACGAAAGAGATACGGGATTGTGTGTGTAGATAGAAAAGGAAAGGGAAATGGTAAAAGCTTTAGATTTTGGGATTTTGGTGGATGGGTAGGAAGATGGATAGTAGAACCTGTGTCGGGGATAACTTACTGGTGTGGCATCTCACCACTTGGGCCTCGCACCCCTCCTCACAGTACCAGAGCTTCAGCGAATCAGCACGCCAAAACTGGAGTGGCGTCTCACCACTTGGACCTCACGTCCCTCCTCCCAGTATCAGAGCTTTGACGAGTCGGCACGCCAAAGACACTCAGAGCACTCACGCTCAGAATGGAAGCAAACAAACTCAAAAGCTTGCATTAACTATTCAATCTCCTTTTACAACAGAAGAGGACTCCCCCTTATATAAGAATCCATAAGGGTACAAAAGACATTTGACTCATAACATAAGAATACTAAAAGACACATGGGTAAACCAAAAGTCACCTAAAAATAATGAAAATTAAGTTCATGAATACAAAAAGACTCCTAATTTCAAACGGCTGGAGGCGCGGCGACGGTTGCGGCGGCGGCGCGGTCGGCGCGGGTCGGCGTGGGTTGGCGCTGGTGGGCGCGGGCGTGGGTGCCGCGGGTTGGTGCGGGTCGGCGCAGGTTGGCGCGGGTCGGCGCGGGTTGGCGGGTCGGCGTGGGTTGGCGCTGGTGGGCGCGGGCGCGGGTCGGCGCGGGTTGGCGGGTTGGTGTGGGTTGACGAGCCCGGGCGGGACTCGGGCGCGGGTCTGGCTCGTCGGTCGAACCCGGGTCTGGTTCGGCGGCGGCTCTGGCGGCGGACGGCGCGGCAGGCGGCAGCCGTAGGCGGCGGAAGGAGCCGGCGGCAGGAAAAGTGGTTTTCGCGCTGTTTTGGCTCCTGGGAGTTCGTTTGAACTCCGAATTCGATTCTGAAAGATGTTCCGGAATCCATGTTTCGGCGCGTACGTCACTGCATCATTTTTTACCTCATAATATTTCAAAAAATATTTTGAAAATTTAAATAAAAATTGTTCCACCGTTATTCGTGCAACGCCAAGCTTTGATGTCCGCATCATAAGGCATGATGCACGCCTTATTTTTCTTTATTAAATTTTTATTTATTATTTGAGAAGAATTATATTAATTTTTAGGAGAAACTTGTTTGGATGCATGGATTGGACAGAAGAGGTGTGGTCTATTCATGGACAAGATGTTGGATATTTGTAGTGTTGTTTTTAAACCAAATTGCCAATTACTCTTGTTTGGACGATTGATAACTTGGTCAAATAGCTAATTGTATGGATTGAATGTAAGACAACAAAGCACTATCTAGAATCCCATCTATTTGATCAATTGGACATTTGATCATTTGCAATCCATGAAGGAGATCAGATGAAATTTCTATGCCTTGATTGGTTTATCCAATCTAAAGATTGATTGCCTAGGTTGATCATCCAATAAACAAGACCCAAGCTCCAAAATTTTAGGAATTTCATCCAAGTCAAAGAGTTGTAGACAAGTTTTTGTGTTAAACTATATATAAATAGTCTTACTAAGGTCATAAATTTATGCTTGGGTTTATGAGATTTGTTTTCAATAGCCTACATGGAGCACCCTCAGGAATGAGATTGCCCCAAATTGCTAAAGGAATTTTATTGGAAATCCAACTATACATCTTACATAAGATCCCTGTTGAAGGACTTGATTAGCTAACTGTGCTTTTCTTCTTCTTTATCTTATTGTTCAATTTTCTCAACTATTTATGTCGCTTTCTCAAAATTTTTGTATTAAAATCAATCTCATTCACAGTTTACATACTCATCTAGAAATTTAGATGTGAAGATTTTGAGATTTGAATCTTCAAAAGATTCAAATTGTTTTTGTGATCCTAAGGCAATTTTTTGTTCCACGTGATGATTGAATTGATGTAGCAAATATAATTTGTCAGTTTCCTACAACAATCATTTTCTTAATTCACAATTTTTATCAAACTTCAACACATCTCATAACGAATTAAACAACAATGTGGATATCTACTTCGTGTTGTAAATAAATCAACATTGCAACTACAAATATATCACTCAATTCTTCTTAATCGTACCTGACAAACCTATTGATTACCACAGTTGTTGCGATATTGGCAAAAGCCCTTTGATTCTCCTTGCTATGTGAAGAAGCAGGTAAAACCCTCGAAAAAGAAAAAGAAAAGAAAAAATAATGCAAACGACCTACCACATTCATCGGATTCCTCGGAAAGCCAACACGCTGGATTAAAGAACGAAAACAGAAATCCAACGTCATTTTGGCGCTATTCGCCGAGCATAACGATAAGATCCCCCTTACCCCTGATTTCAAGGAGGGGAGCTAAAGAAGGCAAAAACAAAGAGAAAGAGAGAGAGAGAAGCACAAGGAGATAACTTCGGGAAGCCTCTCCGACGTTGTCGAAACCTTTACAGTCATCAATGGAGACCGATCGTAAAACAAGAAGCTTCCAAACAAACTTCATCTTCCTTCGACCGCAATCCCAACTTTACTGAAAGCCTTGCTGATTTCTTCCCCTCCACCAACGATCCTACACATTCGCCACTTCTCAAGTAGTCGAAAACACCGCTTTGTTTTTCTCTCTTCACAGGTGAAAGTCTTGCGTCTTCCTGAGCACTGGCAATGACAAAGTATTATTAAGGGTTTACAACATTTGGTTGCTTCTGTTACACCCCATTTTTCCTAGGCTGATTTTTGGCATACATTTTTTTTTTCTTTACATATAGACAGCTCAGATCGTCCCATACCAACCTGAGTAGCCTACGAAAAACATAGGATATAACACATCATTACACACCTACTTCCCTTAACAATGTGGATTCCATCTCCCGGGTACACCGTCAACTCAGAATTCATGACTCCTGAATTAACAGATGGACTCGCGCAATGTTACTCCTACTAGACCCAATACTCCTATCCCATACCGATAGGAGAACCGATCTAATAGAAGTCTGAACCCCCACGGTAAGTTCCATAGTCATGTAATGACCTCACCATCAAAAAGAAAATATATAACATCCACAGAATAAATATATAAATATAGCACTCCACACACTATATCACCAAAACAATAAGTAAGACGGTGAATGGAAACTACATCACAAGAATAAGATCCGAATCCAACAAGTGCAACATCATCCAACCAGATACATAAGTCAGATTCATCCTCACACAATACCTGACATAAGAATAATAGTATCACTGAATACATCCAAAACATCAATCACACTAACCAAAATGTCTCAGAAATCACAGATCAGATATCCTCCACTAGCCTGCTGACCACGATCCCACCTAATCTGGGTGGCGTCAAGTCTGCCGAGCCGCTGGAAAAATATAGATAATAAAGGAATGAGCTACGCCCAGTAGGAAAGACAGCTAGTAAAACTCACATGCAAGAAAAGGATAATAGCAAGAGTATAGGAATACAGCATAACAATGTATGGTGGAAAGGCACTCTCAGTTCCAGACTCCGACCAACCACAATCACCCCAGTCACACCAGAGTAGCTCTCCTCTGGGCTTCCAGGTAGCATGCCAGTGGGATTGCCCATCTCGAAACATGCATGGTGCTTAGGCAAAGCATGCCAGTGGGATACGCCCATCTCGAAACACGCATCATAACGCCTAGCACCCGACACCTCAGCGTCTATGTAGCATGCCAGTGGGATTGCCCACTCGAAACACGCATGGCGCCTAGGCAAAGCATGCCAGTGGGATTGCCCATCTTGAAACACGCATCACAACCTAGCCTGGGGTTCCAGGTAGCATGCCAGTGGGATACGCCCACTCGAAACACGCATGGCGCCTACCAGTCACATGTATACTGTGGAAGCTAAGTCTGAACCGCACATTTACCTACCACAACTACCCTAAAACATCATATAGGGTCTATGGTAGTCCGGTCCAATATGCCAATCCGTGAAATATGCCAATACTGAGTAAACTGACTCAATCCATGCCATTGCCGTCCAAGCAACACAACTGTACCAGTTACTGACTGTTTTGGTAGCATCCATGTACCATACATCTGTCTGACTGTTTCAACTGTACTGTCATCACTGATAACATTTTTCCCTACTTCAGGAAATTTTTCTCTACATACGGATCTCCAGAATTTTCGAGATCGCTCAAATCCCAATTTCTCTTTTTCTGAATTTTTTTCAGAATTTAAAATCCCGAAATTCTAATTACTGCATTTTTTTCAAATTCCAAAAATCAAATTCTGCCCTTTCTCAATTTTCCGAAATTCGGAATAAATTTCCGAATTAAAATTTAAATTCACATATATATCCTTTTTCCAAAAATTCGGGTTAATTTCCGAATTAAATTTCCTCCGCGCCGAATCCCGCTGAACCGGTTTTCGCTGCCGGTTCGGCTTTCGCGCCGTTCGTCCGCGCCGAATCCCGCTGAACCGGTTTTCGCTGCCGGTTCGGAACCCTCGCGCTGAACCGCGACACCGCCGAACCAGTTTCTTAATAATCCGTTAATCGGATTAATTTTAATTACTAATAAAATGGCGTAAATACCATTAATTACTTAATTAAATTTGTAATTATCTAAACCCTTCTCCTTCCTCGGTCCGACGCCCGCGAAACCCTAGCCGACGCAATCGCCGACCAAATCCAATTCTTCCGCCGATTTCCGGCGACCGCGAACAAGGAGAAACAAAATTCTATGTTTGTACTATCCTAATGTTTCAATAATGCCACTAATTTCTAAGGTTCAATCAAAATTTTCCAGAAAATCCAAAATTTGCAAAAGACGCAATTTAGCATTCAACTAAGTCCGATTTTTCATCCACATGCTTGTATTCATTAAGCAAAATATTTCATGCTTTTAATTTCTACTAATTAACTAATTTAAAACTGAATTTCCTACCTTTCTTCTCCGGCGACGGTGAAGCTCGCACGCGACCAACTGCTGCTCCTCGCCGAACGAAACCGGCACCAATCGATTTTCCTCGGTCCCGCGAACCTCCAGGTACAAAAAGCCCCTTGAAAGGCTGCCGGAAAATATCGCCGTTCGCCGCGAACACCTCGTCTCCGGCCACCGTTCGAAACCCTAACAGTCGAACAAATCAGGTTAAATACCCAGCTTAAACCGGTAATAACCCGTTAAGAACCCATTAAGCGCCGGTTGACCTTCTAATAACGCCGCTTAAACCCGATCAGCCGGTTAATCTCCACCGCTGATCTCGTCCGTCCGATCCGCTTATCCGCGGCTTATCCAACCGCACGCGCAAACGCACTCGGCGAACCGCCCCCGCCTTCGCTGAACCGCTCCGGTCCGGTTCACGCGTGGTAAAAACCAAATTCCGGTTTAAAAAAATTCTAATTGACCGATTTAAATAGATTTTCGAATTTCCAAAAATCCAATTAAACAGGGAAAATTACTTAAAAATTTCCTCGGTGCTCCGAAAAATCCCCAGAAAATTTCAGAAATTCCAATAGCCTCCAATTGAGCTCCTGGCTCATCCTACTGTCGATCTGAAATCATCCAAGCCACAATTGAATTATTGAAGATTAAACGTATAATATTTTACCGGGTATAACAGCTTCTTTGAAAAGTTTCTCAAGTCGACCTGACCAGCATCGACCCACGTCAACAAGCTCTGACACGCGACGACAACACCGACCCACATGAACCCTTGTCAACCCTTGTTGACCCACACCAACACGCTTTGACACAGAACAATAAAACCGACTCATTGAACAGCACTGGCCTGCGCATACCCAAACCGACCTGTGCATACCCAAACCGACTTGCACATACCAGATTCAACTCGCTCCCACCCAACCAAACCCGTGTCGACCCACACAAACTCAAGATTGCCCAACCAACTCATTATTGATCCGGGTTGATTCACTGCCGCCCTGACCGATTCGCTGCCTATTCCTTCCAACTCGCCACCGATCAATCCGGCTGACTCTACGCCAATCCAGGCAATTTGCCGCTGATCTAGCGGATTCACCGCTGGTCCCAGTCAAGTCATCGCCAATCCTAGCCAAGTTGTTGCCAGTCCTGACCGAGTCATCACCGTTTCCAATTGAGTCACCACCGATCCCGATTGAGTCATTACCGATTCTCACCAAGTCATCATTACATCCGACCACACCATCCTAACGACAACCACATCGCATTCTACATTATCAAGACATCTTTTAATAGCACTACATATTCACAACTACTCAAATCAAAAACTCTCAATCAAAACTTTGCCGCATCGCACCAACCTACCCTAAAGGTGTACTCCGATTTGCTTCTAAACAAATTGGGGAATTTCGTTCATTCGAGTTTCCTCATTGTTCCCCTAAGCTTGTTTAAATTTGTCGAATCCCTTTTTGTCATCAACTTTTTCTAGCGCCATCTATGGGAACAATCAAGTAAGTTGAAATGAATAATCAAGAGGAAGTTATTTTTATTTATAGAAAGGAAGCATCTGACAATCACAATCAATAAGAGGTGGAGATCCCTACACCCTTACCTCAAATTTCACAAATATCAAAACCTCTTCATTTGCTTATTGATAGTTCCTTTTGTGTATTTCAACAACAAATGGAGCACTTCACAAGAAAGAAGAGAATAAATTAGAATAAGTTTAACCATCTTACCAAGGAAAAGTTTACTAAATATACCAAAAATATTTTCTTTCGATAAGGAGCTACTCAAGGCCCTACCCACAACACCCGAATCTCATTATATTACAGTCATTTCAAAAAACCTTCCAGTGCACACCTCTTCACAACAATATCCTATCAACCAATCAGTATCTTACAACCTAAAACCTTCCAACTCACACCAAACTAAAACTCTTTTATTCTCAATCTAATCTTGTAATGCCACAAGCTCCTACTTTTGATCAAGAACACCTATATGCCCCTAATGATAAACCTCACTTGTTTTGGGAACATAGTTATAACCCAAATGTCAAGGTTTCCCCTTTTATCGAAGAAATCCTTTTGACTCTACTTCCTAAATTTCAACTGCCTAACTCAACCTTCTATTACAATAATTTAGATCTTTATTTTTTCTTAAAAGAATTTGAAATAATTGTCTCTTTATATGTCATGACTAGGTCAATTCGATGCAAAATTTTCTATACCTATTTTAAAAATGTAGCTTTAGAATGGTTCTAAAAATTGTCTCCTGGCTCAATTTTCTCATTTGGCCAACCCAAATGATTATTCTTATCCTCCTTTTCCAGTTGTATCAAACCTAAAAAGTTATCTAAATCTCTTCTTGATTTAAAATAACATCAATCAAAACTACTTCAAACTTACCTCCAACATTTCAGTGAAGCTCTTAAAAAAGTTGATCAAGAAGCTCAACTTATCCGAGCAACCCTCAACAAATCTCTTGAATTGAGAGATTTCCGAAACACTTAGTCAAATGCCCACAAAAATCATTATTAAAATCTTCAACAAAGCTATTTGTTTCATCAATAAGGAGTTCTCTTTATCTCTATCTAGTAGATTGGAAGGGAAAGCATTGTTAGCTTCAAGACCCGTCGATCAAGGACAGAAAAGGACACAAGATAACAAAAATTACCTTCAGCGGGATCCTCATAACCAACAAGGATATCATTCTCAATATTTTAACACTCCTTTAAGTGTACCCCTAAAAGAAATTTTGGCAACTATTGATGGATTATATCAGAAGCCAAGACTATTCTTGGGAAATAATCACAAGACAACACAATTTTGCAAATATCACAAGGACCATGGGCACACAACGTTTGAATGTAAGGCCCTTAAAGCCTTGTTGAAAGAAGACCGCCTCCAAAAGTATCGGGTAAAAGACTCCGAATCAAATTATGTTTCTAACAAGCTTGTAGAGCCAAGTACCGCCAAAAGAATCGAGAAAGATGATAAAACTCTTTAGTTAGAATTAAAAGACAAAGGCAATGCCCCTCTTAGGATCGTCAATGTCATCATCGAATAGAGGCAATCTCACTCAAAGAGCTCCACTTTAAGAACACTGAAACGAATTATGATTTCCAATGTTACAAAACAACAACTATTAGTTCTGCTATCAATCAGGCCCGAAGACACGTCTCTTCTTAACAACCCCTAAACGATGTTATGGTAATCTCAGGGATAATTGCCAACATAAAAGTTAGCCACATACTCAAGACACTGAGAGTTCAATCGACATCCTTTTTTTGATGTTTTCGATAAAATTGGTATTATTCGAACCTTATCCCCCTAATTATAGGATTACTTGTAGGTTTCTCTGAAGAATCTCTAAAGCCAAAAGAAACCATCACATTGTCACTCAATTTGAGAACTTCTCCCGACTTAGCCATAAAATAGTCAACTTCATCATAGTCGTCTCTCCTACCAATAATGCTATCCTCAAGAGGTCGATAATCAACACATTTTAGAAAGTCGTCTCGACACCACACATATGCGTGAAATTTAATACTCCTTCAGGTGTGGTCCAAGTATAAAGGGATCTTCTATAATCAACTAGACACTACCTAAACCCCATGAAAACAATAGTTCAATCATCCAATGAACTCCCCGAAAGAGATTCCTAACCCCGCTTATCAACTTTAAACATAAGACGATACTGAGGTTCCACATACTTAGAGTGAGGATCACTTGAAAAAATTTTACTCTTAAAAGGTAAAGGAAACCAAAGTTATAAATTAACGTATTGACTCACAATATAAAATTTATGTCAATTCTCTTAATTGACATAACTAACCAATTACAAAAGTCAACTAAAAATTTTAGCATCACTTAAAGCATGACTAACGTACACTAAGCATATTTCATTGTCACCAAAATATCAAAAATATCGAAAGAGATGACCTCTACGCCTTCTTTTCAGCGTAACTTTCGCACAAAGGATACGAGAGACAAAATTTGGACTTCTCTTCCTTCATCGTTGTTCCATCACATGAAAGCTTAAAGAAGAATGCTCTTGCCTCTTCTCTTTTCTCTCATCGCAGTTGTGTTATATGAAGAATTCAACATGTGTGGCCTAGAACTCTCTTTCTTTCGACAATTATCGATAGCACAGAAACCTCAAGAAAAGCTAGATTTGCATCCTGTCCCTTCATCACTTCAACAAAAGTTTGATTGTTGCTTTTCCACGCTTTTAATTTTTATCAAATTAAAATACCATTGATATATCTTTGTTTTATAATATCCTTTAAAAAATGACAACTTTATAGTTTCATAGATGAACCTTCTTTTCAAAAAGATTATAAAAATTTCTTTATTACAACATAAATGGTGGTATGAAAAATTTAGAGACCAAATGAAGAAGTAGAAAAAATCCTTCAAAAAGAAAAAAAATAATGCAGACAGCTTAATGCACCTGTCGGATTCCCCAGGAAAGCCACCACACCGGATTAAAGAACAAAAATGGAAATCCAACATGGTATTAATGCCATTCGCCAAACACAACTATAAAATCCCCCTTCCTGCTGAAGGCAAGGAGGGTAGGCAAAGGAGGCAGCAGCAAAGAGAGAGAAGCAGAAGGAGATAGCTTTAGGAATCCCCTCCGATATGGTCAAAACTTTCGCAATCGCCACCGAAGACCAATTGCAAGACGAGAAGCTTCTGAACAACCTTCGTCTTCCTCCAACAGCAATCCCGACTTCACTAGAAACCTTGTCGATTTCTTCTCCTCCACCGCCAATCCCATGCATTGCCTCTTCCTAAGCTATCGAACACCCTTATCATTTTTTTCTCTTCGCAAGTAAGAGTCTTGCGTCTTCCCGAGGGCCGACAACAACAAAGTATTATTAAGGGTTTACAAAATTTGGCCGCTTCTTTTAAAAAGCTGCCTGAGTTGACCCGTGTTGACCCACAATGTCGAAACAGACTCGCCGACCCACGCCAGATCACGCATACCCAAGCTTGGCCAACGCATACCCGAGTCGACTCATGCCCGCCAGAGCCAACCCACACCAACTCAAGCTCGCCCAGCCAACTCATCGCAGCTCCCGGCCAATTCACTGCCTATTCCTATCGACTTACTGCTAATCTGACCTACTCTACGCCAATCAGGACGATTCATCACTACATCCAACCATACCATCTCAATGACAACCACATCGTGTTCTACATCGTCAAGACATCTTTTAATAGCACCACATTTCCACAACTACTCAAATCAAAGACTTTCAACCACAACTTTGCTACATCATGCCAACCTACCCTAAAGGCATGCTCCAATCTGCTCCCAAACAAATTCGAGAATTTCGTCTATTCAAGCATCCTAGTTGTTATCCTAAATTTTTATTTAAATTCTCCAAATCTCTTTTTTGCATCAACACTATGATTCTCACTTATTAAGTTGCTCTTTTGCAAAGCATTATTGTTGCAACTCCATGCCAACAATTGATCCCATTAACATAGACCTCCATTTCAAAGAGGGACTCGCATCTGTGAGTCAATTTGGGTTGAAAACATAAGCCCCCACATCATAACTATTGTTTCTAGCAATATCTGCCTCAATATTGTGAAACAATGTACCATGATTTGGCCAATTGGCTTCTTCTACCTTTGGCATTCTTTCATGGTTCTTCTTAACTAGGATTTGTTCTTCCTTTATCATCATGTCTTTTTCCTTCTTCTATCAAGTAGATCTCCTTTTTTTTCTTTAAATTTGGATTGGGCAATGAGTTGAAGATTTGCCTCTTTTTACTTTCAAGAAGAGCTAACATGCCTAAGGAATGCTAGTTGCATTACCCGCAATAGTTTAATTCAAGGTTCCCTCTGAGTTGTAAAGTCTTGTCGTCCTTGTGTAATGGCATCTCTTATAGTTGATGGTAGTAGACGATAACTCTCTCCTATATTAGGTTAATACCAAAGATGTGACATCCTAGGTCCCTTTGGGTCCATACATCGAGTAAGCAAAGACACTTCGACATCTTAAGATCATGACTTCTCATATTAACACTAGGAACTTTCCCTTAATAGCTAAGGCTCGTTTCTATCCCTCTCCCCCTCCAAGTTTGTCCAAAAACTGCTTCCTTATTTAGTGATTTCTTTCTCTAAGATATCAGCTAGTATCATTGGCCTTCTTTAGGCACAAAGCATCATATAGACCCACCAATTTCTATTTAGTTCATCCTCAAACTATTTGAGATACTACTTTGAAATCATAGTTGACATCTCGATTCTATCATGTCAAGGTATTCTCCCCTTGGGTTCATTCTGTGCTGTGTTTGTGCCTTGTTGTTGCTTATTAGAAAACAAATAGAATTGGAAATGGTTCATCCCAGAATAAGGTGGCCCATATGGTAACTAAATCTAGCAAGATATAATTCAGTTATACAAAATAAGCTTTTCATAAGAACAAGAATGATTGTTCAAAGTTCTTACTTTCAGAAGTAAACCATTGCAAGCCTTCTTATTAATAGCTTCAGCAATTCGATCAGGGTTTGTTACCAACAAATCATCACCTACTAGCTGGATATTGACAGAAGAAAGTAGATATTTCCAAGAACTCCAATCATCTTGATCAAAAGGGTCTTCAATGGAAACAATTGGGAAGTCTCTAACAAACTCTTTGTAAAGTTCGCATAGGCTCTGAGCTGACAGCACATGAGCTCCATCATTTGGCTGCTTCTTAAAGTTTAGATCATATCTTCCATCCTTTGTAAAAAATTCTGAAGCAGCGACATCCATTCCAATTTTGATCTACAATTGGAATGTTTGCATATAAGAAAGAAATAAGAGAGAAGCTCACAGTGGAATATGAGAGGTTAGAGTTTACCTTTCCAGTGTAACCAGCTTTTTCAATTGCATCCAAGAGTAAGACAAGTCCTTCCCGGTTATCCTGAACATTTGGGGCAAACCCACCTTCATCACCAACATTACAAGCATCTTGACCATATTTGGCTTTAATTATTCCCTTCAAAATGTGATAAACTGTAGCACCAGTAAATATTCCAAATTCTAAGTTTAGCTTCTCCAAAATGACGCTAAAAAATTCATAGTAACCAAAGTGGGTGAAGCTACAGAAAAGATAAGGATAGAAAAAATTTGATGCTTTTCATTTAATGGGTCGGATAAAAAATAAACAATGGAAATTTGATCTCTTAAATATATGCTTTTTTGTTAATGGTAAAAATATTGATTTATGGCGATGTTTCAAAAGTCAAAACTGCAAAGAAATTGAAGAGGGCATGCTTACCTTCACAGCCCATTCGGAGGGCTTCTCCAAAGGAGCTTGCACCTACGGGCAATATCATGAATTCCTGCATCGCCAAATTGTTTCCCGCATGGCTCCCCCCATTTATTACATTAAAAGCTGGAACAGGCATGACAAGAGATTTGGTTCCAGATATTTCCTGAATATGTTTATACAATGGAACACCTTTGCCTCCAGCCCCAGCTCTGCACGTGCTTAGGGATACACCAAGTATAGCGTTAGCACCTAGATTTGATTTATTTGGAGTTCCATCAAGTTGAAGCATGATTTCATCAACTACAGCTTGGTTCCTGGTGTCATTATTGGAATACTCGTCAAATTTCTGCATGATTATAGACATGAGTGCTGTATCTATAGGTTCTAGATAAAACTTGTTAGTACAAAAAGAAACTACTAGTGGAAGAAAAAAAGCATCAGCAACCAAGCTACAGGATGCTCCCATGTGAAGTCTCATAACAATTTATAACCTAATAACAATTTTCATTAGGTTGCATAAAACCTTCTTATCCACTATTATTCCTGCATGACCAAAAATTAGTTTAGCTGCTTGTGTAAATGCAAAACAAGGGATCCAATTAGAAAGACACCATTAACTCTAAAGGAAATTACATCTTCAAGGCCATCTACATATCACTTAGAATAAAGTAAAGAAATTTCTAACAGAACTCCCATAATTCTTATTTAAGTTTGACATGTGCCATTAGTTCATATTTGTAATCAAACCATTATAACCACACCACCTTATTCCAACACATTTTTTTTGGAATGATTAATGTTTATCATCCAAAGGAAATGTTTATGCAACAAAAATATAAAATTGAGAACATATAATTCAAATATATTGATAAAATTTTTATACTTCATATTATATATCTCTGATACAACTTTATATTTCTTGACTACCACATCTACTTAATTATTTTTAAGTTATAGAAACAAAAGATACAAACATGAGACTCAGACATATGACACATGAATAATTGGTAGTATGCATGTCACGTATTCACGTGAAAGGTATAAGTAGTATTATAAAAATAATGACAAAACTAGGCATTCGATCTAAATATTGAGTAATGTACTATCTTCTATTTAACATTTTTCCTTGTGAGTTTGGTTCCCAATATTGGCAATCAATTTGAGTCAATATTTTTTTTCTAATAAATAAGCTAATGATACAATATAGAAATATCATTATTTTGCATATTTTATTTTCTAAAAAATAACAATTTAATATTAAAATTTATTTATATAATTTTCTCAATTTGAATATTTATTTAAATTTATTATTCAAGTTATATAAATTTAGTTTTAAATTATCATATTAGATTAAATTATTTATTTTCTTGAAATTTTAGGATTATTTTGATCAAGACTAATTTGTTAGGACTGACATAAAGTTGTTGGGCATTGAATTTAAAAACTTTCATGACTTTTACATGTACATAAGATCTTTTGAAATAAACAAATTAAACTTTTAGAATAAATAATTTTATGATTCTTGCATGCATATAGTATGCTCTATGAAATTCATAACTAACCTCTCCTCTTTGGGCTTGACATAAGCAATTATCTGTCTTCTTCTCTCTCTCCCTTTCTTCCTATTTCTACAAGCCTTTCTTCCCATGTTGCGCATTTTCTCCATCAATTTAGCATCAGTGTGGACTTGGTCATGTTCCATCCACAACGACGATATGCAACATGTCTTTGTTCCATTGCTCACGTGCTTACAAATTTCTATTGCACTGCCAACCACCTTGTTGTTGCTTCCCTCATCATTGAATATCAATAATGTTAGTTGCACTAGCATCTTCATCAACAAAGCTTGTCACTTCTTTGATAATCTTCATCACTACCTTCATCCCAATAATCTCGTCCAACCAACAAGAGCTGTTTTCTCTATTCTTGAGTGTATAATCATACAACTGACAACACTCACTAAGGTGTAACCAAAAAAAGGGAAGCCACCAAACCACACCTATACTCAAACCACTAAAGAACAGTTCAATAACAACAACTCAAAATCAGTAAAAAACTAGTTTTATTCTAGATTTTGAGCCTCTTAGACAAATTCATCTACTTCACTTTTACAAAATAATCTACCACTAACACCCAATAAAATAACTAACCACTAACACCTATTGTATCTTCAAGTGGAGTCTTTAGAAGCCTCATATGAATGTACAAAATGCCAATTCACCATTTCCCATGGTTATTCAAAAGTTTCTTCTTTGATTGGCCCAAAACAAGCTTCATATAGGCAGCTTTTGTCATACTATATATGATGAGCCTATATAAACACTTTGTCTTTGCATTTATGGCCCAAATTCTACTGCCTAAATGCCCTTCACCATCTCCATAGCCATGCACAATGGTCTCTTCGTGTCTTACATCATCCTCCTGCTTTATATCACATTCAACACTTTGTTAGTGTATTGTACCAAAACTAAAAATAAGTACTAGTAAAAATAGCATTCATATAATCTAGAATTCAGCCTCTCTAATCTTCTAAATTTGTTCTCTTAAACCTTAGTTGCCAACACTCCACAACAATACTTTTCCAGTCTCATACTTACCAACTCTTTGAAACATAATGGATATAAACATGACATCACAACATAAGATATAAGACAACATAGATACACTTGTCAATGTAATCTCAAATAATCAAGACACGAACACACTGCATAATAAATGTTGAATGTAAGGAAGATCAATCCCACATTAGAAGTTGAATGTAGTGTTTGAGCCTTCATATACAACTTAGTTGCTTCATATATACATATACATATCTGTATGCGTGTGCATATGCATAAGCTTAAACTTTAGAAATGATGAATGTCCATTTAAGAATATGTTAAGCTCAACTTAGAGCTCGGTTGACGTCTTTCCCTTGACAAACAACATTAGTATTTTATGTCATATTAATCCACAATAACGTCTAAGCCCGAACAACAATTTCAAAGGTGTAAAAAAGTTTTATGCATCCGTTTCTTTAGATTGTTCGTTTTGCACATTTTTTTATATCTAATCATACTGGAGCTTCTATGAAATGTCTTCTATTCTAAGGATAAACAAGAATATAAATACAACAAAAATGGAAATGAAAACGCAGGTGACAATAATAACTAAACAACAATGTGGAAATTAGGATCAAAGGACAATGTCGATATGCATGGAAGGCAATGAAGAGGCAGAGCTTTGCACCAAGAAACAAATATGTAGGTCTCGTTAGAGTAGCATCATGCAAAAGACCTTCATTATCAACCACATTTTTTAAGGAGATTTCACGGTTTAAATCTTATGTTTCTCAATAAACTTGAAACAAATTAACAAAATGTGCCTAAGTATATCCTAATGATATCCATAAGATGTCTTATAAATGTCTTGGTATAATTTGTAATAAATACATATACCCAAAACCCTTTAAAGTATCCAAAGAGTGTTAGTGCCCAACAAGCATCCAAGGCCACCACATTAACACATCAGTAAATTGAAAGTATAAATACCTTGTTACTTCCATAGATGGCCAAAGTTGTCAATTCCACCACAAGTTTTCTTCCTTAAATGGTATTTATACTCCATGAATTTCCTTTTTGGCATGCATAAAAATCTTCTTGAATTCATCCATAACCATGGGTGAGCATAGTCATATTGATAATGTTCAATGGAAAATGTCATCTGAAAACCCCAATGCACATAAGCTTTTTACCAATGGTTTTGTGTTAGAATTCAAAACTGCATGATGAACCTAATTTCTTGGAACAAATGCAATTGAAAAACATCTCACAACTTAAAAATCTTTTTAAAGCAACTTTTAACTCATTTCAAATCTCTAAATCCTAGTTAATAACTTCAGAAAATAAAGCTATAGAGGAATTACTAGATGTACAAATTTCCTATCAAGTTAGAGAATTATATTGGTCTATTTGCTAGTGAACCATTTAATCCATAGTTGTTGTTCACAATAAAAATGGCAATATAACTTGTACCCAACATATTATCTATATGTCAGAGTATGAAAACCTACATAATCATCAGATCAAGTTGTGTCCACATTAAAATTGTATCAACCACATTGCTCATTGATACTAAAAGTTCCAAGAAAAATAACTTATGAAGAAACATGCTATTGGTGTTGTATAGTATTATTAAACTTGTTATCCACGTTATTGAAGAGAAGTCAACTATTTGGTAATGCTGGTTTGCAAATTTATTGTACTGCAATGTATCAAGAAAGCAAAAATTAATTTTACCAAAATAGCTATAAAGCTTGGCTAGTTTGTGAAGAGAAATCATTTGGTAATGCTGGTTTGCTAATTTATTGTGCTGTTTTGCATAAAGAAAGTCAAAATTAATTTCACTAAAATGGATATAAAGCTTGGCTAGTTTTATTTCATGACAACCCTGAAAGAGCAAAAGCATAAAATTAAACTCTTTTAGAAAAATGGTGAAATGGTTCAAAAACCTTAAGACTTTATTTGTTAAATGCGAATAAAATGTACCAATTGGAATTTCTCCACTTCCACCACTAAAACATCCAACAGTGTGTCAAATATACCTTGAAAAAAAAAACTAATTTCTACTTGCAGATAGTTCATTTGCCAAAAGCAACATTAAGAATAACTTTTCTACAAACTCTTTCAAACCAAAAAGCAACAATCAAATAGACCCTTAGTCTTGTGGATACTGTTGTGTTTTATTTAAACTATCATAATAATATCTTGCCACAAGCAACCAAAACAATTAAAGAATATAAAAAATTCACAAAAAAAAACATTTATTTGGCATACGTCATCTAGCCAAACTAAACAATGTGAATCTACAAAATTAACTCCTTGCCAAAATCTATTTGAAGAACCCAATAATTGAATGTTACCTTCAGCAGTTAACTGCCAATCCTATCAATCACAGCCAACTTAACAATTTCACTAAAAAAGCATGAAATCTTCAGCATTGTTATTGTTGCATGCACTATGATTTTTATCACATACTATAGAATTTACTGAGTCTACGGTGGCGGTGACGGTATATCCTTATTGAGGGACTTATCATCCTCCCATATGCAGGAAAAAAAAGTGATGTTCCCCTTAAAAATTGCAAGGAAATTCATGATTGGAAGGACACTAGAGTAATTTCATACACTAGGATGGGAAAAGTTAATTTTTTTGGCTGTCTATGCCCTTCCAACTGTGATTACCCTTGCTTAATTCTTCAGCACATATATGTACTATATAGCAAGAGTTATTCTTTTGATAGTGAACTCTCTTCCTGCTTGACTTGCAATCCAGCTGTTTCAAATGACGGAAGAAGAAATATTTAAGATAGATTATATGCCATGAATATAAATCCAAATTCATTCTAAGAAAGAGAAAGAAAACGATGAATCTGATGACAAAGAAGTATTCAAAAGCGATACTGAGAGCACTCTCCTCCAGTTAAAACAGAGAAATTCGCTGAATTGGTTGATTCATTGCGTTCAAACGAATAAAAAAAATCATGGAATTAGATATGAATTGTTAATAACTAGCCAGTATCAGAGGGGCCAAATTCTAGATTCCAACAGTCAAAGTAGTTCTAAGTCTCCCCAATAAATATACTGGTTTTCTCATGGTTGTTTCGAAACCAATGCCAGCGCATCTAACATACCCCAAATGCAATCATTAGAAAGTAAACCTTGGAACTCCCAAAAAGTAAAGGAAAATTCTCCAGTTTACAGAGCAAAACAGGAGCAAAAGAGAGAAGACACTTTTCACTCACCTGACATCGACCCCAACAAGCTTCGGTCCAATAACCTCATTTACGTTCCGAACGGCGTCGAGCACGCCCTTTCCCCCATAAACGCTTTTGTCCCCATCCCTTAGCTCCAGCGCCTCGTGGATCCCCGTCGACGCCCCACTGGGCACAGCCGAACGGTAAAGATCTGCAGTCACCAGATCCACCTCGACCGTGGGGTTCCCCCTGCTGTCTATGATCTGCCTCGCCTTCACCGACTTCACCTGAAACTCCTTCGCTGGGGAACGCCACGTAACGGTGGCAGACGAAGCCGCCACGGAGCATCGGATCCTACGCGTCCCGGCACGAGATCGGAGCGATCGAAAGTGGAAGCATAGCGTGAGGCTATCAGATACGAGGGATTTCGCGGAAAGCAAATGGTTTTCAAGGAGAACAGACGGAGAGAGGGCCATTGAATGTGAAGAGAATTTGTAGCTGGACCGAAGGAGCCCAGTAACCAATCAGGAAAGAGAAAGCCCCCTTCACTTCAAGTGGAGATGGGCAGCTGGGCCTTGGACAGTTCCGTGAAGTGGAGATGACGGAGGTGGAAGCGGCGGCGTTACGAATGCAGGGAGTTTGAGGTAGGTGGTTAGTTTCTATATGAGGTTTTTTGAGATCGATCGATATCAAAAGTTGGCGCGGCAGAGGAGTTGGTTGCTTGCTGGAAAATGTGCATGCGAAAAAAAATACAGATAATTATTTAATTACTAAATTAATTAATTGAATCTGTTCTGTTAAATAGACCATGAGCGCAATCGAAAAAAAAAGGTAAGGTATTGTTTGATTTTCGTTTCAAATTTTATTTACAAAATTATATACTTTTAAATTATTATTTATATCAATTTTTAGTAAAACTTATTTTGAAATTTATAAACAAATGATATAATATGATTTATTGTATTGCTTATTTCGCTGGAAAATAATCATTGTTGTTTCTCATTTTGAAATTTTTTGATGTTTATTATATGTTATAATGATGATATGTTAATAATAAAAAGATTTCATAGTATATATTTATATAAGATAAAATGTAAGCAAACGAGATAATTGATGTGTGTGTCATGGTGTGTTGTTCTCATGCTAACAATAGTTATACTATTCAATTGTTAATTATATCAACTATAAATAATGTTGAATTGTAAGTAAATAGTATAATTATTTGTGCACGTAATGTGATATTTGTTGTGATTCATTGTAATATTTCAAATATTTTTTTTCAAAAAATGTGTGAAATTAAGAATAATTTATAATATTTAAGAAGAGATGAGTTATAAAATATTAATTTTAATTTTGATATATTTTAGAAGTTTTTATTAGTTTTTTAAATTTTTTAAGAATGTTTTCAATATTTTAAGGTATAGTACAATACAACGTCATAGAATTGTATAGTACAATTGAGTAAAGAATCGTTAAGATGAATAAATTCATAAGATAAAATTGTATCATATAAGTATAATTATGAAAATGTACCAGTATGACCTTATGTCAACATAAAGTTTAATTAATTTTGCAGAAAAAATAATTGTATTGTGCAATATAACAAAAGAATATTATACAATATAATCAATTAATAAAAAATGAAGTTAGTTAATCATCGTACAAGCACGAATCAAAATCAAATAGATATAATAAAGTATAGTTATTACATTAGTACTATGGATTACACGAGTCTAATGCACTAAAAGGAATAATCATATCATACAAATACAACTAAAGAATAACGTATAATACAATCAAGTAAGAAAAAGAATGAGAGAATTAACATATGAGAAATGTAAACAAGAACAAAAGTTTGCTATAAATCATGCAAGATGATGAAGTCAACATATTATTATTAATGTATAAGAAAAATGTCAAATAGAAAATACAACATCATATAACATGAAAAAAAACATATAAGTATGATACATTGAGAAGAAAAAAATAATTAAATATGACGAATTCAATAACGGATGATCAAATCATACAAATATGATGAGCATTAACGCATAAATATGATTAAATGATTAAGAAAAAATGTATCATACATATGACTAATGGATCATATCAATTCAATAAGTGTGAATAAGTACAAATGATAGGGGATTTAATTAAGAGTACGATACAAAATTGGATATAATAGAAGTACAATCAAGTCGAAAGAAGCGACATGCAAGAAAAATTGTCTATACAACATAAGATGAATGGGCATATGGTATGAGTACGATAATAAGATTGTAATAATATAATAAAAATAGCTTAAGAGAGGTTTAGTAAATGTTGAGAAACATAAAATTTGATCAATATAATATGAAAAAATCTAAGATCCAAAATGATGAATTGTTGCATGAACTGTCGTGGAGAGTTCGATCAATGATAAGTAGAAATAAAGTCAAAGAAATGCAAAATAAAAGTAACACAATAATTGGATGAAGATGGAAAATATAAAGAGGCATCTCAATATAAAAACAAATGAGACCAAACTTGAGAAGAATTTTTTTTAGAAAAAACTTATGCAATTAACTTCAACCACTTATATTAAAGTGAGGGAAAAAGAGAAATGAATGCTCCCAAGTGTTACAAGGAATTCAAAAGGATTTAAGTGCACAATAAAAGTAAAACTAAGGGAAAAGCTCATGATTACAATTGCAGTCAAAACTTCGAATAAATATCTAAACCTTGTTAAGACCACTATGATTTAAAAAGTAAGCAAAGCTTATACATATGTATTTGATTTGATGTAATGCTTAGGTTAATATTCTAAATTAATATGTGAAAATATTATATTTAAAAATATTTTCTAATATTAATTTATAATGACATATTATTAATTAGAGTAAGCATAAGTAGGTATAACTTGTACATGATTATATAATTTGATGTAATGTGTAATATTAGATTAAAAGCCTAAATTCATATATGAAAAAGTGATATGAAAGATTCATATCATTACTTATAATAATACCATATTACTATATTTTATTTCTTGTTTTGATTATTTATATGTTAAATGATATCCAATCATATATGTTAAAAAATAAATAATTACTAAAATATTAAAAATATTCTATTAAAAAAGATATAATAAAGTGATATAATATAAGAAACATCAGTGATTGTTTTTCTAAAATAACTTATTACCCATAATAGCATTTATTTGAAAGTATTTTGCTATCTTAAATAATATTTCTCCTAAAGTAGGTGATGCAAGAGCATCTAATGTTAGCTTACAAATACACACTTACTAGTATCACTCTAGTTTCATAAGTTTGTGAGTAAAAAATTTGGTAAAAAATTGTTTAAAAAAAGCTTTAAAATTGAGTTTTTTTTGCCATTTTTATCACCTTCTGTCATCCATTGTCGTCTACCATCATGACCAACATTGCCAGCCGTCGTTGTCACTGCTCGAGCAAACTCGCATGCCAGCATGACCCGAACTAACCCAGGAACCTGGCTGACCAGCTCGATCAGCTCAGACTCGTGATGACCCATGCCAGCCTATCAATTCCCACCGACTCGTGCTATTTTTCCCGACCTCTACCTACCAAAAAATCGAACCAATAACTCCACCCAAATTGCTTGCCCAGCTATTTCATCGCCCGTCATTTCGTCTCATTGTTACTGACCCAAAATGTATGGCCAGTTTGGGAATTATTTAACATCAATTAATTTTGTAAGTTTTTTATTTTTTAAAAATCACTGATGACTTTTGAGAGCCCTATAAATAATGATGTTTACCATGTTGAAAATAAATATTTTGGAATGAAAATTTCTCTTATTTGTGTGTTTCTACTTTTGTGAGTAAAGTGTGTACCTTCAACACTATTTGAAAAGATTCCAACTTCCCTTACGAGTCATAAATATCAAATGTGAGACCTTCCATCGGGAGAATCCACAACAATACCCTTGCGAGAGACAAGAATAAAAAACGAGAAACATTTCATTGAAAAGCTAATAACCAAATGAATTCTCGCTTCTCTTAACACCTGTAAGTCTACACCCACTCTTTCCCACTCTTGATCTAATAACCAAATCACTACCTTTCTTAACAAGACCTCAAATAATAGCCTATTATCTTATCACCTTTTTAAGCCAAGCTTCTTTACTAATCCAAACCATCACCTCATTACCTTTTTCTATCATTGGTGCTTTGCACCCTAATACCTATAAAACTATAAAACATCATTTCTAAAAAGATGTACTCTTTTTACTAATCTTTATTTTTTAAGTAGTAATCTAAAATAAGAGTTATTCTTTTTTAATAATATATTCTACATATAATTTCTCTTAAATTTTTCATTTTATATGTATGAAATTAGATATAATAAAAATTATTTTAACTTAATACTTGATGCTTAATGTATTATCATATTTTTTGCTTAATAATTTATGTTATAATTTTATATACAAATCTCTGAATAATTCTAAAATACCGCACACATAATCTAACCCTAATCAATACATAATTTTTTTGTATTTTTTAATAACTTATTAAGTATTTTTAGTATTATATGCTTTAGATTAGACTCTATTTATAGTCTAAATTTATCTTGTATAAGTAAAACAACTTTTTTGTATAACACTTTTAAATATTTTCATAAAAATATTATTGGAAAGCCTAAAATAAAATGTTTTGAATGAATTAAAAAAATGAATAAGTGGTTAAGAAAATTAATAAGATTCATTAAAAGTTAAATTATGTTATAAATAAATCCAAAGAAAAAGGAAGATAATATGTCTATTATTATTTTCATATTATAATTGACGTAGATCATTTAAGTGGTTATATAATAATTATTTATTTATATTATATTACATACTTTTGTTATTGAAATAATATTGATCGGCTCATATCTATTTTTTTTAATACCATCAAATTAAAAGGATGTGCTACATAAAACTATAGGAGAGAAATGAGATATTTTATAATATATTTCATAGAAGATGATCATTCTTCATTAGAAATATTGATTTCAAACTTTGTTTGTTCGGAAAATAAATACATGTAAAACTAATAATATTATATATACATGTAGTTTTAAAAAGAATATTAAAAACATTGGCATTTACAAAATTGTAAAAATATTGATTTTTTAATATCACTTTTGCTATTGATTTACAAAAGTTGAAAAGGAAATATTTTCACTATTTTAAACAAAATTGATATGATTTTCAAAACATAAACAATGAAAAAAAAAGATAAAAAAATATTTAAGTAGTAACCAAGAAAATTTGGGAATGATCAAGTCAAAAAGAAATGAGACATTACATGCAAATATTTCATGCCATGTGTTATACTCTAGATAAACAATTGATGCATCAGATGATGTGATATATGAACTACATCAAATATATTTACTATATGCATAAATATGATAATATTATTTTCTAGTGACGACAAGGCTTATGAAAGCAATGAAAACCATCAACTAATAGAGGCTTGGGATGGTCATGAAAACTTTCAATTAAGGGTTTAGACTCTTTTGGGTTATGAGATGAAGGTAAAAAGGTGAGAAAACAAGTCAAAAGAAGGAAATGAGAATAAAAGCTACTCTTCTAGGTAAGATTATACTCTTTTAAGCACTAGTTGAGATATTCTAAGCTCCAAAACTCTTCAAAACTTTATTTCAAATCATCAAAAGTCTTCCTAATTATGTCTTAAATGCTATTTTTATATCATATATGAAAAGAAAAGAAAAACTCAACTACTTCTTATCTTTATAAAGATGAGACACTTATAATTTAAACAACTTATCTAAGTGAGATTCTAGGGAGCAGAATACAAGAAAAGTCATTATTCATCAAACATAACAACTTAAATTAATTACCAACTATCATAACTATTTTAACCACCAAAACTAAATTAAGAAAAACCAAAAAGCCTTGATAGTTATAGTTTTTATTGAGATATTACATAACTCAAAAGAATAAAAATAAAGTAAATAAATAAAAATATCACCAAAAGATGTAACTTAGCACTTTTCTTGCTATCTTGTAATTCCATAGTTTGAGTCGTGACAACTGGCTTATGCATTACTTGGTCACTATGAAGAATATATGCATGCACAACTATATGCACTCCCTATTTTACGCTCATGTGATCCACATGTGCGATAGAAGCATGCGATCAGTGTGCATATGTGGGTCTTGCATACATAATTAAGGTATCCTTCACGTTACTTGGTGTCTTGTGTTATAATATCTATGTTATCCCATATATTGTCTCGTGTTTTGTGCATCTTATGCTCTACCTTACACATTGCCTCATGCATGTCAATCATACCACAAGTCTCATGTGTTGTTGTCTCGCTCATAACTGTGTGTATTACCTTACATCTTACAAGCATGCCAAGGTGTCACGATGCTATTAAAGCTATATCGGTGCACTGCATGTGCATTGTGTGATTCATGTGATCATCTTATTTAAACAAATTTTCTTCAGTCATTCTCAGAGATAGATGACTTAATAAACCAATAATAGATCCCCTAATCACATTATGTCATATTATTATTCTCTTGGATTATCTCATCCCAATCTAAGCAAGTTTTTTCTCCAAAAAGGTCCTTAACATCCTAAGATTATGGTGTCATATATAAAGTCATAATTTTTACTCTATAATATATGTGAGAAATTTCATCCTTATATCTCTTCAATTAAAATCCTATCTAAAGATATTCTTTGTCCAATATTTTTTCTCCAAAAGATATCACCCAATGATGACTCCTAACCTTCTTTTATCCTGGATGTTGCATATTTGTATGATAAGACAAAAAATAATAAACTAGGCTTTCCTTATAATTAAGAAAACTTAAGTAAGGTAATAAATTAACAACTAGAAAAGAGAGTAACAAAATAAGATCAAAATGTTTACTTATTTAAGAGAAACATTACTGATAAATAAAATCATATTAAGAAAAAATAATAATCATGATATTGCATTTGTATACTTATTTATTTAGTAGTTATGTGTGACATTCGATATCAAAAAGGGTAATGAGTGAATGCCAAATGTTATTCTAAGAGGAAAATCATTAAACACAGATTGTCTCCTAACTAGATTCTAAGTAGAGAGGTATTGGGGATGAATTATCCTATATTATTTAATGAGGAAGTAATTCTGATATTTATAAAAGATATCATAATCTTAAGACATTAAAATAGCTTTTAAAAGCAAAACCCACTTAAGTTAGTATGGGATAACTTAATTGGATAATATATCAACAAAGTGAGGTCATTATGCCGTATTATGGAATATAATATGATATTATTTAAATGTGATGATAAAAATATTTATTATTTATTTTTCTTATTTTATCTGTATGTTGAAGACCTTACATAAGACATGACCTAAGTATTTTATTATTTTGCATATAATAATTGTATTAGATTTAACTTATTAAACTTGCGATAATTGCTTAACTTATTTGTTGACATTGACAATTCATGTGTTGGGATCATGGTATAGACAAGAAAACGTAGAAATAAAATGTTAAGTTTTATTAATATTTGTAAAAACTTTGTATAATAACTAAGAGTTATATTTGTGATTTTGTAAGAGATATATTATAACTATGTGGAATTATATTAGATAAGTTTATGGATATATAATTGATATATGAATAGATGTAAAATATGTAATTGTGTGGATGTTACAAATAACTTTGTGAGATATTATAGGCTATAAATATGTGTGAATTTATGCGTGTGAGTGTGTGTGTATGTGTGTGTGTGTGAAAAAAATAAAAAAAATGTAAGAATGACATTGCCTATTTGAAATCTAAATTAGAGAAAATGATATTAAAGGATGACTTTAGACCTATTTTCACTCATTAAATCTCATTTTTAGTTCCATATATTATTTTATTTTTCGATATTGTACATCACTTTGTGCATAAGAGTGGATGCATCTAGATTTATGTGGAGTCTTAGACATGCATTGTATGTTTAATAGCACAAAATTTTAATATATATTATATATTGTAAATCTTGAGATTAAGTCATTAGAGTTGAAATTTTATTTTTTAATATAATAAAGTCACTTTTCTAAAATATGATGTATGTAGATTAAAACAATAATAATTTGATATGATCCTAAGAAGCATGTCTTGATTTTGAAAATAATCAAAAATTTTATTTGACACATCATTAGAAAGAGTTATTCAAGAAAAATCTAATGATTTTAAGTTTATAATTTTTGAATGTTTAGTTAATTATTGATTATCTATATAAAATTATATGATGTATATGATTCTATTGTACTATCAAATGCATATCGTGCTACATGTTATGAAAAGTCATATAATATGATGTATTTCAAAATAACGTAAATATAAGAAATATAAATATAATTATTCAATCTATTTAACTTAACATAGTACTAAGTATATATCATACAATGGGTCAAATAATACTTTAGGAATGTGCATTTTTATTGTAAGAAAACAAGAAGACAAAGATATTGAACGATGTGAATTAATCTTATATCTAGTAGATAAATTTGATAATTTATGATTTAAAAATATAATGATATTTTTTATGATTTAATTATTTTTATTTTTATTTTTCAATATTTATATGACATGATTTATGATATTTTATTTACATGTAATTTTGACATTTGATTTGACATGAATTTTATTATCATGTTTTTATCATAGTATTATGATCACTTATATTACATCACCATAAACTTAGTCAAATTAAAATTTATTTAAAAAGGAATATAAATATATGTAAGCTATGTTAAAAATATGAATTAGTGACATTAACGTAATGCATGGCTCGAAAGGTTGTTTATAAATAGTAGAATAAATGATAATAATTAGTTTTCAGAAATATTATCCTCATAATATCAAAGGAAGGATACCCTTACATGTGACAACTATATGTGATAAAGAAAGGATACCATTAGGTGAGAATGCCTTATATAAAATGCTATTACTTATTTACGCATAGTGGCTAGTTTGGGTAAATGCCTTTTTTCTTTATGGAGGCCAATTAGGGCATATAATATCGATTTTAGATCTAGAGAACAATGACTAAAAAAAATTGGGCTTTATGGAACATAAAATATTGAAAACATTTAGAATAAAAAAATGAAAGAAAAATTATTTTCACTATCACATATTTTCATTAATATAGTTATTCTTTTGTGATACAAAATTTTTTTTGCTAGGTCACCCTTATGTTTGACGAGTCAAATCTTAAATATTTAATATTTTATTTTAACTAACTTATTTAGTATAAAACAGGTTTACTTATAGAAAATAAATTTTATATTTTTTAAGATGATGAATTAGTGATCTTCAAAGCACTTCAGTGTGTTCGACAAGCTTAGAGGATTGAAGACATGCTCATTAATTTTGAAAATTTTTTTATAATCAAATAAATATTTGTTTGTTGATTATTAATCATAAGACGTATCTTCATTCGTATTAATTTCAAATCCTACTAAAAAATCTAATTGTTCGATCATCTCCTTGATTTAATAAACATATAAGATTCTATTTTTTAATCATTATATCCTTTTTTGGTTAAATCTTATACGTCTTTGTCAAATTTCATATTAGATTAATTATTAAACTTTGATAAAATTTAAAAAAAAATTATTAAAATTTTCATAATTAAAAAAACTATCATATCCTAAGATTATGCCCAAGTACAAAACTCTCAGGCTAAGCAAGCATGATCGAGCACTCGCAAGCCTCCGGTCGCGAGACAGCTAAAATCAAATTAACATGGGCTTGATCTTGGTCACGATGCAATCATGAAACTGGATGAGATAAAGTAAAAGGTTGATCAAGCTAAGCTAAACTCAAATTATGCATGCAAATGAATTAAATTTAGACCCATAACCATGAATTAATTTGTAAATATAGAAGTGAGCCAAAATTATGAAATCCTAAGACACAAGGGAGAGCACACCCCAGTTTGGCTCATGTATAACTCCCACTCAAGGTATTACAAAGTACAAAAATTACTTTTGTCCTATAATATGGGATTAATGCTTTTGTGCCTATATGCATCCAAATATGGGAGCGAATCAGCATCGTATGATTGTGCATTTTTGTGATCACATGATGGAGATCTCTTTCGATTTTTAAATAGTGATATTGATCCATCTTATAGTCCATTCAATGAGCCCAATCTAATGGTCGACATTGATTCCTTCTTTTTAGTTATTTTTTATTAGATGGCTAAGGTTTCACCCGTATATAAACTATGCTTATGCCTCATATCGGACGGTTGATGTCTTATTCGAATTTATCGAATAGCTAAATTTATTTCATCATTGTCATTAAATGGTTAGTCCTAAATTATCTATTTTGAATGTTAAGACTAAGATCGTTCCCACATTTATCATTGATCAATCGAACAATCTAAAAACTCATCTGACTTGATTAGATGGTTCAAATGTAATCCCACTTAATGTGACTAGCCATAATTCATCCATTTATTACAACTCTTGATCTAATAGATCAAGAATCTTTTGATTTGATCTAAGGGATCTGATTGATCCCTTTTAATGGCTAATTAATTAGTTTTTACTCTTATTGTTGTAGTTAGCTATTTTGGAAAAACTTTTTAAGGCATTTGGAAGACCTTTTTAGGCTGTTTGTTAATAACTTTTAAATAATATTTTATTTTTTAAAATATTTATGATAAAATTTTTTTTATAAATATCTAGCAATTATGAATGAAATAACAAATAAACATGAATAAAATTTTAAAATCATAAAGAAGACATGTATCATATTTTCTTAGCATCACAATCTTATAACATTATATATGACTTAATACTACATGAAATTCTAAATTCATCAAGTTAAGTCTAAATCTTCTAAGTATTTATTTTCTCACTTCTCATCATAATTTTGAACTCTTTGTTTTATTTATTATTCATCAAAAAATATAGAAAAGTTTGCATGCTTTTATCAAAAATTTATTTTCTTGCTGCATTTTTCTTTTTCATTTGGGTTGGATAGTTCGATATTCACAAAAGCCCGAGTTTGATAGATCTCTTAAAAAATCAAGTTAAAATTGAGCTCATAAAAACTTCAGTTATAGTTGACCATCAAAAAGAGTAAATTGGAGATAAACAATAACAAAAAATCTCAAGTAGGTTGCAAATGAATCGTAAGAAAAAACTACAAGTTGTAACTCTTTTAATTTTTTCTTGACCTTGGTTGAGGTTGGATGTAAGTTCTAGTTTGAAAGGAATCATCTAAAAATTTTAATGTGTCATTTTAATTTTTTGTCTTAATTTATTTAATCAAAAAAAATTTAAAATTATATATTAAATTAAATATGAAGGTTTTTTAAAAAATAAATTATTTCTATGAAAAATATTATCCAAAAATAAACAAAATTATTTTTAAAACTTATAATTCACTTCCCCACTTGTGGGATTCGCACACTCGATTTTACTTAACCTTTAACGTCTCTTTCGTTCAAGTTACAAGACTTATAAAAATTTGACAAAATATATGCTTAGTTTCTTATGATTTGATCAAACAAAATGACAATAGATTGTGATAAAATTTCATAAAAATTAGAAGTTTCTTACAAATTTTAAGTTCATTTTTATTTGACCAAAATTTAGATTTCTTAAGAATTTTTCTAGATTTATGAGTTTCCTATTCTTGAACAATATAAAAACATTTAGCTCATCATATCTTTTTAAAATGTTATGAAATTTTAAAAGAATCTTTTAGAT
Source organism: Vanilla planifolia (assembly GCA_023846275.1). Lineage (NCBI taxonomy): Eukaryota > Viridiplantae > Streptophyta > Magnoliopsida > Asparagales > Orchidaceae > Vanilla > Vanilla planifolia. The sequence continues at coordinate 41,442,153 of CM043875.1, read as the reverse complement.
TTATTTATTTCAATTTAATATTTTATTTTTTTCAAAGATTATACTATTTTGATAATCAAATAATTTTTATAAATATCTTAAAAAATTTTGTCTAATCTATATAATTCATTAAATCCATTATCATTTGTGATATTTACACCTTTTGTAGCAATCTCTAAGGTGGCACATAGCTAAAGGGATGCATGCCACCTCTTTGACATCATATCAAATTGGTATTCAAACCATTTTTTATAGTTTTCTAAAATAAATAGTTTTTGTTCAATTTTAATTGTATTGTAGATCATGTTCCAAGTATATTCGAACTATTGTTATACTTGATTTTCATCAAGTTTGTTGTACATTGTTGCCTATTGTTGTATGCTATCTAGGGTATCAAATTGGTGAAGGTTTGTTTTTGCTTCGTTTCAAACAACTGCCATTTCATTGTTCAATACTAAAAAAAATAATAATTGGTTTAAATATTCATCGTTCGGCTTTCGTGAGCATATTAACCTGCTAGTTGAGAAATTTTTTTCCTGTTTGATAGCCATGTGTTTCATCCATTTATTTCAATAATATTATTATTTTATTCTTTTAATTATTTAAGATTACATTAATAAAAAAATATATATTAATTATAAATTCATTGCTCATTAGATTCCAATTTCTACACTAACAAGCTAACTTAGCCCATGTATTGCACTGATGATCTTCGTGGACAAATTTTGCTTGTTGAAAAGTTTACACAACGGGCTTTGCTTGATTAAAGGTCAAGTTGATCAAGTCATCTCCCTTAATATAAGCCTAAAATTGATGATTCGAGATAAATCAAACAATTTTGATCAAACTTGATGAACAATTCAACAACTTAAGCTCGTAGTAAGTTGAAAGGTCGCATTGGAAATAAGTTTTTATGGAGACAAAAGAGTAATGCGGCTTACAAGATCAATTGATAAGAGTTAAGCCAACGAATCCAAGAGATTGAGATATCCAAAGAATAGCTGAGCACTAACAACATTGAATGAAAACTTCATGTCTTATATTCTATTATATGGGGGTGATGATCAAGCGTTCACAAAGAGGTGAATTACGAGCTCCGATGAAGACAAGATGAAGGTCTTTGACTAGGCAATAGGGTCGGTACGAACACCGTTTGGCCTAGGTGAGAAAACAACGGTCCAAAGAGGGTTAACCAAGATGAACTTAGGCAAAATCTGATGAGAGACTGCCTGGACAAGAGGGCCTAAAAATAATGGAAACAAATAGAGGAACCTTGTCCACGAAAAGCCGGGGTCAAATCGTTACGCCAAAGAAAGATAAGGAGACAGGGACACTTGTACCATATGGCGTGCGAGAAATCAAATCAAGTCAGATTGAGAAAAAAATTGCAAGGATCAATCATTCATTCGGAATACAACAAAAAAGGGTGATGTCTGCACTGTATACAAGCATCTCAAACATTTTTTTTGGCCATTCGTTCAGTTTCTCTTTTATTAATGTCCTATCGGAGCCTTTCTTGGAACAGCTCCAGGAAATCCCCAAAATAATTACAAAATCTAATTCCATCCCCATGATCTCATAACATGCTCCATTTTACAAAAAGAAAAAGGAATCACTTCTTCGGAATCCAACTTCACGTGGTTCAAACACTCAAAAAATCTGAACAACATTAAGAATCCAACCATTTCGACGATCAAACTAAAGAATACATCAAGCTTGTTCTCTTATTTCACTCTTCCTTCTCCCTTTACCACCCCAGTCATCAATAACACAAAAACCGATAATTAATTTATTTCTGAGCTTTCGCAGCGGCAACGCAGGAAAATGATGTTTAAAATAAAGCTGAAATCAAAGATGGACAACAAGAAACTTATAAATCGGTGAGAAAATGTCAGAGCCGGATGCAGAGGTTTATCGACCAATTCCCGCTTTGCACCTTCTCGGCTTCCTAGGTAAGCACTTCCGTAAAAATCAGAGACAGCAAGGCCAGGAAATGATCGATAAGCCGCTGCATCCAGAAGCCACTCGAAAGGGGAAAAACTCGAAACGTTAAAGAAACGAAGAAAAGCCCTAAAGTACAGAATCACAGATCGCTGATCAGCTTGGCCCAGCCTCGCTTACTCATTCATCCGCTCCGTAAATGTCTTCCTCCATAGAACAGTCGGATCATTGCACAGTAAACGCAAACCTGAGATCCGCCGATCCGAAAAAAAAAAAAAAACAAATAAAAAAAACCTAAGAGCAGTATACACAGAGAGCGAGCGAGCTAGAGAGAGAGAGAGAGAGTGGTTAAAATCACGAGTACAAGAAGACGGATCAGTCCTGGCGACAGGATTTCTTCGAGGGCTGCGTGCGCTCAGCATGATGCGGGATCAGTGCTTGTCTTAAATAGCAGTATTCAACAAGGAAATGACGGGTTTACCCCCACCATTCGTGAATGCTATTATGGATGCTTTTGTGGTTTTTTCGACTTTTTCATCAATGGAAGGAAAACGATACAAACCATCTGTCGTCTTTTGCATGTTAAACTATTGATTGGAATTTTTTTTGCGTTAGAAGATTACTTTTTGATGATTTTAATATATTTTTTTTAAATTAGAACTTTATTGTAATAATACAAATTTTAAAATAAAAAAATGTTACAAATCTAAATTGATTTTATTTTCATATTATATTCAATAAATAAATTTTAGCATATAATATCAAAAATACAAATAAAATATTTTTTAGTATACAAAAATATGTCTTTATTAAAATTTTAAAATTTCATCTTTCCTTAATACATATTTTAATATTACCATCAAAGAAGATTTGAATTATAAATAAATTTTTATAAATAAATTTATCTTTTTTTATTATTCTTTAGTTTAAAAAAAAGATTGAAAGTAAGTTAGTGAAATATTATTTAATATTTATTAAGTGAGAAGCCTAAATTACTTTTTATATAATAAAATTATGCATTTATATTTATCAGCATCTTGACATGAAGTTAAAGTAGTGCGTTATTTTGTGCCTGCGTTTTGTCCGGTTATAAGGCAAGTTCGGTACTCAAGAAAATTAAATTATTGGTGTTTGTTACTGTTAATGTGACAGGAGACATATCAAATAAATTATTAAATAATATGGACAAAGATAAAATTTGAGATAAGTTTTGTTTAAATTAATTATTAATAATTATACACAAAAGTTGGTTAACCTTTTGTTTTATTTAATCCATCGTGGAGAAAAAATACAAAATCGATTCGTAGAGTACTTAAGTTGTGTTAAAGCATTTTAATACGACGATTAAGCATTTTAATAAGACAATCCTTAGAGTGCTTCTATATTAAATCTTCTATTCAAACTTTCAAATAATTTTCTTAACAATAATATCATATACATTATCGATGTTTTTATCAACATATGAGATACTATTATTATTACCAGATAATAAAATTATAATATTTAATAAATATTATTTATATATATTATCAAATTAATTATTCAATATTATCAATATAACACTATACTATATAATGAATTAGTGATAAATTAAATCTTAAAATTATAATGCATAACAGATGTGAAGTTGTGATCTACAACACAATCCGGTCCCCACGTGGCATGCCGGAGCTGGAAGTTGTGCAGCTGAGATGGCGCCGGATCGGAGACACTTGTCGCGCTATCGTCCCCCACCAAACCGGCCACCCCAGCCCCCACGCACCGGCCTACGTCAAGCTTTAAACGACCTCCTAGGCCGCCAAAGGTTGCTGCAGCTTATCCAATGAGAGGAAGACACGTGTGCTATTTTTAAGTTCCGCCGGCATCATCACGACATGGAATCTTCAAATATCAGCCATGTTTGTCTTTATTAAAACATTAAAAACTTAGATATATATTTCTGAAGCGTTACGGCGAAATCCGACAAAAAATAAAACTATTGGGCATCATCCAATCGTGAGAAACCTACGTATCATGCAATTATAAATATATATATAAGATCATTTAATCAAGATAAACTAAAGTATTTATTTATAGCAAAGATATATAAGACTTTTATGTAACTTGAGATAACGGTTTTGATGAAGATCATTCGTCTAAGAAAAGCATCTTACACAGAAGTTTTGTTATTTTATAGTACTTAAAAAATATTTCTTTAATTTTATAATATAAAAAAATATCAAATAATTTCGATAATTTTAACTTATATATAATATATTTTGTTAAAAATTATTGTTAAGATATCATTTTAAAAAATTGTTTTTAATTATAAAATTATCATTAGAGATATCGTAAGATAATAGTGTGAATAAATAATAATCATTTTTCTTAACAAAACATCTTATATATGGGTTTTGTTATTTATAAATTTTTATTTCAAAGTTATCAAAAAATTTTGAAAATTCTTATATAAAATTTTTTGAAAAATTTATTGTTAAGATTTTTTTAATATTTTTTATGAGAATTATCTAAAGAGCACTAAAAATATATTTTTATATGTTTATGAATATATGCCCAAATTCAAAATGTTGGTTTTCTGTTGATGATTATGATTGAAAACTTGTCAACATATTGTACTTATGAAATCTCAATGATTGCACACTCAATGTTATAAGCTTATTAGTTAATAATATTTATATAATTAACAAGTAATACTTATTCTTTCACAATCTTTACTTGGTTGATATGTATTACTTATCATTTTTTGTGCTAATATTAAGGAGCATAAACCACATTCTTTTGTGTCATCATAGCATATCACTCAAATGTCATATATATCATACCTTTCTTATGCTCAAATATAAAAATGAAGAACTTATCATGTAAGCATTAGGATGTATTCTATGTAGTTCATGAACTCGTGTTATTTATTTATATCAATCATCATTCATCATTTAGTTTCATATATAATAAATGTAAAAGAATAGCATCAATTTAAACATACATCTTATCACATCTTAAGTGCAAAGGAATAATGTAAGTCTATTATTACAACTAACAATATTTCATCCATGCATCAAACATTCCATAATCTATTAAATTAAGCATTTCTATTGCGAACATGTTTTTATAACAGTATAACATTATACACAATCAAATTTATCCAACTCAAAAGTCATTATACGATCCATTTTTTCTCTCCCTTGAATTTTATTTAATTTTTGTTATTATGTCTCTCTCTTTAGTATTATTGTCTTAGCACTTGATGAGAGAGAGAGAGAGAGGAATACAATTCAAATAAAAATTTTTTTTGTTAAACATGAAATATCATATAAGAAAAATTCGTTGAAAATTAAAAAAAGCATGTGACAACCATAAAATATGAATTAACAATTATACAAAATCATCAAATATCTCTAACGAATATTTTTTTTGTAACTTCATCAAATTTAGCATTGAAGTTCTTAATTTATAAATATCATTCAACAAGCAAATATACAACAATGTTCGTAATCATTTACTTTGAAAATAATATCTTAGTTACACAAAGTTTAATTGTTATAAAAAAAGGTCTTTCACAAACACCACCAAGCTTAAAACTTTCTTTACAACTTGGTTCAATTTACTAATTTGTATAAATAAAAAAAGTGCTAACTTTCAATTTTCGCATGCCCTTGATCGTACAATTCTCTCAAATTTTCTCAAGATAGCTCACAATCTTTGTAATTTCTTAGTGAAATATTAAAAAGCCCCCCTTTCGTGGCCAAATCCCTCGTTATGTTGGTTCTACTTTTTTCCCTTTCAAGACATCGCTTTTGCATTCTCATCCAATTACATGCTTAAGGATTACGTAAGTTGGCAACACTTTTGATTCACACCACTCCAATATGCTTAACTTTAATGAGTTGAGGTATCCTATACTAAAAGTTTCTTTCACCATTTGTTAGCCTTGGGTTTTAATTGAGATATCTTAAATTAGAAAACATTACATTTGGAATTAAAATTTTATGCTTAAATTATTTTCTTAATTATTTTAACCCATATAGATTCTAAAAATTCTCAAATAACTTTTAAAATATTTTTACACATAAAACTTTATCAACTCTAAATTTTTATGATTTTTATATTATTTAATATTTTAATAATTTTTTTTATTTTATAAGTAATATCTGTCCTAAACAATATATCACTTATAAATGTCAAATTTTTACAAAATTTATAGTTTTGGTCTCTCAACAAAATACATTACTTTTAATAAATTTTTAAAATTTTTTGAACTCAATCTATACTTTTACTATTTTTACGAGGATATTTATAATGATAATTTTCTATAACTTCAATATTTTGTTCTAAAATTGATTTAAATCCAAATTTTATGAATTTGCATTGTTAGATTTTTAATCATTTATTTTTATGACTTAATAATTTGTTCTATCTTTAGGATTTATAATATTTATTTTTAGGGATGTATGGTATTTTGTAAAATAACAATAATTCCTAAACAAATATAAAATTTGTAAAGTCTTTCTTTTTTAATTAAGTTCATTCCTCTAATAAAAAAATACATCATATCCCTCTTTTAACTCTAATCCATCATATGATAAGTATAATTAATTTTGTTATTAGATAATATAATTTATGAATAAAGCTTGTTCCTTTGGAATGTTGCTCATGACTAGGTGTGAAAAACCATTGTGAATAAAAAAAAATTGCTTTAGTGTGGATGACTTATTGTAGTAGGTTAACACATTAACATATGAGATTAGAATCTCAATTATTATCATAATTTTTAAAACTACTATTAGAGTATCTTTGATTCTCAAATCAATCTAATAAGAAGCGATAAGGTTAATTTGGGTTTAGTAATTAAAAGTACTAAACAATTAGAATAAGAAAACAAGTAAGCAATGAAAATCATATTAAAAGCCTCACTCAATCCTAAGCTAAAAAAAAGGATAAATTCACCACCTCACTAAGGTCTCAATGGTTGAAATTCCCATTCAACAATTCCTCTTCCTCTTCAATGTGATATTAACAAAGTTGGTGAAAGATAGGTTAAGGTTTTATGAAGTCACAATATCATGCAAACACTGGAAAGACCAAATCATCTACCCTTCTTCATAATTTTTCATTGTTGAGATGATGACAAAGAGATGGCAAAAGCGAGCATGGAGTGTAAGGTTATGTTATCACACTAGTTTTGATTGGTGGGATTCATGAAGGTGTTGAGGGTAAACGTTAGGATTTAGGATTAAGGTCTTAATATATGCATAGTAAATAAATAATTAATTAATTAAACAAATATAATATTTAATATTAAAAAATTATACAAATCAATAAAAATTTCAGACTAACTCCAAATAGCATGAAATAGTCGTCGTTAAATTTGTCTCGATAAGCTCTAACAAATATTACGATTCTTACATTTAAAATACTTTATTTATCACTTAATGTGAATAGACTTTTTAGTGTACCCAATATACTTATAAATTGATCCCTTAATAAAAATTTAAATTTATTAAAATATGAAAATTTTAGATATTACATGTATTATGTGTTTTAGCGTGTTTATATTTAGTTCCAATGTTACATGGTAGACAACTAAAAAAGTTCTACTTAACTTCATCTTACTCATTTTGGATAGTCTTAGAATTGCCTTAGCAAGTCTATAAAGATTAGTTGAGTAAACATACAATTGTGCTACAAATGTTAAGTGATACACAAAATTGTTAGTTCAGACTAGGTCAAGAATAGTCATAATTTGAATTTTTAATTATCCAAATATCTTCTAATTTGCACAAATCATTATAAAACTTGGCACATGGATAGATCTCTATCAATTTTTATGAAGTCTTCTATATGCTCTTTTTATTTTGTATGAAAATTTTGTATATATTATGAGTCATTTGAATCAACTTTAAATTACATGATATTTTATGAAGATAATGTTGTTGGTCTACAACTTTGGTATTCATCTCTTTCATGAATTTTTTCTTTAAGTTTTACAAATAATTATTGTAATTAGTGGAATGTTTTATACATATTTTGAATAATTATCGAAATTTCTTTCTTGCTTTATCTCGTTATTGTTGTTTTGATCTTAGAAGAAGTGCACCATCATAATCATTTATCTCATTGTCATTTTGACTACATCAATTTGCCCCTTTATTGGCCCTTTAAATCATCCAACCTCTTTGTTGCTTAGCTTGCAATCCTCGTCATTGTCCTCACTCATAGTTGCACCATTCCTGAGCCACTTTCTCTTACACACAAGCTATCACTATTTTCCTAAGCTTCTTTGTTCTACATGATCAATGGGGCATTACAACAAAGTTTTCATTTGATGTGATGAGGCTTTATTTTAAATACTATAATTTTTTTAGAAAATAAACATCAAACAAAAGATAATAATTAACCAACTAAGTGGAGCATATGTATTCATAAAAGAGTTTAAGCATATGTTCATGCCACTCATATTATCAAACAAAATATACATGAAAAGTATAACTTTATCATATAAATACATGTTAAATTGAATAATTAAGTTATAAGTCAAGTTTTAAACATGTGAGATTGTTGATAACTAACTAAGCTCAATAAATAATCACTTTTATTTAATTGTTTATTCACTAGATCGTGTTATCAATTATTAGTCATACAATTTTTCAATTTTTTAAAGATTTGATTAGATAGTTAACATAATTTCTCAAAGACATAAGAACAAATTTAATATTGATTTTTAAAATTAATTAATTTTATAAAATTATGATAACAACAAGATGAGTTAAATTTTTATAAGAAAGAAAAAACATATAATATCTTTGGAGTAAGTGAATATATTTAGTTTGTAATATTATTTTAATTTTAAACTTTATTATTGATAATTAATAAAATTTGTTATATTAATCAAAGGAAGGACAACTCTTAAAAGAGGAAAAAAAATTAAATATGAATAAAAAATTAAAACAATCCAGCTACACTAATTTTCCAAAAAAAAATGGTGGCCAAATCTTAAAATAAGATGTAAAATCTTTATGAACAAATATTATTAATTTAATCAAAATATTGGAATTAAAAAATTAGTAAAATATCAATCCGTGTCAAAAAAATTACAAAATTAATGTGAAAGAAAATATTTGTGTAGTAATTCATTTTAAAATTTATTTGACTAATGTTAAAAATCATTTAGATTATAAAATACAAAGAATATTATCATATGGATTTCTTTTTTTTTTTTTTAAATTCTCCTTATTCTAAAATGGAGTGAATATACCCTTGGGGAAGCGGCTCCTCGTGTGTGGTGCGGGGTAGTTTGGGAGGAAAATAAATGAATAAACGAAGTGGCCTCTTGAGAGAAGATCCACAAAAATCTCATGCAAAAGAAATGAATCGAGCAAAAATCATGGTAAAGCACAAAAAAAAAAAATGGAAAATAAATCATATGGAGAGTCACTCCATAGGAGTAAAAATATAATTAATTGTATATTTGTTTATTATAGTGATGTATTACAAATTAGATTTATTTTTTAATTATTATGATTAAAACTCATTGATGATTATGTTTGTGTTTTATGTGAATATTTTAAAAAATGATTACCTTTGTAGTTACAAATTGATGGATTTTAAAAAGATTGTAGCACGAGATAGATAAAGTCTATAAAGATGTAATTGAATATAAGAGAATTGACCTAATTAATCTAAATATTAATGATAAAAGCTTGAGATCATATAACAACTTGAATGTTATGATTCAAAAATGTGACAAAAAACAAGAGATTTAATTGAAAATAACGAAATAAGGAGTTAAAAAATAAAAGTTCAAAACATTATATTTGGCATATGTTATTTATTTACTTCATCTTAATAATTATTGTTACTTATTTATTTCACATGGTTATGATATCAATTGAATATATGGTATAACTTAAAAGTATATTAAATTGCATGTATAATTATATCGTTTTGCTCATTAAGTTTATGATGTTTGACTTAGTTTATTTTTGACAAATATAGTTTAGTTAACATCAATACATATCATAAAACTCCAATGAAGTACGTAAGATGATTCAATAATATTATTAGTCTAATTTATGTTTGTAGATAGTGTATTAAGGTTTGGAATTTTAGATATGTATTATATTTTAGATAATATTGATACATAACATGGAACTACAAGATAATGGTGATAAAAGATTGTTCTATTACTATAACTAATTTTATTTATGTATGTAAATAATGTATACGAATTTGAATTTTTAAGTATGTAATAGATAATCTATTGGATTTTTAATTTCATATAAATGATGTATAATGTAATAAAATTATGTATGTAAGTTCATGATATGAGTGCTTGATTGTGTGTTGAGATAATTTGAAATTTCATGGATGCCTAAATAAAAATTTTAATTTTTGTCTCATTTTGAAAGACATGTCAATTTTTAAAGTATCTCATAATCGTGGTTTGAGCAAATCTTAAAAAGAGTTCTTTATAAGAAATATATTAGTGTGCAATTTATAATTTTTAATATAATTCACAATTATCGTGATTTTTTTAAATTAAATACTAATCAAGAAATTTCTTATTTAAAGGAATGACATGCGATTATTTTGAAGAAGGGAGAAAATACTTAGTTACAAGGAGAAGAGGATTTAAGATAACAATTAAGCAATATGAGAGGACTTAAGAACTGTTATGGTAAGAAAATAATGCTACCATAATAGTAGAAATTAACAACAAAACCTTTGAAAAAAAAATTAAAATATTTGAAAAATGAACAGGTTAAAAGGTATGGTTTTGAGGTTGTTGTTTCACTTCTTAAGAGTCGTTTGTTTGCTCACCTTGAATGGATTTTACTTCAAAAAGCAAATAAGAATCAAAAGAAAATAGTTGATACACTCTATAACTCACATATAATACATTGAAATATGACGTGTAATACTTTGAGTATAGAATGTATTATATGTCATTCAACATATATTACATTGGATTTGATATATATTATATTGAGACTAATGTAACATATGTTAGGAGAGAGTGTGTGTCATAGAGAGACATCAACTACAACATTCTTTATCAAATATGTCAATGTCTTATATCAAAATTCAACTTGCAATAGTCATACTTGACGTAATATATTAAGACCAACATATTATATGTTAAGAAAGAGAAATAAATAAATAAATAAATTTTAGAGTAAAATAAGTAATTCTGAATATTTTATGCATAGAAAACAAATATTTTATCATAAAATATGCATCAAATGCTCGTAAAAGAAATACAAAATAACAAAAAGTGACACATGAATTATCTTAGATATACTAAATAAGTGAACTAAAATAACTGTAATGTAAGTAAAATATTATTATGTATCTTTGAAATGCATTGATGCAATATAAGCATGATAGCTCGACATTAGATAAATATATGCATATCTTATGATCTTATATACCATTAATAACACTATATAATTGTATGCAAATAAAAAAAAGCCTATGTATTTTAATTTGTCTCTAGTTGTTATAAGCATTGAAAAAAAAATAAGAAACTAATAATCAAGATAATCATATATTAAATGTAATTAAAACAATTAAAAGGACACAAAACCCTAAGCATGGATCTTATGACAAGATAATTCTTCTTAATTCTAATTAAAGAAAATAATAAAAATAAAATTAACTATCAACATAAAAAATGATTTTGATACAAAAAAAATATAAAACTAAATTTGACATATTATAAACATCTAATCCTAATGAAATCCTTTCTACTCTTATGACATCAAATTCACTAACTCTCGATTTAGTTGATACATGATATGTGATATAACATAATGTGAGATTTTATAAATCTTAGCAAATAAACCAAATAACATAACTAAATGTAAAGACACACCATAAAAAATATATGTGACTAAATTATATCGAAAGCCAACCCATAAGCCATGCACATATCCATATGTAATGTAAACACTAGTTTTTTTGCTTCCAACATCCAATAGTTTTTATTGTTATTGAGTTTAATTTCCTTTGAATTATTATCCTTTCTATAACTAAATCATAATCATTATGTTAATAAACTTTTACCAGCATCCATCCATTATAAAGCTATATAAAATGTTAGATATTTATGGTTCAAAAATTTATACCTTGTGATCCATCATAAGGTTTAGTATTTATGTAAGTATGATCTAAAGACCAATACTTTGTGGTACAATTGGTATCATCATATCATGAGGTCATGGTACACATATAGACTACACACATATAGTTTGAAGATCGATACTCTGTGGTCCATTGTAAGGCATGATTTTAATAAAAATGTATCAGAGAATCTATCTTCTATTTTTCAATTTTTATATGTTCTAGTCCTGTCATTATGCCAATTTATTGGTCATTTTCAAAGCCAATTTTATTTCATTCCAATATCATTAATCTTTATGTTATCAATTATAGGTAAAATCATGAAATAATTAACTAAGTAACAAATAAAGCCATGTAATAGATAAAATCATATGACAAATAAGGCTATGTAAAGAAAATCATAATGATATCAACGTAGTAACAAAAAATGCAGTCCAATAAAAAGTTAGATAAAATATACAAATCATACTATTGTGTTAAATCTTTAATTACTAAATAAATCTGATTGAGAAGATAGAATGTCTCTTCCAACAACTTATCTCATTGAATTTTTTTATAATAAAATGCATGTTTATTAATTCCTTTAATACTAAATACTTCATATTATACACCCAATTTTATGACAATTATTATATTATATCATTCATATTTGTCTTTATAAGCTTTTGTGAAACTTTCTCCTACTCATCTTAAATTTTCCTCAAAGTTTATCTTTTTTATATTTTATATTTTATCAATATTTTATTATATGTATTTATATTTATTCCTCTACTTAATTTTTCCACTTTATCATCTTTTTAATTTTTTATTTTATTATGTATTTAAAATATTTTTTAACTATACTCCCTTATTTTTAATATCTTTATTTCCTTTTATTTATATTATTTTTGTAATTTTTTCTTTAAGTTCATCCCCCTCTTTATATTTTGTTATTATTATTTTATTTATTTTATTTTATTGATTCATTTTTATTTCTCATTTTTTATTTTTTGTTTTTATTTAATTATTCTATTTTTATTTAATTTTATTCAATTATTTCTTTTTTTTTAATTTATTGACCTTATTGTTTATTTATTTATATTATTATTTTTATTAAATTCTAACTTATTATTATTTGTTTTATTTTCTTGTATTGCCTTTATTTTTTTTATTTTCATTTATTTTGATTTTCTTTTATTTACTCATATTTTTTCTTTAATTATATTAATATTTTATTTATTTCATTATTGATCATTATTTTTTTCCTCTTCTTCCTAGTTTTTGCTCTCCTTTGCTTCTCACACAAACCAGACAAGACTTCTAAACATTGTTATCTACAAGTATGCTGAGTTGTTGACACCTTATGTAGGTCCAATGCACAAGTCCACCAAATCTGATTTGTTTGTAATCCAAATTCAACACAACTTTGCTCCCTGAATTGACTGAGCTTGATTTCTCTTACTCTCTTTTATCCTTCGACACCCCCACACCATCCTCCTCTTCCTACAACAAGCATATTCACTAGCTCATCTTTGATAAGTAGGACTGGGTTCCTTTTGTAGCATTAACTCTCCTCTCCTTCTAATAGTATAATGACAAAATAAGAGAGACAAAGGCCTTACCTTGCTAAAGGTTACGATTTTGTGAACCAAAGCTCCTTCTTCCTTAATAAAAGTACAACAATGAGATTGTAACAGCCCTAGTTTTCTCTTATTTGTATTTTTATATGCTTAAACGAAAGAGCTTTGTGAGACGAATCCAACGATGTTAAATTTGTAATTTTCGGAGCTCTAATGAATAAATTATGAATTTTTGAAGATTTAGGATAAATTTGTAACATTGAGGATAGATTTGTAATTTTTAAATGTCGGTTTAGTTCAAATCTGATTGGCGGAGGGTATATTTGCAAATATAAAATTTAGAGGGGGTTTTATGCAAACATGCGTTTCACGAACGTCCCTTTAGTCGGTTTCGGCCGCGGCTATAAAAGCCGATTTTTGCGAGGTTTGAAACAGCCGACTTTGTGCGTTTGAAACGCTTTTCTGCGAACACGGCGGCGAGGCACGGCGGTGAGGAATTTTCGTGATTTTCGGCACGCGACGACGACGGTCAACGAAGGTTAGAATTTTATTTGCTTTGTTGTTTTTATAAGCTTTTTTGGAAGCGGCGGTCAGTTGGCCGGCGAGAGACGCAAGAAATTTTTAGGTTCGCCGGCGAAATATTTCGGTAAAACCGGACGCGAGAGAGAGAGAGAGAGAGAGAGAGAGGTGGCGGCGTGAACCGGTCCAGGCTTTGGACCGGGTTACGCTGCTGAACCGGATGCCGAGCGCGCGCGGTCCAGCGTGCCGAGCACGCCCGGTCCAGCGTCGAGAGCACGCGCGGTCCAGCGTCGAGCGGGCGGTCCAGCGACAGCGTAAGAAATTTGGGAATTTAGAAAGCTGTTTGGAAAAGCTTTTAGAAAGTTTTTCTGCGCGGGCGGTTCAGCGATGGGCGCGGGCGGTTCAGCGCAGACCGTGGCCGGTCCAGCGTCTTTTGGGATTTATTTTGGGGTGTGTTTGGGAAAGCTTTTAGAAAGCGCTGTTTGGCTATAATTATTTTTGTATTTTATGGGCTTGTAGGACATCAAGAAGAATCAGAAGTGAGTAAGACGGGTGGTACAACAAATTCAGGTAGATAAATTCGTAACCTGTGATATAGCACAATAGTATTTATTTATATTTCGATACATGGTTTCTTATGGGCTGCATTACAGTTTTTCTTTACATGACTTTTATCTCATGGCTTGATATATGTTTTATGGTGTTATTTTCTAATTGAACTGAAAGCATAAAAGATGACAAAAAAGAAATTGAAACAAAAAGCATAATATGAGATAAAATATAATTGGTTGGACATATTGATATGGTTTTGGCATATTTATCACATGTGTGACATGGTTGGAAAATAAAAATGAAAATTGGATTCATGGAGACATTATCCTCACCACTAGGCCTAGCAGATGAGATCGCAGGGTATCGATCTTCGGATCAGATATCTGCCTAGTGTGTATGTGTACCATGACCTCCGTATATATTGATGACACCAGGCCTAGCGGATGTGATCGCAGGGTATCAGTACTATACCTGTCTGGTGGCACTAGGCATAGCGGATGAGATCGTAGGGTATCGGTCTTCGGATCAGATATCTGCCTAGTGTTATGTACTGGATGGATGCCGGCTGGAGGGTCATTTGATATGATGATTGGATCCAGAGGATGATGATTCAAAGGGAATCGGGCCCAGTAAGTATATAACATATAAAATAATGGAAATGGAAATTTGGTATACATGTTTATCTGGTTTACTTTTGATACTGCATGACATTTGATATGAAGGTATTCATATGATTTATTTTTCACCGCTTATGAGATGGATTTTGTTTTATCATGTTTCACGGCTTGTCTTTTATATCTGGAGATTTATTTTACTTGGTTACATAATGGATTTATCTGCTGAGATATATATGTCTCATTAGTGCTTCATCACAGGTCATGTATCCACTACACCGAGAGCTGGGGATTATAATGGTACAGGAGAGGACTATACTCTTGACATGTGAGAGGGGATAGATTTTTGGTGGGAGTGGGCTTGGTTTCATTTTGGTACTTTTTGGTACTTCAGTTTTGTGGTTTATTGTATATATATATAGTTTAATATACACATGTTTTCATTTCAGCTCCATGGTTTGGATTTGGTTAAAATGTTTTAAAAATATATGGGATTGGTTAGAGGGTTAGAATTGTCTCACCGTCGGGTCCCCACCTAGGCATGGTTTGTCCTCACTCGAGATTATTTCTTATGCAGCATCCTTAATTTACTGTAGTTGGTAAGGTGGGGTGCCTGACAGAGATGTTCCTGAGCCTACAGTAACTTGGATGGTAAGGTGATAATGTATTGCTTAACAACCTCTTCAGGTTAGCTTGTCTTTGCGATTGTGAGCAATGCTACTTCACTTTTTGATGGCTTTGTCTCACTTGAGCTCCTGTGATGTAAAAGCATCTTGTTTAGCTCAAGGGCACACACCTGCTAGCGTTGCACTGGTCCCATTAGAATATTGAGTCGTACCGAGTAGAATCTTATTTCGAATAGTCGCCTTTGTCAACCATATGTGTCAACTATAATACTTTATTTTTCTTCATGATTGTTTGTCCAAGTATATTTTGAAGTAAAATATGTCATCAACATTGTCAGCTCCTATGCGTTCTTCGTGTGTTATTGCTAGTCATCTGCTATCACGTCATCGTATGTAGCTCCTTATCACTGCTTCTTTATTTCTCAATACCACTTGGTTGCCCACCATCGCCAGACCACCTAATTCTCCCCGACACCTAACATTGCCTGGCCACCCACAGCCCATCCAGGCTCAGTTAATCATCATCATCTGTCTCGTTCACTACTAGTATCTTAGTTGCATCATCATTGATGTTCGATCATCATGTTGTAAGATTGCATAATTTACCCAATGTCATTATTTTTCATGTATTTTTTATATTTTGTATTTGATGTGGTTGACTCATTTGGAGTTAATGTCTTTAAATTCAAAAGATTTTCTATAGTTTTATATTCTATATTTAATGAGAGTGACTTACTTTAAGTTAATATCTTAGAATTCAAAATATATCTTTTAGATTCTCAAGTAATTTAACTTCAAAATTGCCTTTTTTATGCTTATTTGGAGTTAAAATGTTAGAATTCTAAATATTTCTTTTGAATTTTTAAGTAATTTAACTTTAAAATTATCTTTCTTTATATTGACTTCTCATCTTTTCTCTTCATATATATATATCTAAGGAATATTTAATCCTTCTTTTTTCTCATGCATAATTATTAAACTCTCTTTCATCTATAAATAATATAACTCTCATCATTATAAAATTCTTATTGATTAATGAAATTTTTTTTGTTTGTTTGCTTTTACTTTTACGAGCAAAGAGTGTATGACCAACTTTTGTTAGAGACATTTCATTAGGAGAGCTAAAAACTTAAAAAATTCTTTCTTTCTCCAAGACACTCAAGTTTTCACCCATTTTTCACTCTCTTGATCAAACCACAAAACCACCACCCTCTTTCACCAAGCTTTAAATCCTAACCTACCATCTTATTACTCTTTTAACCAAGCTTCTCCACTAACCCAAATCTTTACCTTATCATCCATTTGTACTTTGGTACTCCACACCTCAATTCTAATGTAAATTATAAGTTTTCATTACAAAAAATGTGCACTATTTTCTAACATTTTTGTTTTTAAGTAGTAATCTTAAGTTAGGGTTATTTTTTGTTAAAATATTTCACATAGAATTTGTCTTAAACTCTATATTATATATATATGAAATTGGATGTGAAGAAAACTATATAATAGGACTTTTTGCTTAACATATGTTATAATATACTCTACTTAATAATCATGTTACAACTTTAGACATTAATATTTGAGCTAATTATAAAATATCACATATGACATTTAACTCTAATTAATATATAATATGTTTTTACATTCCTTAATAATCTGTTAAATATGTCTAATATTGTATGTTTTAAATTAGACTATAATAGAGGTCAAATTTGTCATGCATCATCTCGACTCTTATAAGCAAGAGCATCTACTATTATTAGCATTAATTGATGACAATAAACAAAAAAATCACGTGTTTATGATTAGATTAGGTGAGTGCATAGTTAAAAATAATTTCTTTATTAAATCATTTGCATGCACATTTATTTCAACCAAATGATTACTACCAAAATGAGCTTCTTCTACCTCAAATAGTCATAAGAAGTTTGTAAAAATCATAAGCATTGACTTTTATACTTATGCTCACTTGGCAATTCATAAATTACATATTTACCATCTATAAAATAGATTTGGTCAAAGTAATAATTTTTAAAATTATAAATCTATCATTAGTATAATTTTGATAATTATAATTATATCCAAAAAAATTTAAAAATTTATAATTAATTTTTTAGGTTTCCAAAAATTACAAAATCAATTCATTTTACTCGTCTCATAAATCTTTTCCTTTTTGTATGCTCAAATAATATTTTGATTTAGTTTGTGATTATAATATAATTAAAAAATTTTAATTATTATATTAATATTTTTAAGTATAAATAATTAATTTAAAAATTTTGATTTATTAAGTTTAATTATACTTAATCACAATCTCATTGGTTTGATTCTATGATTTTTCTCATCTTGATCAAGGTAAAAATTCGAGATGTTATAATGATAATATTTATTAGGATATTATATAAAATGATAAATTGATAATATAGTTTTTTTCTATTGACATTATTGGTGAGTACACCAGTCATGATTTTAAATTTTTAAGAGCTAGTTAAACACACATAAATACCTTCAAATAATCAAGACATCAATTCTTCATGTGCATAGTCAAGTAGGAGGTTAAAATTGTATTTAGAGCTCAAAGTTTGTAATGAGGGTATAAAAAGGACAAGAAAATGGCATATTGGGCCAATTTTTGTCGGGTCTACCATCGGTCACTCATCACATGCCTGACCTGACCCAACCACATTTGACCAAAACAAATTGACAAATGAGTTTAGGTCTATTCAAAATTGTGGGTTTGCTTTCCAAATGAATGCACCTAGATTTGTTGCATTGTGCCACCCTGACCCTCCAGTGGAATAGTTTGCATGATTTGTAAATGCACACAGATCCTCCAAAGCCATGTTGGCCTGCCATCCAGATTCGTGTCATGCTGACCCAAATCTAACCCAAGACCTAGTCGATGCTGTAGGAATCCATGACATGTTCACTCGGATTCAACATGTGACAATTTGTGTGAATGTTATTGGAATTGAATCGAAAACATAACTTTTCAAAAACCTGTTTATCATTAGCTTTGATCATAAAACTTTTAGACAAAAATGATAATTTTTTAGAATATTATTTGATAAA
Source organism: Vanilla planifolia (assembly GCA_023846275.1). Classification (NCBI taxonomy): domain Eukaryota; kingdom Viridiplantae; phylum Streptophyta; class Magnoliopsida; order Asparagales; family Orchidaceae; genus Vanilla; species Vanilla planifolia. The sequence continues at coordinate 41,423,175 of CM043875.1, read as the reverse complement.
AGCTTTGGAAATAGTTTTTAAGAAACAAAATTTTGAAACCAAAATAACAATGTTTAAAAAGTCATTTGGCAACATCTTTTGACCATCTTTTTTAATTTTTTTTAATTTTTAATTTTTATTTTATCTTTTGTGCTTAGACTCTCTATAATAAGATAACCCACTCTTTCGAATAATGATCTTTTCTTTAGTGAAATTTTCACTATTTTATTTCTACATTTAAGGTATATAGTTGATTGCAGTAATAACTTAAATGCATTAATTAGTCAGAGCTCCAAAATTGGAAGGAGGCTTGTAAGGCCCAAGCAATGATATACTATTCTAGTTTACTTATAACTTTACGACATCATCTTCTAACCATTATCGCATAATAGTTCTCATTCACCTTGTCGTTTCTTTCACTTCATTATTTTCCTTTCACCATGTTGTTTCTTTTTTACTTCACTTAAAGTTTCGTTTAAATTTTGAACTCCTTATACCATCACCTTCTATACTCTTTACAATTTAGTTTTTTAAGTGTTTTGGACTATATTTGTGTGCAAATTTCTTTGTTATTTTAGTTTTTTGTAGGTTTCATAAAATCTTTTAGTTCTTTAAATGTGCTTCTTTATGAGCTTTACTTTATTATTTCTTTATCGTGAGATCAATTTTAATTTTATTAATCTGATGCAGTAGCTTCTCATACATCATGCTAAAGTTTCACTTGGAGGTGACTCCTATTCGGACTCATACTTATGCCAAGATTAACTTATATACTTTTCATTAGTCTTTATTATCATTACTATGGATTTAAATTTAGTATGAGACATCCCTATGATAGTTCGTAATTCAGTCAGTACAAATTTTGGTTAAAATGATTTTAAAAATATTTAAAATTAATTTTTGAAATGTTTGCAAAGCCATATATATTTCCTCCACCATCTGGCACTACAATTTCCAATGTCAGTAGTTGTTGTCACTCGCATTAAATTGCATGACCAGTTGTAACCAGCTCGACCCGTACCAAGCCTTCAAACTCATGATTCGCTTGACCCATCTTGACAAATCAACACATGCATACCTGATATGCAAGCACGCCTGATTCGTTAACTTCGCTCTAATCCATGTCGTCCAAAAACTAGACTTGATGTGTCATGCACTTCATCGCCCATGTCACATTGATCGTGTCTCTCATCACCTTATTACTCGTTAAATTGTCACTTGAAACTCATAATCTTTTTTGGGAACTATTTATATTAATTAACTTTTTAGCTTTTCGAAATATTTTTTTGTAGAACTCAAAATATTTCTTTTATAATTTATGGTGAATTTGAAATTTTGAAATGTACTTTAGAATTTCAAAATATGTCTTTAGGATTCATAAATATTTTTTTCATATTTATATGTTAGGAATTTATTGTTATATCATTAATGTCTCTATAAATTGAGATGCTCACAATGTTGTATGTAATATAATTTTGAATGAAGTATTGGCCCCAAGTTTTTTTGATACAAGTATGACGTGTGAGATAAATCTAATGGTGTGATCATGGAGATATCCTAAGAAGATGAGTAGGTGTCAAAAAAGGAGATCTCAACCCATTATCCAACATTCACAAGAGTGTCAATGCACTAGGAAAGTTCTTAATCACTTTATTGCAACTTTTGAGAAATTTAATTGCGACATCCAACTTTCTAGTTTGTGCATGTGACTATGTGATTTCTTATTTGATATTTTACAAACTCTCATTGCGTGTGTACCTTTTCACTTCACCATCAATATGAGTACTTTAGGTGTGGTTTGTTAAACCTATTTTTCTTTTAAGTTAAGATTACTTATGTTAAAAATCATTATTAGTCTTTAACTTTTAGAAAAGTTCTTTCTTGATAATTTTAGAATTTTTTATTCTAAAATTATAACACCTTTGGGTATGGCCTTCTGTAGATATATTGCTTGAATTTAAGTTAATATCACTGTACTAAAAATCGTAATAAATCCTTAGATTGTGGAGAAGTTTTGTTCTATGATCCTAGAATTTTTTATTTTAAACTTATAATACCTATGGGTAGCTTCTTTTATGGATATATTATTTAAATCTTAGCACTTCTCAATTATCTATGAGCTAAAAAATAGGTTTTAACTTATTATTATACATAACCCATTTTTTAGTACCTCATATATATATCATAAAGAAGTTGTATGATTATTATATAGTTGCTCCTAGTCTCCTCTTAGCTAAGAATTCTTTGATGAGTGTCTCTTATGTGTTATCTTTTTTGGTTTATTGTGTTTATCTTTTATATTTTCTTTATTCTTATTGTATGCTGATTATCTCTAAGTTTGTGTATATTATTATGTGATTTCTTATCTGGCATTCTAAAAATCTTGCTTGTGTGTGCACTTTGCCACTTCACCATTAATGAGAGCCATTTGGATAAGGTTATAAAAAGTATGTTTTTAAGTTGAGATCTTTTATGTTAAAAATTAGTATAAGTCATTGATTTTTGAAAATTTTCTTACCTAATAATAATAGGATTTTTGATTCTAAACCTATAACACTTTTGAGTAAGCCCTTCTATAGATTTATTACTTGAACATATACACTCTTTAGTTATCTATGAGCTAAAAAACTAAGTTTTAGTATATCATCTTACATCACAACCTTTTTTCAAGTATCTCATTTTTGTTTTGTTGAAGAAGTCGTGGGACTAACATACAGTTGCTTATTGTTCTTTCTTGGTCAAGAATATCTTGGATAAGTGTCTCTTATGTAATATCTTTAAGGTTTTTTGAGTTTATCTTCTGTATTTTCTTTATTTCTAATTCATACTAATTAATCTCTAATTTTTCATTATAATTTGCATTACATATCTAACATTAATTATTTTATAATTGTTCTATTTGAAGAAATTAGATCATTATTGTTAGAACTTTTACAACCTTGATGAGTAAATCGACATTAAACATTTTTCTCAAGTACCTGTAATACTTTGTATAAGACAATGATAAACATAATTAATATTATTAAGATTGATTGTCAGCTATGATATGCTTATAGGCATAGTGAATAATATGTGATATTAACGATAAATATATGATTGTATGAGATCTTATGGAGGAAGGATAATGATCATTTAAAAAATGTAATCTATATTTGAACAATATGAAAAAATATAAAAAATAATAAAAATAATAAATGATAAAAAGAGGATTATATAATGTGAAAAACATGAAATGCATAAATTGAGAATGACATTAATATGAATATTAGTAACATATTTGTATGAGTGCTCTAATATATCATGCATATTTGTTACTACTCTTTTGTTATTTATGACAATTTTATTATTGTATTATATCTTACTTTGCTACTTATATTTATTAGTTATTTCTTGAACTTATTATGTTCATTATCTACTTAAATTATAGATTAAGACAAATGCATGTGAGGTAGGGGGGACTTGATGGCATGCAACATAGTTCCTTGCAAGTGTGTGTCATTATGTTGTGTTATGTGATGAGTTTTGGCATAAGATGTTTCATTGATTTGTATTTTGTCTCTAGAGATTTATATGGATGCTCTATTTGATATGCATTAATTTGTGGACAATATCTAGATATGCATACACATGATTACAATTAATGTTTTTTACATTATCTATTAAATAAATGGATTTAAAAATATGTTTTCATCATGTCTTTTATCTGATTATTGGTTTTGTGTCATTAAGATTATTGAGTATTTATGCACATAATATCACTTTTATATGTGTGTTTCCTTTTTTATTATTTTTATGCAAGTAATAAAGCAAAAACAATTAAAGAAATGTAGTTGCATTTGTGTGGAGTGATATCTTTCCTCTTTTACAAAAATTATGTTACCTTGTTTAATTTGTTTAATGTCTTGGTATGTTCTCATAGACAACATAGTGTATCAGATAAAACTATTTTGTTGCTTCCAATTTCTTTATTTTTTGGCTCAATAGTTTGTTTGTTATGAGCCTTTGTAAAATTGTTATGACACTTTCACTTTTGTCTTATGTGTTTGTCTCGAGCATGTCATTAAAATTGAAGTTTTCTCTTGAGTTATGACCTCCTTGACTTTGTAATCATTAGGATCTTCCCCTTAGTTTTATTTCATTTTTAGATTTTTTTTATTGCTTAGTAATTGCCTATTGGATCTATATATGTGTATGCACGTAATCCTCAAATTGTGCATAACAACTCATGTATATATATATGCATACATCAGTACATATACGTTAATTCATACATGAAGTGGAGTTATGATGTTAAAAATATTTAAAATAAATATGAATAATAAAATAATTCATCCTAATTAGTTATTATTTACCAAAATTTTAAAATGGCTAAGACAAGTATGGTACTAAAACCAATGTGGTTATAATCTTTGCCATTTTGATATGCAAATGAAATGGAAAAATCACTAGCATACTTGTGGTATCATGTAACGATCACAATGATATCTCTATTTAAATGCTACACTTGAATTGATATTGTTACATTTTTATTATATTAAGAAATTATGTTCTATAAAATAAAAAGGTCAAGGCTTTGTAAATGGGAAGATTAAACTCTAAACTTCTCAACTTGATATTTTTTTGCCAATAGCTCTTATATTGTTAGTTTATCACTTGTTAAGTTGATTCCTTATGAGTATAACAACTCAAGGAAATATTAAAGTATTTGCAAGCACAGCATTAATATGATTTTTTCTATTTAACTTGTTTTCTCTATGAGTTATGCTTCTTTTATTTTTCACAAAATATAGATCATTTGTGATTATGATCAACTGTAATTTATCGTGTTAACATTTTTTTTAGCAACATTATAACAATTGTATTGCTATTTAATTAAACAAAGGATTTTTTACATCCATAATATTTTAAAAATTATTTTTTATTTATATAACACATGAAATTTTTAAACAATCAATTTAACCTCAAAACTATTAATTTATTACTTCGAAGTATTATTTATTTTTTACATTTAGAATATATTTTTTAAAATTAATATAACAAGATCAGATTTTTGGAAAATTGATCTCAACATTTTTATTAAAAATCTAAGCATTAAAATATATATTTTATAGGTTAAAATTTTTAATTATATTTAATTAAACTTAATACATGTGTAGCTTAATTTATTAAAGATTTACCTATTTTGAACTTTGTAAATTAAAATAATTATTGAATAATACTTAATATCTAAACGACGATATAACAATAACATTCAAAATTTGTTTATTTATATATAAATAAACATATTTAAATATAATGTATATAAAAATATTTTAAACAAAGCATAATTTCTTATTGGTGCAACACAACCATTTTCCAAACCTGGTCCGGCCAAATCTCTTAAACGCGACTTTCCGCCGTCCAAAAACCCGCCATGCAGTCCAGCCTACTGCACCACAAAAGTTTGTGCAAAAAGCTGCCTTTCGTGAGAAATATTAACTACATCACATCCCTTCAATAAAGCATTTTCTGCATATTATAGTGCAAAGATAACACAAATCTCGAAGCTAATTGTGATAAATTTGAGGAAAAGCAGCTTTCTATTTATTTTTAATGCACTTCCGTTGCATGAGATTTATTTAACTTGCTTTCCTGAACAGATCCACATGGCACGGAAACGGCCGACCCCATTATTAAACCTCGGGGTCTCGCGGTTCGGCCATTGCTTGCGCCGAACGCCACGTAGGTCAGCGAGTCGTCTGCGGAGGCTGGATTAAAGGAATAATTGTTCAGAAATGTGGGACCTGAGGAGAATTGGATTCTCGTTGTAAAATAGAAGCTGGGTTACGAAAACCTAACACCCGATTCGATCCGAGGTTCTTAAAGCAACAGCCGAGTTCAGAAGATAAAGCCCCACTTCAGCATCCCTACTCCTGGCGGAAGGCCGAGGGTGAGAGATGGAGGAAGAGGGTATCGTTAAGAGACCGAGCGAAGGCGGCGAGAGCAACGGCACTGGGGCTGCGGATGGTATCTCAGCTGTCATTCCTGGGTGGTTCTCCGAGATGAGCCCCATGTGGCCTGGTAATTTTTTTTGTTTTTTTTTTTGGTTTTTCTGTTGCTCGTTTCGTTGTACTTTTGGATTCGTAGACTGTAAGCTGTGATGCATGTGGGAGAGAGTTATCCTATGAGGTATGGAAGCTGGGGTTAATCCAGTTGGAGTTTGGTTCTATGTTGTGTGTGTGATCATTTGGGTTTATACACTTTGTTGTTGTTTTGGGATCGAAGGTTTTGAGTTAATGATTTTTTTTTAAAATTTTTGTTGATGTTGCGGATGTGGAGTCTTTGATTAATCTTGTGTTTGGTACTTATTTCATTAATGATTTATATGCATTACTTTTGGCATGCAATTGGTTCGGAAGGACTAAAATATTTCATCGTGATAAATTTCCTTTGGATCTCCCGCTTTTGTTGATGCAAGTAACATCGTAATATTGTGCAAAAGAAACGTATGGGATTAGCAAGAGTTGTCTGTCTTTTGTGGTTCAAATAACAAAAGTACTTATATGCAACGTTGCCTTTAAGCTGTGTTCAAGTTTGCACAAGAACTCATGTTAAAATGTTGGAATATTTACATGCATAACATTTAGAATGTATACGATACCTATATCTTTAATATTACTTGCATAACATTCAAATTTTGTAATATTATTAGACAACCATTTTTAGTACTTAAAACTAATACGACATAACTCTCAAATATTATTGAGATACTTTAATCTAGTTTTTAATTTAAAAGAAGTTTTGTCAAATGTTTTAGTGTAAATTAAATTTTTTGAAACTTGATTTGATCTATTTTTCAATGTTTTATTACTAGAATATTTGTGAAAATTTTGTTTTATTATTAGAATATTTTTCATTTTTTTGTGAAAAAAATATTTTTGGTCGATAAAAATATATATTTAATTTAATGTGGTTGCTTTGTTTTATTGGATTAATATTTCTATCAACTATGTGCTAAATTACATGTTAAATGAAGTCATTTAATTTATTTAGTGTTATTTATTTGTTTTATTGGGGTTTAAATAGTTTAGTGTTTTTTTAAGATTTAGGTGGTTTATAGGAACTTTTAAAGAGATAGGTTTAATATACATGTAAATAAGCATGTTTTATATGTTATGCATGTAAAAAAATTCTCAAATTTTTCATGTCTTTTAGAGGCATCTTTAGGATCGTTGGATTTGTAAGTAAAGTTCAAACTTTTCTATCCTTTTTGGGCTTTAAAGCATGATGATGTGAGCAAATTTAATAATCTTGTTGGAGATGTATTGAGAGGACAATTTATGCTAGCTGATTGTCTAACCATATTTTTTACTGCTGTTGGTTTTTTTTGTTGTGGGGAACCTCAGTGGGTTATCTCATCTAAAGCTTAAAAAGGATCAACGAGTGCTTTGTAGTGGGTCTTTTTTGTCATAAACTTTTAGGCAAGAATTGTGGAGAGTTATGCTGTCAAGCCACTGTTTTCTGTTATCTTGAAGTTACCATTTAGATGATGACCTCCTCTCTCAGCCAAATCGGGCCAAGCTGCCTTTTGCTTCCCAATTCCATTATTAGAAGAGCTGAAGTTATCTCCACTAAATTTCTTCTTAATAGTGCCTTGGAAAGAATTAAGGTCTTTGTTTGGAGCCAGCTCAGGGAGCTTATGCTTAGTGGGTCAGAGGATTCTGCCCCTCTTGACCTTGTTATATTTGACTAAAATCATGCTCACCTTCGATGTAGCATGGATGACACAAGGTTTACACTACCAAATCTGAATATTTTTCCTTTCTAAAACTAGAACATTACTTCGATAAAAATTACTTTGTTGGTAAAGTGGGTTCTTTTGGTAGAACCTTTACTGATCTAAACCCATGTGAATTCTTTTGCAATCCCAAATTCCCCCTAAAATTATAGTTTTTTGGAACAAAAGATTTTTCTGCATAGATCTAGAAATTTCAGATTTTTAATATTTCATGAATTTCTTTCATTAAAAAAACTAGGTAAATCTGTTTCAATTTTAGGCTAAGGGTGTTTTTAGTTAGAGGGCATGCAGATCTAGGTTAACTCATTTTCGAATCATCCACACAAAAAGCATGGCAGTGGCAGTAATATTAAGCTCTGAAATTTGCAGAGCTTTAAAAATTAATTACTTTTAATGTATGCAAATACTAAGGAAAGATAAGAGGAAGAAAGCAAGGTTCAAATAACCCTAATAAGCTCCGGAGGTGCATCATGCAAAATATCACCCAAGGTTCTCGGATAACAAAAAAACTGAGCATTGCACTTGAGCAAGCATCAAATAGAGCATCTTGAAGCTTTTTGTAATAACTTTGAGGGAGGAATATTGGCTTTGTTCAACAAACCAGAACGAGTTACAGCAGGAAATGGAAACTAGGCCTTGTATGGTCATTACATTGTAAGGGTAATAATAAGAAAAGCAACTAAAGGCAGCTCAACTGTTATTAAATTTGTGTATTATGTAATTCAATAAATGCTTTCTCACAATTTTTGGAATTATATAGAATGATATTCATGTTGTATTATATGATATTTGGGATCATATAGTATGATCACTATATCATATGATATGATGCATTAGTTTATAGGTGTAAAGTAGATTATAGTGATGGTAAACTTGTTTATAAACTCTCATACAATATGATTAGAATTATCATATGATATGATATGAAAAATTTTGATTAATTTCAAATTGGTCAAAATTTTCCCAAATTTGCCATCCCATCAAAATCAAGACCAACGCACATGGCACTCATCTAAAATCCATCTAACTCGACTATACACATGACACAAAGGACCATTGCAATAAGAGTATATTAAAACATGACACAATATAAAAAAGTATTTGAATACATATTAAAACAATTGTGAATTCAAAGTAGTAAAATGGATGAGCATGTTGCATTGCATCATACCTTCCATGTATTCAAAGGAAAAGGTCGTTGGTCATCTTGGATGGAATTGTCATTTGGTTTTCTTTGTGTCTTTATTCTGTTTTGCTATTTAGGGGTGAGAGTTTTATATGAAGGTTGAAGGTCATTTGAAGTTAGCATTGAATTTTTGTTTGAATAGAGCTTGAATTGAAGTGATTGAGCTGAGTAATAAACAAAAAAAAAATTGCTCAAACTATACTGAGAGCCGATCTTAAGCCATGCTCAACTAGAAAAAGCTCAAAACTGTATTGTTGATATCTGTGTATATATGCATGTATTGTATGCATAAGTGAATGAATTTATGAAGGTATAGTTTTATATATTGATGTTTATATTTGATATAAACTAATTTATGAAGTTATTTTGATTTAGGAATTTTACTAAAAAATGGAGAATTAATTAAAAATCGGATCATTTTTAGCTCAAATCAAGTTCAAACAAAAATCAACGAACTGAGCCTACATTGAATCGAGATTGGTTTGAACCTTTCCTATCCAAAACTTGGATCAGATTGAGTTTGAATTGGATGCCTTTGGACTGATCTTGGAACGTGGTTGGATCTATTTGAGTTCATATCATTTAAAGCTATAGCATCTTTGACTTGGAGGCTAGTTTCTTTAACCCTTTGTAATGGCAAGTCCCTCTTATTATAATACAATGACCCATTGGCAGCTAGGTGAATTTATTTTTTGAAGATCTTCAAAAGTGTTGTCTTTTCAATCTATAAGATTGGATGCAAAGCCTTTTTTATAGGATGCAATCTTACATTCTGATTGCTGCCTTCATCCTAATCAATTGTTGCTCACTATCACGCCTAAGCCTTCTGGACCTTTTAGGTTGGTCCTTGTTCTAGTATTTGTTTGTGTCAGGAATCCAGGCAGGGAGACAACTCTTTCTGTCCACAGCATCTTCATTCTCCAGTGTGACATTTGGTCATCGATCAAATTCAATGCAACAAAATGAGCAGCACCCTTTGTTTGGTTTACTAATTTAGGATACATCTATTTACTATGGATTAGATTTCAAATCTGTTTTTTCCTTTGTACTTCCTTTATTTCCATTTTCTATTCTTTACCAAGTTGATTTAGCTCAATTTCTCCCATAGACATTCCCTTGTTGATTCACCTGATCAACACTGCACATTTGCCGTCATTGGTGATGAAACCTGTATTTGTGATATAAGGTTGCCTGTCTAAATCTGTTTACAGATGGACTTCTGGTATATTTGAATTTGCTCCAAGGATCAGAGGTGTTGCGTGTTGCAATGTACCATATTGAGGGTGCTATCATATGGGCTTCCTTGGTTCTGCTTTTTTGGGATTGCTTTGCCCTTGTTTTGGTTTCTGGTTTGTCTGGCTATTACTTTGCTCATTTTTGTCCATGCTAGATTTCTCCTTCCTAGCTCTGTGTTGTACCAATTTTCTAGTTGTTTTGCTTGGTAGCATCAGTCTTTCATTGCTTTCTTTGGGTTGCATGAACTGTTCGTATTTTTAGCCTTTTGTTTTGACCCTTGTATTAATTGAATGGCATCATCTTTACTTTGTTTTTCTTAAATGGTGAGTGTTATGACATTAAAGGGCTTGATAGCGTTTGTATTTTTTTGGTCATTTGCTGCCTTGGTTCGCTTTTTTAAATTAGTTGATATGATATTTTTCTCTTTTAGAAACAAACTTTCTTAATTTTAGAGTTTGAAAAAATATTCCACCTAGTAAAAGTTATATGGGAACTTCTTGAACCCCTTATTTGATAGTTCCATAACTTCTGGTCTAATTGTTTGGTTAGGTTCAAGTGGGTCATGTAGTTTGAGTCTTTCATAAGTCTTGTTGTTTTCATTGTAGTAGAGCAAGGTTTTGGTGAAATCACAGTAGCTCTTGGTGTGCATGATAATAAATTGTGTTATTGAACTTCCTTGGTATCATTTGGAATTTATTTAAGTAATCGATGCTTGAATCTTTTTGTTTGGCCATCTATGTTGGAGTAGATGATGTTATCCACATGCAATGCGGGTGGCAAGATTGACCACGTTAGCTTGTTTGATGTTCGACATGGTTTTTAATTCGGTTGAAGTATTATAGAATTAACAAGGGAATGATGAAAAATGTGGATAATAATCTCACTCGAGGATAGATTATTATTGAGTAGTAGTGAGATTATCGAAATTATTATTACATTATAAGTTGAGCATACTGTTAAGATCATAATACAATTAATGTGACCCTTATTTAACAATTTGAATAGTTGCTGTTTAGGTATCCACAAGTGGTATTTTGCTTCCAACTTGAACCCATATTGATATAGTTACTTTTAACTTTGATATTGTCATGGTGATAAGGCATTATTGAATGAGTACATTGTTTGGTTTATTTTTCAGGTGAGGCTCACTCTTTGAAGGTAGAGAAAATTTTGTATCAAGGAAAATCTGAATATCAAAACGTGATGGTATTTGAGGTATTATAGCATTGATTCTGTAAGCTTAAAATCAAATTTGTTTCACCTGGTAGACTTTGATCTAGTTTGTTTGTTTGTTTTTCTAAACAGTCAGCAACTTATGGCAAGGTTCTGGTCTTGGATGGAGTAATTCAAGTTACAGAAAGAGATGAATGTGCATATCAAGAGATGATCACACATCTACCTTTGTGCTCAATTCAGAATCCTAAAAAGGTGATTTTTTTATTTTAGAAAAAGCTGACATTTCATGCTTATACAAATGCACATAACGTTAATAAATAGTGTGTTTGATGCTTTAAAATGTAACAAACACGCTAAAAGATGGGGAAGGAAACACAGGAAGTATTCCTTCGTTTAATGGGGGAGTGTTACTGTTCCACAGCCTTCCCAACCTGCACACCATCCTGCCAGAAGATGGTAAAATTTGGTTATGTTGTTTTTGAGCTTTAATCTGTATTCAATTAGTTAAGATGACAAACATTGGTTTTCTCCTTTCATATATGCAATCATTTATAATTTTTCCAAAATCATTATAATTGAATGAGTTGCCAAAATTTCTTGGCATACCCTTCTTTCCATCCTATTTAGTTCAGTTATCTAAAATTTTAAAATTCGTTTGTTTTTGTTCTTCAATCTTCTAAGTTATTTTTGTGAAGATGGAGGAATCATTTGTCTTTCTGGTGGAATTATTGTGCTGTATGTAGAATTAACATAACTTGGCTCTATGTTTTATTAGATTCTTTATTCTTTACTTCTTGGGTTTTCAGCTGTTCAAAGTTGGTGAAAAAGGGGATCTAAAATGTTCTTTTATTTGTCCTAAATAAAATATCGTAAGGATTAGCTTCATTTGATGTGATGTTACTGCCGTCCTTGGTCTAATGTTTAAAGTATCCTTTTTGATTTGTATGCTTTGAATCTTGTAATTATGCAGGAAAAATTCTCTCATTGAGCTATTCTTTGCTCTATTACAAGATCCGTCTTCTCTCTAGAGTTTTGGCCAATAAAGAAAATCAATTTTGTACAAATTTCTATTAACATTTTCTTTAAACATTTAGTCTGTGCATTCAGCATATGCCTTTAGGGTTGGAGGGAAATAGGGATTAACCATCAAATATTGCAGCTGTTAGAACTGCATTTGGCCTTAATGAAACCTAATAAAGTTCCATTCCGTTGGACTTATTTTATGAACGTTGGATAACTGATGATACAACTTGTAAATTATAGAGGGATACAATAACAAAGAACCCCATTATTGGATCTCTGAGGTCATCTTTGTTTATGGACTTTAAATATAATTTAAAGGTTACTTTTTTGTTGTTGAAATTGGGAAGATAGAGTCCAACAAATTCCCACATGCTTCTGATATAACTCGTTTCTATTGCATTTGATTATTTAATCATGTCTAGGTCTTGGTCATTGGAGGAGGTGATGGTGGTGTCCTGCGGGAAGTCTCTCGATATTCCTCTATAGAACAAATTGATATATGTGAAATAGATAAGATGGTTGTTGATGTAAGTATGTTTAGCTTATTTTATTTTTCTTCAATATTTTTCCATTGTAGCTCATAGAATGAACTTGTCTGAAATAAGGCTTTGATGACTGTATCACTTTAAACCTGTGGTTATTGGAAGTAGAATAGCTTTGAACACCATATTCAGTTTATGTAAACATATTTATAATACTTTAATGCAGCTATTCCTTTTCAATATAGAAATTTTAATTTCAGCAACTTTTTTTTTTTTTTGGAAGCAAAAAGTTAACTATGCCCTTTTTTCATTGCTTATTTGTAAAAGTGTTTATTAATACACTTAAGTCCAATTTTTAAAGGATCTCATATTTTAAGAATTTGAAGGTATTGTATAATTTATTAGATCATCCATTTTATCTCAGTTGAAGTTATCATTATCTAAAAATTGTTTAATCATCTTATGATTGTGAGTATTCCTTGTTTTATATTTTTATATTTTGATGATTGATTAAAACTTAAATGAACTTAAATGATATAATAAGTTCATATCCTTTTAATTTATGTAAGATGTAGTTAGAAGTCTATCTCATTTAGCACCTCTACTTATTTGGATTAAGGATTGTTGTTGATGGTGTCATACTACTGAACCCTAAACTGCCTTTTTGTTTTGGATAACATAGGTTTCTAAGCAATTCTTCCCCAATTTGGCTGTCGGTTTTGAGGACCCTCGTGTAAATCTCCACATTGGTGACGGTAAATCCTTTCATCCCACGCCTTCTTGCCTACATTTTCAAGTTGTAAAATGCACAATCGTATTGCTTAGTGCTCTTAAACCCCTACAGGTGTTGCATTTCTAAAGGTTGTTCCTGTGGGCACTTATGATGCAGTTATTGTTGATTCTTCTGATCCCATTGGTACTATGTTTCGTTCTCGTCTCTTGCTTATTTGCCAAGGATATCTTTTGTAACTCTTCTCCCTTCCAGGCCCAGCTCAGGAACTCTTCGAGAAGCCATTCTTTGAGTCAGTCGCCAAGGCTCTTCGCCCAGGTGGGGTTGTCTGCACTCAGGCGGAGAGCATATGGCTTCACATGCACATCATTGAAGACATTGTCTCCAACTGCAGGCAAGTCTTCAAAGGCTCAGTGAAATATGCTTGGACAACTGTACCAACATACCCAAGGTGAAAAGCTTACCAATGCACATTCCCCTCATAAGAAATAGTTTTAAGTGGTCTCTTTTGGCAATGTCATAATGATCTCTCAAAACTATCGATGCAGTGGAGTCATTGGTTTCATGCTGTGCTCCACCGACGGACCACCGGTCGATTTCCAGAACCCGGTGCATCTTATCGATGAAAGAGATGAATTGAACAAAACGAAAGGCCCTCTTAAGTTCTACAACCCTGAGGTATGTATGCTTAGAGATGTTAAGAGTTCTTTCCTCTCTCTCTCTCTCATTGCAATAACCCTGTCTTCTCCTGCAGATACATTATGCGTCATTTTGCTTACCTTCTTTTGCCAAGAGAGTCATCAGTTCTAAAACCAATTAGTTCTTTTTGTGAGAGAGGTTCACTTTTACTTAGTTGGCTCATGATGTATTCTGTTATTGAGGAACTTGTCAGTTGCTTCTAATTGGAAGGGCCTTTATTGAACCATTTAACAGATGAGAATTAGTTCTTCAACTTTGCCCAGCTGTTTAATTAACTTAAGCAGCTTTATCAAGAAAATGTATGATTAGCATAAGTTATTAATTCACTGCACCAAATTCAGCATATGTTTTTTAAGCATTAAATTTGATTGGATTTTTGTTACCAAAATCTTAGTTTGTAGAGTGATATTATACATTGATTCATTTAAAACTAGCACTAAGTATTGTGAATATGTTAAAGCTATGGAGATTATTAGGTAGATATGTCATAGAAGCAAATCGATCCACTTGATGATAAACTTGAGGCCCCATGGGTTTCGTGAGAAGATGCCATGAATGTTGCAATGAATGTGTAATTCAATCCTTCACCAATTGATGTTTCACTTTCATGGTTCAACTCGTGTGAATCCTTTACTTGTTAGGCAAATTATTACCCATGATATCTTAAAACTCATGACATCAATTTGAAAAAATTAATAATGTTTTTTAATTTTTTTAGCTAATATTTATTTTACTGATTTCATTTTATTCATTAGTTTTAAAACTATATATAAGGATGAAAACTCAAGCGCCAAGATTTTAAAAATGCTATCTTATTTCGTAATTCTAATTTTATTATTAATTTTATCTATTTCTTAATTTGAAATTTCTCATTTGTGAATTTAAAACCAGTGATTTTAAATCAATAAATTCTTATATTTTAATCCCTAGTTAATAATTTTTATATTTTTAAATCATTTTTAAGTATCTAATATAAAAAATTCTAAACATGAAATTAAAATACATAATAATAATAATAATTATACATTTATATTATTTGTATCATTATTTTAATTTCTTGTTCATATTTTACTATATTTTTTTATAAACCCAAATTAACAAAACTCATCTCATAATTGCCAAAAACCATGTAAATGAACTCAAACTTTTGACACAAAATCATTATAATTATATTTTCTCGCTTAATCCCCCACCTATACTTCTTATTTCACTACCTATTAATTGGATAAATAACAAAAAAAAATCTAGAGTTAAATGTAAAACTAATAACACTAAATTCTTTAAAAATACAACCATTATGTCAATTCATATTTCATAATACGTCTTACACTAATTATTTTTCTTATTCTCAAGTTTCAACATCTAAATTATAATTAGAAAATTTTGATATCAAATTCTTAAGAAACTTAAATCCCAATATCAAATCCTAATAATTAATTATTATTTCATTAACTTCGTTCTCTTAATTTTTAATCTTAAAATACCAATCATTAATTAAAATTTATTATCTCAATTTCTTGAAAAAAATGTCATATACTTTATATATTAATATTTAATCCTTACTTTATTAATATCTACTTTCAAAACACAATACAAATTTCAAATATAATTTTTTTTATTATGTATAAATCTCTACCACACTATCCAAGGCTACACCAAATTTTCTTTTAAAAATTATTCTCAATTAAAGTTAGATATTTGTATTAATAAAAAACAACTAAAGAAAAGTTCCGATAAGTGATAAAAAAGGCGATCGGGTCGAGAACAATAAACGCTACAAGACTGTCGCGGAACGCAGGCGGTGGAGAGGAGCAATGGCATCTGCGGCGGCAGGATCGACTGCGGCGGTACCATTCTGGAGGGCCGCAGGAATGACATATATAACCTACTCGAACATCTGCGCTTCGCTACTCCGGAGCTGTCTCAAGGAGCCCTACAAGTCCGAGGCGGCTTCGAGGGAGAAGGTCCACTTCGCTATTTCCAAGTGGGCAAATGGAAAACCCGAGAAACCCAGTAAGACCCCTTTCGCACTCTTTCTTTGCCTCTTTCATCGCTTCCTGTCGTGCCGGACTCTAGGGTTTTATGCCGTTTTATCGGTCTTTTCTAATTTTTTTTTTTTCTGTTCCCCTTCTCACGGCTGGCATTTTTTAATCGCACCCTGTTAGTGGTAGATGTAAGAAGATGGGACTTCGCTCTGCTAACTTTTTTGCCTCCATGTTATTTTGTTGATTAATCATGAAATGGAAGATCTTTGATAGATAGAAAGGGCGGTGATCAAGCTCCCTTCAAATTGAGCTGTTTTTCTTTCTTTTTCTGGAAAATTGAATTTACTAGCTGTCAACTCGAGAGAAAATTGATTTGTATGCCTCTCACATAGGAAATGTAGATTTAAATGAGCAGAAGTTAAAAAAGCTAGGATATTTGATATTGGTTCATTAAATGGTCTCACATATTTGTGTTCGTTGTTCACGTTTGCTAATGTTCATGAATTTTATGTTTTCGTCTGGTTTGTATCCACAAACATCAGTTAAGGTTGAATGTGTCTGCTCAATCAGAACAAGAATGATTCATAGTAGAAATGCTCTAAATAAAAACACTCATCTATGGTTAAACCACATCATGGTCCTCTAAACTTATGTGCAAGTTATATTGAGCTCTTAGTCAGCCATTTGTGTTTGGTTTTTTAAGTAAATGAGCTCAAATAAATTGTTGATGCTAATTCCTTATCTTATGAAGGAAACTGACATCAAATTTGAAGATACAAAAATCTGTTCACTTAATATCAACCTTGATTCAGAAAGCAGTCATATTGTGTCCAAACTCTTTTTCTCAAGGAATTCAAAGCTATTGTCTCCTTACATGTCGTGTCCAAACATGTGAGGTGCAGGATTTTATCCATCTTCTTTATAGATTCAACCTTTAAATAGTTTTGGAAAATGTATTATGGATCTGTCTCCTCCTTTGACCAGCTCAAGAAGCAATTTATTTTCTCGTTTGCTAGTTGTATCAAACCCACAGGGTCTCAAAATCTCTCCTTGACTTGAAACAGTATTAATCAAAGCCCCATTGAGTCTGTCTTTTGTGCTTCAAATATGCCCTTAAGGAATAGAACAAATTGATCCATTGGATAATAAATTTGGTAGGTTTATGACTCAATTGCTTTTTTGAGACCCCATGGGTGTTAGAGGATGCCATTTACATAGAGAACATCAATAACAAGCTATTTGAGGTCAAACCCTTGAGATTGAGGCACTCGAGACCAATTTGTTGGAGTCAAAATGCTTGAATTCAAGTTATTTCTTGTCGACCCTTCTAGGATTCTTATTCATGTTATTTTTTGCTTTACTCAGAGCAAATGTTCTAGACAATTAAGCTACAATCAATAAAATGGTAGTCACTTCCACACTTTAGGAAGTTAATTCACCATTGTGGAAATAGCTTTGACGTTCTCAGGCAAACCAACTCATCCATTCCATTTAGCTATAAGTGCACCCCATGAATCCTTCACTACAAATCCATGTACAACTTCATCTTGTCAACACTCCACTATTGCCTTACGGTGCAAGACCATTTAACTAACATCCAAGTGATATTATTTTTACTCTTTATACGTTGTTGAGGCGACATATTTAACTTGCACGTTATTGAAAAGATTTCTTTTTTCAAAGGAGATTCTCTTGACACCTCTTCTTACTAAGCTAGTTTCCTAACTCATTCTTCTTCTATGGAAACTTGGACCCTTATATTTTTCTCAAGGAATTCGAGATTGTCATCTTTTTACATGTCATATCCAAACAAGTTATAATGATTTCTCCTACTTTAAGGAGTCAATCTTTGATTATTTTTGAAAATTGTATTCTAGATCCGTCTCCTCTTTTGACCAACTTAAGAGGCAATTTATTTTCTTATTTGCTAGTTGTATCAAACCCAAAAGGTCTCAAAATCCCTTATTAACTTGAAATAGTATTAGTCAAAGCCACTTTGAGTCTTTTTTTATGTGATTCAAAGATTTCATTAAGAAAGCAGAACAAGAGGACTCACATTTGACTCAAACTAACCTCATCAGGTTGCTCTAGCCCGATGACTTTCAGAAGCATCTCATCAAGTAACCTTTGTTATCTCGACAACAAATCTTCAACATGGTGATTTGTTTTATTGTAAGGAAGAATTCTACTTTGCACTAATTGGAAAGTTAGAAAGGAATGCATCTTCACCTCTTTTGTTAAGCGTGGGCAAAAAGAGACAGATAGTTGATAGGGATTTTCCTCAAAAGGCCCTTTTAAGGGACTATCACCCTTGAGGATACCAGGCTCTACACTCTAAAGCTTCCGTCAATGGATTGTATGAATTATTAGCGGTGATAAAAAGGGAAGGCTTGATTCAAAAGTCAAGGCCACTTTCGGGGAATAATTGAGATATAGTCAAGCTCCATAAATTTCACAATGATTATGACTTTACAACTTCATTGTGTAGAGCTTTGAAGGCCTTGATTGAGAGGTTATTGAAGGAGTGTTGCCTTCAAGAGTACAAAGTAAAACTTGAGCCCAGCTCTTCTCCTAATAGTCTTGTGGGATCAAGTATTGTCACCTCAACTTGAGCCAAAGTAGATGATCAAGCCTTGCTATTAATGCTCAAAGATATAAGCAAGACTCTGATCAAGATCATATATGTTACCTTAGGGGGGAAAGCAGTTTCACTTTAGGAATTCCATCTTTGAAGTCCCTTAAGAAGTCCTTAGTAATAAACATGACAACTTGGTGAATGGACCAATACTCAATATCCTTTGGGCTTGAGGATCTACCATATCTTGGTAACTTATATGATGATGTCGTAGTCGCGTCAGGGTTAATTACTAATATCAAGGTTTGCTAGATGTTTGTCAATATTAGCCGTTTTGCTGATCTCTTCGTTGATGCCTTTGATAGGATTAACATTGGTGGAAATTTCATCCTCACTGGATCCCTCGCGAGTTTCTTTGGGAACTTGACAAAGTTGGAAGGTACAATTATTTTCCCATTATTACTAGAAAATTTCTCTGATTCTATCATGCATGTAGTATGTTGAGAATCAGTAATTATGTCTACATAAAAGGGTGGGTGAACTATTAAAATTTCAAATTTAAATAAATACAAATATTACAATAATTATATTTTATTTTTGTTTTAGAAAATGTTGTTTACTTTTAGAAATCTTGTATAGGGAGTGCAATTTAGTAAATGCAAAATAAATTTTTAGTGGTTCGATCAAGCACTAGATCTATATCTACTCCTACCCAAAAGGCTAGGTTTGCATTAAAAGCTCTCTTTGCAAAAATAGGTAGGCGAAGCCACATGTTGAGTTAGAGGACCCTACAACCATTTGGACAAAAGACCTTACAAGCATCGGGCCAAAAAAGTTGCAAAGCACCAAGCTAAAGGATCTTACAATCATCGACTCAATGAAGATTATAACACTGGGTCATAGGACCCTACAAATCACTAAGCCAAAAGATTTTACAAAAATGGTCGAACAGCCTATAAAAGATCAAATATAATGTCCCAACAACTGGAGAAAAAAATCAAAGGAAAAAGCTAAATTATATGGTCTTATGACCTAATCCAATTTAAGCAAAAGGTATTAAAATGTAATAGAATAATGTAGGAATGATTTGCACTCCTCTCAATAAGAATATGAACATGAAGGTTGTGAAAAATGAGATCGATGCTTAAATCCCGTATCTTTACTCTTTGCTTTTCTTTGCAAAGGTGATTTTTAGGTGAATCCTTTTTGTAAAGATATATAAATAATTTTCAAACGCTTTATATATGTATTTATATGATCTTTAATGGTTTCAAACAAACCTTGACAGTTATAATTAAGTTTTTTAGAAATCTGTCAAATTAGTCTTTACAATTCTGAATTGATTGTACAAGTACTATACTTACAATATATTGATAGCTTGACCTTTTAAACTTGTTTGATTAGGTCATTACATTTACTATTAAAGGGTTATACTTGTACGACAAGATTATCGTATATGTACAAAGAACATATTCAAATTCTAGCTCTCTAGTTTTATAAGGACTGTACTAGATGATGACAAAGATTGTACTAGTATGATGTCCTTAATGTTTATACCTCACAGTTATCTTACGATTATGTACGATTATGACATACTTGTACAACTCATGTTAACTCCCTCATGTTCCCAAGTCTTGACTTTTATCTCCCTTTAAACTAAGATCGTATAGCATGATATTAGTAGATCATGCTATATGACATGTAGCTCCGATTAATGTTGCCTTTGTTCGAACACTTGTTCACTTATACAAGAGAATTAATCGTACTTGTAAAATATGGATACGATACTGGATGAAACACATCGATTATATACTCGAGCTTCCATCTCTTCGGAAAAATAATGGTCATACTTATATGATAATAAGATCGTATATGTACGAACATCAATTATAGTTAAATCGCCAGCTTTGATATTGTACGATTCCTCAGATGAATTGATTGTATGAGTGATAGAATTATTGTATTGTATAATTAGTAAATTTTTGTCAAATTTCATTTAATTCATATTATTTTTAATTGTTCTTTGATTAAGTTTTACTAAGTGTTGCAACTTGTTAATTTTACTCTATTTTGAAGCATATTTTGTATATAAAGAAATCTAAATAAAATGCATGCTTGAAGCTTAAATTTATATAAGTGAAATGATGGTTTTAAAAGTATTTAACACACTCAAGTTTATCGAATCATGATGTCTTAAGTAAATTATTTTATGTTTTGCATTCTAAATAAATGAAAATTACTTAGAAAAGTTATTTTTCTTTATTGTTCAAGCTTTGTGTTTTATTTTATGCCAATTAATATTAACATCAAAGCATTGCCAGTAAGTTTTTTGAGTCAATGATCAAGCTCTCTAATTAATTAGTTTATTTAACCTTAGGATGCATTATTTAAAACGTTTAAAGAAAAATATTAGTAAAATAATATAATGGTTTTTTTATCATCAAATTAACGATGCAAAGATCAAAAGTTTAATAATATCTCTCTTTTAATGTAACAAAATATTTAAACAAATGTTGAAATAAAAATATATTAAATCATATAAGCTCCACTTAAATTAATGCTCTCTCTTAACGTATTTAATTTAAACAATTAGTAAACAATTACATGAGATAAAGAGATATCTCTTCCCTTTTTTGTCTTGCATCAAATGACAAACAAAATTTGTTAACTATTTGTTGAAAATATTAGCAATAAATCTTGGGGTACAAATCATTGAACCACTATGGATAATTTAACAAACAAGGACCAAGGGTTCAAAAAGAAATAAAACTAAGTGTAATGTTACTTGTTGATATACAAAAAATAAATCATTTGTTCATATAATTTTTCAAGGGATTTGATTTCTTTTCTTTTCATATATTTATGCAAATAATGGTTTGAAAGAATCAACTTTGAAACAAATAAATACAATTACACATGCTAAAGAATTAAAGACAATCAACATGCTTCCAATGGATTTCTTTCTCTTTTTAATTTAACCAAGGAAGTTTTCAGACAAATACATTAATTTAAACTTTAGATTTTGGAACTTCAATGGATTTTGGTTCAGTCAATCTACAATTAATTATTACAATATTTCTAGATATATTATTATCTTTTTTTAATCTTACATAACAAGGATATCTAAAGTTCATATTGAGTTTTATATTGTAATATTTAGAAATATGGTCCTTTTTCATATAATAATTATAAATAATAGATAAATTATAATTTTTTTAAATGCATAGATTTAGATTTTTGAGACGCACCTTTCTTATGCTTAAGGTGAGATGAAGCACAATTGGAATGCAATTTTTGAATTGTTTAAATTTATCTTTTGTATTCAAATTAATAGTTTTAGCAAATTCATCTCTAATAGTTTTCAAGTTATTCAAACATTTCTCATTTTTCTTATTCAAATTCTCAGATAATCTAATACATTCTTTATGCTTTTTCTTCAAAAATTTATATTTCTTTACAAGTAAAAGTATCAACTAGCTCAATGAAATAACTTTCTAATTTGTAACGATAGAGTTTAGATAGTTTGGTTTCTTTACTTTTGGATAAGTTATGGTGTGTAGTAAGACAAACCACTTCTCCTTTAATCTCATTACTTGGCATTGATGATGATGAATTTGAATCAATCCATGTGACTTTTTTGCTTATCATTTTTTGTTTTTCTTGAGCTTCTTTTTTCTGTTCTCTCCTTCGCTAACATTGTACACTTTGTGCAAAGGTATTCTGCTTCTTGCATTCATGATAGTGTCTCAATATTTATTTTTTTTTTATTATTCTTATAGAAATTTTATAACTTATACCAAACATTATAAGTAATATCAAATTTCATAATCTTTCAAGTTCAGAGTTTGATAAGACACAAAAAGTAATATTTGAAATACAAAAGTTGAATTCTTTGATTTTAATGTAGGTTGAATTCATTTATTAACTTTTTATCAAATGTATTACTAATCTTTTAAAAAAAATATAAAATCATGTTCAATAATAACTCATAACTTAATATCAATCGACTTAATAAAAACTTGCATTTGATTTTGAGATGCATGATCTAAAATACTTAAGAAAAAAATTAATAAAATAATACAATAGTTTTGGTTTTATCAAACTTGTGATGCAAAAAATCAAGGGTTTGTAACAATATGAGTTTCCTTGTGATTACTACGCCCTTTTACAAAACCATTTTAGGTAAACAAAATGAGCAATTTCTGGATGACAGTTTGAATACCACAATTAAGCATGGAATTCAATATCTCAACAAGTGTCGATCGAGTGTACGAGGATCTTTTATAGTAATTGTGGTGCTACTTGAATAAGAGGAAGATCACACTTTACCTCGGGCACTCGATTGTAGAGCTTCTTCTTGATAAAGATTCTATAAACTTTGTCTACCCGATGTTTTCCTCCTAATCCTTTTGTGTCTTCTAAACTTGTAGACATAACTTTTGATCTTGATGAACAAAAAAGGATGTCATCTTTGAGCTTTTGATTGAGTTCCTTAACATATTTGTGTAAGTATCTATTGATCAGCTAAGATAGAATGTTCGATAATATAGTAGTTGCTTAACGCAAATCTCGAGATTTCAACTGTTTGACAAAATAAGCTAGTTTTTAGTGTCAAGAACCAAATGGTAATCAAGGGGGAGATTTCTAAGATGCTTGAGGCTAACTTTATTTGTTTAGCCATCTACTCAGATTACCTTACCAATGTTGTCCTTTTCAAGAAAAGAAACAAGTATTGCATGTGCATGATCTTCATGAAGCTTAATTGTGTTAGCTTGGGGGACTTATATCCTTATGGTTCAACAATCTTGTAGATTTAGCCATAGGTTTCACTTTAGCTTTGTCAACAAATTCTCTTGCTATCAACAAGTCAAAATGATTGAAGAGGATGAGGAAAAGATGTCCATAATTAATTTAAAAACCTTTTGCTACAAAGTCATACTCCTTGGCCTCAAAAACATTGGAGCCACTTATTAGAGGATGGATGACATTGTTTTCCAAGTGAAAAGGGTAGAAACCTCAAGGTTTTGGTTGATGATCTTTTACTAAAAAAACACATTTTTTTAGGCTCACTTACAAGTCATGATGAAAACTTTTGAGATTTGTGAAAAGTTCAACCTTAAACTCAACCACCTCTAAGTGGACTTTTGGGGCATTGTTGGGCAAGTTCCTTGGTTATATGGTGTTTTGAGAGAGATCAAGCAAATCTTGACAAGATAAAAGATCTCATCAACATGCTTTCTCCAAAGATCCCTCTAGTGTCTTATTTGGAATACTGCTGGACTTAGTTGCTTCATCTTTAAGTTGGGAAAAAAGACTCAATCATTTTTCAAGTTTATTTGCAACAAGTTCAAACTTCCATGGATGGACGACTATAAGGATTTCAAGAGCTCAAGATTTATGTATCTCGATCCTCTATCTTGAGTAGTTGAGTACATGGAGAACCTTTGTATTGTTATTTGGCAGCTTAAAGCTTTGTGTTAACTTCTTATTGGCTCGATAGGACGATGGTGTTCAAGGCTTAGTTTGTTGTGTCTCGCACTTAAAAAATGTTGAAACAAGGTACACTCTCCTTGGGAAGTTAGCCTTAGCTTTCTTCTTGCATGCTCAACAACTATGACAACATTTCCAAGCTCAACACCATCAACTTCGTTATAAACAATCCTTTGAAGTACGTCATTTAGTCTACTAAGGTCTTGGGAATACTACAAAAATGTGTTATCATTGATTGAAGGAAGCTCGTTTGAGCTTGAAGTCGAGCATTCAAGCTTGTAGCAACTCTGCATTGATGGTGCCTTGTTGGAAATATCTTCCGATTGGCTTAGTCTTACTAAGCTCAAAGCAAGTCAAATGGAACAGTTGGCGTAAAGATCAACTTCCTTGTAACCATCAGCCAAGCTGAAGCTCTGACTATTGGTTTGAAATTTTCCTTTGGTTTGCAAGTCGAACACCTTAAAGTCTTAAATGACTCAATTGATTGTCAGTCAGGTCAATGGCTTGTTCGAGACTAAAGACCTAATGCTCAAGGCCTACAAGGTTTTAGGTTAATCCCTTCTATAGAAATTTGATTAAGTAGATTTAGTTTAGATTCCCTCCAAAGCAAAATTAACAAGCATGTTTATAGCCAGGTATGAGGAGTTGTTTGATGATATTCCACCTCTCGAGTGACCTTGCATCGTATCTACAACAATACCAGTTTTCTACCTTCAGAGGCCTCCTTGATATATGATGTAGGACAAAAAGGGGTATGGCGACACGAAAAGATACGGGATTGTGTGTGTAGATAGAAAAGGAAAGGGAAATGGTAAAAGCTTTAGATTTTGGGATTTTGGTGGAGGGGTAGGAAGATGGATAGTAGAACCAGTGTCGGGGATAACTTACTGGTGTGGCATCTCACCACTTGGGCTTCGCACCCCTCCTCCCAGTACCAGAGCTTCCGCGAATCAGCACGCCAAAACTGGAGTGGCGTCTCACCACTTGGACCTCACGTCCCTCCCAGTATCAGAGCTTTGACGAGTCGGCACGCCAAAGACACTCAGAGCACTCACGCTCAGAATGGAAGCAAACAAACTCAAAAGCTTGCATTAACTATTCAATCTCCTTACAATAGAAGAGGACTTCCCCTTATATAGGAATCCATAAGGGTACAAAAGACATTTAACTCATAACATGGGAATACTAAAGGACACATGGGTAAATTAAGTCACCTAAAAATTACAAATCGACTCCTAAAATTCTGAGAAAAAAATAATGAAAATTAAGTTTATTTAACCCTAATTTCGGGTGGCTGGAGGCGCGGCGGCGGCGGCGGTGCGGGTCGGTGCTGGCTGGCGTGGGTCGGCGCAGGTCGGTGCGGGTCGGCGCGGGTCGGCGCAGGTCACAGGATGCGGGTCATCCGGGCGGTAGCTTGGGTCGGCGCGGGTCACAGGTTGGTGCGGGACGACGAGCCCGGGCGGGACTCGGGCGCGGGTCTGGCTCGTCGGTCGAACCCGGGTCTGGTTCGGCGGCGGCCGTAGGCGGCGGAGGGAGCCGGCTGCAGGAAAAGTGTTTTTCGCGCTGTTTTGGCTCCTGGGAGTCCGTTTGAACTCCGAATTCGATTCCGAAAGATGTTCCGGAATCCATGTTTCGGCGTATACGTCACTGCATCATTTTTTACCTCATAATATTTCAAAAAATATTTTGAAAATTTAAATAAAAATTGTTCCCCCGTTGTTCGTGCAACGCCAAGCTTTGATGTCCGCATCAATATACCCTTGGAAAGCTTATCTCAAGATAAGGGTCTTACATTAGAAGTCTATGACATAATAGAGACAATTTACTTGGACAATTATGGAGATTATGTCGTAAGCTATAGCCTTGCCATGAAGACTTTGTGTTAGAGATTCTTTTGGCCCAATATAAAAAAAAGCATTATTTCTTTTGTGAGATGTAAGGGATGTTAACTCCATACCCTTTTTCCCTTATGGTTATTTGCCAAAATGATGGCAATCACAATTTCCTTGCCCTTCTTGATGTGGAGCATAGACTTTTCCATCCATTCCCAATAGTTTTAAATGGACAAAAGACCTTGTTGCTATCAATTTCTTCTCCAAGTGGATCATTGGCAAAGCGCCCCCCCCCCCCCCAATCAACCAAACAATAATTGAGCTATGCAGCTTCTTTTAAACTGATATCTTTAGCAGGTTTAGGGTTCTCGACGTTGTCATTACTGACAATGCAGTTATGTCCTAAGTAGAAAAATTTCAAGAGTTCTACACTAGATATGATTGTCATTTTGTATGCTTTGGTTGCTCACCATCAAATGACTAGACTAAAATAGCCAACAAGTGCTTGTTGAAAATTTTGAAGCCTCAACTTGATATTAAGAAAGACAGTTGGGCTGATGAGCTTCTTGTTGTACCATGGCCTTACCATACCATGTGGTGTAGAAGCATTACAAAATTCTAAATATCATGTTAGACACAACCTAGTTCATATTTGAAGTCACTTCTGAGTAGATTCCATTTGGATGGAGTAGTTAGCATGCAATTCAGATGGCTAGGGTTGACGACATTATTGCTTGGACATTATCACAAGACTTAATTGCGATCCCTAGTTCGTTAATCGACATTGCTCTTTTGGATTGCCTTGTATTTACAAATTGGTCATTTGGGTTAGGTGTCCATGTTGATTGTATCTTACATTTTATTTTTATGTTCTCTTTATGTATAATGTATTGATCATTTTTTGTATTTTATATTTTAGTCCCAAATCATATAGAAAAGTTCTTGATCTATAAGTGAACTTTATCTAGATGGGACACCAATAGTTTATGCTTGTACTTTTATTTCTTTTAGAAGGGTTATTATAATTATGATATATTGAGTATTTTGTTGCTAAATTCACTCAAATTGTGCTTGTAGATTCTATTCACTGGAAGTAAAATCTAGTCGGTTTGATTTTGTTGACGTTCTTGGAAGGGTGGGTTTGAGGCCTAAATGGGGAGATATTTACCCAAGTTATTTCAATGCATCTAATAATATTTGGGTAGCTTAGAGTTTTCTTGACTCTTTTTTTTCTCGTTTCTTTTTTTGTAGTTTGCCATGCTTTCACTCCCATCATCCTATAACTTTTTTCTATTATTTCAAACATTCTCCCATTACCTCAAACAACACTAAATCCATTCCTATCTCCATGTTGGTGTTTTCTCTCTACGAAAGGGGTTTTTCTCTTTTACATGCTAGTCCAAGGTTGTTAGTTTCTACTTGACATGATTTGGATTTGATATTTGCTCGATGTCATTTGTGAATCGCATTTTTATGAATTTTACTTTATATGTGTGCATCGTTGTGACTTGTTTGATCCATTATCCTTGTTGGGTTTAATCCGTTCTTTTAAGCCAAAGTGCAATTCCTAGTTTTGATAGGTTTCTTAACCTGCTGATAATTCGATGCTTTTTTGTTTTAAACAATTAGCTTTCTTTTGTAGATTTGATTTGTGAAGTTTATGTGAATGAAGGTCATATTTGAGTTTAGACTTAATACTTATTGCATGCATGGCTTTTAATTTACTTGTATTATATGTTGTCTGACATCGCTTTACCATCCTTGACAATGGTGAATTGCCAATCTCATTGGTTTATGGCTTTGAAGCCATATTCTTAATGGAAATTAACCATCCATTCTCTTGTTTCATAATCTCCAAGTTGATAAAGATATCATGAAGACTTATCAATCTAGCGAGGAAGTAAGAAGAGTTGAACTTGATCTACTCGAGAAGTGGCTCAACATCCTTATGAACTAGCTCAATAAAAAGTGGAGCATGAGAAAGTACTTAGATAAGTATGTTAAAAAGTGACTTCACAAAGTTGGAGGTCTTGTTCTTAGAAAGTGCTGTCTCTTGACGTCTGGAAAACCTCAGCTAACTTGCTTCGAAGTTAGAAGGACTCAACGTCATAAAAGAAGTTTGTTGGTCCAAACTCCTACAAACTCTAGATGGAGAAAGTGGTCGAGCTACCTTGATTATGGAGCAAAGTTCACTTGAAGTATGTTTTATCCCTAATAAATGCACTCCTTCCACTTGTTTCCTTATCATTGGTCTATAACTTTTAATATTTTCCATAATTTGCTTTGTTATGTTTTGTTAACTTAGATAGGCTACCTTATTAAGTTCAATTATAAGAAATGACTCAAGTGTTCGGTTTCTAATAGAAATAGTTCAAGCATGAATCTTTTCATAGTCGCTCAAAACTCCATCTTACATTGAGTAAAGCTAATAAGTTTTTTTTCAATGTCAAAAATGTCCTTATCTATCAAGCCTAGCTCAAGATTTAAGAATGCAAGTCTCCCTTCATTACTTAAATTTTATGCTTCCACGTGATCCCTTATCAACTTAGCTAATTGTTTGAGACTTGATTTATTCATCCTTAACCTTCACTTACTCCCCTTCATGGTTACACACTCACATTAAAGTCTCAGGAGGAATGGTCTTGGCTTCTTCTCTTCTTTATCGTTACTCATTGCATGAGAGTCTCGAGATGTATAACCTCGACTTTTTCTCCCTTTTCTATATTCCATTGCATGAAAGCCTCGAGATGCATGATCTTAGTTTTATCATTGCACGATCACATGAGGGCTTCAAGAAGCACGGTCTCGAGTTCTGCACTCTTTTTTCATTGTTGCCACATTACATGAAATCTAGTGGAGTCTAGCTTTGATTTCCACTCTTTCCTTCACCTCTAATTCGTCGAGTGGTTGTCTCTAAAGTGTAGCCTTGATTCTATGCCTTATAACTCCCCTTTGATGGTATCATCTACTCTCAGTGATCGAGAGGAGATTATTCCTTTTTAAGCTTTGCTAGCTTTTCCTGCTCTTTTGACTTGTGGACTAGGGAGAGATCAATTTTAGCTTAGCCAATTTCTACTCACCACACGATTGTGCCAATGCATTAAGTAATTGAGAGCTAAGAAATGAAAACTAGTGTAGAGAGCTTTAAGGAAATGGCCCACCTTGATGACTTTTTGTTGGGAGGTCTACTTACAAAAAAATTTCTAACCCCTAGTAAGGATTTGTGCTAGCAGAAGGCTACTTTCACCCTTAAAAACAAGCACACTAATTCAAAAGTGCGAGGCTTAAAGAAAATAGGCTTAGCAAAAATAACAAAAAGACTACTTGTTTGAAAAATGTTTCACAGTTTTTTAGAAAATAAATCACTCTTTCATTTCTAACTATTGCAAGGAGAATGCTAATGCTAAAAAAATGACAAAAATGCTCAAGGACTACTCTTTAGGGACTTGCAAAGATTGTGAAGTCCATATATAATATTCTTTGACATATGAGATAGAGCCCGATGAAGTACCAGATTCCGTTCTCAAGGTCTCGTTGATATATGGCTAATCAAGCTTATAGAGAGGATGGATTGGCTCACCTCCTTGGCAACCTTCTTTGAGTTTGGAATGATCATTCACCTTGTGATTTGCTTCCAATCGGAGTCAAGGATACCTTTAAATTGCTTGCTCAACATCTTTACCTTAGTCTTGATTGGAGTTATCATTTCTCAAGAACAAACAATCTCTTCTTCCAAGGTTTTTTTTTTCATGGCCTTAAGAGATGAAGTCTCATCACAATGATCACACATGACCTCCTTGATTGTTGGCGACGCTCCATCGAGCAATTGATGGGAAGCCGACCATTTTGCACTTGCAATCTTTGGGTTCTGAGCCTCACCTTTAATCTTTTTGAGTTTTTGTTCTAGTGTATGCTTCACATGACCCAAGATGACAATTAGAGCTTCTGCAACATCAATTGCCAAAGGGATCAATGTGCTTGGGGTGGAATTGCTATCATCATATGATAAGTTCGCATCATTTTGACAACAGATAAATGACATCAAGAGGACCTTGAGGATCTCTCAATCCCCAAATTCTCTTTGCTTGAGGTCGAACAACCTCTAATCCAACCCCTAAGGAAGCATCCAAAACCTCTTGCCTTTATCCCTTTTCTTTCATTGTTATTGACATTTTTAGGTCTCAACAATGGTGGCTGTAGGGGAATTATTACCCTTCATAGAGAAACCTTGAAAATGTCAAGGAGGTTCATTGAGCCAATGACCGCTTTTTCTGTGGCAATTGGCTTGGGCATTGTTGCCTTTGTATCTGAAACGATTTTAACTTCGATCGAGTAGGCCATGGGAGAGCTCAGAACATTCGTTGATGCCATTTTCCTTTGAGAGACATCGTAAACATCGATGTCTCGTTACTTTCTTTTTAAGACATTTGCTTCCCTTCTTCGGAACCTTCTCCATGGCACTTAACATAGCCGTTAAGAAAGCCCATGTCTGTGATCCTATTGCTTTGGATGACTAACAAGTTGGTGAGAATACAAACCTTATGTACCTTTCTCCGTCAATGAGTTTACTACTTCCAAGAGTTCTTGTTCTTTGGAGGACCCTTCAAATAGACCTGTTAAGATTTTATCTGATTCTGCTCTTGTTTTGCTTAGATTGCATAGATTCTCTTCCAGCTTTGTTTGAATTGTTTGTGGTATCGTAATCTTTACTGATACTTTGTATACTGTGTGTTTGCTTTGCATTCAACCTTGTATGGTAGAAATTGCTGGTTCATTTCTTCATCGAGATGTCCTACACACTTCAATGTGATTGCTTTGATGTTTAAGATATGACTTTGAAGCTCTAACTAAAACTACAAAAATCCGACCGTTGAGTTGTATTTGATCGTTTGTTCTTTTATTGTTTTGAAATGCTCATTCAAGATCTTTATTCGAATGCAGTCTAATTTTTTCTTTTCTTGCTCGCCGTTTAGCCGTCCGATCTGATTCACCCGAATGATGACTCCGCTGAAGCTTGATGGTACCTGGTGAGCAATCTGAAGCTTCCACTTCTTTTTCCCGTTTCATTACAGTAGTTTGCTTTATAAGCAGTTTTAACGTTTTGTTATTGAAGAAGTGACATTGTCTTGTTGTTGTTTAGACTTGTATTGGCTTGAAAGCATCATTTGCAAACATGGTTCGTGAGAATAAATTGGGAAGTTTGATTGCTGAACCTTTTAATTTGTCTTTCTTTCCATTGTTATTATAGAAATCTATAAGATTGTTGTGAATGACAATGAAATTAATCTCATAACTTTAGTAACGTAACAAAAAAAAAAAGTTGTATTAGATGATACAAATAGAAACTATACAATCCTTGGAGCAAAAACAAACTGAAATGAACAAATATTTTAAATTAAATAACAGTTGGTCCAGACTCACGGAAGCTGGACATTGTAGACGACGTGCTCGCCCATGGTTCAGTTACTGAATTAGGCGAATAGGGAGGAATTCTCTTCAGTAATCTTCCCTCTTCTTTCTCCTCTTCATCTTCCTCTTTTTCTTCATTGCTCCTTCCTCCCCTTTCGATTTCTTTTAAAGTCTCTAAAACCTCCGTCATCCCAGGCCTCATCTCCCTGTCTTGCTGCAAACACTGCAACGCTAGGGCTGCCACCTGAGTGATCATTCCATTGATTCTACAATCCGAGTGATGCCCCAGCTTTGGATCAACCAATTCATGTAAGTTCCGGCTGTGAAT
Source organism: Vanilla planifolia (assembly GCA_023846275.1). Taxonomy (NCBI): domain Eukaryota; kingdom Viridiplantae; phylum Streptophyta; class Magnoliopsida; order Asparagales; family Orchidaceae; genus Vanilla; species Vanilla planifolia. Next base: position 41,391,268 of record CM043875.1, on the reverse strand, counting down.
CTTGTTCATTGCCATGTTCGCCAGCATGACTTCACTCCTCTCCCGGGTAACGTCCAACGCCGGCTTCGATGATATCAGCTCCAGCAACACCACCCCAAAGCTGTACACGTCGCTCCTGTCGGTGAGCTGAAAGCAGCGGTGGTACTCCGGATCGACATACCCTGGAGTCCCCTGAGGTGCCGTCGACACGTGCGTAGCGTCCACCGGGACGAGCCGCGAGAGCCCGAAGTCCGCCACCTTGACGTGGAAGCCCTTGTCGAGGAGGATGTTGTTGGTCTTCACGTCTCGGTGGATGATGGGCGGCTCCGTGGAGTGGAGGTAGTGGAGAGCATCCGCCGTCTCGATAGCGATTCTCATCCTCGTGTGCCACGGCAGGACGGTCTTCGACGAGAGGGGACCGTGGAGGTGGTCCGCGATGGTGCCGTTGGGGACGAACTCGTATACCAGGAGGAGCTCGCGGCTGCGGCGGGAGGTGCAGCCGTAGAGCCTCACGAGGTTCGGGTGGCACAGAAGGGATAGGATCTTCACCTCGTTCATGAACTGCTCCAGCCGTCGATAGTTGTTCTCGAACAGCCGCTTCACCGCAACAACTCTTCCATCTTTAAGCTCGCCTGCACAATTGACTCGAATCAGTTGAGCACAGCTGAATTGAATCAATTTTAGGGGAAATGAGTTGTAGGGCTTACCTTTGTAGACGGATCCAAAGCCACCCTCGCCGAGTTCTTGGGAAGCATCAAAGCCATTGGTTGCCATGTAAAGCTCGTCGTAGGAGAAGATGGAAGGGTAGAGAATGGAACTCAGTTCCGGATCAGATATGGAGGACATCACAGAGGAATTGCTTCGATCGGGGAGCTTTGAGATAGAGTTTCTCCTTCTTCTCCAGCGACAGTACAGTAGAACGCAGAGCGAACATAGCAGGACGAAGCTCAATCCCCCAGCTGTGCCAAGACCTGTTAATTCAAAAAGGTATGACTCTTAATATCCAAGAAAACAACTTGAATTGGGTTTTGTAGGAAATTGTTTTGATCGATGGACAAATATCTATCTATTGGATCATCACAGAAAGAAGAATGGAAAGACAAATGTGATACTCACCTATGATGAGACCATTGTGAGAATTCCCCTCTGATGTTTCTATCATGCCTAAAGAAACAATAAAAAAAATACAATGGTCAGTACATAATTAGTGTAGTTGTTAACAAACAAAGCAAGCTCACTTAAATTTACAAGTTCGGTGTTGAACTAAGCCATAAGGTCATGGAACATATCAAGCTATGAACTGTTCAACAATTTCGTCTATAATCTAAAGCAGTCAAAGCTCGAGGCCCAAAAGGATAAAGAGCCGAGCTTTGCTGACGATAAAAATGTCGATATGCTGAGTCCACACGTTTTCCTTTTTCCCATCCCCTCTTCCACCAGCAAAGATGTCATGAACGTGAATTTTATGCTTTTGATTTGCTCATATGTGCTTTCAAAACATCAAATTGGTGGGGGTGAGCAATAAAAATGTCTAATTTAAGCAGAAATGTCGATGCCCATCCTTAATCAGAACATTGTAAACGAGTTGGTCTCTGTAATTTTTTTTTGCGATTTATACTTTTCAGAATCGGGAATTCCAGAGGACAACCACAGAGATGGTTTTGCAAAACGAGAGATGAAAGAAGCTGGAGGGGGTGCTTGTACTTACTTTTTTCATAAGAACAGTTCCCTGTGTTGTTGGGGCAGAAGCAGGTGGGCTGGCTCGCATTTATGGAGTTGTACCCGCACAGCCCACCGGCGTCCAAGCAACCCTTGCACCACTCTTTCCCGGCGCGCCAAGTCAGATCGAACCCCATCTGCAGCGCTTCGCCGAACCTGCTGCCGTTCAGAACCGCCGCCGCCGCCGCCTGGTTCACCGGCACGGCCGCCTTCAACGTGCAAATCTCAAAGGTATCCAACAGGAAGCTCACCGGCCCCTTTTGCAGCTTGTAGTACGACATCGGGCCCAGGCACTGGATCTCAGAGAAACCAATTGGAATGGCAGTCAAGCAGCCGACGTAAACCGTAAGGTTGTGGTCGTTGTCGGAGAAGTCGAAAAGGGTGGAATTGATGGTGGTATTGGTGAAGGTTTGGGGACAGGTAATACCCAAGAAGTCCATGTCGACGACGGTTAGGAAGCCGTCTTTATTGATGTCCGTGACCTTGTAGTCTTTGTCGTGGAGTTTGATGGTGAGGGTGGAGTCAGCTTCGTCGCAGCGGAGCTCGTAGCCAGGGACGCCACAGTAGGGTGGGCTCTCGGGTAGGAGGAAAGGGTAGGTGATGTTGACTAGGGATTGGCCGCAGCGGAGCGAGCGTGAGCAGTTGAGGTAGTAGGGGTTGGTGGCGGTGGCCGTGGAGATGGACGAGGCCATCGAGTGGTGAAACTGAAGCACAAGGAAAAAAACATGAGGAAACAACATGTCGAACAACCTAAAGCCTGGGGTTATGTTTCTCTGAGGCATTTCGTCGAACGCCTGTGAGACTAGGATTAACGAAGACCAGATTGGCTTCTTGATCGAGGACAAGTGGGTTTGGTGGAAAGCGGGGATTGAGGAGATGATCGAGGAGTAGAGGTCGGAGGAATACATAGCTTGAAAGGATTCTAGAAGCACTCTTTGACAAAAGAAGCAGTCCAGGAGAAAAGCATGTAAGAACGGTTCCAACCTGACGATATTTCTTCACCGTGCAGCTACAGCGGATGTCGACCATTAAAGAGGTTTAAAACAAAAATAAATAAATAAATAAGAATAATAATAATGTTTTGATTTGAATCCCACCCGAACAAGATAACTAATGGGTCAATTGTCGGTCAGTTTCGGGTTGTTGGTTATTCTGCTACCTTAGTGTTGATGCAGAACCAACTTTCTTAACAGAAAGGATAACTTTATACTTTAAAAAAAATACTAAAACCAAAATAATTTTATAAATAATATGTTAAAATTAAAAATAAAATTTAGTACCTAGATTACTCCAAATGATTGATATTACTTAAAAATGAAGAAAGATAGGATCATATTTCTCTCATCAAAAAGATTACTATAACATATAATATTAATATTATTTTATTAGTTTATAAAATTCAATATCATAATATTTTTAATTTTATAAAATAGTAAAACAGATGTGACCATTGTGGTTATGATTGTTGGGTGTATGAATATATCCAAAGTCTGATACTACTCATTATGTTTATTACATAAAGATTAATAAAATGTTCATAATCATTAAACTTAATGTAATTTGAATAAATTTTTTAAATTATATTTTTATCATAATACAAAAAAATTAAAATAGATTCGACTTTATATTTATTTTTATCAAATAAATTTAATCAAATATGATTATTGATAAATATTATAAATCATTTTTATTAAAAACTATATATATTAAATATATATCCTAGATATTATTACAAATCATGATAAATGAAGTGATTAGTAAAATTGAGGGTCTTATTTTCACATAACATGTTCTAATTTTTTGTTTAACTTTTCTTCTAATAATCTATTCAACCTTTGATAAAAAAAATAAAAAAAAAAGATAAATTTTATTTTTATTTCATCTCTAACAAATTTAATAATAAGCCTATGGGAAAGGTAAAGTGGGGCTATCCTCTTTACTGTTGACTATTTCAACGTCAACGAAATAAAAGATCGGTTTTGACTTTGCTCTCTATCCTTTTATCAGTTTGGCCCAGTAGAGAAAGCATGGAGATGACGATGCGATTGACTGATGATGCCGAAGAAGCGAAAGGTGAAGAAGCATGGAAGCGGCCTCCTCCTTCTCACTCTCCTTCCGATACAGGAGGTGAGAAGCAGAAACGGAAGGAACGGTCAAGAAAGAGGAGAAACGGCTTTCTCCATCACCTCCTCCTCATCGTTCTTCCTTTGAGTCATCTGCAAGCACCTGAACAGCCTCATGGTTAAAAACCTTCAAATCCCATCGGCAACTCTGATTCAGGATCAGAAGATAGTGAGGAAGGAAATCATGAAGCGAACGACGACTTCCCCTGCTTCAACAGTTCAAAAGAATACGAAGACTTCTATAGACGATGGAGAAGAAGGTTCTTTTCAGAAGAGTTTGGAGCATGGCAGATGTATGACAAGATTGGTAGGATGAAGATAAAATATAGAAACATTGCTAAAAGATTAAATGGTAGTAGGAATTTGCATCATTTAAATGACCATGATGCCATCATTTTTAATCTTTCAAGGAAGACATGGGGGGTTCCAACATCAGGTAACCCATTACCCATGAGGAGAAGACACATAAGAGAGAAAAAGCAATTTAATAAAGAACATCCTTCATATAGCAATCTTAAGTTTCTTGTACCTTATCATCATCAATTAGTCTGAGAGTTGCATGACGACGTTTAAATGAAGCTTTTGTATCTTATGTTATGTTGTTGTGAACATGGTTTGTCTTTCTTATAGATCATTATTGGTTCAATTAGGTTTTGAAAAGTGAAGTATTCGTTGATAAAGTTATGCCTAGTCCAACTAAGACTTGATCGAAGATAACTTTTAATACTTATGAATCTCATTTTATCTCTTAAGACATCTTGATATTGTATTTTTTATATATTTTTTTCTATTTTTTGTCATTTACTTGTTTGTTGTGTTAAACAAAATATCAAAATTATGTCATTATTTGTCATATTTTTTAAAATGAAATATCTATGATGTTATTATCTATTTAATTTATGTTGTTTTTAATTTAATAATTGTACAAAACATATATGTTTATTACAAAAGATGTCATTTTTTGTAATGTCCATGATAGGTTGTTCTAATCTTTTGAGAATCTTTTTCTACTTTTTTTTGAATGTGATGATTATGTTCAAGATTAGATCAATAAGAATTTAATTGAATAGGTTTATATTAATGAAGTGGTCCAAACAATTAAAATTATATGATTCAATAAGTATGTGACATGAAGTAAGCAAGAGGATAAAGGTTGGTCATATAAATTGATAGTAAAGTTTCTATTCTATATGTATATATAAGTTTTATTTGTATTATACATCAAGAAGATTTGTATTATAGTTCGTGCATAATTATACAATGTACGTATGCCCAATATTTAACCCTTCTTTCCGCAAATTATAAGCGTGAACCCTACCTCACCGGAGCTTCCCGCCTCCGACTGCTCGACGCAGCTCATATCTTCCATCGAAGCCGACGATACCGTCGCCGACGACGATCCGCTACTGCTTTCACTCAAATTCCTCTTCTGTAAGATCCCGCGCTCTCCTCCTTCCCAAAACACGTCATCACTCCCCTTGCTTAACTTTCCATCTCCGTCCCCACTCGAGAATTGGAACACGAAGACGGCTTCCCCCTTTTGCTCGCAGAACACGGAGGAATCCCCTCCTCCGCCGCCTTCCCTCCTGAAAAACCAACCATGAAGATCCCACGACACCTGGATCCTGCCACCAGTCGTGACGCCGACGCCATCGCTTCCCCTGAACTTCCATTTAAGGGGCTTCACCTCCAGAACGCTCTCGCCGTCGATCCCCAGCTTCATCCCTTCTTCCTCTCCGGGATCCGAAAAGATCGAGATCTCCATCTCCATTTCCTTCTGCCCATAGGGCACCCTCGTCGCGTAGGCCACCTCTCCTCGGACTCCCCCAAATCTTACCCGCTCCCTCCGCGAGATCAGGTCGGTTCCCTTGCCGTCGCCCCTCGGCCTCACGGCGCTCGTCGTCCTGTACGCTTCCTCCTTGCGGTCACCCGCTACGAGGGCGAGCTCCCCGTCCACCGCAACGGTGACGAAGAATCCATCCGAGGGCTCCGGGCCTCTGCTGCTGGAAAATCTCGCTGCACGGAGGTCCCATGAGAGTTCCACCGTGCGGTGGTTTCCCGAAGGGGTTGTGAAGCGTCGGCGCTTCGATCCCTTCCGCTTCCACGGGAGGTATGGATGGAGACATAGCCGGAGATGACCCGCGCCATCGTCGGCCCGTGCTGGTGCGAGGCGGAGGTCGACGAGGAGGTATAGGCCGAGAGTGGATCGGCCCCACGTGAGGGAGATGTTCCCGAGATGGGTGGCGTATACTGAGGTGGTTTGTCCGGCGATTGAGCGGGTGCAGGCGACGAAAGCCGGCGAGCACTGGGGCATTGGGGATCGGGTTTTCGGGTCACAGTTGATTTGCCGGGTTTTGGGTGAATGATTTAAAGATGGGTGTGATTCGTGTTTATATAAGCATAAAAGGTTTGACCTGTCGTCAGAGTTGAAGTTCTTCTTTGTGGTCTAGTTTTGAAGTGTGAAACTCGTTGAGTTGTCACTAATTCGGTCAGACGAAAGCAGCGTAGTGGAACATTCGGCTTCTGTTTTATTTTAAAACTTATTCAATATTTTTTTTTTCTTTTTTTTTTTTTACTACTGGCAAAAGCAAGCTGTATTTTTTGATTTTTTAAATTCTTTTAAACAATATATAAATATTTTGTAATAAAAAAGTATATTTGACTAAAAGGCTTGGTTTAACATAACATTGTTTATGTGTAAACATGTATTTGGTTTGTTTAGTATAATTATAGTGTAATATTAAGCTTATTATATTATTTTTAAAAATTATTTTGTTAAGTATTGTTATCATTATTATTATATATATATATATATATGATAATATGTGAGTTTAATAAGAATAATAATATGATATCTTATGTTGACATATTGTTTCCTTATTAGTCATTTGTCTTAAGTAGATTTTATCTTAAAAAGTTTTCTAAATATGTTAAATTATAATGTTTAATAAAACATTAGAAAATTTAATAATTAATATAAGATTATTTAGAACTTCTAATAAATGGTTGGTTTTAAAATCATCATAACTTTTTTATTTTATATTATCAAAATATTATTCTATTAGATGCATGTTTTTTAAGTAAGTTTTGCCTTTGCAGAGCGAGATCTTAATTTTTTATGTAAACGTTATAGCTTTTCTTCAATAGTTAATATAAGATTATTTATTATTGTATTCTTTTGTTTAGACATTTGTTAGAATCATCTTTCTTGCTTAGTAATTTATTTCTCTAAGATATAACTTGACATTAACTTATCTTTTTTTCGACCACAACTATTGTTAATATTACATGCAATTTTACAAAATTATAAAACTTTGAACCATACACATGTATCTACTAATATAAACAAGTACATTATCATCAATTATATTGAATAGTTTGCAATTATCAAAAGAATAATTAATTAATCAATGCCTTTGGAGAGTTATTACTTTTGTATGAGGTGGAATTCATCCACCAAAAAATATTGTTTTTTTTTTAAATATCTAAGTCGAAAAATAGTGATAATAATAATAATTTATAAATATAAATTATAGTTTTACTTAAAATACAGTTGTTTAGAATATTTGAAAATATATCTTAAGAACAAATTTTTAAAAGTTTTGAAAAATTTTTAAGCTTTTGTTTGAAACAAAAAAAAATTAATCATATAATCTAATAATTTATGGGGAAAAAGATAACAACAACGTCAATTATCAATACTTCAGTTTATTTAATTGATATTGTCACGACAATGCTTAGCTGTATTTATTTTGTCTAATAAATTATCAAATTTAATAATTTACTATTTTTTGCCCCGACATATGGATCACTGCCACAAATATCAAAGCTTTAATTAATAAACAAAGAAATTAAAAAAAAAAAAGTCAAAAATCATTTCCTATTATTTATTTGATCATCCGCCAATGCAACCCCACGGCACAAAAGTGCTTATTGACGAACTGTTAAATATTCTTCTGACAGCATTAAAAAAATAAAAAATAAAAAATAACAATAATTTTCTATTTACCTTTTTTTGAAGGAGAGAGATAAATTGAAGAAAAAGGTGCACCGTGTTGACTCTTATTTTGACTACTTAATTACATTATGTCGCAAAATAATGGAATTAAATTGAAAAAGAGTTTTATAAGAGAAGAAAATTAAAATTTTAATAAAAGATATCTAATAAAAATAAATTGTAAAATGTTTTGTAACTCATTGATAGTTTGGCATATCATCATCCAAAATCTCCATTTTATAACATTTCATTCAAAACTAATGATGTAATACAATAATTAAAAAATAATAAAAAAATATTGATAAATTTTTGAAAATTTTAATTAATAATAAATCATATCCCAATATGTGTTTTTTCACTTTTTTTTCATCATTTTTTTTATATTTTTAATTTTTTTAACCATGCAATCACCAAGTTAAATGCAAAAACAATTGCCAATACTCTATATGCTATAAATTGACTAACATAAAATTTGGTTTAAATCTAAATTAAAGCTTATTTATATTAAAATAAGAATACATCTAATTGCTACCATCTCTAAGGTAAATTGTCTAGTACAATCATCCCCATAAACAACATCAACAAGTTCATGAATTAATTTTTTTTATTGATTTCGTTGCCTGCTGTCGTCGTCGCTGTCTAACGCCATCATCGCCGTCAGAATAGACCGTCGCGCCTGTGTGATGCGATTGACTCAGGAACATTGTCTGACTGACGCCGACCCCGTTACCCGCAACAGCCTACACCAACCCCCCAGTCTCGCCCACTAGTTCTGCCGAACCACACCAACCAAAAAATTGGACCGACAGCTCTACAGAGCCGCTCACCCCGTCGATTCGTCGCCACCACTACCCGAACCACACAAAAAGTTTAAGAACTGTTTAATTCAATTAATTTTCAACTTTTTTAATTTTTTATTTTTTTTAAGAAATCACTAATAAACATTTAATGTCTCTTTAAATAGGGATATTTGCCAAATTATAGAGATAAAAAATGAAAAAATAAAAATTTATTTTGTTTGTGTGTTACATTTTGTAAACAAAGTGTCTAATCCTAGTTAGAGAGATTCTAACTTCACTCATAAAAGATAATAATAGAAAGTGATAGACTTTTAACTAAAACCAAATCTCTTATGAAAGATAATAATTAAATGTGAAAAACATTCCATTGTGACAACTGATAACTAAACAAATTCTCTTTTCTACCAACACCACAAACTTCCCTATTACCCCAAATCACCACCACGTTGCTCTTTTGTCTTTTGGTGCCTAAACCGCTAACACTCACAAAACTATAAGATAATCACCAAAAAAATATCATTTCAACAACTTTTATTCTCTAGATAATAATCTAAAATTAAAATTATTATTTTCTATTAAAATATTCTACATAAAATTTGTCTTAAATTTTTTATTTTATAATATGAGAAATAAGATGTGACAAAAACAACTTTACAAAATTTTATATTTAATACTTTAAATATTATCACCTACTAACTTAATAATTCATACTACAAGTTTGAAATGTCAATATTTGAATAATTTTAAAATACTATACATATCACCTAATCTTAATTAACACTTTTTATATTCTTTAATAATCTATTAAATATCTCTAATATTATATACTCCAATTTAGACTTCGATAGAAATCTAAATCTGTCCTACATAACCTTCCCCTCAATAATACTAAAGATTTAAAGATAAACTACTCACGATCCATCTTCCATTGCCTTTTTTAGAGAGGATTTTGTTTCATGTATAAAGACCTTGTCCCACTCAAGATTCCCCATACTAACAACCAATGACCTCCCCTCATGCCTCCTCTTAATATTGTATTCTACACTTTTCAAATTGTTTAGAAGTTAAGGCACTTGGGTATGTATGATCAAGGCCAACCCATGTATTGTGCCTTATTGTGAAGAAATTGTAATGCTATTATACCTATTATACTATGAAGGTACCATCATCTCATTATCATATTACTCATAAGGTTGCAATAAAGAGGAGTTTGATCATGTGCTTTATAGATGTCTCAATGCTATCTCCATATTCTAAAATATGCAACATGTTTTCCCAACCAAGAGGCTTTTGGACTAGCTCTCTGTTTTGCTAACCTTTTGTGAGACATTGCTATAAAAAAAAACTTTGCTTGTGATTACTTCCAGTACCTTATACTGCATTTAAAATAACTACAAAGCCATAGTCCACATGTTCTTTTATCATATGCCATTTCTATATTCATTTGGGTGTCAACTAAACTTTATATCGTCCTTCCTGACTAGGACAATTGATACCCCATCGATCATTGAGCTATCCTAACACATTAATTGTCTTAACCTCTCTCTAAGTTGGTTAAAGAAAAACTTTAATTATTTAATCACTTTATCTCAAGCTTGCTAGATGTGCCTCAATGTTACAAAATCATCTTGGTGACTTTGTAGCTACCATGGGATTTTATAAGCTTACATCTGTTGTTACTTCAATAAAGTTTGGCAGAACCAAGGCCGCTATGTTAATGCTATCTTCTATCATTTGTCCTAACAACTTAGCCTCCATTATATCAATATCCTCCATGTTTCCAGGCACTAGGGATTAACAACTTGTCTCATTTGTAGAATTTGTTCTTCATGCTCACAATGTTTCATCAATTCACCATCTCACAAGGTTTCAAGCTTACAAATTGTGTGATAGATTTTTGTATTCACAAGCCAACTAATGGACGTTTTAGCTTAAAGAGGGGCATGACCCTCCCTATAACTATCCCAGCAATCCTCAAAGGTGATCATTGGTTTTACCTCTTTGTCCTTTAGCCAAGATATAAGAGATTAAAAAGATATCAAAATAATTCTCGATTTACTAAAAGACACTTAACAAATTTATCAAAAACTAGAACAAGCTAACTACTCTAAGAACTTTAAATCAAGTTTTAATGCAAACAAATACAATTCATCAATCAAATGAATTCACAACTACACAACCAAGAGGCACAGGAATACAGAGCAATGCACATATGTTATCTCTTTGATGACTTACATCATTTATATACCATTAATTTAATCCTATTTATGACATCAAAACCTATATCTATTTGGGAGTAATATTTTACAAGTAGTCTTATAGAAGTTAAATCAAATCTAAATAAGCTTAGCATTTGACTTTATTTAAATAAGACTTTTGATTGAATAAAATCATCCCATGAGTTTATTGAGCACCCACTCATTTAACAACCCTACAACAAATAAAGCTAGCATGTATAAATAAGATAGGTCTTGCATATTTACCTTTTCATTGAAAGCCAAACTTTGATGTAGCACAAAGTATTCAAATAACTAATGCCGATAGAACAGTATAACATGAAAACATAAAAAATTAAGCAGTAATTGTTCATAAATTTAAGTTAAACAAAGTGTGTTTCACTATCAGTACATGAAAACAACAAAATTACTAGAACAAGCTAAAGGGAAGGCTTCTACCTCATAAGCATAAGAGTAAGCAATAAATCACAGCAGCACCTTTCATCCATGAAAGAATTGAATTTATTATATGATATTATTATTTCTTCTCCTATCCAACCATAGGAAGAACCCCACATTTGTCTCTAAGAATTCCACATCCTATGTTCATGATATCGCTTTCTAATTTTTTAAAAGCTTCTTGATGTGGCCAAAAATCAATCCAACTTCACCGAGGAGAAGAGGTAGTGCACAAACCAGAAGGAAGAAAGGAAGCCAACTGTACCAGTAGCGAGCATAATAGCAAGAACCATGAAGAGGGAATAGCCAATGTAGAGAGTAGCTGATATAGAGCCACTTAGACTCTTCAGATCAAACACAAGGTAGTTCAGAGAGTAAAGGAAAATGTAGATTGCAACAGAGCCTGAAGAGAAGAACGATTTCCACCACCATTTCCAATCCTCAACACATAGGTGCATGTAGGTGAGCACAAGGGAAACCTCAGAACACACGACGACCAGAAGTAGCAGAACAATGAAGAGGAAACCAAAGACATAGTAAACCCGACCCATCCACAAGCTTGACATGATGAAGAAGAGTTCGATGAAGAGAGTACCAAATGGCAGCGTCCCTGCGCCGAGAACCAACAACCAAGATGGGTACTTTTGAGGAGGGATTTCTCGAGGGATCTGATTAGTCCTAACAGGGAATTCAATGTGAGGCGCCTTGGCCCCGAAGTAACCACCTACAATGGTAAGCGGCATGGAGATGCAAAACCACAAAAGGAGCAGTATAACGAACAGGGAAAAAGGAATTGCACCCGTGCTATGGCTACCCCAAAGAAGAAAATTCAGAGTGCTCAGTATCAGAAACGCTAAACCTGGGAAAAAGCAAGCAACTTTCCACGAAATCGACATCCATCCAGAATGGTCGCCATACTTGATGGTCTTCCAAAGCCGAACTGCTGCGTAACCAGCTGCAATTCCAAGGACCAAGTATATGAAGAGCATACCAGTGACAAGAGCTCCTCTTGATGCGGGAGACATGAATCCAAGCGCAGCAAATAGAATCGTCACCACTGCCATTCCAAGTATCTGCACGCCATCTCCAACCATCACACAGAGAAGAGTTGGATTGCTTGGTGCCCGGAAGACGTCGCTGACAACAAGCTTCCAACCAGATAGCTCCTCGTTCATCTGGGCCTGCGCTTCCTTGTCCAACTCTTCGTACCGTGTCAAATCCCGACGAACAGTTCTTAGCAAAATTACCAAAACAATGCCCGCAAGGAATGCAATCACCATGAGCGAGTTGAGGATGGAGAACCAGTGCACCTTAGCCCCCTCCATCTTCAGATAGGCATCCCACCGTGAAGGCCAGCGGATATCGCTCTCCACAAAGGAGACCTCATAGGTGAACACCAACGGCTGTTTCTCTTTCAACTCCATGCTCACAGTGGTCGGCTCGCACTGGATCTTGGTCGGATACTTCTCGCGCGGCTTTAGGTTCTTGATAGACTCGGCGTCGTGCGGGAAGCTGCATGGGACGACCTCGAAACCGACGACCATGTAGCCCGGCCCATCGCGGTCGCCCCTAAAGGCAGAAGTATCCCCAACAGAAGTGGCGGAGGCGGCGGCAACAGTTGCCGGCTCTTCGTACTTGTGCACAAGGACAGTAAACTTGAGATGGTTAAAGATGAAGTAGGAATCGCGGAGGTTTACGCCGATTGGATACCCAGTCCAATGGTGGACCAGATCTTCCTTTGTGGTGTAGCGGATGGCGGGGAGGTTGTCCAGGATCAGATTGACCTGATACATTTCATCTATCCTCTTCTTAAGAAGGGAAAGATCATCAGCGGAGAGAGGATCGGTTCCGCAAAGGAGCAGATCGGACTCGTTCATGAACATGCGGAAGCTGTAAGGAGAGTTCTCGATGCGATCCCCCATGAGGAGCTCGCCGAGGTTCTCTGCCGAGTCCTTGATTCCCTCCACGGGACGGCAGAATGGGAGGGAGTAGTAACCGAAAGGCATCTCTGTCTCAATGGAAGTGAGCGAATTCACCTTCACGGAGACGGTGTCGCCGATCTTGTACTTAATGGGGTAGCTGCCGGGCAGATAGAAGCCACGGACGGGGGAGGATAAGAGCTGGAGGAGGTGGAAGAAGAGGATCCATATCTGAGATCTGGCCGGCAGCGACATCGAATCGAGTGGATTTGCAACCCGACCAAGTTAGGAGAAAATTAGGGTTTTGCAGATCTCGAACAGCGAGAAATGTCCACAAAGATAAAGGAACAGAGCTCGGTGCGAAAACTTCTGATCATGCAAAAGATTAATTGTTAGGCGTCTTATTACATATTTCCTATAAATTATACATTATTTTTCCTCTTACTTTTGGGCATATGTAGAGAAAATATTTAACTGAATTGAATGTATTTCGTGAGTTAAATTATTATAATTTTAACCATATTTGAAAACACTTTGCTTGAAACTATTTATTATATAAATATTATTTTAAATTACAATTACAAGTCAACGACGACTATTGACTCTAAAGGAGATCAATGAAATGTGACAACATAAGGGTAATTTGCACATCTTTGATTAACACTCCAATAAAAATTACAACATTTTGATGAATATATGATTTTATTCTTTTTTTAAATTATTTTGAAATCATGAATAAATTAGTGTATTTTTCCAACTAATGTTTCACATTATAAATTTAAATATTTGATTAAAAAAAACTTAATAATTGAATTTAACTAACTTGGACTACATTTGACTACATCTTAAAAAAATTTTATTAAAAATAAAATAAAATCAAAACAAAAATCCTATTTTCCTATCTTTTTAAATAATTAAAAATATCATTGAAAAATAATTTACAAATTAAATTGAATTTCATATATTTTGATAGTGAATAATATTTTGAGAAAAAATTAATATATTATGATATTTTATGATTGAGTTATTATAATAAAATAATATGTATTTTGATTTTTTGTGAAAAAATGATGAAAGGTTTTGTAAAAATTAAAAAGGGATTCATAATATAAAAATTAAATAAATAATTTAACTTCAACATAATCATTTTAAATAGTCTTATCAAACAACTAATTTTAATAGACAAATAGCACTTAAACATATAAAAATCTAAAAATTTGACCAAATTAAAGAACTTAGACCCATATTATTTAAATCACTCTTTAATATTTTTGTTAGAAATTATAAATGTTATAATTATATATATTAAATGATAGTTAAATTTTTTTAAACTTTTCATTTAAATTTAACAATAAATTCATATTGGATTTGTCACATATGCTTGAAATATTATCTTGTTTAAAAGATTATAAATTATTATAATTTAATAAATTTCAGAATCAATAATAAGATTTTGAAGCAAATACAACCTAAACAATGTTGTATTCCAAATATAAAAGTTAACCTCATCTCAAAACAATTGAATCTAACCTTGTCCATACTAGTTGAATAAAGTTCAAACCTCATTTGCATTACTCAAACAATTCCTTCATACATGACTTATCAGAATATTTACTCAAACTATATAATTTTGGTTTATTCGATCAATAACTATTAAATTTGTGCAAAATATTGATCAATATGAAATAAAACATTGACATTTTTATTATACCTTGAAAACATGTTAAAAAAATATTTCATCACTGTAAATAGATCATAATTTTGGATAAAACTAATTAAAAAATATTAAAGAATTTGGTTTGTAATTTTTAGATATCAAATAAATTTTTTATGAGTTTTTAAACAAGAGTGAATAAGAAAGTTAACTAAGGGATTAAGGAAATTAAAGGTGATTTAATCTCAATCGTCTAAGGTTTGTCGTTTGGGATTTAATATTTCATCCAACGTACGAGGTGAGACTGAATTTGGAAAAATGAAAAAGAGAAACAATAAAAAAACATCATATATATATATATATATATCATTATACATCAAAAGATACAATAACAATAAGAATTCTTTAAACTATTACCCAAGCTTTTGTGCCTTCGACAGAAAACCAAAGGGAATACAAGCGAACCCTCTTCGTTAGATCTCTCTCTTCCTCTTCTTCTTCTCCTCTTCTCCATCGCCAAACTGCATCAGCTTCCTTTCTTGACAACTTCCAAAGTCCTCGCCCTCTTGAGTAAGCAAACAGCAGCAGCTTTTATAAGGATAGAAGGAATGACTCCATTCATGGGAAAAGTAACGACTTCATCAACCCTTCTCTTTGATTCCTACCTCAAAACAACCAGTCTTCTTCTAAGTTGCAGTTCTTCGACTTCCTTCATTTGATTGAAGTACCTCATGCAAGAAGCTCCACTTAGGTCAAATCCAAATGATCCTTAAGACAGTGCTTAACGTTGAATAATTCCCAAACCAAAAAAAAAAAAAAAAAAGAAAAGAAAAAATCATCACTATATAATTCTCAGAATTCAAGAATAAACTATTAAACAACTTTTTTAAAAGCTGTATTTTCAACTCTAGCGGAGTTCACCGTTGTTTACGGGGGTTTGATCTGGTTTAGCATGTGGTAGATTGGGTTAGCATGACATTGGCAGTGTTGGAGGTCAAAAATGGGTAGATGTGTCGCAAATTAGGTCACAACGCAGCGTCAACGAATCTAGTTTCATTTGCGAGTTGGATTTCGCCAACGTGTCATGAATTATTCTAATGATTGGTCAGAGTGACAGCGCAATGTTACATCAACGGGCTTCGAGGGTCGTGTGAATTGTGCTCCTAATGGGTCTCTTTAGTGGGTCAATTCGCCGTGATGGATCCAAGTGCATTCGTGAACTGCACAAACCCTCAATTTGAAACAGGCCTAGAAGACACATTTGCCTATCCATTTTGATGGAAATGGTTATGGTCAACGGTCATCAGTTTGGTCGAGCTAGCGGTGAGTGTTCGAGATGAAAGGAAGAATTGGGAAAATCGGCCTAAGTTATTTTTTTTTGTCTTTTTTGTATTTATGGCTTGAATTTTAAGCTCAAAATGTAATTTTATATTTTATTTATACTTTACAAATGAAGAATAAATGTCTTAATTATTTAGAAGTGTTAACAAGTGTTTGACAAGCTCCTAACTATCAAAACTCCTAACCAATAATCTCACCAGGTTTTGTTTATTTGAAACAAAAATTTGAAAAAAAATAAGGATTTTAATAGAAGAGAACAATTTAAATTTGAAAAATAAATGTCGTGGAGAAAATGTTATCCAATATAATAAACTCTTTTTGATGTGATAAAATTACTATACAACTAATATATTTGGATTAAAATATATGTTTATGTACTTGATATTAATATGAGAATTTGTTATAGTTTGATAGGAATTATTAATTTCTTTTGTTATTAATTTGATAAAAATTTTAGTTTTAAATATATGATGTTTGTTTATTTTAATATAAAAATTATGTTAAAATATTAATAAAGAAAAGAGATTTATTTATTGATATTTTTTTAAATTAAGAAATTTATACTTGAAAAGAGAAGTTCTATTCTATCTCTTTTTTTTTTTTCTCTCTCTCTCTCTCTCTCTCTCTTTATATATATATAATAGTTTTTAAATTAATAAAAAAAAGAATTGTTTTTAAGAAAAAAGAGAGTTTATAAGTAGTAATATTTGTTATTTATCACTTTATAAATATAATTAAATGGTAAAGATCATATACAAATGCACATATAATGCTTTAAAAAGATGAAGTGGATGGTTTGGTGTCAATGGACAATTTTATATGTAAAATTAAGTTATGTTCATGAAGTTTCATTAGGCTTAGAGAGTATAATAAATATAATAAAATATGAGAGTTACAAATAAATATAAATATAATATAAGATAATTAAAAAATTATAGCAAGAGAATGAGATAAAAAAAGAGAGATAGAATACTTTAATATTTAATAATTAGACAAGTATTTTACATACTTTGTTATGTGCATATGATATAATGAAATATAGAATCATATGTGCTTTTAGCACTATTTGAACATTGTTCTTTGAATATCACCTCTGTTAAATGACCTAAATGTAACTTATATATTAAGTTAGAAGAATATAAAGGATAATATCTTTTATAGAATAAAAAGATGTGATCTTATGTGGTGCTAATGTCACGATAATATGAGATATAATTTTTAGTGTTGATAATGTCATGTTAAGGTGAGACATAACTTTGAATGGTGCTAATGTCACGATGGGGTAAAGTAATAGTTTGGGGTGATGATTGTTAGCATTGAATAGTGATGATGCTACAATATAGTGTAAATGACATGGAGTGGTGTTGATACTTTGATGATACATAATACGACTTGGGTGATGCTAATGTCATGAATGATATAACTTAATATCAAAGAATATATTAAAAAAATTGGTGTATCATGAATGGTTATCAAAACATATAAGAAAACATATATAGTATATTTATAATTTTTCATTCTTATGCACCTATTATATATCATGTTTGTTTATTTTATTATCACATGTTATGTTATCATTTAGTTATTGAGCCTTTTAAGTTGGCTTAGTAGATATTTATTAATATGTCTAAGTAACGTCTACAAATATTATGAGATAAGCAAGAAATAATATTGAGAGAAATTATATTGTTAATGAACATGTTAGTAATTGAAACTATTTGGTATAATGAAATAATTTTATAACAAGTTAGAGTAAAATATAATGATTATATGTAATTTATGACAACTTATTTTTTACATATTACTTTCTTTTTATTTTTATTTTTAACTATTTGCTTTGAAAAAAAGTAGAAACTATTATTTTATTATATGGCTAAAAATTTATTAAATTAATTAAAATAAAATTTTAGCACATATATGTTAAATTAGAATAATTATTTTAGTTATATTTAAGTGAAACGTATGATTGACATCACAAATTTTGTATTAGTATCCAACAACTATTATCTAAAGCTTGAAATCCAATTAGCTTTCAATGCTCTCTAAATTCTACATTAGATTATTTGATCAACCCATTAGATCATTTAGTGTTCACAAACCCAAAACCATAAGGTTTATGTATAACACATCTACCTTATATAAACCTTACTTCATTGGATCGTCGAATAGAGACCTGGGGCTACATCTTTCTTCCTCAACATAATGGATTTCTTTCTTTACGATTCACCATCAATCTTAATAACCTCACAAAACCCTTTACAAGACTTTCCCCTCACTACGTGGACTCTAATACATACATGGACATCTCTCTGAGAATTCTCTAAAGTAAATCAAATTATAAACAAGGGAAACTCACGTTGCTTTGTAATGGAGTTTTTCACATTGTTTCTTATTATATAAAGTCCTCTCCTTAATCTTTCTTAACACAAAATCTCATTCCCTTTCACAATCATCAACAACCTTAGAGGTGTGAGTTAATACTCACGTCTTCTTTCTCCTCAATGCCAAGCGATGTCTTGCCATGTATATAAATTTATTAATTTATCTATATAATTTACTTAACTAAATAATTATTAATTTGTTTGACATTTTATTTTTAAGACACATCTGATTTCAAGAAAATCACCTTCACTAAATTTAAAATATTTTTTCTAATAATATTTTATATTTTTCTCTCTCTTTCTACATACCACAGTCATTAGAACCAATTTTAAAAAAAATTATTTTTCAAGGCAATTTAACATTTATAAGATGTAGAATTTCAAAAACAATATAATTTTTTGGCTTTATTATGTATCTAATTTTCTATGATATTATAGTTATACAATTTTTGTATGAACTAACTTATATGATTAAAAACTAGATATATATTTTTCTTATCGTAAAGATACATAGATTATGTTACTAATATCTCAAAAGATCAAAATGTGATAAAATGTTTAATTCAAATGTCAAGATATGAAATAGCTATGAAATGAGAAGTATGATACTATAAGTTTTGTAATATAACAAATGACATTTGGAATTAGATTTATTATAATGAATTTATTTTATATCAATATAATAACATTGATGCAAATATGTATGTATATGTTTGTATATATATATATTTTTCATATGTATATATGTATCAACTTTTAGTATATCATTGTTGTCCCCAACTTGAATTATGAAGATAGGATATGATACTTATTTTGCCTTCAATAGGATGATCTTTTACTTTTAGTTTTAACATGGATATATTATCCCTAATATCTTTGTATGAACATAACTCTATTATTTGTATTAGAGATGAATAAACTGATACTTGAATAAATATTCTACTAATTAACAAAATGAGTTTTATTGTAATTTGATAGGATGGGGTGTGTAAGACACTTATGAACCTTTGGGATGATATGAGTTTAGCTTTTAAACAAATGATGTCATTTGAATATTTTATTAAGGATCAGATCCATTGTGAATGAGTAAGCAAAACATGATATTTTAGAGTAGTTTTATAATTATAGATTAAGAAAAAGCTTTATATAAAAGCAAATTATATAGAAATTACTAATAAAATATGAAACTTGAATTGAATTATGATCTTTTGTTGTATTTATCTATTATATTCTTTTTTTAAGCATTATGAGCATAATTGGTTATATTTTTATTTATCAATTATACTTATAGTTGGCTCATGCCTACATTATTTATAATTTATAAATTATTCACATGTACATCATGGAAAGATTTATCATTGTATGATGTAAATATATTATTGGATAAGATGAATGAGTTTAATACATAATCTTAATATTTTTTTAATTATAATTTTTTATATACATATATCATATTTGGGGATTATATTAGTCTTAATTATGTGATTTATTATTATAGATTTTCATATAGAGTTGTAAATGTCACATATTGATTTAATAAGTTTAGTAGGTATACATCACCCTCAATTATTTTAATTTTGATTAAATTCTTAGTAGATTTATCTAGACATGATAGATACCCAACCCAAAACTTAATAATATTATATGATTTTAATGTATATTTTACATTTGTATCATAGGATTGGAGAGGTACAACCCATTATTATAAAAGATTTTTAGCATTTAATAAAACATATTGAACTTGGGTTTCTATGCTATCCATAAATAGAATTTATCAAGTCGATATCAATTATTTTTCTATTTTACTTCTTTTTTCATCATCTTTATATGAAAAAGATAATTTATTGATTTTCTTTTTTTATATACTCCTTAAGAATATTAATAAACATTCTTTGAAGCTAAAATATTGATGATCACTTGTTTTTCATTAAAGACCTCTTTATGACATCTACATAATAACTTTTCTACATACTTTTGTATTATACTTAAGAAAGTTTAGCTGTCATATAAAAGTAGATGAACGACGCTAATAAAGTCGAGCCAACTAAAAGTTAGTTTGTATTTCTTCACATTCTCTATAAATTCAATTTTGTATATTTTGAGTTTTCTCATTCATATTAGTTTTGATTTTATTTTATAAAAATTAAAAATCACACTGCTTTTATATGCAATACAAGCATTATACCAAACTTTAAAAAGCTAGGGAATCATTGAAGAGAAGAAAAAAAATTTATTTCCTCCATTTTTGCTTATCTATTAATGCTTCGATTTTTTTTATATCCACTAATTTTTGCACTAATCTATATCTATATTAGACAACCATCAATTAATTGCTAAGGTTCATTGATTGAGAGTTTGAGTTGATATTAATGTTAAAACCAAAGCTTAAAATGCCAATCTAAACCTTTGATTTGGTTGAATAAATTTGAAATTGAAGTCCAAATTTCTATTTTAAATTATATATTTCAGAAAATTATGCAATAATTCTTTCATTAAATGTACATTTAATAGTTTGCCTGGGGTCATTTATTTTCTACGCTAAAAAAATTCTTGAAAACCTAAAGAAAATGATAACATCAATTACTTGATAGTATATATGCATTTCTATAAATGAGATATTGGATTCAAGTCTAATAATATTAAAACTTTTTTATAGAGTTATATTATCTTTTAAGAAAATGTTAGATGCATGATATTATAAAGTATGATATATTTATTTATAGCTAAAAAAATCAATATGAGAAAATGTTTAATTTTATACATATAAATTTATATTTGCATCATTTAAATTATATACATATTCTTTTATGTGCCCAAAATTTTTACCTTCAATTCATTAAATAAAATGCAAGCTACACATAATATCTATTTTGAAAATAAGACCATGGAATTATCTCCTTATTTTTTTCCATATTGGATGTAATAAACAAAGTATAAATATTACAATTTTTAACTATCTTACTCTTAAAAACTATGTTATAACTATTTTATCTTTGATTATAATAGTTAATCATTTACTTTTTTGAGTAAAAATATATTCTTTCCAAAAAAACAAAATCATGTAATGAATAATTTTTTTTATATAGTTTACATTATTAGTTTTGTTTTTAATATAATAATATAACTGTTATTATTATTTTTTAAACATAGGTGTATTGCTATAAATAAAAATTTCAAAGTATGCTTAATGTTTTTGATTTATTGACATCAAAACAAGTTTCACTGTACTGTTTCTGAATTGCGATGTTTGGAATCTCATATTTATTTTTTAAAATATATTCATTTGAAAAATTAACCAAATGATCATATAAGAAATAAAACAAAAAAAAATTATTACATGATAAAAAGATTGTTTTTGTCCCTTCAATAAAATTAATAAATGTCTTCAATAAAAAATATATTTTTTATTTTAAAAAATATTATTAAGCCGGAGGAAACAAAGGCCTAGTTTAGGCTTTTGTGCCGAATTCGAGCCTAATGAAGTCCCCGAGAGAAGGGCTGACCCAGATCGTACACCGGGTTGTAAAGAACCAACTGTGTTCGACTGCTTTCAAAAATAAAATCAGAGCGGTCGTTTGAAGTTCGAAGTTCGAACCGATCCACACATCTGCCACTTGCCCATCCCCACACGCCCAAATAAATAGCGACGAGGTTTTAATCGCCCATCATTTTCTCTCTCCCCCACCCCCACACCCACACACAAATCCTCTCTCTATCTCTCTCGCTCTGTCTCTCCTCATGGAAGCCGCCGACGAAAGCATGCTGGCGGCCGCGGAAGCCTTGGTCCTTTGCAGCCAGTCTCGCCTAGATCGTCCGTCTCCGGCGACGTCAGACGACCTATGGTCGCCGGATCGGCCCGAATCGGCGACGAACCTTGAGAAGATCCCATCCCTCTTCCTTCCCCCATGGGGAATCCGCTCGAAGAGATCCTTCTGCCGATGCATCTTGAAGACCGAGGTCGGAGAGGATTCCTCTGCGGCGGTCGCAGGAGGCCAGCCGAGTCCCGCCACTCCCCTCGATTTCGCTACCGCTTCCGTCCCCTCAACCAGTGGAAGCGAAGACGCCCCGTCCTCTTTCGAGATCCCACCTGCCAAGCGCCGCCTCTCCGGCGAGCCCTCTGTCCCTCGTAGTGGCATCATAAAAAAGGTTCAATTCACTCAGCTCTGAGTTCTGTCTCCCCTCTACCCTTTTCGCTTTCTCTTTCTCTTTCTCTTTCCATACCTTCTTGACCAAAATACCCTTGAAGTCGCCTAATTGCCACATATCCCCTTTAGCATTTCTTTTAATATATTTTTTAATATAAAAAATTAAATTCCGTTGCAATGCTTGCCTTCTTGAATAAGTTTCGCCGCTCCTCATTTTCTTGTCAAGAAAATAAAAGCAAAAATAAGATATTTTTCTATTTGACGAAGGTATTTTGGTAAATGCTGAAGAATTGTTGGTTGCCCACTCCATTATTCAACCATTCTCATCGTCTATTTACCATGCCGTCCCTAGTCCCCCTTCTTATGACTGAACAATTAAGGGGTATTTCTGTCATTCAGAGTCGTTTAGAGGCTACCATTCCCCGCTCTCTTTTTTGTCATCCGATGCGGTTTCGCGTGTTGTTGAGCAGGTGGAGGTTGTTATGGGCTCCACTTTACTATTTCAGTATTTATAATTTAATGACAATTATCTGATACGCTCGCCCAATAGTTGTCCACCTCCACGCGGCTTGACATTGGTGAAGGGTGGCGTGGAATGGGTGTTTGACAAAATGCCGGGGTGGGGATATCGTCATTTCTCCTACCGAGCAGTCGGAAGCAGCGTATTAGCTTCCGTTTCACGTTTTCCTTTTATGACCCAAGTACTGGACTGATTGATGGCCGAGATCAACCGATACGGAACCGAACCAATGTCAGTTTTCGCGGTCACGTGGGGCTCCTTGCAGGGAGCGTGAACCCATTATTTTCGCGTGATGCTTTTCCAATTGGCTTAAATATTCCCGCCGTTTGATGAACCGATCTGACGGTGGATATGTCTCTGTGGAGTCACCGCTGAGATGCTGACACGTGCAGTATTTTTTTTCTTTTACAGGTGGCGGAGCGATCGGCGTCGGTTCCGGTGGCGATCCCAGCGTTGAAACCCATCAGACGGCAGGGAAAGAAGAAGGTGCGGGATCTGATTGTGGATTCAAACCATTTTTCACCGCTGATTTCTTTTTCGGTATGTAAGATGTTTGTCTTGGTTTTAAAGCAGACAACCGCGGAGCTGAGGGCGCAGGAGAGGGCGTTAGTGGATGAGAACACGATGCTCGAAAAGGTACGGATTAAGAGTTGAATGCTAGAGTAAACATTTTGTTACCTGTGCTTACATGGGTTACGGTTATATGGCTGAACGATAGATGGTGGAGTCGAAGCGGAAGGAAATGGAGGCGTTAATAGCGGAAAACGTGAGGCTAAAGAGCGAAAAGGTGATGTCTTCTCATTTGCCTTTTGGTTCTTGAGATCTTATGTTTGCACAGCTGCTTATCTTCCATTCACTGAATGCTTGTTTCCTAAGGTGACTATGCGCGATCTAGAATTTGTCTCATTAGTTCACAGATTGTGATGTGCTCAAGGGTCGTCGAGATGTAGTTATGGTTCGCTTGTTCTTTTTCTTTCTTTATTGACCAACGACGCGACATATGGATCAACGAGGATGACGTGTAGAGCACGGTGGAAATGTTGCAAGTTGATAAGACCTTTGTAAGTCGTTGGATTTGTGTTGGCCATCTGGTCGACCAGGATCCAAGCTTTCTTGTTGACTCAGCAGCCCATAAATAAAGTTCACTATGGATCAATATTAATCTAATTTAAAACACTTATTTTGCTACAAAAAATTAAATTTTTACAAATTAATCTGCAGATTATAACTAGCAACAAAGTTCCCCAAGAAAACTGCATGCTAATTATGTTATTAAGCTTCAAAATCACAGAAATTTTGAAGCTTTTTCTTTGAGCACGTTTAGATTAAAAGTCAAGTCTTTTAATTAGTAGTATTAGTAAAGTTATTCATGTTGCGTGTGGTCTTCCTTTGTCCCAAGCCCAATGTGTCGACACTCGAGATTCCCAAATGAGAAGTTAGATTGCCCTTGACTTGGATCCTGCCCACTAGTCATCAATTAAATTGTTTACCGATAGAGATGGGTTAACGGTTAGAAAAGGTCTTCCTTATGGGTAAATTGGCTTGGACTTGTAGAGTTAAGTTGGGTTAAAAATTGGGTTAAATCAGTTTTTCTTTGGTTTGCATGTAAGCTGAACTGGAGAAATCAGCCCATGCTAATTTCCTAGCATGATGAGAGTGGATTAAATGTTACCCTGTGTTAGTGGAATTAGGGCATACAACTTGGGTAAATAAACCGAAACACAGCTTAATCTTCAAAACAGGAAATTGGTAATTTTACACAAGAAAGATAGGCATGATTAAAACTATATATTAAGTTATACTTCAAAGTTTTTATTCTATTTTGTAGCCTAATCTCCTGTTGTCTAGACTTTATTTTTTAAACCTATGTAATTTCTGCTTTGTAGCAAACGTTCATCAATGTTTGTCTATAAAACATCCTTTTGTATATTTGTTGCAGGCGAGCTTGCAGCATTCACGGGTTGCGGAAGCAGCCGCGAGGCCTCTGTTCTTGTTACCGGATTTGAACGAGCCATTGACAGAAGCATAGACCCGAACCCTAACGAGCTTAACCCGCCCAACTGTATGTATATACGGAGGAAGCTCGGAGTTGCTTCTCCATTTCCCGTTTCTTTCTCTAACAAACAGTTTGCTTCTCTGCTTCTTAACTGTTACCTAATTTTTATCAGATATCGAACTCCATTGTTTTCTTTTTCCATGGTAGGATCACCTCATCCTATGATGCTTTTTTCTATGAGTCTGTTATGGTAGCATTTCTTTCTTTATTGGCATTGAAATTAATTTTCTGGTGTCTGAACAACTCTAGAACAAGTATTTGGATTTTGGGTCAGGTTAAACGAACCTATACCTGCTCCACTTTATGATGTAAGACATGGTTCGAATCTGCATGCATAACTATAATGAGTTTTGAAACCTATGCTTCAAATGCATGTGACCATTAGGTTATTGTGTAGGGGGATCTTTTTGGGTGCATAATTTTGTAATTGATAATTAGATAATTTTGCTCTTAAAGGAAGATTTATGAAGTCTTGTTAGCATTAATGTGTGGCATGTTGAGCTATGCACACAATTAGGTTTAAAATTGGGTTGGTTGTGGCCTCTCAATCCTCATTTCAAATTTTTTTAAATTTTCTTTTTTGTTAAGCATTTTTTTAATCAAAAGCTTCATTTTTATTTACATATTTTTTAAAAACTTACGTTTTTTTTTAAAAAAAATTATTTTTAGATCACGACTTATTGATGAATATAGCTTATTAAAAAAATTTACATTTTCTTGAGAGTCTTATACAAAATTAGCATTTATTATGTATCTAATTTTGAACTTACAAAACATTAACACGAGAAAGAGTCAAAGGAGTGAGGATTTTCTCGTGTTGAAACACGACTTGATATTGAAGAAGTCTTCTCCTGACATTTGAAATATTAAAAATATAATTTTAGTCCTAATTTTGACTTGGAATCTTGGATTGCACATCTTTCTTCACCTCTTAAACTCGTTGAATTAATCCATTGTTTTGATAGGGCGACAAGAGAGGGAGTCATTAAATCTCGAGTGAACCAACCACCAAATGAGATCAAACATTATTAGATCTTTTACATTGTCAATGAATTTGTAAATACTTTGGTTGAATTTCTAGATTTCGGTTTGAAAGAATTTGATGTCCTTGTATTACAAAAATATCTAAATTTAGGTTTGGAAGAGTTTGATGTTCCTTGTATTACAAAAATAGCTTGACAATATTTTTTTCTTTACTTTTTGGTAGATAGCAGCCGTTGACAAATACTTTTGAAAATTGGCCAAACAAATTATATAGCCCTTGAGAGGGTGCCAAAACCTTTCTATGTAATATTTTTCAAGCATTCAACCAACAATTTATATCTCATTGCATCTAATGTTGATTAAATTATTATTAATATGTTCAATTTTGTCATAAAATATTATGCTCGATATTTCCTTGATGGTTCTAAGTAAAAGGGTCCTTATATTTCGAAGGGAACCTCTCATCTAATCTATTTTTACTTCTCTCACTATGTTAAAGCCCACTCTCGAGTTCTTTGTCTAAATGTTTTCCTAGGAATTGCTCAAAGAGGTTTGGTCCTTGATGAAGGTTGTTGATATCTTTGCCACTTTCTTGTCATAATAGAGTTGGAGTACATACATTAGGTCTTAACTCCTTGTCTAAATCTTGCTTAAGCATTGTATTGCTATGAGAGCCATGGTCAAAGAAGATTAGCAATGGCCAAGGCAAAGTAATGGCCATAAGTTGAGTCATAATTTGTTTGGCTCCACTATATTAGTTTTGTGATTTTTGAGAATGTTGGTTAAGAGTTTAAGCATTATAAGAAATCCTTATTAAGTCATTTGTTTATTGATGAACTTTGAAAAGCTAGTGGTGTCAAACTTTGAACAAAAAAGTCAATTTTGATGTAATGATATGTTATGTTAATTTCAATCTACTTATCATAGTTTTCACAAATATGTGCATGAAAAATCATATTTTGTAAAGAATCATAGTTTCTCTCTCTAAAAAACTCATAAGATGTAACAATTATATAAATCTCACGATTTTGAGAGTATTTATGAATGGTTTTTTTTTATGAAATTAGTCGTGGTTGGCTATAGCATAAGAAGCTCTTAAAAACTTTGGATAGTTTCTTTAAGATGTGATTAGAGAGATAACCTTGAAAAATCTCTCAAAATGTATTATAAAAAATTGTTGTGATGTTTGCTTGAACTAAGAAATGCCTTAAGGACTTGTTAAAGAATTGTCTAATGGTTGCCTAAAAAACTCAACCAATTCTCAAAAAAGATAGATCATGTTTTATGGTTCAAATAGATATATTACGGGTTTAACACATGTTGGCAATTTGAAGGCAAATATAATCAATAACTATAACAAATATAATATTGTTGAAGGCATTATTTGTTTAAGCACTATTAACAATGTGTCACATGTCATGATAAAGCCCAATGTTATTTTTTTATATAAAGTTTTCTAATAATATAATAGTTAAACACATCAAATTTATTTATTCAATTGAGAGATGCTTATGCCTAACAAATGTTAAAGTTGTATTTGACTAAGTGAAAAAGAGTAAAAAGATAATTAAAATAGAAATAAAATAAAATAAATGAATTAAATTTGATTTGCAAAGTTTATTATAATGAAAAATAAAAAATTTTAAAAAATTGAATTTATTTTATATTTATGTTTTAATTAATAACTTTATATTATAATACTCTTTCATTTTTTTTGTAATATATGTCATATTTTGTTGCATAAAAATATAAAAAAAAAATGAATTTTGTAAATAATCACCTTTTTTCTTGAATTTAATAATAACCTTTTTTATGCCTTATTTGAATCTTAAATTTTTTTGAAAAACAAAATAGATAATTCTTGCTTTCCTTTGTTTCTTGGTTTTAGCCCAATTCAAAAAGTTTCCTTCTAAGCCCAATCCATAATGCCAAATAATACTTAAGCTTTCTTGCCGAAGGTTTTCTTTCTTTATCTTTTTAATCACAGACTTTATATAAAATATTTTTATGATAAAAATATATGATTAATAATATTTTTTAAATATTTTAACAAAATTTGAATTTTTGAAATTTACGATATAGCCATATTTGTCTTATAACAGTTTTATATTAATTATTTATTCATGTTCTGAAAACTTTTTTCGTTGGATTATTTTTATTGGCCTAAGGGATATTCCTGTGAAGGCCACCGCGCTGACGTCCAAAAGATCGGCACGCGCCGTGGAAAGTGATTGAGACGCGACGTCCAACGACCTTCTTTTCGTGTAAATTATATGCGCGATTAAAGAATATTTATTTCCAATTAATTTATAATTAAAAAGTAATTAATATTTTAATAATTGTATTATTATTAAAGTAATGGGGTTATTCTCGTATTTTCGCTCGATTAAGGTGCGTGATCACGGGCTAACTGTTCTTATTTAGGGTATAACCGTAAATTCGTACGGGTAACGATTGGTTATCTGCACAGGTGGCCAACGGTGAGGCGGGCGGAGAGGGGACCTCGCAACGTCATGCCACGCGTGCGAAATAAAGAGTGGCGACCACTTTGGGATGCGTTTCGTATCAGTGGGTGATGGCCGATTAGTATTATTAAACATTAAATAGATATTTAAACTTAAGATTATTATTTAATTAAAAAGTTATACAAATTACATATTTTTTATTTTATTTTATTTTATTTTATTTAATTACAATAAAAGAAATGAAATAAATGTAAATTTTTAAGGTAATAAAAAAAGAAAAATGCAAGTAATTTCAACAATTTTACTTCCAAAAGTGACCTTTCTTTTGCACACATGATGAATTGAATACTCCTTTGAACTCGTTGATAGTTCCTATTTAGTTTCCTTGACATCGTTTAAACTGTACCTTGGTTGCTTGAGTTGATAACATGATGACGAGAGCAAAGCCTATATGATGACTTACATGAAACATTAGTGAAACACTCAAATTTATTGATTTATTTAAAATATTTAGTAACATTCTATACAATATATGTAAACCCTATACTACGTAATATATTATGTGACACAATCAATTAATAGAATTTTATTCTTTAATATGCATATGTAATAAAAATTAATTACTCTTTCTCTTTTTTCTGTGACAATCATTCTTTATTGTTATTACTAAACCTCTAAACAAAATGTATGCTAGTTTATTACAAAAGAAGAAGACAAATACAATTAGCATGAAATAATAAAATCACAAATTCGATATAATGATTTACATTAAAAGCAATTGCAAAGTACAGTAGAGGAAGTGTAAAAGAATTACAAAGAACATATTTGTACCAAAACATGTAAATAAACATTTATTTAGAGCTTTCATGTTGTACAAGCAATTTAATTGTCTTAATATATATTGTATTATGACTAAGTTTAAATTCTTAAGTTGGTTATTATAGAGACCTACTCTATTTTTTTTTATTAGTTATGTATTTTCTTTTGCCTTTTTTTTTTTTTTTTTTAAGTTTAGCGTGTTGGGTAAAGTTGTGGTGCGATGGGGTAGTTAAACAAGTCGTGTGAACAAGATAGTTAATTGTATAATTATAAGCATTTATGTAATAGTTAAGATCTCAATTTATACATGAGCTTATATTGTTCACCTTCTTCCTAAACTTTTTCATAACTTCTCTTCACTATTATTGATGTGAGTATCATGGTATTTTAATATCTATTTTATATATGACTTCTTGTATAATTTTGATGGATATCTTTTATTTTGTATCTTAATGTTTTAATTTTTTTGGTAATTTTTCAAATAGATAGATATTTTGAGCATGATATTAACTTATTTTAGCAAAAAAAAAATTTGAGAAATATTATATTAGAAAAAAAAATGATTTTAATGATCCTTGAATTTCTTAAACTATAAAATGGATGTATATATCATGGGAAAATATAACAAAATAAAATGCGAACTTTGATTTCTTTGATATAATTGTTTTAATTAAACACTTGTTTTTAAAATGATACTTTTAAAGGATATTTTCTATAAAATGGTACTTGAAAACTTTTTCAAAGATTTTTTTCTAAATCATTTATAAGAGAATTTTTTATTTCTTATTCTTTCAAAACAATTTTTTATATAAGAATACCACATAAAAATACCCAAAATTAATTTAAAATTTCAAATAAGCAATTTAAACATCAATATCCATCTCCCTTTTCCTAAAAGCTTTCCTTCAATAAAAAAGGAGGCAAAAACAGCAAATGCATCGCCCCCTATGGAGGGTCAAAAAGGAAATCAGACAACAACAGCTTCAAGAGGGGCTTAGGGAGGGGCATTCCCCAACCCCAAGCAAAGTTGAAGTGGCAAGCAGCAAGCGCAACCCAATCTGCTGGCGTGTTGCCATCTCTCTGGATATGCATGATAGTGAGCGCCTCAAGGCCCCGAGCATACAAGATTGCCTTGGCAAAAACACCTCCCACGGGCACCTGGGAGAGGGTGGTGCACAACTCCTGCATCGCAAGTGTTGAATCAGTTTGAAACTGGTGTTCCTTTGTCGTGTATTACATCGGAATTATGGCATTTTTTATTTAAAAAAAAAACTGTTGATTTGGAATATTTATATAAATTATTTTTCAAACTTCAGTTTAGAATTTTAGTTTGAATGTGAAATTGAATTTCAAACTTGCTCGCATATTCAAATGTACATTTGTTTTCTTGTATTTTTGCATTCAGTTGTTGTAACATGTTTAATAAATGTTTTTTTTAATTTTTAAAATTCTTCTAAATTCATTCTAATGAAAACTATTTTTCTATTTGCTATCAAAAAAGCATTCATTGCACGTTTGGCAAAATAAATTAAATAAATAAAGAAAAAAAAATTGTCTTGAGGTATGCTCTACAAAAGAGGCAGGCAACTTGTCAATTGTTTTTAATACTTATAAAGCTTCAATTGTAGAACTTATGATTTTAAAAGTTTGAAGTAAAAACAAAACAAGATTGATTTACATCTATATTCTATCAAGATTCTTTGTTAGAATATGATAAAATATCTTATAATAAACATTTTTTTTATTTTATGAAAGTACTTAAAAATTTTGTTTTTATAACATGAATTATTAATTATGTACATAAGAGATATTGTTTATAGCAAAAACTATATATATGATATCTCAAGTTACACTATTCTTTTAAGTCTTGTTGTTGTTTTAGATGGTTGAGGGTTAATATGCGTCTTGTACATGTAAAGATGTCTTCAATTTTAATTAGTCTTATGTTATTTTGATGATCAATTAGAGCTATCTCTAATGTTATTTTGAAATTGTTTAATTCAATCCATATTTTAAAAGTTTTATTTATTTTGCAGAATGCTATAAACACTTTTAATTATTAAAGATAAATAGATATTTTATATTTTAGTCATCTTTATTGTGTTTTTATTTTGTAATTCCATTTTTCTCTATATTAAATTTTTGTCACTATTGTTCATGAATGTATCCCAAATGCTTGTATGAATCACAAAAATTATTGTGTTCTTACATATGTTTGCTTATTTTTTTTAATTTTGATGTTTGTGCAACAAATTTGTATTAAAACAAGGTTTTGCCACCAATTTAGTCATTAGGCAAGGAGGATGTCACACAAAATCAAGATATGAAATTCATTAAGAAAAAAATCATTTCAATCATTATTGTATTAAGAATACTTTGTTAAAACAAGAAAGTATTTGATCACCTCTATCTGATAAGCCTGTTTAGACAAATATGATGTCAAGTTCTCCAACCAAGAGACAAAAGTCGACTTAATTGATTTTACTTTGTCTAGCAAATGAAAAAAATCTATGAAGTTGCAAAAAAAAAACTATGTTAAGTTTGTAACAAAAATTTAAAGGCCTTTATATAACAAAATATCTAACCAATAAACTATTGCTAAAACAATATTTGCTTTCTCTTTGTATAAAGGATAATACAACTCTAAAATAATATCTAAAGGAATTAAACTCCATCTTAATGTATTTGAGGATGAAGTTCTTATTTTATTAATCTTTTTTATTTACATTATCTGAGAGTTTTGTAAATTCTTAATGTATAAGAAATGATCACATTGTCTTATAACAAGTTAGATCTAATCTCCATACATGAGAATCCTAATTCAAAACATCAATAAATAATGGAGAGTTTAGTAATTGGGTTGGTTATCATTGATTCTTAGAAAGTTAAGTTGATGAACATCATGGTTAAGGCAAAACCAAAAAAAAAATTCAACAATATTTGTAATCACTACAACGAATTAAGATATTAGAAAAATGATTATCAAAACAAGAAGAAAAAAATATAAAAAAGATTCAATTGTTACTATTACACATAAGGATTATTTTTCAAAAATAGAGTTGATATTATCTATTATTGACCAATAACATCCATCAGATGAATGATTATTAAAAAGTAATTTTTATTATATGTGTTTAAATAAGAATTTGATTTAATACTAAATACATGATGATATTGTTAGAACTCTTATTGTTCATCATATTACAAAACTAAAAAAAAATCTAATATATTTGAAAATTATGACTTCTAAAAACTTTAAATATAATATTAAGGGAAGAATATTATAAACCATCAAAGGTACTAGTGGTCATGAAAGGAGTAAAAATAATAGTTTTATATACTTTGCAAGATTCTATAATTATAGGTTCAATGTTAATGGCATCACATTTTGAAAATATTGGATCTAATCTAAGTTGTAGCATATGTGATGTAGACATATGAGAAAGGGAATACCAATCAAAAGTAAAGTCTTCTTAGGGGCACACAAAATAAAAAACTTCTATTTCACCAACAACATGCTTTTGTAAAGCAACTTCAAAACAAATTCTTAAAGAAATTTTATAACACAAGGACCACATTGGATAACAGCCAATCAGATTATGAGGATCCTTATCTTGAAAATATAAATATGTTTGTTTTATCATTGATGATTATTCAAAAATGATTTGGGCTATCATAATGAAGCATAAAAATAAGACCTTTGAAATTTTCAAGTGACAAAAGATTTTAATTAAGAGTTAAATTGTAAATAAAATTAAATATTATTAAATTGATAATGGGTTAGAGTTTTACTCTAAATATTTCAATAGATTTTAAGTTGACATGATAGATCAATCTCTCACCATCATGTTATTACATTTCAAAACCTTTTTTCTTTGATTTACGCCTTATATAATTCTTCTTGTCTACACAAATCCATTATAACATTGTCCCTTTACTCTCACAATGTTGCCAACCTTGTTTTCATAATTATTTTATCTTTGTACTTTTAAAGATTTTCTATCGAAATTTAAAATTTTTTAAAATTGTTATAGAATTCTTCCCATCCCACATGTAAAAACTCACACGAAAGTTTTCATATTAAATATGTGATGTCATATAAGAGAAATTATAATAAAATATACAAGTATATGAGGAGTACAAATCATATAATTTGACATCTAAGTTCAAACATCTAACATCACCCAAATGTTAGTTTATAATTTAACCAAATCATAAACTACAAATTTATATTTTTGGAATCATCAAGCATACTCACTCTAAGTTTCACAATTAACTACCTTGAATTTAATGTCATGATGATGCTAAAGATGAGTTGTTATGACTAAGGCCTCCTATAAACTTTACGAAGCTCAAATCTTTCTTTTGACCTTGTTCCAAGTACTGAAATAGCCAAATTGGGAGAGAAAGCTCAATTATATAATTTTCTCAAATTCTTGCATAATGGCCTAAATTGATAAAATCATCAATTTTCTCATCTCAATGCATTAAGCTTTAATGGAGCAGAGGTTATACCATGCTCGATATTTCTATGAAATCGCCTAATGCTCCTTGATCAGTGATGGTAGTATCATGAGGTTGTAATATTAGGTTGACATTAGAGATAAACGAGATTTTTAAAAATTAGTAAATATTATATTTTTAATTGAAATACTATGTTGAATTTAACTTCTTAAATCTTTTGATTCTTTATAATCTCAAAAATGTTTCTAATAAATTTTTAAAATAAATTACTCATAAAACTCTATTATCTCTAAAATATTTATAATTTTTAATATTATTTAATATTTTAATATTTTTTTATTATTTATAAAAAAATACTTTTCTCATAAGCGTAGCCTCTCAGATTTATTAAATTTTTTATAATATTTATGCATCAAAATCCAAATAAAATACACTATTTTTTAAAATGTTTTTTGAATCTATTTTTGACTTTTTTCAATAATTTTAATAGAATTATTTTAAAAAATAATTATGATAATATTTTTTTGATTTAAATATAAATTTTATGATGTTGAAATAATAAGTTATTAATAATTTGATCTTTTATATCTAATATTGTTTGCTTCATCTTAAAGGCTTGTGAACTCCTATTTTTAGTAATATATGATATTTTATAAAATAAAAATAATTTCTAAAATAGAGAAAGTTTGAAATGATTATGAGTAATAGCCATAGTAATGAGGTTCAGTGTTGTATGGTACAAATAGATCTTTAAAAGGAAGATTTAAATAAAAGCTATTGATGGCATAAAATATTAGAATTTTTTAATTGCTAAAGGATATAATAAAAAAGAAAGTACATATTACAATGATATCAACTCACTTGTTATAAAACATGCCTCTATTCAGGTGCTACTAACATTCGTAGTACATAATGATTTAGAATTGAAGTAGCTTGATGTGATGACAACATTCTTAAATGGAGAGCTTAAGGAAGATATGCTTATGTGTTAACTAGAGAGATTTATGATTGCAAAGAAATCATCTTTGCAAATTATACAATATATGGCAAGAAGTAATCTCCTAGATAGCCGTATAAGAGATTTGATGACTTTATACTTTATCATAAATATAATTTGAGTCTTTATGATTGTTATGTATATCACAAAAAGGCGGGTGTTATTTCTTTCATTCATATACTCTTGTACATTAATAATATGCTCATTGTAGCTTGAAACAAATATATTATCCAAAAGTTTAAATCTCTCTTTAGCATAGAGTTTAATTTGAAATATTTAAGAGTAATTGAAAAGATTGTAGAAATGGAGATATATAGAGATTGCAAATAGAAGAATCTCTTCTTGTCGCTTAAGGATTATATTCATTAAATATTATGTCGTTTTGGGATGTCCATAGACAAGATTTTTAGTGCTTTAATTATAAATATTAATGTTTTTATAATTCTTACATCATAGTCACAAAAACATTTGGAATATGTCTCTAGTTTCATATATAAGAAAAGTAAGGAGTCTTATGCATCTAGGGGTGTGCATGAGACTTGATATTGCCCTTACAATCGATGTGGTGAGTAGGTTTTTAAGTCAACCTAAAAAGGGATATTGGAAAGAAGTAAAACACATCTTTCATCATCTAAAAGGTACATTAGATATTGAACTTATTTATGCAAATGATTCTACTTATTTATTTGTGTTTTATTCAAATTTGGATTATCTTGTTAATTGAATTACTAAAAGATCTTTGATAGCTTATGTGTTTATAGCTAGTGCTTCAATTTTTAGTTGGAAGATTAATTTACAATCTTCAATTGCTTTATCTACCATAAAAGTTGAACATATGACTTTGACATAAATTGTTAATGAGTGATTTTGCTAAAAAGTTCAATTAGTGGCCTTAGTTTTCTTCTAAAGAAAGATATTATATAATGTGATATCTTTAATGCTATCTGTTTGACAAATAACAAAGCACATAATAATAAGACCAAGCATATTTATGTTTGATATCACTCCATTAATTCAAAGAACATATCAAATTATAAAAATATATGCACAAAGGATAATGCAACTCATATACTCACTAAGCATGATCTTAAGAGCAAGTTCATGAATTGTTTAGACTTTCTTAATGTTGATAGTTGGAAGTAGCTCTAAGTGTTTGTTTGCTATAGAATTATAACGAGCTATCTATTGGATTCTTAGGTTTCAATTGAATTAGGAGTTTCGTAGAAATACTATGAAAACAGATAAATTTGAAGTATAACAAAAATTATTTTTTAAAACTATTTTAGAATTTCTTGATTCAAGGCGTATTTTAGAAAATTGAATATTTTATGAAGTTTATAAATATTTTTTATTATTAAATTTGAATGGAACTCTTCTAACCAACTTTCTTATTTTTCTATCACATAATTCTATTTTTTCATAATAAATTTTTAATATTATTATCAATAGATGTAGCCCATATATTTGGATGAATCATATAAATTATTTCATTCTTGCTATTCTATTTTTTTAATTTTTTTGTCTTCTTAGGTGATTAGGATAAATGTGTAGCTTGTACTAGCATATTGTTATGTTGCATATTTTGCATATTGTATACTTTTAATGGCCTTCTTTTTCAAACTTTAGATTTTTGTATTAATTATTCATGCATCACACAAGATGATTTGTGCAAAAGCTTTATCATAACGCCTTCATTGGCATTCCCATGCAATATAGTGTAATATCATAATGCTTAGGCATTCAATGTCTTGGATGTTATGAGTTATATAAATATTTTTCCAAGTTATTCCATATGGGAGCCTCTTGCATAAATTAAGGATGTATTCAAATTTCTCTTTAAAATATTGTTTTGCTTGCACAAATTAGTTTGATTGTTTCAAATTTGTCTTCATATTGGATTGATTATTCATTTTGTTTCATATTTTATGTTTGGTTGTTGTAAAATGTTTAATAAATGTTTTTATTAATTTTTTAAAATCTAATGAAAACTTTTTTTTACTAGTGAGAGACATCCATTGCATTTTGGGACAATTAAATTAAAAAAAACAAATTCTTTTTGACTTGAAATATTCTATGGACAAGTGATGAGTGGCTTGTTGAAAATTTCAACATTTTTTATGAACAAATTATGAAAAATATGTTCTTAGAAGTTAGGAATAATTCACATTTGTTTTCTATAAAGATTCTTACTTAGACTTCATATAAATATACCTCATGTTGAAAGATTATTATGTGAAAAATATATGTTTTATTCACTTTATGTCTTAATTATATTCATTTAGTAAAATAGGTATGTATAACGTCTCAAGTTATACAACCCTTTAAGTTTTGTCGTCTTCTCAAATGAGAAACTCTTTTCATTTGTATTATATGTAATATGTTGCATATTGTGTATATTGTATATTATAAATTTGAGGAGCCCTTCTTTTGAAGCTCTAGATCATTGTATGGATTATTCATATAGCACACAAATGATTTTTACAAAAGCTTCATTGTAAGATCTTCATTGATTTTCCTACACAATACTTGTATTCTAACAAGACATTTTTGGGAGAACTTATACAATATCGTAAAAACATGATAAATAGTTTGTTGATTTTTTTATTTTTAATTTGATTAAATTTTTGTAAAAAACTATATATCATTAAAAAGATGCATGAAACATAAAAAAGGAAAAATTTAAATTTCAAAAATAAGGATACAGATTATGACAAATAAAATTTCATGAAATTTAACTAGAATAGATCATAAAAAAGGGAGTAAAGTTACAAAAAAATATAGCTATTTTAATTTATAATATTTTTTAAAATAAAAATTATCAAATAGTAATTGAAAATTTTATGATAAGCAGTGCATTTATTAGGAGTCTAAGATACTAATTTTAGAGAAATTAAATATTTTTTATCACAAAATAAAATGTCAAACTTATAGAAGAATAATACTAAGTGAATATTACATGAATTTATAGAATAGAAAATCTTTATCTTACCAAATGATGTCGAAAAACTACAAAAGTTTATGGCTTATAAAGTTTAAAGAGTAAAATAATTTTAAAAGTGTACAGCAAATTTTTTGAAGTTGTTCATATCAAAAAGTTTCAAAAATATGCATAGGTCTAAGGTTTAATTAAATCTTAATTTATTTTTTTTTAAAATTCTTAAATTTCTTAATCCCTAATAGCATTAACAAATTGTTAACTGCAAAATGGGCACTATTCTTCAATCGTCAATAATTGAAACTTTGAGGAAACATGGGATTGTGAACGAGGAGTTTATTCATATGATTTTTGGTCTTTGAAAGAGTGGAAGAGTTAGGGGAGGTGAAACAACATAGGAGGGTTTATAAAATGTTATCATGCAATTGTTTAAAGAAGATTTTGGAAGAACTAGAATAAATCTTTGGGTGTGCTATGCATGATTAAGAGAGAGAGAGAGAGAGAGAGAGAGAGAGAGAGAGAGAGGAGGGAGAGAAGAAGAATTAAGGGTTATCTTGTGGTGTTGTGGAAAGCAAATTTGAAAACACAAGAGAGAGCTATTGTTGTGATCAATCAAAGGATTTTCTTACAAGATATATTGTGGAAGAAAATTAGAAAAATTTCATTGGTGTAACCAAACAAAGGGGAATAGAAAGTTTTAAGCTAGAGGAGATGCATAAGCAAGAAGAATAATTTTATAAGTTGAAACAAGTTAACATATGTGTACTATATCTAATTAATGCTTCTAATTTTGTTATTGATGAATATCCATAATTGTATAAATTATATTGCGCATGTTGTTTGTTATGATGTGATAAACTATTTTCTTTAAATTCATAAATGATCATTTTGATTGATCTACTTGTTATGATTGAATGAATTATTATTGAAACTTAATAGATTAATACTCTTATTTACATTATTTCTTATATAAGAATGCTAATGGTAACAAATGATCTACAATAGTGTTATAATATATTCTTATCACACATGGCATATATATATATATCCTAGTTGCAAGAAACTAAGAACAAAGAGTAATAATTTGGAACAAGGATTTCAAATAAAAAGACATAGTCAATGTATTAGGAAAGGTTATATCTCAATCTTGAGTATCGACAAAAAAAAAACTAATGACAAGATATATCTCATTTTTGTGCATCATTTAAAGAAGTAACCTAAAATGAAAGGATAATAAGATGACTAAATTTTATTTTACTAAAATTATGTCTAATAGTGAAAAAAGAAAGAAAAAGATCAATAAAAAAGATTATAAGAATCATGGATACAAATAGAAAACATACTTTATTAAATTAATTTAAAATAAAATATAAACATATATAACCAAAAAGTGGCGGAAGCATAACATTTGCATACTAGTTCTAAATTATTGATAACTTTGTTTTATATGTTTTATTGCATGGATTAGCATATAGTATGACTTTAATTCTATGTTGTTTTGAATGTTTGTTATTTTTGTCTATTAAGCATATATCAGTTATCTCAATTTATTATATGACTTAATAATTTTAGAAAATGAGTAAGTATTAGGATTTGAATTATATATTATTACAACAACTATATATGTGTGATTGATATTTGATAGTATTTTTATTTTAATTTTTATTGTGAAAATTATTTTGTAAATTTAGTCTTTGCAGAAGAAAGCTTAGACTTGATATTTATATAAATAGTAATTTGATTTTAGAGAAAGAATTTTATTTATTAAAAATAGGTTTTTAAAATTAAAAAAAATATAAAATAAAGATTTCTTATATTCTTAAAGAAAGGATAAAAATCAAGTGATGACATAATAAGGTACTACAATTTAAATCATCACCTAATTTTTAATAAGTCACAAAGTTCTTTTTTTAATATATGATATTACCATGTTCTTGATAAACATCAATAAAGGAGGTATATCTTGATCCAATTCTTTATATAGTAAGCTTTTGCTTGAGTGGTGACAACTTTCTCATTGTTAGTTTGCCAAGTGTTGCACCACCATATTTAAAGGTTTGATTCCTTTAATCAATTAGTGCAAAGATGTTTAGTATATGATGGAGATTTGTGGATGATTAAATATGAAACTTTTTGTTTCATTTTTGACAATTCACTATTGAAACGACATGTTCTATCGATATCAATCTATCTTTTGGGAGATTAATTTGATTTTTAGAAGTCAACTAATGATGTTTATAAAGGTTAGATAAGCATGATGAATTACTTGTTGTATAGAATAGGACCACCAATTAATAGGGTGTTAATATTATCCTTTGGGATAATGA
This sequence comes from Vanilla planifolia, assembly GCA_023846275.1. Classification (NCBI taxonomy): domain Eukaryota; kingdom Viridiplantae; phylum Streptophyta; class Magnoliopsida; order Asparagales; family Orchidaceae; genus Vanilla; species Vanilla planifolia. The sequence continues at coordinate 41,350,968 of CM043875.1, read as the reverse complement.
TTTTAAGATTATTTTTTATATTTGAAACATAAATAGTGAAAAATTTTAATAAAATATTATTAAACCACATATATTTTTGAAAATTATTAAATAAAAATATTATTTCAATATGTTAATAAATTAGTTCATTTGAAAATATTATATGATATTTAAAATAAAAATTTATTTTGGAAATAATTTTTTTTAAAAGAAAATTTCTAGTTGGGTCCAATTTAAAGTGTTGTTGTAATGTACTTTTAAACAATTTTTTTTAAAAAAAATGAATAATTTGTTGATGTTATCAAAAGCAAGTTTGAAAATAATGGATTTATGGCAACTTGACCAAAAAAAGTGTGGGCAAAATGGATATCAAGATCAAAAAAGAAAAAAAAAATTCAAAATAGGAAAACTTAAAACCTCATTTATTTATTATCCTTGAATGATCCACTATATGCGTCGATATCCTTTTGGTTGGTTCTTTGTCAAAATTCAACCTATTTGGAGAAGATAATATTAGGTTAATTTATATTAGTTTAACTCAATTATCCCTACATTGGTTAGCCTAATGAGTGAAACTATGTTTGGTTGTTATTCCAAATAAAGTTTAGTTAAAATAATTTTGTGTTTGGCTATTTTCTTAGGTTAAATCATGTTAAAATAAATTTTTGTTTTGAAAAATATCTTAAGTTTTGGATAAATTGATTTTTTATAATTAACTTAATTTTGTACCAATAATGTAATCCTTGATCACTTTCATTTGGCTTGATTCACATGTGTACTAATAATAATTATTTTTTTCTAATAAATATGAATATAATAAAAATATTAAAGATTAATATTTATAAACATATAATTATCTATATAATATTGATTATTTAACTATTACCTATATAATTTTTAAAAATGAAAAATTATATTATTAATTATTAAAATAATTTAAAATTTTTAAATCTTCATTATTGTTATAAATATTTTTTTTGAAATAACAGTCACAAATCTTAGAAACTAATTTACAAATTATAATCTTATGATCAATATACTAACCAAAGAAGTATAACAGCATTTTAAAAAATAGATGATGGATAATTTTGAGCTTGTTTTTAAGAATAGACTCACAAGAAAAATCTTTTACATTGTTTTAAGTTTTAATATTTTAATTATTATATGTTTTGGTTAAATGTTGATTGAAATGTTACAAATCTTAAGATCAATATTCTATAAAAAATATTATTATTTTCTTATATTTTAAATTAAGATTATTACTATTTTTAATATATCACAATTTCAATGTTTTTTTAAGAAAACAAAGTGAAACAGCATGTATGTTAAGGACATGTACAAACAAAAGTCATTCATTCAAGTCCAAAACTAAACCATTGATCTATAGTGAATTCAAATCCTCATAAAATAGAAAATATAACATAATATATATTTGATATCACTTGAAGGGACAATCTAATAGCTTTTGTAGGGACTCTATCTCTATGAATCCATAGTATCAAATATCATAAATATAATTTTATTTCTTCAAAATGTTTCATACCTTTGAATATCCTTAGACCTTTTGTTACCCACAAAAATTTCAAAAGGATAAATATGATTTCATTGAAGATGTGACATGTGATTAAACAAAGATAGAAGTTAAAATCTTCAATTGATTTTCTATTACTTTTGTGTTGAAAAGAAAAAAATATTTTGAAAAGTGATGAAGACCCAACACTCCAAGATTTTTATTAGCTCATACTAATTTATTTGTTTTAACAAAATATAATAATAATTATTATTTTGTTTTATTTAAGCTAAAAATTATTGGCTAATTTAGTCATTTTATAACAAAATTTTCAAACAAAAAAATATTGTTTCAAAAATAAAATATCAGATACACAATGTTTAACATTTCATTGTATAATAATTTTTTGATAAGATAAATGTAAAGTATATATTATATTTGATACTTAATAACAAATTATAGTAATGATGTACAAAATAATTTTGTAACTCAAAAACTTAAACTTATATATTAATTATGTCACTTCTATATTAGATATAACTTAAGCTCCTATGTATTACTACTCAAGAAAGTTTTATCTAAGCTGATGACATGATAGTAGATATGTTGCAACCAAGTTGATGTTATTGTTCTATTGGGAAGACTCTTAATTTATGTGAGAACTTATACTTTGTTTCCATAATGGCTTTTCCTTTTTGAAGGATTGTTGTAAGCATTGTAAGGAGGATGTTTGAGTTCTACCTCAGAAGAGGAGTTTTCAGGACTAACGAACGATACGTTGGCATGACATTTCATACATTCACTTCAAGAGAGACCAAATTTTTTTCTAAGAAAATGTATGATATGTTAATAATTAAAGTACAATATGTTAATTTAGGGGAAGCAAAAAATTTGCTTTTTAGAAAAAAATGTATGATATACTAATAAATAACATGCAATACTTTTAGCTCAAGGGCAAATTACTGAAAGCAATGTGTTAAGTATGTTGATGAGAACATTTGATGCAAGACCACAATGTACCATAAGTTAATATAAACAAAGCATGATAGTTAGTATCTGATTACATAGTTTTAATAATAAGATATAATGCTAAAGGTATCATAAACTATTAGATCACAAAACAAAAATATAGCCTTTAATCACATAGAAGATAGCTTTAAGGATAAGGTCAATGAAAAGGCCACATTATCTATCAAATTCATACATATATAATAGTATAAAGATCATTTAACATATTGTTTTTCCTTTTTGCTTTTTTTTTTTTTTACAAATTCTTACTTTTGTTATTTAATTATATTTTTGATATAAATATATATACATAAATTGTGCTATTACATGAATGCTTGAGTCTTATTTCATTCCCCCATATGATGCTAGTAAGCATGATAAATATTATCAAAACATATACACATATATTAAGTAATGTCATGTTATCATGCATAGATCCATATAATGCTCAAGGTGCTTAACAATAGCTTACTTATATTATACTTATTTAAGTTTACCTATCTGATTAATTGGGAAGATTCATTTTTCAAATTTTTTGTCTTTCACGACCAATACAATTAAATCATGCACAATATATCACAACATGCTCATTTACCAAAATATAAATTCTTAATTTCTTATATTGATTAAAATATCAAAATCTAGAATTAATAGATACACAAAATTATAACAACTCAAAGATGAATAACTCAAAACTATTTCAACTTTCAATTAAAATATCCTTAAACTTCATGCGTATAGTTTAGTAAGACATCAATAAAGAGATTCATATGTTGAACTTAACTTTTTTAGTCTTATCATACTCTTAATTGATCCCAAGGCCTTTCCTTAGGATTCCTTATAAGTGTTATAAGGAATCCTTGATATATGGCAAAACAACATTCTCAGACATAACCATTCACAAAGAGAACAAATTACACACCCTAAGGAAAAGCATGCAGCCATAACTTTCTCTTTTCTTCTATCTAACTAAATTTCAACAACTTTGTTAATAATTTCCAAATATGTCATTCCTTGAGTAAGGAAACAACAACAATATTTTTGAAAAATACTTCAACCATGAGAAAAATAACAATTGCAAAAACAACTTGTTTTCATACCTCAAGAAAGCAACACTCTTCCCCTTCTTCTAGTTACAACACTCAACCGCTCCTATAAACCCTCCCCTAACTTCACTTTGCTCGTAGTTGCAACACTAAAGGTAATTATCAAGGGAGAAATATATTATGGTCCAAGGGAAAAATCATGCAACCAAAACTCTTTCCTTCTTGCAACTCAATATTGAATTATCAAAGATTGATTTTTGATATAACCACCTCTTCCTTCAAGACTAGCTCATGGATGCACCCTTTTCTTCCTCTTCAAATCCTAATTCTTGAAGTTACATGTCACTCCTTTCTTTCTCTTCATGGATCTAGCACCACAAAATTTTTAGTTTGAGTTGAATGCATGAGTAAAGGATATACACATATATACAAACAAGTATATTCATACATGCAAATATATAAAATATGGTTTATTTTAATCCCTTAAACTTCAATTATTCAAAATAAATCTAATTGATCTTCAAAATTATGATATACATATCAATGGATTCTTTGTAACGAGCTATATATAAAAATATATTCATTATCAAAATTTTGAATTATTTCATCAAGCATTCTCCTTAAGATACATCAAAATGATAATATTTTATTCTACTCTTAAGAAAATTTAAAACACTAAAATCAAATTCCAATATAACTCTTAAGGAAAAGGTCAAGACGTTATTGTCAATGATACCAATATAGTTGTAGAGTTACTATAATGCAAAAAAATTGATGATATCTATAATACTTAGGATAAAAGAAGATAATGTGACATAGGAGTGTCTAACATTAACTCACAAATATACACTCATTGACATCGCACCAGTTTCATAAATTTGTTGGTATAAAATTTGGTTAAAAATTGATTAAAACATACTTAAATTTGAGTTTTTTGTTGTTTTTCCATCATCTGCCATCTTCTGCAACCATCATCGCTGTCATTAGTAGTTGTTGTCACCTATTTGAATCAAATCGAGCTCCCATGTGACCCAAATTGGCCCAAGAGCCTAGGCGATTTCTTTGCCCCATGCTAATCCATTACCAACTCTGACCCACTCGATCCACTTTAACTTGCGGTGACCTACTCCAACCCACCAGTCCTCGTCGACCTGTATTGTTTCGCCCAACCCACGCATACTCGAAAATCATGTAGCTCTGTTCATGTTGCTTGCTCTACCATTTTCACCATTACCAAATCCTAAAATACACAAACAGTTTGAGAACTACTTAACATTAAATAATTTTGTACCTTTTAAATTTATGGTTTTTTCATTTTTTTAAAAATTACTAATGAATCTTTTAGATTCTTATGAATAGAGATGTTCGCCATATTAAAAGGATAATTCTAAAATAAAATTTTATCTTCTTTGTGCGTTTTCATTTTTGTAAGCCAATTGTGTGCACTCGATTCTGGTTAGAAAGATTTCAACTTTTCTTCGTCTCGTGAGAGACAATGATCGAATGTAAGAGATATTCCACTAAAAGAGCTGGTAATCAAACCCTTGTGAGTGACAAGGATCGAAGATGAGAGATATTCTTTCATGAGAGTCAGTAACCAAACAAATTCTTATTTCTATCAACACTTGTAAGTCTTCACTTGCCTTTTTACTCTTTTGATTAAATCACCAAACCTCCATCCTCTTCAGCAAGGTTTTAAATCCTATCCTATCATCTTATTACCTCTTTAACCAAGTTTCTTACTAACCCAATTCATCACCACATTGCCATTTTCTATTTTTGATGGTCCACAAGTCAATTCCAATAAAACTATAAGATATCATCACAAAAAATATGTACTATTTCAATAACTTTTATTTTTTATATAGTAATTTAAAATTAGAATTATTTTTTCTATTAAAATACTCTACATAGGATTTGTTTTAAATTTTTTATTTTATATTAAAATTGGATGTCACAAGAACCACTTTACAAGATTATATATTTAATACTTAAAGTGCTTTCATTTACTCTACTTAATAATTTATAATATAATTTTAGATGTTAATCTTTGAACAATTTTAAAATATCACATATGTCATATAATCCTAATTAATGCATACTATCGTTTCACATTCATTAATAATTTAGTGAGCGTCTTCAACATTGTAAGCTCTAAAATAGATTCTGATAAAAATCTAAATTTATCCTGCATCACAAGGAGTGTGTTTTATTTTGCCAAGATAATCCTCTTTTAACTATCTAATAATACATAAAAGTAGTATAAAACAAAACAAACAATTAGGCAAGGATGACAATAAAAACACATTTACAAGTATCCACACACAACTCAAGATATATATGGAACATAAATCATAAGAATATCTCATACAGAACTCATCACAAAGCTCAACATAAACTCACTTATTCTAAAAGAATTATGTCACATGCTATTGGGATCTTCTATTCAGTGTGCAGCTGTCTTAACCTATAATATAATTAAATAATATGCAAAATAAGTTTAATAGATAAACTGATAGCTACAAGCAACAAAACATGATTGAAAATAATAAGAAAAAACTCATAAATAATAAAAGAGAAATAACAAATATGCATGACAACTTAGAAGTACTCAGAAACTTTTCACTTATATATAAATATGTCATATTCATTTTATATATATTTATGTCTTTCAACTTGTAATACTTTGATTTTTTATCAAGTCTTATTTTTATCATTTTTTTCCCTTGTTATCTTTTTATATTTTTAAAAATATAAGATTCTTATTTCTTTAATAACTAATATTCTTACTTTATAAGATCTCATATCATCACATATTTAAACTTCACATCTTGGCATATCATAACTAATTAACAATAAACATATCATCTCCACTAGCTTTCCTCACAAAGTATTAGTGATGACTAAGAATGAGATATGATTCCAATTCGATCATTAAGGCTCTTCACTAAGTTTTTGTAATAGTAGTTTCATCTTATTATATTGGATAACCATAAGATAATGTCATAGGAAAATCACTTTATATATTTATATCATAAGATATATCATAAAACTCATATAGCCTCATCATTATGATCATTACTTTTTATATTCATTAATACGTTTTTATTTCAAGTAATAATGTGATGTAGTATTATCATACCCAAATCAATGAATTTTAGAAGTACATAATAATAATTACTAATATGTAGTTATTTTTGTTTACTTATATCATTTATTTGAGATGATTCTTTTATCATCTTTTTGTTTTTAATTTCTTATACAAGCAAATAATGTATAATTTGTCATAATTTGTTTACTGTTCTAAGCATAAAATATTTATAATTATATATTATTGATGCAAAAAAGGGGTTTAAAAAATTTAAATAAAAACTTACTTAGGACAAAGATAAATAAGCTTGATCTGGCAAAGTTTTCAAATATGTTTAAGAGAGGATTAGAGCACACTTCGACGCGAATTAGCATAGTGCAGTGAGATTTTGGTTGAGAGACTTTAATTTGAGTTGTTGTGGGTATGTGATTTTATTGAAAGATGTCTCAACATGAGTGCGCTGCGGTCTCAAATGAGCTTAAGCCAATGCAGGTTGACTCAAGTAGACATGGGTTAATGCAAAGTCATAGTGGGTTAGAGTATGTAGGAACATGTCAGCACAAATTGGTGAGGTCAGCATGAGTCAACGTGGGTGGCATGTGTCAGCACGAGTCAACCAAGTTGACAAGGGTGGTGGTGTCTTTGTGGGTCGATGCAGATGGAGTGTGTCGGTGTTGGTCGATTGAGTCAATCCATGTCGATGCAGATTGATGTGAGTAAATATGGATTGATGTGGTTCGATTGCTTCCAAGCTTTCCTTAAGGTCATGCAAGTAGCTTTTGAAATGTTGTAGTCAAACATCATTTGAAATCCCTATTAAACTCGATCAACATTGTCAGCTCTCAAGAAGATGAAGGGTATTTCACAGAAAAAGAAAGTGAAAAAGTGGGAGACAGTATTATACAGCTAGGAAAGTGGTGAAGATACAAGATTGCTTTTGACAGCAAAGGAGAAAAGTTGGCCAAGGCTTTTATTGAACTAGGGAATCATGGATGTGAAGATTCCATCTTTGAGAGGTAGCTCGAATGCAAAAGATCCTAGGTGACGAGGTTGAAAGACATATAAAGGTCTTCTCATTAGCTTTTGTTTCTCCTCTTTTAGTTGGTGGTAGAGGAATATTATAGTGGTGTTTGGGAAATAATGACAAAACCATGTTAGATTCTCATTTCCCTTCTTTATCCAACATGGGAACCTTTCTTAAGGAACCTGGTAACGTGCGGTTAACCTTCCAACGTTTTTTTTATTCAAGCTTCCTATCATTTTTTTATTATGTTTTTTCATACTTCACTTATCTTGCTAAAACCCCCAATTTCTTATTCATTATTTTACTTTTTTTATTTTTTATATTTCTCTATTCTCATGTATAATAAGTCTATTCAACAATATGTATGTCAAATTTTAATGAATTATAGAGTATAAGACCTATGTTATAGAGTATATAACTTCGATCATAGGGATCAATTTCTGGTCGTGTACCTTCATAATAATTCTGTAAAGCATCCGCATAATTTCCTTTGAATTGAGCCGACATCCGTTACGGTCGTTCATTTTAGTAAAAGAATCTCCGTTTCAAAACTGTACGTGAGATTTTCACCTCATACGACTCCTCCCTTCTGTACCCCCTTCTTTGCATAGCATAGTACTTAGGTTAGGGTAATAATTCATGTAATCAAAATTTCACTATTCTTGTTATGAACTGATGGGAGCTGGTATTTTTACAAGAAATTTCTAGCCAGCCTCCCCCCAAGAGGTTTTTCTTAACATCAACTATCTTATTGCTAGATAGAAATGGTAACTCCAACAATTTCTTTGTACTCAACGCTTACGATTTCCATGAATTAGTCACTTCAACAACTTTGATGGTTATACAAATATCCAAAGTACAAATGAGATGGATCTTTGTTTTTCCAACCATTCTGTTTCGTCCCGATACAGATAAGGAAAGGGGTTATTTATAACAAAGTTTTCCTGTTGTTGATTCCTAAGTGTAGTGCTTTTTCCCTGATGTAACCTATTGGTTATTAGTATTAATGAAGTAGTACTTACCTCCAATATAGAACCTATAGATGTAACCTTTCACTCAATACTAAAATGGATGGATAATTGAAGAATCTAAGGCTGCATCAATCGAGGATACACGACAGAAGGAATTGCTTTATCTATGTCAAATTTTAATGAATTATATATCAAATTTTGATATGTTATGCACAATTTATGAAATGGAAGCTACTAAAGTTATTTTGCTTATTATGATTTGAATCTCAAATTCATTTCAAGCTAAACATAAATTGGGGACTATTCAAGAATTAATAACATATTTAACAACTTGAAGGATATTTTAGAGAAAATTTTATATTTCAATCAATGATCATGCTCTAAATTTATGCTTTTGAAATCAAGTTTTCTATGCTTAATTCAATTAGAGCAAAATGAGAGAAAAAATCTTACAAAAAACTTAATCAACACCATACTTTACTAGGCTTCTTCATGCTACAACTAATTCAAAGGTTCTGCTTAACATTCTATGATGGCCCCATTTTTTATAATTTTTTGATTATGATTCATCACTTACTATTAATGACTTATCATTATCACACATAAAACTTTTCTTAAATGACAACTTTATTTAAATAATAAGATAAATTGGTTTGTAGTAGTACATCAATATTTTTATTCATTTGTTCTTACATATTTTTCACTCAAACTTTTGTAATTTGGGGCTATCCTTAATAAGTGTAACTAAAAAAATATTAATAATAGGATGGTGAATTTATCATAAACTTAATAACTGTATCTATGATAATATATTAAGTAAACAGTTATATTATCTAAACTTTAGTTCATCTTTACTTAATGTGAATTTATAAATATAAGCCTCATGTTTAGCCTCAATTAGCTTAGGTATGACCAATTGACCCAACAGAATTCATTATCTTTTATTTTTTATTATTTAACCCAACGTGCTTACTCTTTATTGTCCTCCCGTTTTTCTTCTCTTAATAGAAAATAGCCTTTTTTACAAACTCCGAGGCAATTTAAATCAAAATAATATAAATTTTTACCTCATTTTTTGTAGATCTCCATTTCTTCATTGACAACAATTTCATGGTGTCCAAATAAAGATCTACATTTCTCTCTCACAGGCTTTTCTTGCTCTCTCTCTATCTTCTTTAAGCTAATTGATAAGCTAAAATTGGCATTACAAAGCTTTAGACTATATTCTAAATTTGTTTTTAAGAAAATGGTATAGTGGCAATGAAGTCATTATTGTGGCCCCCTAAGCTTAACTCGTTTTCCTTAAAGAGTAATAATTAGTGTAAACCAATTGTCTATGAAAGAAAGAGAGTTGAGGGATTTGGGAAATTTTAGTTCATAATAGCTTTTCAAGATTAGCTTTTTGAAAAGTAATGTTTTCTTTTTAAAACTTGAGATGTCATAATGTTCTGTTTGTAGTCTTACTTCCTTGGCTTTAATTCATTTTAGTGGTTCTTCGAAAGATTGCTAGCCTCCTTTAGAATGTTTTCTTGATCTAAAGAAAAAGAGAAGTTATCACTTTTACCTTTATCTTCTTCTTAAGCTCAAGCCATAACCCTAGATTCTCTTTCTCCTCCATTTCCTCTCATCTCCTCGTAGTTGGATTCCCAAGCAAGCAACAACAACCATTAGATCCTTATCTCTAGTAGCTTAATTAAGATAGCAACGAAGGATAAATAAGCAACTTACCCTTAGTATTATAAGTTTATTGCCTTTCTTTTAAATAAGAAAATTTTTAATTGTTATTTAACTTAAGAAAAATTACAACAATTTTAATTGAATTTAAAAAATTAAAAAAATTATACTTATAAATTTCTTATGAATAATTCTTTTCAATGATATATTCAAAAATATTTTGACACATACATCGAGATGTGACTAAAATTAACCAATTTAAATAGACCTATAAAAAATTCAATATATTTGTATATATTAAAATACCAATATTACGTATTCAAATGCATCAATTTAACATATTATACAAAATTAAAAATTTAAACTATCATAAAATAATTATTAAATGATATCTTAAATCGAGAAATAAGATAAATAGTGACTCTTAATAAACTTTTAGATAATTAGTTATATAAATAAATAGTCTCACATCATAAATAGAATAAAAGATTTTTAATTTATGAACATGAAATCACAATCTTAACTTTTATGTACAAAATCTGCTAAACTAATACGTGACTACAAAAAGAAGAAAAATATTACCTTGATATAGTTTTGTAGAGCTAATGGTGATGATAATTAAGGCAATAAAGACATTTTTACCATTATGTTGGTGTAATAATTGATACTAAGCATTTGTCACACATGTAATTTTCTAGAGTGTATAAAATTATTAAAATAACTAAACTTAAGATTAAAAAATTTATAAGTTGAGGCATTGTTGCTTATAAGATGGGAGATAATGTGTCATCAGTTAAACTATATTATATAGTAAAATTAAAATATATAATATAATTACACAACATTACGTAGTTTATAATAACATAATAAAAAAATATAGTATTTCTTAGCATATGGATTATACCTATAGAATTTATACATTAATAAAATATGTAGTAGAAGCATACATCTTATAAAATTTGTTTAAATTAAATTTTTAATATTATTTCATGTAAAAATATTCAAATATAAATATTTTTTCTTAATATATCAAATATCTAAAATATTGAAAATTAGAAATATATTTTTAATATGTATTTATATATATTATAAACATTCTATTAAAAATTGTTTACTCCGAGGTGTGGTTTTAAAAATAACAACTAACATTAGAAGCAAGCGGTAGTTGAGAAAACTTAATGATATAATATATAACTAGTTTATAAATATTTTTAAACACATAATATAATATGTGATAAATATCGCATGTTTTATCTTATCTATATCAAAGTATTATGTATTTTTTATTTTATGATAAATCATAAATATTATATATTATCTTTTATTAATATATAATATTTTATATTTTTAACATTTTGGCATATTATCACACAAGTTATATAAATAATGATCATCAACTTTTAGACAAATTATGTCAACCACATAAGACTCACACATATAATTGACATTATCACTTATTTGATTGATGATGTTGACCAAATATGCTTATTTTCAATCATTAAAGTTCATAAGTTAAGTCATTATTACTAATAAGATGGGAGATAAAGTGTCGGCATCTAAAATTTAAATTATATTATATATTATAATTTAAATATATAATTTGATTGAATAACATTATATATTACATAGCAGCGTCATAAAAAATATAATATTGCTTAACCTATGGATTATACCTATAAAATTTATACATTAATAAAAATATATAATAAAGTCATGCATCTTATAAAATTTATATAAATTAATTTTCTAATGTCATTTCATATAACAATATTCAAATATAAATATATTTTCTTACTATACCAAGTATTTGAGATATTGGAGATTATATTATATAAAAAATAGATTATATTTTAATATATGTTATATATGTATATTCTATTATAATTATTTATAATGAGATATGATTTTAAAAATAATAACAAACATTAAAAACAAATAGTTGAAAAAACTTAATTATACAAAATATAACTATTTTATAAATATTTTTGAACATATAATATAATATATTACAAATTTCATATATTTTATCTTATCTATATCAATCTATCGTATAGTTTTGACTTTATAATAAATCATATATATTATGTATTATATTTTATTAAAATATAATAGTTTATATTTTTAATATTTTCATATATTATCACATAAGTTGTACAAAACAATGATCATCAAATAATTTTAGTCAAGTTGAACCAATCAATATAAAAAATCAAACCAAATAAAAAATTTAAATATTATTTAAAAATCAAATTAAATCAAAAAAATTGAAGTTCTTTTTTAGAATTTGATCAAATTAAGGTCAAAACAATAAAATGGAATGGATAAACTATAACTCTAAATTAAAAAAAAAAAACGTAAATATACATGACAACTATTTTTCTTCCAAGACATTTCTATATTGCAGATATTTTTATAAACTAGTTTTGAGTGATGAGTGATTATTGTTTAGTTAGTTTTATTCCCGCGCATTATTATTCGAGAGCCGAATTCGATGTTTCTCTCCGAACCGGACCGAGGCCAGCCGCCGGCCGTAGATTTTTACCTAAACAACCCCAACAATACGAATTATTAAATGGTAAATAATTACATTATATAATCTCATAAAATCCTCTCCCCTCTCTCTGGTCCCCGCTTCGCGCCTCAGTGCTTACAAGCTTCAACGTCCTCAGGGGTCTCTCTCCCTCTCTCTCTCTCTCTTTCTCTCTCTCTCTCTCTTGCTCTGGTTCTCCCTCTGTGGTCCTTCCAGTACTGTTAAGGGTTGGAAGAGTGACGATTATTGGTGAGAACAGATGTGATGAGAGGATATGGCGTACCACAATCACCTGACGCAGGAGGAGATGACGCCGTTGCCACAATACGCCGAACACCAGATGGGCGATCACCCGAACGCCGTTATCCGTTCCATTCCCACGCATGACCATCTCGTTCCTCGCCCAATCCCCGCGGTAGGGAACCCGCCGTCGTCTTCCTCAACGTCTCCCGCCTTCCGGGACCGCACGTGGCTTAACAGCTCCCTCCTCCGTTCCCCAGCACACCACCACTTCTCCGACGGATGCTTCCTCCATCTTCAGACAGCGTCCAACGCCTCCACATCCCCCACCGTCGCTGCCGCCGCCGCCGCCTCATCGAACGGTCGCTGGCTCCCTCACAACGCAAACGACTCGATGATCGCACCGGTGATGTCGGATCCAGATGCTGTCAACGGGGATGCTGTCGCCGACAGAGGCAACGGAGGAAGGGAGCAGCCTCCGGCGGTGGAGGGGACGTGGAGGAACGCGAGGTACAAGGCAGAGATGCTCGCGCACCCGCTCTACGAGCAGCTGTTGTCGGCGCACGTGGCTTGCCTGCGAATCGCTACGCCGGTGGACCAGCTGCCGCGGATCGACGCCCAGCTTGCGCAGTCGCAGCACGTCATCGCTAAGTATTCCTTACTCGGAGGCAGCCCTGCTTCGCAGATGCTTGCCGGCGACGACAAGGAGCTCGATCAGTTCATGGTTAGTCTCCTCTCTTTAATTGCTCCAATCTTCCATTTCGTATTGATTGTTTATGAGCTTCGATTCAATTGATGACCATTTTAGGGATTGAGCTCTAAGAATTTTAGATTTTGAAATAGTAAAGGAGATCGTATCGCTGGTCTCCATTTGTCCTCTTCTGTAGAGAGGAGAATACTTTATTAACTCAGCATTGGGGCGGGATGGGTACACCATAGGCCTGGCTTCTTGCTACAAGTAAAGAGGTATTTTAGGCACTGGACCACCATAGGACGTCTGCAACACTCTACAAATGTTGCTTTCATGTTTAGCATTGGGCTTCATTTTACCGCATGAATAAACTGCTTACTGCCACGCTCTGATGCACCTCGTAAACTGAGAACGTAAAAATGAGAGGTTCTTTATGCCAAAAATCTAATGGCAAAGCTTGTTTACAAATTCTTTTTGTTAGATGAAAAAAATGGCATGTTCGATCTTTTATTGTCCAGGTGACTCTTAAGTACTTGAGAGGGAATCTTTGATATAAAAAAGATACCAAAACACTAGCCCACAACTAGTAAAGAGAATGATAACTCATTCATAATCATCAATTATGTCTCATTTGTTTTTGGCAATTGTGAGTAGATCGAAATGAGATTACAAGATAATGAAATTAGAATGTCTAGTAAGAATATGATAAAGTTTGGAAAATATAATTAAAATATAAAGTTTGATATTATTTTTTTAGAAAAGAATAGACTAAAATCATAAAAATTGTAGGAGTTTGGAACCGTTAAGATTTTTTTTTTTATTTTTTTAAAACATGGGGCTCACTTCCAAGATTTGGGTGTTGCATATGATCTTAGTTATGTAATTCCTGAAAAACAAAAATAAATCAAATTTTATTTTGTAATTTTTTATATTTTAAAAATAACGTCCCACTTGCAATGGGGTCTGGGTCAAATGGTAGTTTTAGTTGATCCAATTGTTATGACTGAATCTCAAAAAAATTAACAAACCATAAGATGCTTTGTCCAAAAAAATTATTTTTGGAAATTGTAAAAAACATTATTTCCAACTCATTGGGAATAATGTTAATTGAGGGGACAATAGAATCAAGAATAGAAAATGTGTAAGCAAGATTAAAGATGCCAAATCCTTTTTTTTTCATTTTTCTTCTTGTAAAGTGGGGACTTCTTCAATGGAGGGTAGGTAGGTTTTTAAGATGTCATATTATTAAAATATTAGGATTTTTTAATATTAATTTGAACTTAAAAAATTTGATATATTAATATTTCATTGGATAATTTATTTTCAAATTTATCTTTTAATAAAAATGATTTTCAAATAATCAATTATTCATAAAATTTGAAAGTGATGAGAAGAGACAGAAAATTATGTACTTATGATTAAAAGAAAATAATTATGTTTTTTATTATTCATAAGATATTTATAATAAAATATTATAGTTCATATCTTATTCTATTTTTCTCATCTTTTCAATTATTTGGATTATTTTCATATGAAACTGAGTGATTACCTAAGTCATTTTTTTGATTTAACACACGTATATACTAGTATATTGTTTCTCACATGTCATGATTGAGTGAATACAATTAGGACCCTCCTATTTCTTGAAGAGATTATCATTTTGTTCAGTTTAGTCCTTACTGCTAAAGATACAGACGTCATAGAATCTTGGTTTGATGGTTTGTTTTGACTGTTTGCATATAATGTCATTCACTTCTGCTTCATAAACAGATGGTAGACTTCTGTTATGTGTACAACTATCTTTTTCTAAAACGAAGCCTTGAGAATTATGACTGATGGACTGTTATGTTGTTTAATTAATAAATTTTGTATTTTTGGCTACTCACGATGATGCCCAAGTAATTGATGTTAATATTCTTATATTTACTGAGCACACCACCGTGCTCATGAAGTGAGAAAAAACGTGCCTTGTATGTTTCAGC
Organism: Vanilla planifolia; assembly: GCA_023846275.1. NCBI lineage: Eukaryota > Viridiplantae > Streptophyta > Magnoliopsida > Asparagales > Orchidaceae > Vanilla > Vanilla planifolia. The sequence continues at coordinate 41,335,222 of CM043875.1, read as the reverse complement.
ACTTTCTAAGCAATTCGATTGTCTCTCATTGCAGCAACTGTTGTAAGCTAATAATGAACGTAGCTCTAATTTAGGATTTTTCAATTTGTCCAGACACACTATGTATTGTTACTCTGTTCCTTTAAAGAACAATTGCAACAGCATGTTCGTGTGCATGCAATGGAAGCAGTCATGGCTTGCTGGGAGCTGGAGCAATCGTTACAAAGTTTGACTGGTATGTCTATGCGACATTTATTGAAACTACATCTATGAGCAACACGTGTAATTCACTTTCTTTCTATTGGTAAATTGCTTTCAACATTTAACTCCTGGACTTTCTTCGTTTTGTACCTCTTAGGAACAGGCTAAGTCATATCAGTCATTAATTTCTTTCCTACACTTGTCATCTAAACAAAAGGCCCATAGAGATTTGTCATTTTGGCTTGTGTTGGGAATTGCATTGAGGGATTTTTTTAATATTACTTCTATCTCCTTGTTGCAATAAGAGACAATCTCTTCTAGCTTGTGACCCAATGACCTGGTTACATGGATTTTAGAATACCTAGCTAAATAAACTAAAAATAACTTATGATTTAGCATATATTCTATATGAGAATACTTGCTACCAAGTATACAAATTTTGGCACTAATCATTTTTCATTGTAGATCTTGCACCAATGGTTTCATGATGAAGCCACTCATTGGAGCAACATAAGTCTCAAGGTTACTATGTAGAAACTTCATCATCTATGATAAAATTAATAAAGTAGAGAACAAGAAGAAGAGCAATCAATGGAATTTAGCAAGAGAAGAATCCAAGAGGGCAAAGGGCAAAAGAATAGAAAAAAAAGGATATGATGGTAATATAATAGAAAATTTTTATCTTTATTTTTCCAATGGTCCATGAATAGTATTTATATGATGTCATTATTGGTTGTCCTAATCATTGTTGTGCACATCATGCACTTAATATATTTATTCCTATCATTAGCAAAAGCTAATGTGGTATGTACCCTTACATAATTTTGCTTGCAGTGAGATTGCTTGGATGCCTTAGCTACATTCATATTCAATGACTCTCTTGTGAACACAAAACCCTAATAATGCCTTCTTGCAAGTCTTCGAGAGCATAAGCGACATGTGATTTCCATCTTAAAGGGTAATTTTGGACAACTAGCTTATGTTGAAAATTCAAGAGTTATCTCATAAACATGGTGCAAAAGAATGATGCCACATTTCCTCGACAATTCGCAAAGCAATATTTTCAATGGCTCCTCTAAGGTGGTTTGAAACTTTTTATAATGCAATTCAGCTACCCATGGGTGGTGCATTCCTCTTTGTTGGCCTTTCTTAAGGTTGTTTCTTAACCTAAGAATCCTATCGACCTTGTACACTCTGTTGCAATTATTGTCATAAGAGACAGAAGTAACCATCTCCCCTTGGTCCTCACAATTTCCTTAAATCTTATCTTGCTAACGTGCAATTATTGATATCATTGGAAGCTAATCCCATCACCTAAAGTATTCATTTAGATTGACTTGTGTTGCCTTAAATTCTCTATTAATCTAGAGATCTAAAATCATATGGGTCTTGATGGCTAATTTTACCCCTTTTCATCTTCTTGGGTTCCCTTTGTTATAGGATTGATTAAGTTTGACTTTGATGATCTACTTTAAATGAGTGGAGTTATAACACATAAGACTAAAAAAGGTAAGGAGTGATCAGTTTGTGATGTTATCAAGAAAAAATTATGGAACAAAGAACTGCTCTTAACAAACTTTTAGGTTGAGGGATATAAGAATAAATAGTTCAACATAGGCTATGAAAAGATGATTCTGAGCTTTATATATAATATTATAATTCTAAGATGTCGAGACATCTTTTGGAGACAAAAATTATTTGGGTCGAGATAGGATGACTAAGGGGATAATATTTTGACATAATAAGACCAAGTTGTCACAAAAGTGATAGGCGCTAGATAAGTTATGGATTATATCTAACTATAATAGGATTCTCTTAGTGTTTGGGAGGTGAATCCACTCTCATGTTGTTTAAGCAATTGAGAGGTGTCTAAAAGGTAACCCCTGTTGCATATAAGTGTCTATCTTGAGATCAACTTTATTTTAATGATTGTTATCATCCATTGGAGCTTTAAGGGCACCCATTTTGGTGAGATTGCTTTGAAAATAATGCACATTGTCTTTTTTTTATAGCTTTATGTTTTCACATGTATATAAGAACATTGATTGGTAGTGATTTTGGTGGCAAGTGGGGTTTCTTTTGATGTATATTATAAGATAGGGGTACATCCATTCAAAATATTTTTTATATGATTCTAGATAAGAACCATTATGTTATAGTTAGTCACTTTTAGTTTGTTATATATGGGCCATAATTAGTTTTTAGAAAAAAGGTTTGTAGAAATCTAAATTGACATTATGAAACTCTTTTGATGTACCTTTGGCTCTCTTAAAGCTCGAAACACTTGTGAAATATGAAATTTCTAGAAATACTTGAAGCTCTCATGCATGGATGTGTCATTCTACTTGTGTCATCAACATTATCTATCAAACTTTGACATTGCCATGTTTTCATCGACCATGCCCAACATCATCAAAATCATCCTACATTGATAATACAAGCTTTCTAAAAGTGAGTGCATTGGATATGAAAGCATTCATAGACCACTTCACGACACCATAAACAACTTGTAATAGCCATATCGCCATCTAAATCATTTATTCATTTATTGGATTACCAGATTGGATGATATCACTTTGATATCATCTTGTGGTGCTCATGTGTCATCTCAGCTATTTTATTTCTTACTTTAAACTTTATTAAATAAATATATTGTGGCATAAATATTTTCTTTCTTTTAAAATATATAATCAGGTAATTTTTAGAGAACTAAAAATCATAGTCATTGCTAGTAAACCAAACTATTAAGTTTTCGTTGAAATAAGACAAGCCAATTTATTATAACTATTACGATGGAATAAAAAAAGAAATAAATACCAGGATTTGCATTGTGCTAACACTTATTATAAAACCAAAGGTTCTAATCTTTTTACATTACTTTGCAAATGTAATCCAAGCTATGATCTTAATAGTATTATCTTCACTTATTGCTTCCTTGGAATCTCGTAATGTGCATTTGATTTACCCAAGTTTAGTCAACAATAACATGCTCAATAAAGAAATCTATGTAGTAATGCATATAAGTCAATACAAAATTAGATAATGTCGCATATTGAGCCTATAACATATTTATATGAAAGGAATGAAAAATAAGCATTGTTATGATAAAACTAGTGACTAATGTATATGCAACATGCAATTTTTTGAACCTTTATTTTTTAACCATTTTTATCTTTTTATTTCTTTATTTTATTTCTAATTGATCACTTGATCATTTTCAATCCTAGAACTCATTCCATATGATTCCAAGCCTATATCACCAATATTTAAGCTAATCAATTCAATTCTCTCATCTCTAATTACATTTTACAGATTCTATCTGGCTTAAGTTACAGCTTTTATGAGACTCCTTGACTTGAACTAGTATCCTTTATGACTCGTCTTTTTTATTAGAATTTTTTACCATAATCGTTCAAAAAACATGCTTTCTTAGAAAACCATTTTGTTCTTTTTTTATTACAATCATGATTTTTTTTTGTTGCATGTACCGTGCAATACATGTGATTCTTGTGCAATATAATAACGCATCATATAATCATAATGGATTATATTGCAAAAAAAAGACCAAATAAAATGAACCTATCCAAGAATTTCAACCATAGAAATAAAAATAAGACATAATTTACAGCACAACAAAAAGAAATCAAATGTACAATGAATTACATAGTCTTCATACTTTATGATATCTGATAATGGATAAATATTAGGTTCCTTTTTCCCTTGTTTTCATAGTTTTCTCCAAAATTTCTTCGTATATCCAACTCCTTTCTTTTTCACAAGGCTGCTCAACGTTTCCTTCCCCTGGAGGGACTGTTGCACTTCTTTTATTCCCTTCATGAATTTTCACACTTGCACATATGTTAGGGACCAATCCGAGCAACTATATCTCTCTTGTGGTTAAGATTTAGGGTTGGTTAAAATAATAATAATAATAATAATAAGTTAATTAATATCTTATAATAATTTATATTTTTTGTGTTATTCAATCTAGACAATTTCTAAAATTTATTAAATGAATTTTAAAACGAGCTCATCCATGAGCCTTAGATTTCAAATCAATTTTGTAATTTTTTTTATATCATTTGATAGTTTAATAATTTTTTTAATTTTAAACATTTGTTTAAAATATTATTTTTCTTATTAAGTTTTACTCTCTAATCTTAAGATTGAGCCACATTCTATTTTTACAATATTGATACTATTGATTTTAAATAATTTGCCCTTCTATATTTATGGTTATTCTCCATAATTTTAAAGGTTGTACCTCAATTTGATCAAGAATACAAAATTTATGAATAATATAAAAATTAAAATTGTGAAATAATATATTTGGTTCTTTCTAAGGAAGTTAAAATTTCCTCATTCAACTCAAATTGTGATCATTATAATTTTGTTAAATTTTATGTTGAATAAATTAAATAATTAAAAATAATTATTTAATTGATCTCATAGCTTCGGAATATTACCCAACTTGTTTGCCATCCTCAAGTGTTAAGATGCTCTCGTTGATAATAAAAACCAACATATTTAGTTGTAATCAACCTATAAACCAAAACCAAATTCTGTTGCACAATTGTAACCACTTGGAGCATCTTCATTTTATTGCTGGTGAAATTGTAATCCTAAACTTTCTAAAAGATGCTGGAAAGTAATCTAATATACAAATAACCTCTTAGATTATACAAAATTGAAGTCAGATTCTTATCCTAAAACATCACAACACTTCACGTGGAAGGAGGGACCAATATCATGCCACATTTTGAAGCACATCTCAAAGAAGTTTTCCCAGACAAAGAGCTAATTTGAGTGTTATCTTTTTTTTATCTATTACTTTGTCCCAAATAAAACATCAAAATATGTTGCTAACAAAGACGTCCTAGTTCTGCTTTGGGTTTGTAGTGAATTTTTTATTATCACATTATAAGTTGTTTTATTAAAGGGAAAAGTAACCCAGTAAATCCTATAGTTTAATTCAGTTATGTTCCATTTTGAATGTACTATATTTTATTTAGCCTTTTGAAGTTTGGTTTTGTTTGATTAGAGAACCATTAAAAATGTCATCTAAGTGATCCATGCACACCCAAATAACAATTTGTAGTATTTTTTATACTTTATACGAGGAATTAAGAATTTAGGAGTTTTTGTATGGGTTATTGTACTTCAACTATCAAGCTTCTTAAACTTCGATCAAGTTTGGCTGATTTTCTACTTTTATTGCTGAAGTCTTCGGTTATTGATTATCCAAAGTACCCTCAAACTTTTTCATTTCTCCTTTCTCTAAAAAAATACATATGAATCAACCTTAAATTAAAAATAACAGGAAAAGTGTAAAATTCATGAAGCTTTACTCCTTAAACTATAATAATCCAAAAAACATTGCCTTGTTGGAAGTTCTAAATTGTATTTTCTTCTTGCCATTTAGGTTTCTTTGAAACTTTATAGCAGACCTTGAAATCCATTTTTGGCAGGAACTTATGTATCCTGTCCTTCTCTTTTCTTTGAGTTTTTTTTATTAGAAGCATCCATTTGGACTGGCCTCTTCTTTTTGGTTTGAAGTCTTCATTTACTTCAAAATGTAATAATGGCAGGTGTATCCCCTGGTGAAGGAACTGGTGCAACCATGTCAGATGATGATGATGAGCAAGAAGACAGTGAAGCAAACTTCTACGATGGAGGCTTGGATGGTCCTGACATGGGTTTTGGACCCCTCGTACCAACCGAGAGTGAACGATCCTTGATGGAGCGCGTTAGGCAAGAGCTGAAGCACGAATTGAAGCAGGTAGATACCTTAATAACTTTCATTTAGATTATAATTGTTTGTTGACCTGTGTTTTTTATCTTTCAGGGATACAAAGACAAGATTGTGGATATAAGAGAGGAAATACTGCGTAAGAGAAGAGCAGGAAAGCTCCCAGGTGATACCACCTCTACTTTGAAGGCATGGTGGCAATCCCATTCGAAGTGGCCTTATCCAACGGTGAGCAAAATTATATCTATGCTTATTTTAGGTTTGTTCCAATTTGTGATGTAGTACCATTGCTTAGTTTTGTGATATTACTATGCTATTATAACATTATTTAAATATGTTAATATTTGATTTGATTGTTGGAGGAAATTAGTATTTATTTCACACAACAATTCAAAAGATTACATATTCTTTATATAGAGCATGTGCCAATTATTTACTAACTTCTAATATAATATAGTCACTACTCAACAACTAATTAAGTACCCTAAGACTTGGTCAATTGAACAAACTATCATTTGAAAACAATACTTAGTCAAATGAATATAACTTAACCCTACATTCTTTTCCTTAAACTAAAAAATCTTCAAATATTTAGTTTAATAGACATCCTTTAAACTACATCTTTTGAAGATCATACACCAAGTAGCTCTCTTAGTTTCTAAAATGTAGGCAATTAGAAGGATTTGGTCAATATGCCAGTAATGTGATCTTCACTTTACCAATAAACAAGATCAATATATCCATCCTTAGTGTGGTCTCATAAGAAGTGATATTTTATATTTATATATTTCTTTCTTACATAAAATGCAAGATTCTATAAGAGCTTAATCATTGAATTATCATCACAATAAATTAGAGTCAGTCCTTATATGAAATGAAACTCTTCTAGAATCTTCCTCAACCATTGCAACAACAAGCTCAGTTTTAGTGGTTGAAAATGTGACAATGGTTTGCTTCTTTGATAGCAGTCAAATAGTTCCATAACCCAATATGAAAGCATACCATAATGTGCTTTTATATTATCTTGGTCTCCAACATAATCACTTTCTATAAAGTCGAAAAAGTTAGATATTTCGCCTTTCTTGTAGAAGAGTCCACAACAAGTTGTGCCATACAAATATTGAAAGATTCTTTTTGTAACTAAAATATGTTATCTTCTTTGGGCATTCCATGTATCTCTTAATAAGACTTATATTATGCATCATGTTAAGTCTTATAACTATCAAATAAAAGCTCCCTTAATTTGTTTGTAAAGAGAGTTATCAATCTTCCTTCTTTCAAGATCTCAAACAAGTTTCAAACCCACTTTAGTAAGTGTGCTAACAAAGTTGCATTTTTTTCATTTGAAACTTGTCCAAAATTTTCTCCACATACTTCTTTTGAAAAATAAAAATTCAAATATAAAAATTGTACCACTTCAGTGCTCAAAACGTAATACATCTTTCTAAGATCAGACATATCAAATTTGAAGATAAAAAAATTTTAAATTTGTCAAATATCATTTCTAATTAAGATCACCAACATAAAATTAGACAACAAATATCTTTCTTTTTTCACAAATTTTAATAAATAATGTATATTCATAAAGATATTTTTTCTAAATCCTTTCTTCAAAAAATAATCATTAATGATATGTCTGCAAGGTGTTCTCGACTCGAGTCATCGTTAGTAGACATTTTTTATAGTAATAGCAGTTGGAAGTGAAAGCATGAATATGGCTAAGAGCAAAGGAAGAAGGAGCAGAAGAAGAGTACTTTTGTCACAATAGATAATTTTTTCAAAAAAATTCCCTACGAAGGATCTCTAAATTTTACAAAGTTTTGATTCCCAGAACTCATTCCATAAAACGTTTTTTTCAAAAGTCCTCGCAATATTTCTAAATTCTCTCTAATTTTTTTTCTAGACTATTCTTCAATCTCTTTTCTTGTTTTATTTCCCAATATTTTAGATTAAGTGAACTTGGAAGTGATCTCCTAATCATAAATCATTTAATTTTGAAATTCAAGTCCCATTGAATTTTTTTTGTTATACTGATGTTTAGTTGTCTTCTTTGGAAGGATGAGACTTTCATCTATCTCATAAAATTGTTTCTTCAATTTTATTAGCAACACAAAGTTTTGATAAGTATTTGTTAACCTTTTCAATTGTTCAGCACTGACATCATCTTTTATGAATGCTTTTTTGTCTCCTTCCAGAAGAAAATGTTGTTCATCCTTTGTGAATCAATATTGTTGTGCTTGTCGATAATAGTCAACATCTCAACCCTCAAGTAAAAATTTCTCAGTATAATATGGCAGATGCCTAGAGATACTACACAGATAACCTGATTAATGTAGTTTTTTTGTGATAGCAAACTTCATGTTGCATTGTTTTGTAACTCTCTTTTCGAAGTTATTATGAATTCACTCCAAATAATAAGGCATTTGATGTGGTATAGTATCCAAATTTAGCCTTTTCACTAGACTTTTGAATATTAGGTTTTTTTCGTTTCCAGTATCAATGATATCATTGGTAAGCTCTTTCTTTACTTATAATCAGATAATAAATATTTCTTTTTTTTCTTTCATTTTATGTGATCTCCTTTAGAGTTACTATAAGAGAAAGTTTCACATACTTGTGAAGGAGTCTGTTGTATATTTTCAATCTCCATTATAATAAGTACTTTGTCATTTTTAAACTTTTTTAGAAAAAGTTTATGATGCAAGTTCCAGCATTTATCTTGTACATATCTTGTCTAATTGTAGTGATCACAGTACTTCTGATTTTTGTTGTATATTGTAATCTTAATGAGCTTTGTTGGTGAATATTCATTCTTTTGTTACTAATTCTCAAACTTATACTCAAATCTCCTGATATTTTGTCTTTCAAGTTTTATCTCTTTGTATTTATTTTTCTTTTCATAGTCATAGTAAATGTATTAGCTTGCTTAAAAGAACGAATAGAAAAAAGGCATAATTCGATTTCAATAGGATAATATATGCCTATAACATACTTTTATAATGTATGCATTTCTTCAATAGCTATTCTCAAACTTATGGTTTGTTGTCAGAATTATGTGGTATATATTTGCACCATTTATCCTTATCAATATCACAGACTATGCTATTTTTTCCATCTTTCTTTCATATAATTTATGGGATAAAATTCTTCTTGAATTACTTGTTTAAGTTGACTCTATTTCACTTCTATAACAGTGTCATTTTTTAGGTGAGCATTTCACTATGCTAACACATGACTCATCATTTTAAGTCAAGCATATGTCATTTTGTCTGATAAGTAATCATACAGAGAGAAATATGTCTTCAGTCGTTCCAACCAAATATCTAATTTCTCTACATTTATTGTACAATCATAATTTGATAATTTAAGTGTGACATCTATCTTGAAAGGACCATGCCAATTGTCATGTGTAGAAAAAGTGAGATTGATGTCATTTTCATCTTTATCTCTAACCATTTTGGAAGTATTATTTAATTTAGAATTTCTTAGATTAAAAATATTTTCTTTTAACGAATTGTCTTTTGAATTCATCATAAAAAGGGATTGAGATTTTAATATTATCTTGATTAAAACTTACACTTATTGAGTTAATAGAGATACCGATGCTTAAGCTTAATAGTGTTATAGTCCGCCTAGTCACCTCGACTAAAGGCTTCCCTATATCTTGATTTCCTTTTGTGGCTTGCTCATCAACTTCTTTCATTTTGGTTAGTGCCATCGACATAGAATCAAAGTTCTCTGATAACAAAATAATATGATTTGTTTGTGAGGTATTCTTATATGGAGTCCTTGTCAGTAGACCTTTTTTAGAGTAGTCGCAATCTGAGTGGAAGCCTTAATATGGTTAGGAACAAATAAAGAAGGAAAAGAAGAAAAATACTTCTGTCACAAAGGATAATTTTCTTAAAAAGTTATTGTACATACTTCTTTTAAAAAATAAAAATTCCGATTATGAATTGTCACTTTAGTATTAAAAAAGTAATGCATGTTAGATATATCAAATTCAATTATAACAAAAAATTTAAATTTGTTAACTATGGCACTATTATTTCTAGTAATAATAAGACCACTCACATGGAATTACACAACAAATATCTTTCTTTTATCACCAATTTTAATAAATAATGTATATTCATAAAGATATTTTTCCTAAAATCACCAAGCTTCACACAGTTAAGAGATTGTTCAATAAGACTTGCTCCTAGAGGTCTTCATGCAAGAGTGCCGATTTCATATTCTATCAGAAGATAGACCATGAATATTATGTTGTTAATGCAATCACCATTTTGATCATTTCATATCTTGCAATAGAAGTAAAAACTTCTCTATAATCCGCCCCAAACTCTTGTTTATAGACTTAGCTACTGCGTGCACCTTAGTCCTATTGTTTTATTTTGTGGAATAACATGGTCTGTTTAATTAGGCATGTCTAACAAAATGAATTAAAAGGTTTGACAAGGCTCTTTGCATTAACTGGAATACAAATTTCTTCTACGAATTAGAAGTTTTTGAGATTAATAAATGTCTTTCCTCATACCTATTGGAAGTCGGATCAAAGTCTATTTACAATTTAAAAACTTAGGCTCATTTAGTATAGTACTGTTCTTGTTCTTACTAAGATCAAAGAGCCAAGCAAGGTTATGAGTTCTACAACCTCTCATGCGAGCTTGAGTGATTCAAGATGAGCTCAAATTAAGTAGTCATAATAGGAGTAAATCGATTCCTTTTCACATAATAATTGGGTTTCATCCTAAAGTCATTTAAAAACAAAATCCATAAAGCACTATTTGGAAGATTTAGTTACTTAGGGTTTGTACCTTTTGATTACTTAATCCAATCACAGGCAAAACAGTAGAAGAAATATGTCAGTTTTACAGCAGACTGAACTGCCGGTATTCTTTCTTCTAAACTAGGAGGACGACAAGGCAAAACTAGTTCAGGAGACAGGTTTGCAACTAAAACAGATCAACAACTGGTTCATCAACCAAAGGAAGCGAAACTGGCACACCAATCCTTCTTCATCCACTGCATCTAAGAGCAAGCGGAAAAGGTTGGGTTTTTCTTTTTTATATGCTTTGCTTCAGCAATTGGTCATCTTCAAGCACTCCACTGCCTACTTGAACTGATAAACATTTTGAATGCAGGTGATAAATTACAACATTAATACAACAGATTGTGGAAAGAATCATCGCTTAGAAGCAAAGGTATACAAATTATTAATATGATTACAAGGTGAGGGGTTGTTCTTCAAGCAGCTGAATGTGAATGATGTGTTGATGGAGTGTTTAGCTTCAACTTGTTGATTCAGCCTTACGTGTTTTCTTTTGTTTTGGGGTTAATTAAATTGATAAATGTTTTATTTTGGTACTCAGTATATTTTTGACAAAAGAGATTTGTGTGGTGTAATATATTGTTTACAGCAGGTTTACCAATGAAGGAGTGGTATATCTAAGCAATTCCTTGGCGTTCACTTTGCTGATACTTCTATTCATGGAGGAACTATCTGTTAGTCATGCTTTTGATTTCACTGCTTCCTTTACTTCATCAATTAAGAACACTTCCTGCTTCCATTTATTCATATAACTGTGTGACATGCCATTTCTCAGGAGTTGAAGAAACTGCTATAGTGAGGTATTGTTCAGAAAAAAAATCACACCATCATAATGCACATGATTTATCTTAGAAAATTCTATGAAGAAAAAGAAAATCTTGTTGGTATGGTGACATAATGAGTGATTTTGATAAATAAACAAGAGTTTAGATTTTGATAGGGCAACAAAAACATGGTGATTACCACCAAATAGGATGTAGAACAAGAGAGAAAGTGATAGGACATGAAAGAGGGCTTAGGGGAAAACAAAGACACAATAAAATATAATCATACTTTTTTTTTTTGGTAATTTGGAGTGCACAACACACAACCAAGTAGAGAGATTGCTTGGTATTAATTGTGGTAACTTTGCAAGTGGAGGATATTTAGAGATACATAAGATATATAATAGCTTCATTGTATTCTCTTGTAATTGTCATTGAAAACTTTGAGCATGTGCTTTAATAAGGAGAGCTCTATTTCAAGGGAGAAAGCACTTACAAACATTTCAAGAAGTCATTACTTAAAAGGATGCTTTCAAAGCCTAAAAGGAGGCCATTTTGATCATTGGACTAAAACTATAGTGCCAAATGAGATGGTTATTTAGCTTAGTGTAGTTGACTTATTTAGCCCCCATAGGAACATTTCAACTGACTCAGCAGTGTCCAAATTTGCATCCTTGTGGATCATATAAGCTTAAGAGGACATCACATCCCTCTTTAAACTATAGTAGAAACTTTTGATGAATGCACCAAAGAAAATAGCTCATTTCAAGGGAAGAAAGCACTCATAAAAAAACAAGAAGTTTATGGCTCAAAATGGATGGCTTTAAAGGCTCAAATGATGCTAATTATACAAGCTCAAAGAAGAATGAAGGCATTTTTTCCATTAAATTAGATGGCCAACAATGCACCTAACCACATAAGAAGCTAACTCAAAAGATTGAACAACTTAAAATGCATTAACCCGATATTATTATATCATGGTATTGCCCTGCTTTAGTTAACTTATGCTCATTAAAATAGGTTTTGTCAATGTGAATTAATATTATAAGACCATGATTCTGTATGTTTGACATGGAGTCCTTTCTTCTATTTTTAGTGTAAAACCATTGATCCCTTATCCACCCAAAAGCATGTAAGAAATTGTTCCTTTCTAGATAATTCTACCTCTAAAACATTACCCATAATTACTTCTAACTTACTTTGGTCCTAAATGTAACAAGTCTATTAGCTTCTATTTATTTTTTTTAAATCATGTCATATCATAAGAGACAGCACTCTAACCATAATGTCATTATCTAATTTTAGTACAAAATATTGCCTCTCTTTAGTTACTTATGATAGCCAAAGTAAGTTATCTCTCTAAAAAAACTTCTCATTATCTTAAGACCATGATCTTATATATATCACATAGAATATTTTTCTCTTTTTTTGATGTAAAACTATTCATTAAGATCTACTCTTTCTCTAATAACTCCAACTATAGGATATTACTTAATGATTAGTCCTTACCTTCTTTAGTCCATGATGTCACAATCAAGAACATTTCAAAAAACAAAAATAATTCTTAATACTTTCATTAAATGAAAAAGTCTCAACAAATATTATATAAGACTAACAAATTATTGAACCTTTTTTATGTCATAAGGAGGATCACTTGCATTCAAAGATTACCAAACAATCTCATTAAGAAAGAACTAATAAGAATTTGATGTGATAACCAACTTAGTATGAAATTGAGCTATTATAACCAATAATTCTAGCATTATAACATTTTGTTGAAAATGTGGTAGTATAAGATATCCTTAGGTTTAGGTTAATTATTAGCACTTTGTTAATCTAATAAGATTTATTATAAAAACCTACTAGATTAGTGTTAATAGTAGTTGTTATATTATATTTTTATTTTTTATTCCTTAGTTATTTTTTTTTATCAAAGATACAAAAGGACTACATTCTTAATTCTATTCTCTTTTTATTTTCTTGCTACTAGACCTCATTGGACCCTTCCTACTTATTTAGAGGAAAGTTTTATGGGTAACCTCTTGACCCATTATTTAGGTGTTCACGTACGATCAAATGGATAATCTTGTATTAGATCTTATTCAAACAAGAATTGTTTAGAATAGGAAATCCTTATTTAGCAAAGTTGAACATTGCATCGACAATTAGAGAATTTAAGAAGTTAATATTAATGATAAATGATTAAATAATATAGTTAGACATTGGAGTAACATGTAGCACAATTGGCATAGACATCTCAAGCCTTGGTAAAGATTGAGATTAAACAATAGTTTATCATAATAGTAATCTCTAATAAACAAACTAAAGGCTATGATTATATTCAAGGGCAGGAGTGGTCAAACAAACATAAGATAAGTAGAAATGTCCTCACATCAAGGCACCTAATGAAGAGAAAGCCATTGAAGTTAACGTCACACCTTAGATTTAAAATAAAAAAATCATTTAAAGCCCAATAAATAATGAATTTACATTATAAAATGGAAATTTTAAAGTTAAAAAATTGCACATGTAGATAGACAAGCTCAAAATATACTTCTTACTATACTGTTATACTTCCATCAAGAATGTTACCTTCATTAGATTGAAGCTAATGACTTTTGACTTCATGAAACATGAAAATGAGTTAGAAGGTATTATGGAATACTTCAAGCAATTAATTATTTAAGGGTTTCATTTGATTGGACACATCAAGAATTTATGACAAAAATGACAATCTACAACATCACCAAGTACATATGATATGGGAATGAATCAAACAATTTTGATGTCAAACTATAATGGTAAGAGTGGTTGTTGATAAGGTTTGTATTATGATGAAATACATGATGATGATATACAAGAAGAATAAGCACAGGAAAATGAAAGCTTCGATGACTATTGCTTAGAATTCTTGAAACACCATGATTTGGGAGAAGTCCAAAGGGATGCAAAGTGAACAATAGGGAAGAAGATAGAATTAGGAAAACAAAGATAGACTTAAAAAATTATTATATCCATGACTAAAAAAAGTAAGTAAATTGATGAGAAGGTTGAAATTTATACCTTAGTTGTACTCAAAATGGAAGAGTGGGACTCCAAAATGCTTTTAATGGCCATCATTGATTTAAGAGAAGACACTTGAAGCTATGTAGACATTTGACACAAGCCTCATATTGATGGTAAAGCCTATAAGAACCAATTTAGTGCAAAAGAAAGAGAGGTTTCAAAAATGAGTTATGTACTCCCCAAGTTCAAGTGAAGAAAGAGTTTGTCAACACAATTAAAAATATGATTAATCAACATATTTGATCTTAACAAATGATTGGATCTCTTAACTACTTCTTATCCCTGTCATTGTTCACTAGGATGAAATATAATGTAATGCTGAGACAAAAATTGAGCAACTATGCCAAGTAATATTTTTTGAAAATGTTTTTTTTTTATTTTATACAATTGTTTGTGTATTTAAATTATTTATTGATTGTATCTATTACTAAAATTCAAAAGGCCAAAAATTAGAAAATTAGTTAATTCCTGTATCATTTTTAGGCATAGTTCTCTTAATTTAAATGCATTTTTATCCATTTTTTTATTGAACTCATATTAATTTGAACCCAGTTTTGGTGCTAAAATTTGTGAGAATTCTTGTGTATAATTCCTTTTAATTTTTTATATTGCATATTTTCTATAATTTATTTCTAGTAAATTAATTAAAAAAAATGTGTAAACGTAGATGCAACAAAAATCTCATGCAAATCATCGGCTAAGTTGTAATTGACAGAAACCTTATCATAGTTTTCTATTTTAGGATTACTTCCATTTCTTAAAGGAGAACAATCGACTACAGTCACTAATGATTCGGTTGAACTAGTTGATTTTTGGTTAAGCAAATCTAAAGTTGAGTGAAAACAAAAAAAATATTTTTTCAAAGATGAACTAAATCAACAAGTTGAACTTTGCTTAAAAATTAAATTAAAATGAAAGACCAAGCTTCTTATTTGGACGTATGTTATGAAATAACCAGGACTCTAATATAGATCAAAGGCAAAAGACCACAAAATCAAATCACATAAATTGAAAAATAAAAACCAAAATAATATCATACATGATTGTTTCATATTTTAAATTGGTTTAATTTTTAATTGAAAATGTAACATAAATTAAAAAAGCGAAAATTTAAATTAAACTTTTTAAATTGAGATGAATTGAGAATATCATTGGTTTAGTTCAACTTTTTCTATTTTAACTAAATATTGTTTCATTTACTCTTTCTTTGTTAGAACTTAATGGTGTATTGTAACACACTACCTGTGGGTCATTATATATGGTATAAAATGTAATATGATAAAGTGTTTCCTAATTTTTGTTTGCAAGGCATTGAAAACAAAATAGTTGTTAGGGTTATATAAGAATCACAGTGTTGTGTGTGTGACTCTTTGAATAATTGGCAAAATGTTTTTAAGATAAAAGAGTAGATTATGAAGTTATTCAATATTTAATTTGCATTCATGAGCCATTTCTTTGTTTTAGTCAATAAAAGTCGTTTCTATTCTCTTTGAAATTGCATTACAATACATTAAAAATAATCTTTTCTTTTTATTTTTCACATATCCAATTATGTCTATTATGATGGAATTTGGAAGATTGATTGTTTGATAATATTCCAAAATTTTCATATTCAACACTTTTTTTTAGTCGGCCCTATTGCTCACCAAACCTAACCTCTAACAACATATGCTAGTTTCCAAGTTGAGAGCAATGCTTGATAACTTTAGCCAATCAATTAGCTCAAATCTCTAAAGAACAACTAGGAGAATCTTATTAATTCATAATTCTACAACTTTTGTATTCAATATTAACAAAAAAATATCTTAAGTTTTTGATAAAAAATTTAAATTCCTCTAAGTTTGATGTCTAATTTCTTTTGCATTTTACTAAAATTGTTCTCATTTGTAAAATTTATCATCAATTATGACATTTGAGATGGCACATCACTAGATAGACATACCACTAGAGGGTCATATCTCCTTCCTTTATGTCACTTTGGTATAAAAGTTATCTTGTCTTATGGTTTTCTAGTTACAAACAATCTTCGTTTTATATCATTCTTGTATATTCATTAATTTTTTTTGCTTAGTCTATCTTGAACTTTGCATTATACCATTTTGAAGTAGTTAATGGAAGGTAATTTTATATTTTTTAGATGTTTGATTTGGAGTAGTTCAATTTTTGTGTTCAAATATAGTTATTATGTTATCCTTAACAAACAAGGTCTTATTATTTATTGATTTTTGTTGAATTTGTTTTCTTTTGAAGGAGATTTGCTATTGTACTTTATTGCACTACATAATATAATGCAAGATTTAAAATATTTGTCAAAATATTCTTCTTTATTAAGTCATATATCACTTCATTTTAAATTATTATATGCATTTTCACATATCGTATGAATTACTCATATGCAACCACTTCCGTAATTCCTCTTTGTTCCTATTCATCTTATTACGTTTTGTGTTAAATTCTTTTTTTTTGTATAAATATCTTGTCTTTTAGGATACTATCTCTCTTAATCTTTATTTGGCTGATATACTATCTTAATGTCTCTATGAACATCATGCATATCTCATAACTCTTCTTTTTTTCTTTTTTAAATAACATGTATATCATTTTTTTACTTCATTCCTCTCTTCAAATTATTCATCCAATATAATGTTCTTTTGCTTATTAATATATCATATGTTCCTTTTCTAACTCACATATTGCTTAATTGATTGTCTAACTCATTGAAGCACTAAATGTTTTCATAAGCTAACATATTATATGTTGCTTTTATACATCTTGTATGTTTCCTTATGATCAATTCTTATCACTTACATATATTAATTCTAAGTTTAATGCATTATACATGATTTATTAACATATTACATATGTTTCTTAAGTTTTTCCTACCTCTATTCTTTTTTAAGGTGTGGCACACTATACAAATAGGCTAACCTATTATATGCCAGTATACTGTAAATAATTATTATCATGTTGTACTCTAGTCTCTATAATGGAGGATGGATAAAAGTGAATCCTATAACAAGATCTAAAGTAAAACGTGAAAACAATAAATATGATGGCTTTAGTAGAGATAGATTTGAATTATAACTTAAATATCTTCATATCATAATCCAATAAAATATAGATCACAATCTAGGGATATGTATTTATGCATGATAAAAGATTGTATTTTTTAATACCAAGTAAATAATCTCTAATCTTTTTTCATTATGTACAACATATTTATAAAAGTCAAAACAAAACTTAAACCCAAAAAATAAAATAAAAAAATGATTCCTAATAAAAAAACATAATTTTTTAAAAAAATAAAATATTTTAAAAAATATATAAATATCATGAATGTCTTATATAATAACCTACCAAATATATAATAAACTAAAAGTAGAATAAATTAAAGAAAAACCAAATGGGATCAACTAGGTCATGTTAATCATTATCTTTATAAAACATATCTTATATTAATCATAGTTCAAAGTTCATTTTTCTTAGACTTGATTTATTATATATTATGCTTAACTTAACATGTTAAATAGAGTTTCATAACTATAGTTTTAAATTTTTCTACATTTCCTAAGGTTATTACAATGCATATTTCATATAAAATAATTAAGATAAAGAAATTAGTGGTGTAACATGTGTATTTTATATCTATAATATATAAATATTCTCATCACTTAATGTTGTATTAATTCTTTCCATATTTCATACTTTAGGTTTGCACATGTCTAAAGCATCATACTGGACCTTTCTAACATAGTTTTTGTATTCTTTCATTTCTTTTTTTTTTTTTTTTGTTCTAGATTTCACATTATAGGTTGTTTATTTTTTTATAATTCTCATCTCTATGATTTGAACTACTTTAATACTATTAATCTAACATCCCCCAGCTCACCTTTTCGGTGGTGCCATGACAACCTATTCTTTTTATAATTTTTTAAATTACTATTTGTTAAAGGAAATCTAAAGAAAATAATAATGCTCAAATTTTAAAAATCAATATAAATCAATATTTAGAAATAATGTAAGATATCACTTTTATTATAACATAAGGTTTATATATTGTAACAAAAATTCTATTACAAATTATTAAGCAAAGAACTAGTATTATCTTTTTCACTAGTCTTTTAGAGTCTGATGTTGTATTTCATCTTGACATAAAATATTATGCTATAAAAAAAATTTGAGTCAATCATCATTAGTTTAGTCATATGTCAAGCAAATCTTAGATTTTGTACATATAAACAATATGTGAACATACATAATAATTAAAATGATTTTTAATCTTTTAAAAACACTTAATCATTTATTTAAGAAATCATGTAAAATTTTTTAGTTCTTTTTTTTATTTTTTTTTCTCAATTCTTCTCTTTTGGGTGATTTAGGACAAAGTTTTTCATATTATTTTAAATAGATTAGGCCTATTCCTTATAATATCTTATTTAAAATACAAATAACCCAAATGATGCTCCTTTGAAACTACATCTAAAATATGTTATTTTGGACCACAACTCTACTTTTGAAGTATGTTATTTTAATTCATTAGTTAATTTGCTTTGGACAATCAATATTTATTGTTTTTTAAAATTACTCCTTACCTTTATACAAATTATTGTTTTTACTCTCTTTTTTTTACTTTTCTTTTTTTGATTCACATTATGTACCACCAAATTTTGATCACATTTACATTTTACTCTAATTACCTTTAGCATAATATTGCTGTGTTTATATCATTATCTTATGAACACAGTTGGCAATTCATATCATGTTGAGTTAGACAATAAGAGTCAAACATTATGAGTGAGGATTGCAATCATCCTTAGGATATTCAAATTCCAATTTCTTTTTCCTTGCAAGGTTGTTATTCAACAAGTAATAATACAACAATCATATACATAGATGGTATAAATCTTGCATACTTTAATTTATATTAGTAATGGTATTGCCTTTTTTAGTTTATCTTGATTTGTGCACCTTTCCAATGTCACAAACCCCTTTTCCATCAAATTCCTCTTTGATTTGTATGGTTTTAAAGCACTTTCTCAAATCTTTTGTGATTCTCTTGCAAAGTTGCTCAAGGAATTCTTTTAATTCCATTGCTTTTCTCACTGACTTGACTCATCACTTTTCAATTTCTCTTTTTTCTCTTTGTCCTTTGACTCAATATATGACTAAACCTTAGCATCATACAAGAGCCTTCACTTCTATAAGCATTCACATGTCTTATCAACTTCCCAATTATGACACATTAGACTTATTATATTATAATATTATCCTTTTAGGTGATTTCTCATACCAACCTAGCTGTGTGTTTTGCCCTTAAAAAGTATTATAATATCTTAAAACTATGATATATCATATAAATATCAGAATAATTTTTTTAATAGCTAATGTGGGATAATTTATTTATGTATCATTCCACTTAAAAGACTATAAAGAGTCACTTTTTGTTTCACTTATTCTCTTTTTCGAGACATTAACTAGAACTCACTCCTTATCCTTCTCGATCTTAGGTGTCATAGGTCAACCAGCATTTACTTTGTTCATCTTCGAACTATATCAAACAAATAATGTTCAATTTAATACCAGATATAATATCTTGCTTTTATTTTATTAAAATATTATCTTATTAGATCATCTTATATCAACATAATTGAATTTTTCCCTTAAAAGATTTGACATATTTTGACCATGATATCTTATATAAATACTAGAATCATTCTCTTTGTAGCTAATGTGAGATAATTATCCCTATACTATTCTACATATAAGCCTATAAAGACCTACTTTTTGCTTCAGTGATTCTCCTTTCGAGACATAACTCAACACTCACTTATTGCACTCTTCTATCCTGGGTGTCACATTAATACTTTAAATCCCTTCAAACCACTATATCTCTTTAAGGCTTGTCATCAATTTCCTTCTAATCTTCTTGCCTTTTGAACTTCACACTTTTTCATTAATTTAAATTTTGAAAACCAATTTAAATCAATGTTTAAAAATAACATAAGTTATCACTTTTATTATAAAATAAGGTTAATACATTATCACAAAAATACTAATACAAACTACTAAGCAAATAACTAGTATTATCCTTTCATTACTCTCTTAGAGTTTTATGTTTTTTATATCTTAATTGAAATATTAGTTATAAAATAAGTTGAGCCAATCATCATTAGTTTAGTAATAAAAATCATATAATATGTGTAAATGAACATAATTAGGGTTAATGTCATATGTTAAGCTAATTTCATATTTTGTAAATATAAACAACATATGAATATGCATAATAATTAAAATGTTATTTCATCTTTTAAAAACACTAGTCATTTATTTAAGAAATAATGTAATTTTTTGAATTATTTTCTATTATTTTTTTTTCTCAATTCACTTTCTCTTTTGGGTGATTTAAAGCAAAGCTTTTCATATTGTTTTAAATAGATTGGGTCTATTCTTAGGAACATATTATTTTGAATACGAATAACCTTACTGATGCTCTTTTAACACTACATTTGAAAGATGTTGCTTTGGATTATATCCTTACTTTTGAAGCATGTTATTTTAAAGTATGGGTTAATCCATTTTGGACAATCAACATTTATTATCTTTTAAAAGTATTCCTTACTCTACCAAATTTTATTCTCTCTTCTTTATTTCTTTTCTAATTCACATTATGTACCACCAAAATTTAATCACATTTACCTTTTTCTCTAATTACCTTTAACATAATATTAGAATGTGTTTACATCATAATCTTATGAACACAGTTAACAATTCATATCATGTTGAATGAGACAATAAAAAGTAAATATTACAAGCAAGGATTGTAATCATCCTTGGGATAATAAAATTTGAATTTCTGTCCTTAAGGATTGTCGTCAATTGCCTCCTCATCTTCTTGTGTTTTGGATTTGAACACTTTCTTATTAATTTAAATTGTGGTTAGGTTAATTCCTCCATCATGTGTTTAGTTTAGGTTTTAGAAAAGTCTAAATATTAAATTAAAATCAATCTGAACTTTAGAAAACATAATATTCCTAATATTTTTCAATTAATTTGACTTTCAAAAATTTATCAACCAATTCTATATGATATCTCAAATACCTTTGCCCAATTTTTCACAAATTTCTAGCTTATTTAGCATTTTTAATAATTTTTCAAATAAATATCCTTATAAAAATGTATTTGATTATTTTCATCAACAATTGTTTAGCTTTATATTTGATATTTTAACACTCACTTTTGCGTCAAAAAATATATTCAAGCTAATTTTTATAAACTCCAAGTACCAATATAATTTCATTATTTTTTAGTCCATCTATTAATTTTAATAATTTTTAGAATCTCTTTAAGCTCTTAAATAAATTAATTATTAAATTATTTAAATCGCTAATTCATTCAACTTGATGTCTTATTTCAAATAATTTATACATCTTATTTTTTAGTTCACCTCCCACCCATGAGGTGTCATAATTTCATTTAGTAGTATACAATTTTTTAAGCAAAACATAATAATTCATAAAAATTTACAAAATTTTTCAAAAACTTTCTAAATATTTAGATATCTCAATATAATAATAAAATTAGATTTTATTATACTTTGGGATGCTATAAGAGTGCATGACCTAATCATATTGATACTATGATAAGATGCAATTTAACATAGATGGTGTTGATAACAAAAAAGTATTATAAAAATTTAGTGAAGAATAAATTAGAGAAAAATTGTATAATGATATAGTTATTAAAACATATATAAATTACTATGAAACATGGCTATTAATTATTATTATTACTATATAGATGTTTTATATATCATGGGTTTTTGTTTTTATATCATAAGTAAAATGACTTTAGTAGTCTAATGAACCTTTTAGGTTGGCACATGTGTTTGTTAGCATCTGTGGATATAAATAGTATTCATCATATGACATATAAGAAATGATATTAAGATAAAACACATTATTAATGTGGATATGATTATTTTATTTGTTAATTATAATAAAATAATTATATAATAAGATAGATTAAGACATGTGATGATTATATGTGATGTATGATTTTAATTTGTATCTTCTATATGTTGTTATTTATTTTATTTCTATTTTTTGCTAGCTGTTTTGGAAAAAAATAGAATGTTATTTTATTATATTTTAAAAATAATTAAAAATGATAAAGATTAAATATATAAATGGTTCATAATATATTAAATTTTTATGATTCTCAGAAAAAACATATGACGAACTTCATAACCAATTGTTATCTAATAGAGATCCTCTTTTTTAACTCTTAATCTCTATCATTATCGGATAGTAGATGAAATGGTCTAATCAAAATCTAATAAGTGTATAACACTTGAAATTACTTTGAAATATTAGTTTGAGAAGTACTCAAGTTTATCTTTTTGTATAAAGGATATACAAAATACATATACAAAACGTGAATCACATGATAGTATAAATAACAAGTTATAATGCAGGTGTTTAAGATTCACACTTATGTGGCATAATGAATTGTAATATGATATGCAAATGATATGATATAGTGCATAAAGATTCAAGTTATAGATTTTACCAATTAATTTTAAAAATAAAGGGACTCTAAAAGCGCATACGATCGCATCTACATGGCCAATCAAGCTCAATTCTTATTTTGTCAATAAGTTTTAATCAATTTTTTAAACATTAATGCGCCAAAAATGGCTAGAGATATGATATGAAATTCACTTTAACAAAGTGAGATTATAAAGAATTGGGTTTTCTAACATCAAATAGTCTTTGCAAGTTCACAAGATTAATAGTCTCTCCAAACCCATAAAGCTCTTACAAGTTCAACAGTCTCTTACTTTTGATGATAAAAAAATCATTTATATATGAAATGAAAGCAAATTAAAATTAAGAGAGCATTCACAAAGCATAAATGAGTTAATATAAAAACTCCTTCTAAATAAAGTATTAATATTCATCTTTATATTTACAAACATAACTAATGTCATAAGCTTTATATCACTTTTTCATTCATAACCATTGTTCTCCCCCTTTGGCATTCATAAAAAGGGATGACCACTTGTGGAGTATATAACATCTTCCCTTTATTGATGATATGCTATAACCATGTGATTTTCAGATAAAATTTCAAAATGGAATAAACTCGAGAAGAGTTGTAATGCTTCCCTTGAACACATGTTATTAAATAAACTTATAAACATTGTTGGAAAGGTTCCCCCTATATAAGAGCATAATTCATAACAAATATAATGTACAAACTTCAAACCATAAGAGACATATTAGAAACTAGAAGTTTGATTTTCGTAAGAAAAGTAACATCCAAAGAAAGGGGTTAGGATAAATTGAAGAAGAAATCAAATAAGCGGAGCGTGAGTGGTGGCGTGAAGCGGAGGCGTGAGTGGTGGCGAAGTAGCGATCGAAAGGGGTTGCGGCGCAACATATTGAAGGGTCGTGTGGCCGGCGGGATCGCGGCCAGAGCTCCTCTCTGGATCCTCTCCGGCCCCGGCGTGGGGGCAAGGTGGTAGCCGGAGCATCAGCAACAGACGCTGCGGCTGGTGTCGGGGGTGTGGTCCCCCATCGGGAACTCGAATGGAAGGCCGGCGGGCGGTGAAGCACGGCAACTCGAAGCGGCGAAGAATCTTGGTGGTCAAATTGAGCGTTGACAGCGTGGTCCCGAGTCGGCACGTGGGGCCTGGGTTCGAGCTCGTGTTCGAATTCGAATTTGGTCGGTTCGCGGGAGTGCTCGAACCGGATTAGTTGCACCTTAATTTGCGGGTTATCTTACCGCTTCGTCCCTGAGCTCGGGCTGCGTCTCCCACTCACGAGGGTTCTTCTTCTTCTGTAGGTGGCCTGTCAGCCTTGAAGCTTCCCCCCCCCCCGTGCGTCCGAAGTGGCTGTTGGGGATGACCAGGAGGGAGACTCGTTGTGTAAGACTATGCAGGAGCAGCTGAAGCATATTGGGGAGGAAGCCCATGGAGTCAGGATTGAAGCTGAGGATCCTTATATCCCTAAGGAGACCCGTCCTGTCGTTGCGAGTAGGGTAAGCTTTCGGGAGGCCTTAACTGCCAACAGCGCTCCCAGACACAGTGACAATGTGATTTCGCACGTGTGGCCAGCGGATGTTGATGTCAAATTGCGCGCGGTGGATATCCCCGAGTATGTGGAGGGAGGGGACGCGATTATGTCATCAGAAGCTTGCTTGAGGCACCTGGATTTTCACAAGTTTGACCTGGTGGGCCATCTCTATGGAAATACCCTTCCTTTCCATGTCATTGAGAGGGTTTTACTCAAACGATGGGGCCATATTAACAACTTCAAGATTTTTTATCTCACGGTCAACTGCTTTTGCCTTCATTTTGCGTCGATGAGTGAGAGGAATGACATCTGGTTGGGCGGGCCCTGGCAGATCGCCGGCCAAGCCATGGGTCTTGATCTGTGGTCACCGGAATTCAACACTAACTCCACATATGTAATGTGCGCCCCTGTCTGGGTAAGGCTTCCTGGTCTCCCCCTTATCTACTGGGATGTATACAATATTCTTTGAATTGTTAAAGCTATTGGCGATCCGTTTCTTCTTGATGGTTGGACGGCGGGCTTAAAGCGCTCTTCCTTTGCACGAGTTTGTGTTCGGGTGGACCTTGAGAAACCTCTCAAGCCGGGCATCTGGATCTCCGGGGACTACGGGAGGGTTTGTCAACCCTTTGAATACGAAGGGCTGCCGCACATTTGCTTCACTTGCAGTCATGTCGGATATTTGGAGAATTCCTGCAAGTCAGTCAAAGCTGGAGGAGCTGACATCAACGACACCACGACCACATATGAGGTGACGGAGGAACGCCCAGGGGTTAATGAGGCTCTCGGCCGCAATGTGCCTGAGGGACCTGAGGATGACTGCCGATCAGATAGGCGGGATGTACAAGGCGAGGGGCACGGTCTGGGCCCTTGGATGATTATGCAACGGAGGAAGAACAATCGCAAGAGCCTCGGGGGTTTGATCAAGAGGCCTCCTGATGTCGTTCATAGCCGCATAGCCAGGGGATATGACGGGGCCAGCACATCTCGGGGTAGTAAGGGTTCGCCCAGGTTCCGGGGGAGAAGCAGAGTTCGTGGGACGGTCAAGGTTAGGGCGCAGAGTCCTATGCCGGCTAAGCCTTCGCAGGCTGGGAATTTTGCCAATGTCGGCCAGGCGAATTCCCCATTTCGGCAGAGGGGATCAGGGGTTGATGGTGCACCCATCCCGGATGGGGGTGACCATTAATCTGGACTTCTTGCTGGCCGTGCTTCGTGGGGCACGGAGGCCAGCAGCTGTTTGCTGGAAAGCTGTTTTAGTTTGGGTGGGGATGCCGGAAGCAAATAACCATATGACTACTATGCGGATCATCACGTGGAACATAAGAGGTGCTAAGAAGAGAAAATCGAGGGCCTACTTGCAGTGTTTGGTTCGGGAGTGGAATGTCAAGGTTGTTGTGCTACTGGAGATCTAGATGCAATCTTTTTCCCAGCGCGATGCTAACTGGATCCTTGGGAAGGATTGGGATTTTGTGTTTCATCCATCTTTGGGTATGTTGGCTGGAATTTTTGTGCTGTGGAAGGAAGACATCAAGTTAGCACTCACGGCAGCCTCGGCCTTTATGGTGGCTTGTTCGATTACCCCTCGGCAGGATTGCACCCTCAACTGCTGCTTTGTTTATGGTCCAAGGGTGTCTCAGGGACGCCGCGCGATCTGGGACGCTATCCACATCATACTGTGACAATTCCCCTCTCCTGGTGGCTGGTGACTTTAACTTGATTATGGGCCAGGAGGAGAAGCAAGGAGGTTGGCCTTTCTTCTATGGTAGTGAGTAGCAGTGCTTTGCTGATTTTATGCAGGACCTTTAGCTCGCTGATATGGGTTTTTCTGGCAACCAATTTACCTGGTGCAATGGGAAGAAGGGGGGCGCGTGCATTTTGTAGCGGCTTGATCGCGCCCTGCTCAATTCTGTCGGCCTAATTGCTTTTCCCAACTGTTCGGTACATCATCTGGGCCACTTTGGCTCGGACCACTACCCGCTGTTAATCAATCTGGGTGGCGATAGGATCTAGCTGAAATCCAGCAGGCTCCTATTCGAGAGCATTTGGCTCCACTATCCCCAGTCCTACCGTGTGGTGCAGCAGGCTTGGAGCAGACGTGCGTTGGGGGACCCTAGGGAGATGGTTTCGATGAAGTTCAAGCGGTCACTTATGGAGTTGTGCAGTTGGAGCCGCAGAGAACTGGAGAGTTTGATTAACCGAAAGCAAGTACTTTTACATGACATTGAGGAGCTGCAGGCAAGAGAATCGAGGGTGGGACTCACTTAGGAGGACCATGGGTGTCTTGCGGATTTGGTCACTGCCTTTCACAGGGGTTGTGCCCATGAGGAGCAGTGGTGGTGGCAGCGTGCCAAGGTCCACTGGGCACAGGTCGGGGACACCAACACGCGCTTCTTCCACAACATGGCTTCGTCTCGGGCCCGCATGAACCGCATCTCCATGATCCAGGGCATTGATGACCGGGTGGTGGATTCCCCGGACAGCATCGGGCAGGTCTTAACTGAGTATTTTGAGAGTAAGTGGCGTGGCGGCATCTCCGGGGTAATGCCGCAAGTCATCTCCCCCCGGTGGTTGTTAACGCTGATGTGGCTTCCAGGTTGGGAGCTAGGGTCACCGAGGAAGAGATCATCGAGGCTTTGCGGGCATCAAAAGGAATAGGGCACCAGGATTTGACGGGATCTCGGCTGAATTCTTACACGGCTACTAGACCATTGTGCGTCATGATGTCATTAATGTTGTGCTGGCTTTTTTTGAGGACTGCAGGCTCCCGAATAAGTGGAAGGACACCCTTATCATCCTGATTCCAAAGAAGCAGGGCGCGAGCAAGCCGGAGCATTATAGACCTATTAGTCTCTGCAACACTGTGTACAAGGTGGTAGCACGGGTCCTTGTCGGGAGACTGAAGCCCGTTTTGCCGGACCTCATTTCGCGGGAGCAGGCTGCATTCATCCCTGGCCATAGTATTTCTGATAACATCAACATCGCACAGGAGATGGTTGCTAGGATGCGGACTTGCAAGGGTGCAGCTGGACTTATGGCAATGAAGCTCAATATGGAATAGGCCTATGACCGTGTCTGTTGAGACTTTCTTCTAGAGATGTTGATGGCTATGGGTTTCCCTCCCATCTGGCGGGACTGGATTGCTGCTTGCATCAGAAGCCCTAGATTCAGCGTCCTCTTCAATGGTATTCGCCTCCCATGGGTGGAGGCTCAGAGGGGTCTCCGGCAGTGCTACCCGCTCTCCCCGTATCTCTATGTCATGGCTTCTGAATATCTCTCTTGCTTGGTGAGGAATCATGAATCTCGATAGCTTTTGGGGTTCCGACTGGGGAGGCATGCGCCTTGCGTCTCGCACCTCCTCTTTGCCGACGATGTCATCCTTTTTGCTCCTGCCTCCCGCATCGCTACCCGTCTTATCAAGAGGATTATCCGTGAGTTCGGGAAGGCCGCTGGTTTGCAGGTAAATCTTGCGAAATCCAGGGTCTTCTTTAGCACTAACCTTTGCAGGAAGAAGTCTAGGTTAATTCTCAGGAAGCTCAGCATGGAGGAGAGAAGTTCTTTTACATATTTGGGGATCCCCATCACTGCCAAGCGCCTGTCCAAGACTGACCTCAGCTTCTTGCTTCAGCGGTTGGATGCCATGCTACTCAATTGGAGAGTCCGGCCTCTTTCACTTGCGGGCAGGGCCATTTTGGCTTCGTCGGTCCTTAGTGCCATCCCCTACCACGTGCTGAGGCATAGTGTTGTGCCGGCGGGGATTATTGAGGCCATGGAGATGCGCATCAGAAGATTTTTGTGGGGAGGGACTAATAGTGCGAAGGCCATTCATTATGCGGCTTGGGAGTGCCTAAATTTGCTGGTGGCCTGGGCCTCCGGGACCTCACCGTTTAGCACCGTGTTCTCCACATTGAGGGATGCCGACGTATTCTCAATCGGGAGCCTAGTCTATGGGTGGATTTGATGCGGAGAAGATATGCTTTGGAGGATCCACGGATGAAGGCCCCCCGCAACGCTTCCCCGGTATGCAAAATGGTGCTTGGGGCAATGCCGGAGGCCATTTCCCTCTTTGTTTGGCGTATTGGGGATGGGCGGACGACGAGATTTTTGGAAGATAATTGGCTGGGGGTCCTTCCGCTGAGTTGCTGGCCCACTTTCATCAATGTGTACACCTTCTGGCCAACTAGCGTCGCTGAATGTCTCCTGCACGACGGGAATTGGAATATGGATCTTATCAACGCTTGGGCAGATGGAGAGCTTCAGGACCGCATCTCACATCTTCTGAGAGCCTTGCAGTCCTCACAGAACGTATTGCTTCTCTCCCTCACGGAGAAGCCCCGGGTGGCCAGCTGCAAGATTTACTCGAGCATCGTCTGCAATGCTCGGAAGGGAGGAAATGACAGCAGGCCCTTGGAGGAATTTCGTGGCATCTGGAGCTTAGGGTCACTCCCAAGGTCTGCATCTTCATGTGGAGGGTCGCCGGTGATCACCTTCCATCAGCGGTGTGGTTGACCAGCCACAAGCTTTGCAATTCTCCCACATGCCAGCATGGCTGCGAGGAAGACGAGTCCTTGCAGCACGTTTTCTGGCGCTGCTCGAAAGCCCAAGAAATTTGGGCTGACCGCACTGTTCGGGTAGCGTTGACCTGCTTGGACCAGCATTCCAGGTTTGACCAGTCTACCGGGGCCGATTTACTGTTCATTGACCGGATCCTTCGGTTCGTCGGATCTCCTGCTGCTCGCTAGGGTGCCGGGCAATTGGTTGCGGCCACCATTGCGACTGCGTTGTACTATATTTGGTCGAGGAGGAATGCAGCAAGACACAACATCCCGATGCCTCTCCCGGGTTCTACTATTCGGACCATCTTGCTTGAGGTTCACTCGTCTCTCAACCAACATCTCTCTCTTTCCTCCCTGTCATGCGGGAACCCTGGCAAGTCCACGGACTTGCTTGTTACGCATAGTTGGATTCCCCCCTACAGGTTGGATCAGAGTGAACTGCGATGCAGCGGTTGGTGATTCGATGGCCGGGTTGGGGGTGGTTGTGCGGGATTGTTTGGGTAGACCTCTCCTGGTGGCTGGCAAACGGTTGTTGTCCCAGGCTGTTGACATGATGGAGACCGAGGCTTTGCTTATGGTGCTTGACATGATTAGGGATCTTCTTCCCCTGCACCGGGCTATGGAACTCCAATCTGACTCTATGATGGCCATTCAGGAGGTACGCGAATTGATGTCTTTACCCCCAGGATCGGGTGTCTTTGCTGCTACCATCCAGTACGCTTCGGTTCTTGAGGCCGTTCACTTCTTACACATTCTCAGAGATGGGAATGCGCCTGCTGATTGGGCTGCTCGGGCTGCGTGCTCTAACGACTTCGTCTGGGGCCTTGAGGATCCTATTCCTAAGCCCCTGCTTGACCTCATGTTATCTGATTTCACTTTCGATCCCTCTTGAGGGTCCTTTTGTAATTTGGCATTGGTCTTGATATAATAGATATTATATCCTTTTCAAAAAAAATATTACAAACTACATTCAAATTATTCTCAACTATAATTTAAGTCAAGATAGACAAGAACAACACAAATATGATTATTCAGGCATAAATAATACAAACACGTAAAAATCTATTCATTTACTCTTAAACTATCTAAAAAGCTCTAGTAGTTATTCTATTTTTTTTGTTAAGACATCAAATCTAAATACAACATAATCTCTAAAGTCTTAAGGAACGTCAATATATCTTGTGATATAGAAGATTGTCTAATTTAGTTAATGACAAGTGGCTAATGAGAGAAAGCTTTCTTATGTTTGAAAAAACTTAACTATGATTCTAAGCTAGTTGAAATAAAAAATAGTGAAAGACAATATCATGGGATTGAGAATTCTAATCAGATCTTTAGTATCTAATTTTAAATAAAAATAAATAGAAGTAAAAAAAAATAATGCTTTAAATAGAAAATATAAAATTTCTCTTAATTCAATTAATTTCTATATTATAATTTCAAATTTATGATATTTGCAAATGATCACATGTTTGGGCAATTTTAATTATTATTTTAAAAAATTAAATAAAAAAATCACTCGATTGTGGTGATTTTGTTGGACAGAAATAATAGCAAGTTAAACGGTGCTTACTTTTCTAAATTATTTTTTATTATATTTATTTTTATTAATTTAATGTTTAAATTAATTGATTTTGCAAGTTTTACCATCATTTTATCGTAATATGAATAATTTTTTATGCACTTATCCTGAGTTAAATCGTGATATACCGACGAGCTGGCATAGACAACATGACTCGCCGATTACTGAGTCCCGAGTGCCGATCGATCTATGGCAACGCGTGAAGGCTTTCTCCTCCGTTGATACCGTCGACGGCCCAGATTTGCTCATGGCCTCCGGTTCGACCCGTCGCGCCTCCTCCTCCACCGTCGCTCCCAATCCCCGCCTCCCGCCGCCATGTACTCACCTCGCTGCTTATCACTCCTCAGGCGGCTCCCGCTCCCTCCGTTTACTACAACGCTGCCTCCAGGTCAGCCCCCTCGGCCGCGCTGAGGTGCGCCGCCATCCCGGCGAGGTTCCCCGCTGCGCCAGCTGCTCTTCCGTCGGCGGCCCGCGACTCTATGCCTGCCTCACCTGCGCTGCCGTTCACTGTCCCGCCCACGCTCCTTCCCATGCTGACGCCGGGCACGAGATCGCCGTCGATGTTGACCGCGCCGAGCTCTTCTGCTGCGCCTGCCACGACCAGGTCTATGATCGTGATTTCGACACCGCCGTTGTGCTTGCGCAGGCCTCTGCTGCACCGGGATCTGCGCGAACAGAGCCGACCGCGGCGGAGGAGGGTGACAGGAAGCGGCGAAGGGTGGATTACCGGTTGTTTGACACGGATCCGAAGGAACGACAGATTTTTTTGAGGGGCTCTAGCCCGATCTTCGTCCATGAACAGAATGTACTATCTCCCACTGGATCTCGGTTACCGTGGGGTGTTAGGGGCCTTAATAATCTTGGAAACACGTGCTTTTTGAACTCGGTTCTTCAAGCGCTGTTGCATACTCCGCTACTGAGAAGCCATTTCCTGAACGATCGGCATAACCGTTTTGTTTGTCAGCAGAGAAGCAGGAGGAAGAAAGGTGGGAACCCTGGCGAGAAGAAAAATGCTACGTCGTGCCTCGCTTGCGATATGGATGCCATGTATTCTGCAGTGTTTTCTGGTAATCCCAGACCTTACAGCCCTGCCAAGTTTCTTTACAGGTATAATCTTCTCTCGCTCTCTCCCCCTCCTCTTTCCAGCATTTATTCACCATCTTCCTTGGGAGATGATCGTTCTTTCTGTACGATTTTTGAAAATTAGGAAAAAAAAAACGCTGAATTGAAAGATTTTGTCTTTTTCTTTCACGATTTATGCCGGATAGAGCAGCTTTACTTGTTTGATGTAAGGATTGTGATTCGTGTTTTTACGAGGTTTTGTCGAAAGATTTCATGTTTAGATTATGTTTTGACGAAACTAAAAGTTTATTTCCTTTTTATAAGTATACCTTCATCATCTACTGCTGTTTATTCAGCTTGCAAAATATCAGCAGCCGATTTTGATCCAGGCCTTGGATCAAGATATCTGAACTATCTGCTTGTGTCTCTGCTACATGATTTTACTATAATGTTAAAATCGTATTTTTACTTCAAAATGTGTGTGGTAAAATGTATTAGCATGTCATTGCCAAACAAAGCAGAGTAGTGAGTTTATTTTTTCAAAGTTATGACAATATAGCAAACATGAGAACAGTTCCATATGAGGTTTTAGATGGGAAGCTAATAATTCACTGGTTTATTCATGCATCTGCCTGTGTGAATTCATGGTTGTCTTGTAGATCTGTGCAAATGCATTTTTACCTTTGAGAGTTTTAAGGGTTGATTTGGTTTAGCCATTTTTTAATCTTAAATTGATTGGTGAATATGTTGTGCTAAAAATTGTTATTATTAAGTGCAATTGAAAAACTGTGTTTGGTAATGCATTGTTAAGAAACATTTAATGAAATGTTTGATATTCTTGAATAGCTAAATCATTCTTTAACTTTTTGGTAAAAGGATAAAATGATATTTTAAATATTGTTTTATGTTTTTTTTTTTTTTTTTGCTTTTCTTATATTTTTTTAATCATTTTTTGTTCCGAAAAAAGTGATTTGAAGTGTTAACTAACAAGAAAGTGCAGTTTTACAGACAGTTGAGTTTAGAAAAGATATGTCAAACGTAGCTTAAGTTCCAAGATATCATCTCCGGGCACACATGAATTGCATTTGCATTGCTAGCTGTTATTTACCATTGTCTCAGCTGGCCATATAGCGTTTATTGTGTAAATGAATGCAAGTTGAGCTAATGTCATGGGAATTTGTTGCTTAATAAATGCTTTAAATATAGTGTATTTTTGGCACTGCAAAAATTTTAATTTTCGTCCAATTTAAACTTGCATATTTTCTCCATTCATTGGTTCACATAGTTTCATCTTTTAATATTCAACCAAATTTTATCATGTACCTAAATATTTTTTTTTCTATTTGATGCATATTCAACATTTGATGTATTTAATAATATTGTTGATAGTTTTTTTTTGTTGTAGTTGGTGGCAGCATGCATCACATCTAGCAAGCTATGAGCAACAAGATGCTCATGATTTTTTCATAACCATGCTTGATCGAATTCATGAAGATGAGCACGAGTGGTGTAAATCACTAATTGAAGGTAACATCCACTGTCTTTTTGGAATTTTTTTTTTGTTGTGGGTTTTCTTCTACTTCTGTAGGAAAATAATTCCACACAATGGTTGACTAATTGAATTTGAAGCGACACTATGATTCGTGACTCTTAAGTGGTTACAAAATGCTGGAGATTAGTGCTCTAGAAAGGTGGTGATTTTGGTCAACTACCAAAAGTTGTTTTTTAAGTGCAAATTACCAATGCCCCAATACCTTATGTTGCTTTGGATACTTTGAAAGAGGTATCATTAATTAATATAATTTATAGTAGATCTTGACACATAATAATTGATTCTTAAGAAGATATTTTGTTGAGCAATCATGAAAGCAACAATTCATAATTTGAAGTACTAAGAAAAAGAGGAATTAATCATTGAAATCAGGTGCAATACTACAAACTTTAAAGCCCTTTTTCGAAACTTGCTTCCAAAGATAGGACTTTTACAAGCTAAGATTAACTTGCATAATGTTGGGCTAATAAGAAAAATAAAATAATAATAATCTTAAACTATTATAAGATACTAAGTATTTGATGTAATCTTATTCTTTAGAATGTAGTCAAATTCCAATAATATTGCACCTTTAAGGATGATTACAAAATTATGTTTTTGTTGACTAAAGAATACTTAAATTTTTGTGAACATATAGTTTTAATCATGAATGTAGCTAAAATTGATTAGAGCAAGGATCTTGCATTTAAAATTGAAAGAAGATCGAAGGCTTTTTCTTAAAGTTGGCTTAGCTTGCAAATTAATAGGTACTGAAGACAAGCTTTCTATAGCATGGCCAATCCACATGGAGTTATATAGTATCATATATTATCTGGTTTAGAATGTTAAACCTTCATCATTTGTAAAAGTGTTTCTTAGGAATAATGAATTCATTTTATGCATGCATTGTTAAAAATATCTTTTAGATCATAAATTTTTCTAGACTTGCATTAGTTTATTAGTTATGTTATTATAAGTTATTTTAGAGTTATTTCAAGTCTTAAATTAAGGAATTTGAAATTAAAATATTTTTGTCATCTATCGTAATTGTACGGTCTACATTTTGCCTTAAAGTTACAATTAAGATTTAAGGTTATCATGACATTGCATAAGTATGATGACTTCATTGTACAAATACAATTGTCGCCAAAACAAATGATTAGAAACGCTAAATTGATCGTATAAGATATCAGCCTAGTATGTGTGTTATCCATTTTTTAAGAGTTGAGTTTTCATCAGTATTGTATGAGTACGAATCTTCATTCGTATGACTACGCAACTTATTTTCTCTCAGGGTCTATCATATATATAAGCTTAATAGTTGGACATATAAGATCACTATATTATATTAGTATCGCCTTATCTCTATACTTTAGCGTGGTCGTCCACTCTATGGTCCTTATACATTTGCCAAGCTATGATCTATGTATACTATTTGTATATCATACATTATGCAATATAGTGTCGTTACTATACATTTTGGTCTAACTTGTAGATAATATTAATGATTTAGAACAGTCATATACTTGTGTCATATGAATATGATATTGGTATCGTAAGTGTATGTCAATTGATATAGTTAATGTTCTTCATTAATGTACGAGAACAGTTGATGCATCAGTCTTGTATAATTCATTATTCTTTACTGTTAGGTATAAAAGACTTAAAATAAAAATGGTCACAATGCCATTGCACAACTACAATGATTCTATCGTTTGAATACGATCAATATTTGAAGTCTTAGTAAATTAGTTATTGTATAATCGTACAAATATTTGTTCTTATACGATCACATTATACCATAGTTTTTTGAGTATATGACTTTTGATAAAAATAAATATCCTCTAGTGGCAATCCATCATCAAATATGTATGATTTAGTTAAACTGTAAATATGAAATATATTTTATTAGTACAACCCTTATAATTGTTTGGTGCAATATATATATATATATATATATATATATATAAACCTAAGGCTGAATTATTAATTTGTGCCGTACGGTACGAGAAATTTTCTCAAACTTATATGATAAGCCATTTTGAGACAAATAGCGTTAGTCATATTGTTGGATCGTTAGGATGATCCTGATTCTTGTTTCATCGTCCTGATATGATATGGCCAGCGTACTAATACAAATGGAATCCCTAGAACATAACGACTATTTAAAACATCTTTGGAAAGCATAATTAGTTGTTAAAGATTTATAAATGGTTTTGAGATTTACGTTAATATAAATAGGAATTGATTTCAAGGAGAAAAGATTGATGTTATAAATTGCAAAATATAGAAGTTAAGAAAATAACAAAAAATACAAACTCTCTTTACTTTGACTGGAGTATCTGCTTGATTTATGAATACTTCTCTTATTTTACTTTATTTCTTCTCATTCAATTCATGTTAGTAATATCATACTTTCATTTAGTTTGGTGTTACATTTGTTCTTTAAAGAATTACGTTTATAGGCTTTTGTAAGTGTTGACTTATAAGAGTTGTATTTAGTTTACCCTTATTTATTATGATGAAAATGAGTAGTTAGTAGAAGTCCAATCAGTTGATTGGGGATAAATATAGTAGTAGGTTTGACCAAACAACTTAAAAATCCTCTATGCATTTTTTTCTTATTTTTTTTCTTTTGTTTCATTTGGTTTTACATTGTTATAGTGATTATTTTGGTTGACTAAAAAGAGAACAGAGTATTTATTAAAACTTGGTTACTTGATTTTATTGAAATGTCATAATTTAGTATTCGTTTCTCTCTAATTTAAACAAATAATTGTTCCCAATATATGGCGCTTTATTTTTTACTAGAAATCTCTATAGCTACACTTGAATCTATAACTTGGAGCCCAAGACTTTTTTTCATTATTTAAAAATATTAAAGGCCAAGAGTTAGTATAGTGATTAAGAAGGGGAGGGTAATCAGGGTGATTGGATTATAAGGTGGAGTAGGATAAAGAAAGAGGTGAGAGAAAAGAGAGGGGAGATAATTACCTATTTTATTGTCAAGTTTTTGCTATATTGGCAAGCGCTTGCTCTATTGATAAGGGTTTATGTTTTATTAGATGGGATTCTTACTCTACCATTAGAAACGTGCTCTTCTAAGCACAAAATTCTTGAATGCTAATTATTTTTTTAAAAACAAACTCATCTTTATTTTTACTTTATAGAAACTTATTTATAAAAATACAAATATTGAACCTAGACTAAAAGTGAAGTGCAAAATACTCCTAACTAAGAAATAAAAATGTGCAAAGAATGATAAATAAAGATAGACAAACCTTATATATGACTCATAATAACCCATAATGAGTTAAAACTATTAAATAAATTAGAAAAATCATATACAACTATACTAGATAAACTCAAATCATCATTTAGATATAACTTGTCTTGTATTAGTTCACTATATCAGAAAAATCTCCATGCCACAAAGTTCTGTTTTAA
The DNA here is from genome assembly GCA_023846275.1 of Vanilla planifolia. NCBI lineage: Eukaryota > Viridiplantae > Streptophyta > Magnoliopsida > Asparagales > Orchidaceae > Vanilla > Vanilla planifolia. The sequence goes on along the minus strand of CM043875.1, from coordinate 41,298,384 downwards.
GTGAATCTTCATCAAGCTCAATACCAATATTTGCATGTTCTTTTTGGAAAGATATCAGGTAGCCTAGTTGCATGAAAAGTCAAGTGACTTAGTTGTTTATATGCTCTGCCTAACTCATTTGGTAATCTAACCGCATAAAAGTTCAAAAATTCAAATTCAAATAAAACCATTTTTTATTTCTCAAGCCTATAAATAAAACTGATGGCTTTGATGTATCTCAATAAACAAATATATTTTCTATACTAAAAATTAAATTAATCATTTTATATAAAATAAAATTAAAATTATTAGAAAATTCATATGTAGGTAAGTGAATGTATATACTTAATAGAAAGTGTTGACAAGAATTTTTGGAGACAACATAGATTTAATTTGTTATTTTTTTTTGTGACTAATTTGGTTTAGGCTTAAAGAAAATATCCTCAGGTGGATCAGGTTTAGAAGTTTCGGGTTCAAAAGTCGTTTTAATTTCAAACAAGTTAACATCTAGTGAATAGATTTCAAAAGATTCTAAAGATTTAGATTCATATAAAAGCAATTTATCAATTTCTCTTTGCATGATATCAATAATGATTACTAAAGGTAGTGAATATAGAATAATATAATGATTATTTAGAATAATAACAATAATTTGGTTAAGACATCAAGCCTTTATTAAGAATATCGAAATATGATCAAATATAATAATAATATTAACTACATCACATTAGATATTATTTGAATAATTATTGTAGTAGATAGGAATATAACATGTTTGAGTAATTTGAACTTGAATGCCATCATTCAAAATAATAAAATAAAGCCTAGGATTTGGAATAAGCTTAATATTTATAGATCTAATGAATTTAAATAACACCAGATTAACCATATAATTTTTATAAATTAAAATTGTATAGATTTTTAGAGAATTTTTAATAGGGGTCATAAAAAAAGATTGCATACCATATTGATTTAAAAATTTAAAAGAAGATGAGGTAGTTCATAAATGTGATATCTAATGTTAAAGTTTTTTTATAGGTATTAGCCTAATGAAATCTGAAATAGTTATGAGGTATTTGTTCTAACAAAATTTTAGGTATAAGGATCTAAATGTTTCTTGAATGACAATTTTTTATGGGATAAGAAAGAAATAGATATTGATTCAATAAAATTAGATAGTCCATAAATTATGTATATGGTTCCAAAGTTTCTTTACGGGTATTAGTATAATAAAATCCAAAATGGTTATGAGATATTTGTTGTAACGAAAGTTTAGGTTATGAAATATATGGTTTAACATGTTTCAAGAATGACAAGCTTTTTTAGGATAAGAATAAAATGAGATAGATTATCTAATTTTAAACATTTAAAATTATATCTAAATTTTCAAAAATATATCTTATGTAATAAAAATAGTATAGTACGGTGTACCCAGTAGGTGTTGCAAAACCTAATAAATATGAAATGGGCCATAAAATGGAATGCATAATTGTGCTTTAAAAGGAATTACAAAGTTATTATATGATGGCGAATAAGTGAGCCATAAAAAACATACATAACTTTAAGCTAGTTTAAGTTTGCGGCCTTGGATTGATTTTGTTGGGCTTCTATTAAACATGTGTATTATATGGAAACTTTGCATTCTAGCACCAAGACAATTCCAATAGGCATTGAGAGTGTATATTAATATGGAAGGATAAAATAGTTATTTATACTTTAATTCTCATGCATGTTTTCATGTTTTGCAAGTGTGTGTTTAGAATTAGCAAAAATATAAGCATTAGAATAATAATATCATTGTTTATTTTGCATAATAATACAATAATAAGCTCTAATCAATTACTTGAAGTCAACTATAGGAATTCTTTATCTTCAATAGGTGTTACCTATTAAAAATCCTCTTTAATATCCAAACATGTTAAGATCTTTTTAATTGTTTTTAATCACATCTTTTTTAGTCTCACACTTTTCTAATAATGCAAAGAAATTTTAATAACTTGGACCATTTAATAAGAGCATCAATTGTTAGTTTATAATATTTAAACTGTCTAAGTTAACTCTCCTTATACTTACCCTAATTTAATGTTATATCAATTTTTTGCTAAATGTGCTCATTTTTATCTTACTATTTTGATTTCATAGGTTAATATTTCACATCATATGAGTTTTGTTAATCTTATTGTTTTTTGTGAAACTTATATTAATTTTAAGTGGGTGTTTTGATCACAAAACACTTCTCCATTTTGTCCAACTTTTTGGTATCTTATTAACATTCCCATTCAATCTCTTATCATTTTCAAGTACGTATTTAAGATAATGAAATATTTTATTCTTTTTATATTTATTATTTCCAATTGTGATTACTACATTTACAATTTAATCCTAACTTTTATTGTTTCTTTAACATTTTCACTTTTGGATCTATTAAGAAGAATTCCTTATGATTCAAATTTGTTTGCCCTAGGCTCTGTTTGTGTTTAACCTTTCCTTTTTGTTTTAATAAAAAAAATGCATGTTGGCATTTCAACTTAAATTTGATCATTAAGAACATTCATACCAAAAAAAATAAAAGTTCAACAAAGTCTAAAAGAAATTCAATTATAATAAAAAAAATTTATTCAATTATCCTTTATTGTATTAACTTGTCATTGATCTATAATACAAGTTGTTAACAACTTTAATTTATGCATTGATAACTCTTGGTACTTAATCACATTCCTTTTCTAGAGTTAATAAAATAATTAGTCTTCTTTTTTTATCTCAATCTTTTTATTAATTTATTAGTAAATGTAATAAACCTATATTTTTATTTTTCTAGTTTTTTTGTGATTGATAATAATTTTTTGGCACTAAACTATTATAGTTCTAAGATATTTAGTCTTAATTGTTATCTGTGCTCAATCACTTTGTCTTAATTGAAGTTTTTTTATGGTTAATATAATTTTAAAAATTTTGTTATTATTAAAAAGAGTTGAAGTACTTTTTTTCCATTTATTTGGCATATTTATTTTTGTCCTGAATACTATTGAACAATTTTAGTAAACAAAGAGTTGTCTTATTTTTTTGTACATTTCCATGTATAGGAATTAGGTCCAAACTTATTGCTTTTGCATAATTCGTGTTTTTCTTTTCATTTGTCACTTCCATTTTATGAATAAGTTGCTAAAATTATAAAATTATAAAATTATATTTTTTTAAAACAAATATGCTCACTATAATCAATTATAGTATTTATTGAAACCTTATGAAATAGCTCATTCATCTAGATTTAGCTTCTTCATTATTTCCTTGTACTTTTTTACTTATGAACTTAATTAATTTTCCTTTGTCGAAATCTTTTATTTTATTTTTTTTTTTTTTTGCTTGCTTTAGCAATTTATATTTGTGTCTCTCTCATACTAGTATTGAATTTCTCATATAAATCTCCATGGTCACTTTCTTATTATCGCTAAGTTCTTTTTTAGCATCTTGTGGTCTACTAATTTGTCTCTTTCAATTCATCAAACTCCTACAATTGAACCCACACTTACAACAAATTTTATTCTCTTCAAACTTATAGTATACTTCTTGTTTTCATGTTATGTGCATATGGCATGTGTATTTTATGGATCGATATTCCATGGGCCGAATCATGCAACCATGATGTAGGCCATTTATTTCACTTGAGTTAAAGGTGAGGTGGATAATGTGCATGCAATTATGCCCATACAAAATTGGTTTTATGCTTGTAGAAAAACTAGTTATTTGGTTTACTCGGTTTCACCAACTTTGTAAACACATCAAAATCAAATAACCTAGGTTCCTAGGCTTTAAATCAGTGGACCAAAGCAATACGGCTTAAATGGAACAAAACCAAACGAACTTTATTGATTTGGTTCCCTTTTGTTGGTTTTTGCCTAATGCACAACCTTTTCTTAGTAGTGTTAAATGCTTTTGTTTGTTTATCTCACTATTTTACGACCATAACAGCAGAACCTGATATTAGTCAACTTCCTTTTCCTGAACCTATGGTATGAACCACGTATCTCATGACTTCTGGAAGCAAGTGAATGCCTCTGTTTTCATTCTTCATGATGACCTAGATTGTTGTGTGCAAGCATGACATAATTTTTGCCCTTTTTAGTGCATTTTAATGTTAAGGTTCCAATTTTCTATGCATTCTGTATAATTTTCAATTTGTAGAGGTGAGTGATTTCATGGGATCAGTTTTACTTGTTGGCACCAATTTTTGTGCTTTTTCGGAGATCAATTTTTTTTTTAAAACTCATTAAAGGGGGCATAGCTCTATGGTAAAAGTTGTTAATATGTTATTTAGACATCATGGAATCGAGCAATGAAAATAACCTCTTATTTGTGAAGGATAAGACTGTAAAACAGACCTTTGCATCTTATCCTTCTGACGACTTTGAATATGCATGAGCCTTGTTAGCATTGAGCTACTTTTTTTTCCATCCTTTTAACAGTTAATTGATATAATGTTGATAACAGGTGGTGGAGATTGTTGCATTGTACACAAGGTTTTTTCTGGTACATTGAGATCAGATGTTACTTGTACCATCTGTGGCTACACATCAACAACATATGACCCTTGCATGGACATTTCACTTGACTTGGATTATGGCAAGAACTCTAAGAAAAGTGCTGCCTCAAACTCTCATGCCTGCAACATAGATACTAATTTTTTTCTTTCTCAAAACAATGGAATGTCTACCCTCTTGGGATGTTTGGAACGCTTTACAGGGCCAGAGAAATTAGGTTCTGATCAAAAGCTATTTTGTGAACACTGTCAAGTGAAACAAGAATCTCTAAAGCAGATGTCTATCACAAAACTTCCTTTGGTTGCTTGCTTTCACATCAAAAGGTTTGAGCATTCAACCCTTAAAAACATGTCAAAAAAGATTGATAGATATGTGCAGTTTCCATTTTATCTAGACATGTCACCTTATCTTTCATCTTCCATCCTAAGAAGTCGCTGTGGAAATCGTTTATTTTGCTCTGCTGATGGTGAGTCAGATGTTGATTTGGAGCTGGCTTCAGAGTTTGAAATATTTGCAGTTATTACGCACAGTGGCAACTTGGAATCTGGACATTACACAACCTTCTTGCGACAAAATAATCATTGGTACAAATGTGATGATTCATGCGTCACACATGTGAGTGAGAATACTGTGCGGGCATCACAAGCATATATGTTGTTCTATGGGCAAAGGTTTCTTCATTACAAGGCAAGTAGGCATGCAATTGCTTTTTAGCTTCCTCTAACTGGTGGATGCTTTTTAGGATCTTTACACATCAAGTACCTTTCTTTTTCTTAAGGTTGCTTCAGGTGTTATGAACGAATGTTTTATTCATAATTCTCACATTGAGGGGTAGATTTTGCACCTCTGCATCTCTATATAAGAGTGAGGAGGCCTATGTTTTTTGAGGTTTTCCTTTCATGAATTTATTTTTTTCCATATGGGTAAATGTATATTTTCTTTGAGAACCAATATTAGTTCTTTTATGTTTAAATTAGCATTTCTAGTTATTTGTTTTGGGGTATGTTTTTATGAATTTTTTTAGTGTTTCTATATACCCCTTTGGAATATATTAACTTGGTTATTATAATTGAATTCTAAGTTTGTTGGTTTATGTACATAGGGTTGAGTTGAAGTCATTGTAATAAAATAGAAAAAGTGTATGAATTCGAGTTTGTTGAACTCACTCCTTAATGTTGACACATGTGTTCTAATTTTGCCTTTTTGTTATTTTATAAACTCAATATGACAAACCTAGTAAGCCATTCCCATGGGGGTGATGAGGGGAGAGCTCTAATTGGTTAAAAAAACCCACAACCCCTTAGGGTTATATAAATATAATAATACTTTTATTTTTGGTTGTTGTAAATGGGAACATTTGAAAATCTAAATTTTTGAAAATAATTGGATGGGCGAACAACGGGAATTTAACTCGGACATAATGAATTCTTTGTCTACTTTCTTGATCCACTTTGGCAACCTCTACCCTTTTACTTATTTAGCTAAAAGATTTTTTCTGTTTTTCATTCGTCATTATTTTATTTCTTATTACCTTTATTTTTTAGATTAAGATCGAGGTGTTGGACATAGAATGCTAACTTCAAAAATATAAAAAATTGAGTAATCATCTAGTGACATGATCAAGGTCAGTAATAATGGGCAAGATTTTTTGTGCTTAAAATTAAGTGTATATTTTTTATTAATATCTAAGTGAGAATTACATTTTGCCTAGTATTGTCTCGAGCATTAATCGTAGAAGAAGTTTTCAAGAGATTTTATTAATTTCTAAGACATGCTAAAGGTTATTTGATACAAGACTTATTTAGATTTATATCAGAGTTTAATTTGGAGTTTATAATATTAGATATTTTCAATAGATTATTAGTAAATATGAAAATATATTATACAGAAATTAAGGTATATAAGAAAAAAATTTATATTTTATATGTAAAATTTTAATCTTAAGATATAAATCTTTTTTTTGAAGACAAAACTTCTATTGATTGGTATCTAAAAAGAAATAATATTTTGATATAATAAAATTAGATCATGACATATAATATCAAAGTGGTACATTCTATAGCCTAAAATGATTTATAGACGAACTAAACTAAACTTGGGACTCATAAGAATAGAGAGTAATCCTTAGATGATATTCTAGAGATATAATCACAATAATTAAGTGGTGGTCTAGATGTGAAATTATTAGATTAAGAATAACTGATAGCAAGTTTTTAAATAAAAAATACAATAATCAATATAATCTTCTATCATATATATAATATGTTAGTCTTAAAAACAGATATATATTTTGAAAATAAAACAAGCCTTGATTGGTTTAAAATAACTATAAGAGAACAATATCATGATATAGTAAGATGAAATTATAACAAATATTTTTACTTCATAATAAGGCATTTTTTTCTTTCTTATTTTTCTCATCAAATTTATGATCAATAAGATGACAACAACAAAAAGAAATAGCTATTATTTGCTTTTTAAGGACAAAAGTCTGGGATACTATAACCACTAATCTTACTCAACATCAACATGGTGTACCAAGTGATCACTCTCTTCCACAACTGAGCATCTTTATGGTGTGAAGAAAGTTGGTAACATTATTCATGTGCAAAAGAGATAAGTGATATTTAACTAATTGTTATTTAAATAATATTAATATTTAAAAATCAATAATATCTAAATATTAATATTATGTAAATCTTCATAATATTTTTATATTATTTAACTCAAATATAATTTAAGAAATTTTTTATTCAACTTTTTAAAATCAAGATAATAAATATCTTATAAATTTAAATAACATATAAATATAATTTTTAATAATAAAATTATAATTTCTTTCATAATGATACTAAAAGCCATCATCAAATCAAATATTTTAATTTTTTTAAATAATATTAAAAACATATTGTCACTAAACTAAATATCTTCAAGACAATTTGTCACTATGAATTGTCATTAAACACTTCACAAAACAAAATCTCTTTCCAAAACATGTAATAAATAAAGTTCATCAACAAAAGCCTACAAATTCAATGGACATTTCATCTGATTGAATATACAGCAAAATTGTTCTTATCAGACATGAAATAGAAGATACTAAATGTTGAAACCTACACCTGTTTTTCCATGAGCATCAGTATTCATCTCTTCTGAAGGTTTCTTTAGTTATTTAACTCTCTCTTGAGACTCTTTCCTAAAATCCTTTCTAATTTCCCACAGCTGCTCTCCAACTGCTTTCATCGGTGGCCGGTTTGCACGAGTAGGAGCAGCACAATGGAATGCCAAACTAAACATTTTGTTCATTACTTCAAGATTAATATTTCCCTTTAACTTGGGATCCAATATCTCTCTCAAATTTCCTTCATTGAACTTATCAAAAGCCTGCATTATACCCACAACAATCAATCGAGTATCAATGGAGAAAACAAAAAACAAAACTCAAGTAATGGCATGATTCCTTACCCATCGAATCGTGATCCTTTCCTCGACACTTCTCTTCATTTCAACCGGACGACGAGCAGAGAGTATTTCTATGAGCAAAATGCCGAAAGAAAATACATCGCTCTTGGGTGTGAGTTTGTAAGTCCTTAGGTATTCAGGATCAAGGTATCCCACCGTTCCCTTTACTTTGGTTGATATATGAGTCTGTCCTGCTTCTGTAGGACCGGTCCTTGCGAAACCGAAGTCGGCAACCTTGGCTCTAAAGCTTTTAGTTAGAAGAATATTTGATGCTTTGACATCTCTATGAATTATTGTCTTCTCTGATCAAGATGTAAACATATGTATGTTAAAGTTTGAATCAATCAGTAGGGATGAAGGCTCTGTTCAAGAAAGAATACTTGTGATCTAGTCTCCCTTCCTACAAGCACTGACTAATAACAGCTACAACATCATCCAAATGTAGACTTGGAAGTTCAAACACAATCCATGAAATCAATATCAGGTGGAGAGCATAGTTTACTAAACATCATGTGTCCCCATTAGCCTATATGTAAAATACACTACAAACTGCAAAACTGCACATATTTGCTCAACATGTAACCATAACCAAGTACAGAACTGGATAAATATTTAGCTGAACAAATCATGTAAAATTTTTGAAGGAATTATGAAAGATCCTCAATGCACATAAGGGTAACGGGAACTAATAACTTTGAAGGGTATCAGGTAACTTGCGTTGAGAAGGAACAAAAACAATTATAACCATACCAGCATATAGATGGAGATATGTCAAAGCATGTGCAACATCAATTGCAATCTCAAGTCTTTCATTAAAATCAAGAATGTGCCCACGCAGACCTGCGGAAAGCAACATAAATGTCATGTACTTGCAAGTATGACGTTTAGCTGTTATGAATTCATGTAATGCTGCTTACCATCAAGGTGCTCCCTCAATGTTCCATTTGGAAAATATTCGGTAACTATTATTCGCTCATTTCCTTTGTCTGTAAAACCAAGCAATCTCACTAAGCTTCGGTGCTCAATTTTAGCCAGGAGCTCTACTTCATTCCTGAACTCGTCTCGACGAACACTGAAATTTGCCTGTTCAAAAAAATCATGAAGTTGCCAACGGTACGATTGCTAGGAAATTGGCATTTGATAATCCAGTGGCGGACAAACAATTGTAAAGAAGTCAAATATCAATTGAGAATGCCACCAAAATAATGGAATTTAATGATTGAAAGAAAACTTCTTGTTGAATAAAAAAATTAGTGCATCCTCTATGTTCTAAAACTTGTCTTCTAAAGAGATGGCAAACAGCAAAGGCCGGGATAATAATTAGGTAAAAGACCTAAATCTATTATATTAGGAAACAACTATAACCAAAATCCCTATTTAAAATAAAATCCAAAATGAATCTTGGTTTAATACATTTAAATTCTAAATTTGCACATAATCAGAAACCCAAACATAGTCATGATAATTTGGCCATAACTTCATCCACAAAACTCAGAATTTGATTGTTCAAAGTATGTGGGAAGTTACCAAGATGTTCCAAAATAGTCTAGTTCATACTCAGTTGAAATCCTACTACGATAAGTTTAAAAATAGCCAGATATGTACATCTTAATTTGGTTCAACCCACAACTATTTCTATCATCCTTAGTGAAACACTTCAAATCTTGCACCAATTTCCTCAAGTCATCCATGAGTTTGTTGAGCCCTCAGTAGGCATTCAAGAGCCACTGTTCTCGTGCCTAACAGTTACAACAAATCCCTTAAGATTTCTCATTCTCTAATAGGTCAAGGCCTTCAAGAAATCCTACCAATGTCCTGAATATGCACCTTGGGTTAATAATTCACCTCAACTCTCTCTCAAATGCCAAAACCCTCTTGAGCTATATTGTTAAGACACTAGCCATAATGCATGAGGGATTTCATATTATTACAATATCTTTTGAGCACCCTTCGAGTCAAAACAAATCATCTCAAGATACCTAAAGCCGCTTCAACAACTTTTTGATATTTCTCATTTCCTTAAGTCTCCTCAAGGCCCACAACTTTCCCTCAAGCTAACTTTTAAACTTTGCCGCATCTCTCTTGAGAGCTTCTATGATCTAGAATAAATCATTTGCCCCTTCAATGAAGAATACACTCGCTTTTGTTAGTCATCATGCTCCATCCAATGAAGTCCAAGTTTCTTCAAGCATCAAGTGGCACCACATCATAAATCACCTCATCAATGCAGTCTCAAGCGATATCAAACCTTCACTGACACTCTCTTCATCTTGACCTTTGTATGGTCAAGAATCCATCTTATTGGCATGAATATGGGGCGAAGTTGTATCCAAACTAATCTTATCCACTAAGCTCATAATAATTAAATTGATTTGCCATCTAAAATCATAGATAGCTATCATTAATTCCTTCAATTTGACTTGAACCAAGAACAACTCTTCTCAAAAGTTAGTCTTACAATAGACTTCTCCCTTACAGCCTTCTTGTACTTGTCATTGGTCTTCACCATACATGCAAATCCTTGGAAATTGTATTCTTCTCAGAAATACTAATAGCAACCTTCTTAGCCTTCTCACTATTCTCTTTGCTTCCATACTTCCTCAACTATGGATGTAGTTTCCAGCAAAACTTATTAATATGGTCAAACTTCTTGCAATGATAACACAACTAGGCTTTACTAGAAGTAAAATTATCTTCACCCAAGGATTCTTTCTTTTGGCTACTACTCTTGAAACCACCTTCTTTGGGCTTCTTGTCTTGACCATAATTCTTCTTCTCAATGGCAACAGTATTTGTGCTCACTTGCATGGTAATAATGAAGAAAAAGAGTAACAACTCCATAGCAATGTGAATATAGGCAACCCAACCAAGTACTTGGTAAGAGTTCTTTACCCAAATTCACCTAGAGTGAGATCTCTCATCTCTAGAACTTAGTGGTGTAAACTTACATTGACTACACCTTTTGTTGTCAAAACTCATGCCACTTCCTCCACTTGACTTTCATAAAACCCAAAGGATAAAATTCCTTCCAAAAAAAAAAAACTACTTAAATGAACTCCGATTAAAACTGAGCATTAACACTAAAATACAAGAGATCATTCCACAAAACTAAAACATGATAAATTAGTTTTAACTGTATAAATGATGCATTATTAAAACTATTACACCTTTATATAGAGAAATGCATTTTAAACTGATCTAATTACATATCAAGCTCCACGATATCAACACCAATCCTGCGAATTAGAATATTAACACATGCCTCCACCTTAAAAGACTTTATGACACCATAACCATTTTGAATTGTAAGATCTTGATGGTCACTAAAGCCATCTCCCAATAACATATCTGCTCTCACTCATTTCATGGACCCATCTTCTCCCTAGAGTATGCTCGCATCCTTTGCCTCATCATATCAATGAGAAGCTTCACTTGTTGCACTAAACACCCACCATCTTGTCCAATGATTGGATGATTCTCCTAACTGCACTATCTCTCTCCTTACACTGTCATCATGCTTAACAACTCTCTTATTCCTATGAACAACCAAACACATTCACACACTTACCAAGATCATTTCCAAAGTAAGGTTTATTGTTCTTATACCAGATGATTGATTTGCCCCAACCAAGACCAATCATATAAAGTGGTGGCCACGAATAATGGGATGAATAGAAATGCACAACAAAACACAAGAAATACAACAAAATAATTAAGAAAGTATAATATCTAATTAAAGAAAATAAAAACAAATTTACAAGTATACTCAAACCTCTTAGAAATGACTCGAGATAAAACACTCAAAACTCTTGGCAGCTCTCCAAAGCTTGAAACAAACCTACAGTAGAGATCCCCTCTATCTTTTGGTCATGAAACAAGATGCAATTCTTTGCATGCCCTCTACATATTTTCCTCAAAGATCCCTTTTATAGCTTTCAAGGGCCCTTAAAATAATAGAATAATAAATAAGATAAAATAACTAATCTTGGCATATTGGGGTTTCAAATATGGCAAAAATTTCGACTATTAAAATTCAAATCCAAATCAAATCCCAATTTGATACAATTGAATCACAAATTCGTGCACATTTGTAAACCTCTTACACAACTATGGTAATATGATCATAATTTCATTCACAAAATTTAAAATTTGACAACTTAAAGTGTGCTGGAAATTTAATAAGATGCTTTTAAACTTTTTAGCTCATAACTACACCAAAATCTAGCTAAAAGAGGTTAAAAATTAATTTATAATTCACAATTTCATCCCATTGAGTTAATGTTTGTTCCAATCCTCAAACACACCCTTCAAGCCTTGCTTTGGTTACCTCAAGTTCTCCACAAGCTTGCCCAACCTTATCAATATATTCATGAGACATTACTCTTATTCCAAAAGGTTACAAAAAACTTCTCGCGACTTTCTCATTTTCTAGCAAGTCAAGTCTTTCCAAAACTCCAATTGATGCTTCGAATATGCCCTTTTGAATCAACAATTTACCTTGAGGTTCCTACTAGAGTGCTAAACCACTCTCGAGCCATCTCGTCAAGATATTACCCTCATTACTCAAGGTTCTTCACACTTCAACACATCTAAAGCACTCTTAAGAGTCAAAATTTATCATCTCGAGATCATCTCGAGCCACCTCAACAGCTTTTGAGAACAACTCCTGTTATCTTTCTCTACTTCCTTGAGTCTCCTCCAAGTCCAAAGCTTACTCTTAAGTTATCTTTTAAACTTCTCTAGTCCTCTTTCGAGAAGTTTCATATGCAAAAATAATCAAGTGGTTACCAACCAAGTTAGTTAAGTAAAGAAGAAAATTTGATGATAAATTTACTGAAGAAGACTTGTGTAAATAATTGGATATGATTTCGTGATTAAGTTTGGTCCAAAAGATGGAGAAGGGAGCAAGATAACATGCTTAATAGAAGTTTACCAAAACTGATAAGCTGGTTAATGTTCCACAATACAGCAGTTTTGTTTTGAATGCAACAATTAATCAAAATAGCACATTCCATCCATACATATAAGCAAAAAATAAGTTCCTTAAAAAAACAAAAAATAGAGTAGTTGTAAGCTTAAAAAGTAGACATATAAATGCTTTAAAAATTAATCGATAATTGATATAGAATAGGAGCTTATGCGAACAAAGGATGATTTGGAGTCTTACAGTTTTGCACCTAAACCGAATACTTAAATTAAGGAATGGGCAATATGTTGTTATTGACAATACCCATAGATTAATTATGATATAAGCACTTAAATTACATTTGGCAAAGTATCATTCAACTTTGCTTCCTAAAAGCCAAATACACCATGATTTTAATGTATATGAAAGATCCTAAGATTGCATTTGCACCACAACCATAAGCAAAACATCTTTCATGGCTTAGTCTTTAACACAATACTACATTAACAAAACATCCTTAACTACCATTCAGAAATTGGTTTATCATATATGTTATTAACGGAAGAACAATATTTTCTTTTGTATATGGAAATTGGAGTCACTATTATCTGCATTTAACAAGTTCCTTGCAACCTTGACTATTAGTCCAGTAAAAGTGGTAGTTACCTTCTTTTCACATTTTATGGCCACAATCTTACCATCCGGTAGAGTACCCTTGTAAACAGTGGAAAATTCTCCTTCACCTAATTTCAGCGATGGTGAAAAGTTTTTGGTGGCTTTGATGATTTGATTGATATTTAACTGTAGTAAACCATTTTTAGTCTGCTGTGCAGATAGTGGAAAACGAGTTGGACTTGAAGGGGCTTTTTGTAGAGCTGTCAATTTTTTGTCTGGTGAAGAAGCAGCTTCTTCAAAAGGAGAGACAGTTGAAACTGCAACAATAATAAAACATTGTTGTGAAGCACGTAACTTGAGAAAAAATTTCTCATAATCAAAACACTGCATCAAAATTAAGAAACATCATGAATATCCCATTTGATTTAACTTCACAGCTTTGTGGGAAAAGAAAGTTCACTTTATTAATTTTCATAAATTCAACTTGTTGGACAGAGTTGAGTTGTGAGCTTTATAAAAATTGTAATTATGGTAAGCATGGGGCAGCAGTCACCACAAGTGGGAGAAAACAAGAATCACCTCAACTACTATACCTAGTAGTCCTGTTCTTCTGCCATGGCCATTCAATGAGATATTTTGAGTGCATCTAAAGCATTCAAATAAGAATTTCAAACAACAAAACAAATGAACAAGAGAAAATACATTGGCAGTGGAATGCAAAGGCCAAAGGGAATTAAAAGGTAATTTATAGTCTAAGCAAGCATGGGGCTACAATACAGAACTTTTAAAATGATATGCTTCAAAATTGATAATAATTAAGACAGTATTACACTAAAAATAATATATATTTTCCTGGGCAACTCACATGAATTTTCCATTTTTCCTACAGATTTTTGGTCAATTGGTTCTTTCCTCTTTGCACGAAAGCATGGACAAATTACCATGCAACATAAAAGTAACATCCCTGGTACTGCCATAGCTTTCTTCGTCTCATGAAGAGCAGACCTTTGATCATTAACTTGCCCGTGTGACAGCCCATTTCTTATTAGCTGTTCCATCCCAAAGGAATCCAACATAGGCCGTACCAAAAGCTTTCTCCCGGCCAAATGAAGTGCATCCACTACATTGGGATTATCACAAGAAGCTGGTTAGAAAGAGCAGAAGATCACAAACACAAACGACATGATATGAATAAGACTGGCTTATCATGTTGATGTTCAATCCATGGTTCTACTACTCATCTTATAATAGGTTTAGAAAGCTAGCACAAAGACCACAACAAAGAGTAAATGTTGCTGAGATGCAAGTGTTTGAAACAGCATTTATGTCGATAAAGTGTTTGAATCAAGCAACCCTTTATGGCAATCCATTTTAACAAGATAAAAACTGCAGAAGCCATTTGTATCAGCTATCGAATAGTATGTATACTGGAAAATGCTAGGACACTTCAAACTTCATCTACTTAACCGCGTTCCAGTTGTCCCGATACATACAATTTTTTTCTCACTGGAAAATGAACAAAGCAGAAACAATCTTCAACGAAAACACCTATTTCTAGTTCGGCCTCTTTCCAAAAAAATAATTGATCAGAAAATCCCCTATTCACTCCATCCAAGCACGAAATGAAACCCAAAATCTCATGCAAATCACCAACAAAAACAGTAGTTACAGCACAATAAAACAGGAGAATAATAAGGAAACTCACCAGAAACGGTATCACGATCCAAGTCAGCTGGATACTTCATCTCCCAACCACAGTACCCTCGCACAATATTTCTCAACTCCGCTTCAGAATCAACATCCACGCACATGACGAAATAGAACGCCAAGACATCGCACAACAGAACCCGATCATCGAACCTTTGCCCATTAACAAAAACCTCATAGCCATATTGCGTTCTAAGATACCCGACGCGATCGGTCCCGCAGCTCCTCAGAAGACCTCCTTCTGATCCACCAACCGCAGCTCTGGCGACTTGCAACAACACCAACGTCAGTGCAGCAAGGATCGGAGCCATCCGCAAAGCCTTGTAAAAAAAAAAAATCACATCGAACCGTATCGCTGCTCCAACCTCGTATTAGATAATAAATCCTGACAAGAGTCGTCAGAGAACTTGCAAGTTAGAAGAACTTGTGGAGGGGTTGGAAGACGGAGTGGACCCATGAAGCTTGGACGTAAGCGTGGACTCAGCTAGGTCGGCGATGGGAATTACTGTTTGATCACCTTTTTGGAGCGCCGGTCTAGCCACACAAGTAAACAAAAACCGGTCCTCGAGGATTCGAATTCCGGCCGTGGCGGAGAAGCCATCAGCAATTTATCTTCGTCTTCTTGACTAATTGAAGGTTGGTTCACACGTCAGATGTTCGATATTTCCTTGAACAAGCATGTAAAGGAAAAAGCGAGGGAGAAAATAACAAAGTCTTAAGCTGACCAATGAAAACGATGTGCAAGAAACGCGGTAAAGGAAAAGAATCGGACACTTTGATAGGTAAATTTGCTAATTGTTTTATATTTATTAAATTAAATTGATTGTTGATATTAAGAGAAAATAAATTACGCGATAGATAAAAAGTACATTGACGATTCTACCATTTTTTGAATTATTTATATAAAATCGAATGTGACATTTGAAAGAAAAAAAATAAGAGAAATAAAAAAAATAAAACAATAACCAGGTGTTTTTTTTTTATATTATAATAAATTTTTTTTCTATAATGCATTCATTCTTTTTTTATTTTACAAGAATAGTTCATTTTATAGGTATTAAAGAAAATGATTATACATCAATCATAACATTTCTCTTATGATTTATGTTTTCATTATTTGTAAATTAAAACAAGAATTTTTTCAAATATATTATTATAAAGGGAAGATTTGGATTTTTAAGTTATATTTTAAATATATTTAATTATAATTGATTGAATAAGTTATGATTAATTCAACATTAATCATATCTATTTATTTCTTTGGTAGTTAAATTTATTAGATTAATAATAGCCCCCAAGTTTGGTGGACACAGATTTTTGTTGAGCCATTAAGCTTATGAAAACAAAAAATAATACAAAAAATTACCTAATATATTTTTGTACAAGAAATTTTTTTTTTCTAATTTTTCGCTCTCTATAATAGATATCACAAATCTCTTTAATGTGTATCTTCTAAAAAGTTTATAAAAATCTTTTGAACTTGAAGAACTTTTCTTTTTAGAGATCAGATATTAATGAGAACTTTACTATCTTAAGATTATTATAAAACAAAAAATGAGACCGTTGATATGAAAAAAAAAATTTGCATGCCTAAAAGTTAGGGACCAACTATCATGTGATTCCTATCTTAAGAGTTTCTATAAAAGGAAAAATGACAACAATGAATCAAATAGAAAATAAGGATGTAAAATAAGGTGTTTTAGAGTTTCCTAAGAGATGATTGCCATTGGAGATGAAAGTAAAGGTTAAGAATCAAATCATGAAAGAAAATCTCAAGTAGGCATTCTTTATAGAGACAATACTCAAGAGATTACTTCTCCATGAATCAATGTAGATGATATTGACCCAACTGAAGTGAAAAAGATAACTAATTAATTTAAAAAACATCAACTTGAAGAGTATTGTATTAACCCTCCTAACATTATTTATAAATCAATGCAATGGAGTTTGACAAAAAAAAAAGTTGATTATATATCTGAGGACATGAAACACTACTTCTAACACCTAGGAAGGAAAATAAAAGGGGTTGATAAAGTTGATTTCTCAATTAAATAAGACAAAAGAGTTTTATGATGATTTGTAAGAAAGCATGATTGATGGAGGTGTTGAGAAAAAAGGGCAATATAATGATGAATCAAACGACAACTAATTATCGTAGTTTGACAATAAAAATAGCGAAGCATGACATAACTATAGAGTAGCAATTAGGATGCAAGATGTAGTGTAGGTGCAAGTTGTGTGATGTATAGATGTAGCATATGTAGGACACACAAATGCACAAAAAAACAAGTGTTGTAGATAGAGCATAAATACATGGACATGAGGGTTCCTCGGTGCGTACATGCACATATGCATGTATGCGTAATTTTGGAACGAGGCCACAAATGTTCCAGGTTACTTTGATGTACAAATATAAACTATTGGGGTTCGTATGTTAACAAAAAGCGAGTTGTTATAAAAGTTATATTAATCATGACTAGAGCTGTATAGTATCAACGATGACAATGGCAAAATAAAATAAATCTAAATTTCTACTAAATTGGGATAAAGACCAACCTATGTTTTGGTTGAAGAAACATTCCATTCACACATGCACACAATATATTTTCAATCAAAATGATTACAAACCAAAAAAAAATACTACTCTTTTTCAATAAGGCTTAAGTAGAACATATGAAGACATCTTTAAATGAAATAAAAATACAAAAATATCCTTAAATCAATAAACTAATAAAATAATAACAAAAAAATGCATAAGCAAGTGTACAAAAACAAAACAAGAAATAATTTTGAATCTCATTAAATCTATTACAACCCATTAATGAGTTGAAATCTTTTGAAAAATATTTTGGAAGACTTTACTCGATATATTTGGCTTTGATTTGATTCTAAAATAGTTTTGGATCAAACTTATAAAGCTCTTTTTGTAATCCTCCTCTAATATAATTTGTTTTGTATCAATGATAGCTTAAAAAGAAAGAAAAATAAGATTTAATGGTTAAGAATATTTAGTTGGAGATTAAATTGGATATTATCAAAGGAAATTGGTGGAGTATTAAAAGAGGTTGGCCAAATCTAAAGATATGATTTGACCAAATTTAGATGTAATGAAGTTGAAATATCAAATTATCTAACAATAAATAAGCCACCAAAAGAAATATGAAAATGAATAATAGTCTAATGGAATCAGTTAATTTCTTTACAAAGCAATGGAGAAAAGATATTATCAAGGGCCACTAAAGATAAAATAATGAAGATATAAGCTTAATATAACATCTCATTTAATTAAACTCTCACATCTTCTCAAAATATGTTTTATATGCTAAATGTGGTGCAAATACGAAATTTGAAAATGCATCAAATTTGAAGTGCCTTAAAAAATAAACCAAAATGACAATAATTGGATTTTATATTTGTGCATATCATTGCAAAGGTCTTGTAGTAAGGCATTTGCCAATTTGTAACTTGTAATTTTTAAAAATAATTTGATTTTTTATGAATTTATAAAATTGATACTAATAAAAGGGGATTATTTTAATCCTCTGATTTAATAAGAAGATAATTTTCTCCCTTTCTCGAGAGAAAATTATTTTGTTTGAGAAAAACTTAAGAAGAGAGTGAGAGAGCTGGAGGAGAAGGAGAGAGGGACGTAGAGGAAAAAAAAAAGAAAAATGGTATCATCCATTGTAAAAAATAAAGAGAACAAAAAAAAAAGGAAAAGAAAGCATACACAAAAAAAAGGATTTTCAACTTTATTTTATAGATATAACATGAAAATGTAAAAATCCTACTCAAAATTTCTCTACATTTATAATTGATTTAAATGTCAAGCAAGAGCTACATATGAATTCTAGTGATGAGTTCAAAGAGGCTTAAGTTTGTTACATCTTTCAATTGAAAAGATAGTACATGGCGGTCGATTGTATCATACTAGTATGACCATCTAACAGGCGTTGGTAAGCCTTCTAGCCAAGTGTGAAAAAGGAATCTGCTAAAATTCATACTAGTATAATATATGTATTGTATTAATATGATTGTGTAATTTACTATACAAATATATTACCCATCATATAAAATATTGAATATATTAGTACAATGGAGGTATGGTACTATGCATTAAAAGATATAATACATTAATATGAAACATAGATTGGACTTGTACAATATGATTTCTAACAGCTTAACAAATATTGATTAATGATTCATTTTTCAATTATCATCAAGTATTGATCGTATAATACAATGTGGGATGTCATTCCGTATGATTCGAAATTAAAAATATAACTAAGGTGCATATCATACAATATAAAATGAAAATCCAACTAGTACAATTATTTGATGAACGTATTTTTTGTGGATCATTTGTCATGTCCCACCCAATATCAATCCACATAATCCAATAAAATGCATCCATAATATAAATCTATTAGGTAAAGACAAAACAAATTGCATAAAAAGAAGGATACATGTTACTAAAATGAGCGATGATAACATAAAAATTCACAATAATTTAAATATTTTAACATAAATAGCAACACATAGAAATCCACAATTATCATACAACATAAAAGTTTGAAACAAAAACTGATATAAGAATCCAAAACAAAATATAATTATACCCATATGTATATAATATTTCTTATGCTCATCAAATGTATCAGTCTTTTAGCCATTTGGTCTTAAAATATTCTCTGAGAACCTTCAACTCAATGAGTATCAACGACATGTCTTGTAATGTAAATAAGAAATGAGCATAATATGTTTAATAAGAAAACCTCTAGTTACATGTAATAAAACAAAAAAAAGTACAAATGAAATAATTAAGTAATAAATAAAAAGAATATTATAATAGTGTACATACAGTCATATATATATATATATATATATATATATATATATATATATATATATATATATATATATATATATATATATATGTATGTATGTATCTAACTTATCATAAGTACATAGTATTTTTTGTCTTTTTTTTATTTTTTATATTCATTTCTTTTTTATTTTTCTTTTTCGTTCCTTTTTCTTTTACATGTGTCTTCTTTTGGACTCAAATTTTTTCATAACCTCTATCTCAGTGCTTGAAAATATCATATCATATCTCATTATTATAAGTTTTGATGTTTTAAAATATAATGATCCTATCTTTGAGTTTCATGATACTTAAAAATAAAATATCTCGTCATCACTAAGTCTCACTCTTTAATGCTGACATCTTATATTTACAGGCTATGAGATATTTGGAATATCAAAGTTTGATCTCTGAATACCTACGACACTCAAGAGTAAAGTATTATATTATCACTAAGTCAAGACTTCTACATGTTATGATCTTATCTCTAAGTATCATAAACTAAAAATAATGTATATCACATCAATCAGGTCATTATATAATAAGATCGTACTTTTTCTTATGTTATATTGGCATATTTTTTTTCTTTTTGTTTATTTTATTTGCATTTGTTTTTTTATATATTTTTATTTATAACATCATAATACTCATACAACTTAACAATTATCATCTTTTCTATTATTATCATCATATCATAAAGTGTGATCGCAACTCTATTACATTGTACGCAGGGTTTTCTAATAGTTATATCAATTGCATTACTATGCTCATACAAGTCCAATATCATTATCATATAAATACAACCCAAATAGAGTAAATAATCATATCAAAGGTCGAATGGATGATTCGTGATAAAGTTATTCATCAAATATCATACTATCTTATCTACATTTTGTGTGATATGATCTATGCATTAATTATACTTTTGATTCTACATCGTATGGTATGATATCTGATATTATATGTACAATTCATGCATGAAATAATAAATCATACAGTCAATCTTTCTTAGCAGTTGAGATTTCTATCATACAAGGTGATCTATTTAATGTACACCATCATGCGTAGATCGTATTAATTTATTATACATTTTATAGTTGTATGATGTTTTATATATTTACATAGTAACCAACCCTGATAATAATCATTTAATGACATAGTCATACCAATATGATACATTATGAATAATTAAATATTATATTTTATTTAATAATATAGTATAATATGAGTTTCGTACTAGTACGACTTGTTTATTTCATTATTTTAACCAGCGATGAGACAAACGATCTGGGTGAGAATATTTGCACATCGTATTGTTCAAGATTTAGATCACACCAATATGATCACTTGCACTAACTATGGTCATTGATAAAAAAAACCTCACCTATGGAGACAACTTGATTTTATGAAATCCATTTCTTTATTCATTGAAATGATGAATGCAAGCTTTTGGGAGAAAAAAAACTCGAAATCTTAGCTTGAAATATTGTATCTACAAATTAGGATCAAAGCTTTCTCATTTCTCAAAGCTTCTCCTCTTCCTTTATAATCTCATCACAATTATCCAAGAGTTTAAGATAAAAAAACTGAAGTAGTTTCCTTCATCTTTTGAGCTCATCCTCTCTCTCATTCATGCTTTCTCACTTGATTTCCAAACACTCAAACGGACTTTGGGAATGGAAGGGAGCTTATCTTCTCATTTAATATGAGAAGATAAGCTAATTGACATACTCATTTCTTTATCCACTCTTTTAGTTTATTTTATTATTAGTAGTTGTATTATTATCATTTTTTATCCTTTTAAATTTTCTTAAAAATCTAAGTGTCTCTTAAAAATATAAAACTGCATATCTATAGATTTCTTACAATGAGATCTTCACAATAACATGGCCAACTTGAGATCCGACTACCATCGTCTTCCCATACTTTTTGAGTCACCAGTTGGACTATATTCATGAGTTTTGAATTTGAAATACTTGTATAACATATATAAAATATAGAGTTAATGAGACATAATTAAGATACATTTATGAAATTATTATAGTTCTTAGTGAGGGGAGCTAATACAACATGCATATTAAGTACATCGGACAAATTTTATATATCCCAAAATATAAAATTTCTTATTTCGCCAAAGGCTATGAACTTAATTGTAGACAATGACTCATAATGGGTTTTCATAACATTTTTAACTTTTCTCTAGTTTATCGCAACTTTTATTTTATTATAAATTGTAATTTGTAACATAAATAAAACCCTAATAGTATTTTTCATCCTTATATGTCTCTTTTATTATATTTACATATTTTTATTAAGAAAGATGTTTTTAACATTTTATTTTTGAATCTAAGTTTAATATTATAATATATTTAAAATATTGGTATGGAATAAAGAAAAAGGTAGCTCTTTTGGCTTAGCATCATGCTTTCAAAAACTATAGTTACTCATTGTACGTTCATGTACAATCTTGGTTATAATTTGACATCTTAATTACGATCTAGATTATCTCTATTATCATCGTCATCGCTGTCATCATCACCCTTTATATCAAACCTCATTGTAGATGTTTATCTTGCCTTTTTACTATCAAGGAGATCTAAAGATTTGGGAAGAAAGACCATGTCGTATTATAACAATGTTGTAGCTACTAGGAAGGAGGAAGAAATCATGCATTCCAAGATCCATTTCAAGTCATGAGCATTACATGTGAAAAAAGAGATGGTAAACTTTGTACTTATACATATCTATTTAATGTAATATTGTTATAGTTTAATGACCCAATAAGGAATGATCCAAATTTATCCAATATGAAGATGATTATTACTTATGCATGTGTTGTAATGTTTATTGATGATTATTTTAGCATGGTATTTTCTTATGATCAATTTTGCATGATATTTGCATAAGTTCTCTCATCATGATATGCTTATTATTTCTTAAATTATAGTGTATAACATGCTTTTAAGACATGAATTGTGAGAATGATCCCTTA
The DNA here is from genome assembly GCA_023846275.1 of Vanilla planifolia. Classification (NCBI taxonomy): domain Eukaryota; kingdom Viridiplantae; phylum Streptophyta; class Magnoliopsida; order Asparagales; family Orchidaceae; genus Vanilla; species Vanilla planifolia. The sequence goes on along the minus strand of CM043875.1, from coordinate 41,275,321 downwards.
AAAAAAGAATAAATTACATAATGATTCTAAACGAAATCAAATAAAAAAGGAAAAGAAAATGAAAAATGAGCAAGAACAAAAGTTAGGTGAAAAGACTATAGAATAACTTAAAGAACTTGAAACATACTATTCAGAATGATTTATTCTAAAAATAAGCCATCATACAAAATAATGCATTTAGGAGATGTACTCTAAAATATTGAAATCCTTATTTTGGATTGACTTTTTCTGAGGGCCATCATTTAGAATAATGTGTGTTGGAGATAAAAACCAAAATAATTTGAATTGTTAAATACCCTTATTCTATAACAAACTAAAAAAAGAAAATTAAAATGTAATAAATAAAGAAAGGAATGAAATAAAATTTACATTATTTTTAAAATTGAGGCTCGATATTTTTGAAAAGGAATAAAAGGAAAATAACATTTGATTTATATATTTTTCATATGTTTACAAGTTATATTATTTGATATGGATTTAACATATGAAAAGTCCCAAATTTGCTTATTTTACATATACATTATATAGTTTTTGTCACTAAACCAATGACAATTGACTTATTCTATTTTTTAACTTAATATTTTCATATCAAGGTGAGACCTAATGTGAGATTATTGGAGTATAACAAGAGATAACTTCATAGTCTTTGACTTAGATGTTGTTTTTCTTTCATTATTAGTTGCAAAAGTCATTACATTGGCTTTTATCATACATTGTATTAGTTGGACATGTATTAGAAGTTCATTTATTCTGTTGTATGAAAATTAGTTTTTAAAAGAAATATAAAGTTTATATAGTTTCAAAGATTGTTTTAAAATTGGTTTTATTATAATATTTTAACTTTTTTCTACTACTCTTAGAATATTTTTTAAAATGAAATTTATAATGATTTTATTTAAAAAAAAAATTAAAAGAATTATATGACATAACACCAAACTTAAGAAGGTCAAGTGAGATCATTACACTAACTTAAATGAGTTTTGCCCTTAAAAATATCTCATTATCTTAAGATCATGACATTGCATGCATATAAACACCAAAATCGCTCTTTAAACTGTCAATGTAAGATAGTTTATTTTTTTTTTATTGCTTTTTTTTTTATTGCTCCACCTAAAAGTCTATTAATGGTCACCTTTTATTTAATGACTCATCTATATTCACTCCTCTATCTCTTCAATATTGAATATCACAACGAGTATTTTATTTTTTTGAATTATTTAAATAGCCACCAAATATATCTCAAAGTAATAAACTTCAAACAAATTAAATTTTGAGAAATGTTTAGATATACATTCAATTGCTTTCATAAAATAAACATGTCTTTTTCATACTAAATTTGTTTCTATATACTCAAGGCTAGAATATTTAAAAATTGTAATCAAACAAACATTTCTTAAATGCAAAAGATTTAGATGATCAATAATAAGATCTATCACAACAATTCTCCTTTTTTACACAAAACTGTAGCAATCATTAAAGAATATATTGTTCACCTTCTCCTCTTTAATATAAGCTATTAAACTCCTAAATAATATTAGGATTTAAACAACTTGTTATTGATTAAAATTTAAATTCCACATGAACTTGACATCAACTTGAGTATATTAAAAACAATTGATATAGATTCATATATAAATAAAGTATAATAGCCACAAAATGTGCATACCTTTGAAGTGGTCATTTCCTGGTCCTTAGTGTCGACATTATATGATCTTTCATTTAGGATGATACACCATGTCCAAATCTATTACATTGATCTATTACAGTCCTTTTTGAAAGTACCCCCATCTATCAATGACCCAAATTACATTCATAATATCTTTGAACATCTTAAACTTTGCGAATATGTGCTTCTATCATGAGAAATTGTCATAGATTCTAGTTTTTGCTAGTCCCAAGTACATTAACTCTCCTCAAATCTTGATATCCAAAACTTTTTGAATCATCAAATTTTTTTTTGTTTCATATTTTGTGGTCATCAATATCGTTTCTAAGGTCTAACACAAATCCATGCGAGAAGTAGAATGGATGTGTAATAGTGTTAATAGGATTGATTGTGATAAATAATACTAATAATTTATTGAGATCAATAACACAAAGAAATAAACCAAAATGTTTATAGTTTAACCATAAATTAAGCCTATGTTGCAAGAGTAACAAAAGCTATTCCACTAATCAAAGACGTCTTAATAATCTAGTACAAAATAATGAGCGTATCATATTCTTTACCAAATTTCGAACAATAATCAAATTTTTATATAAGAAAAATCCAAATATGACTTTAATATTAGATGAAAGATAAGGGATTTATACCCATGTTGACAATAATATTAACAACATATTGTGACAATGAATATAAGAAAAAACCTCAATCAATAACTAAAATGACTCCAGTAATTTTCAAAGGTTAGATAAATCCTTTCTCGAAACGTTATGACTCATGCTTTGTCAATGCAAGCAATAATTTCAAAGAAACCATTGAACACTTAAATATCTCTAATGTTACAGGTTGAGATAGGTACGTTATATTGCCCACTAGTTACATACCTTCCAAACCTATAAATAACAAATTCTACACAAATAAAATTCCAAAAAAATTCAAAAGTATGTTACAAGTTTTCATAATATATATGTTTGCGTGTGCATTTATGCTTTATGTTTCATAATAAACTCAAAGTAAAATTTTTTAAAACTTGGAGAAAACACCATAATTAATATTTTTATGAAAAAAAGACAAAATTATTATTATTATTAGATTTAATAATTTTTATAAGCTTCACTATATATTAGTTTTTCCAATTCGAAAAACAGCAGTATTAAACAATCCTTACTACTAGTTATTATGTGTGTAATCCTAATCTTTCAACACGAAAGAAGCCTTTCTTCTCCCCCAAGCCTTCAATGGTTTATTTGATTTTAAGCAAATAGTTTCCAAAGCATCACAAAAATTAGAAAAAATCACCAGAATTGTTCAACTTTCATTTATCAATCAAGAAAAACGCAAGCCAATATAACCATAACTCATGCATTCTCCTCAGCTGCACCTTATTCCCTTACATAGCTTCCTTTCTTTTCATTGATTTAGATTTCTGGCTCGAAGGATGGCAATTGGTCCCACTCATCTGCTACAGGACCAGGGCCGACGTAGTACTCCGAGTCGGGATCGTCGAAATCTGGAATTGGCTGCAACGCAGGCCCCCAAAACTCCACTTCCGGCGCCGGGGCGATCTCATCAGCGACGAGAGTTCGGCCGGCGTCTGAGACCGCCAGCAGGAGGAGGACGGCGAACAAGGCGACCAGGAAGGCGGAGAACTTGGCCATGGCGTGCTCGGAGCTCTGGCAACTGGAAGATGCTGTTGGTTTTTGCTATGCTTATGGAGCAGAGTTGGGTTCCTTTATATAGAAGGGAAAGGAAGGTATGTTAAAAGGGCTGTGGAGTAACGTGCAGATTTAATGACAATTGATTTCGGTGGGTTAAGGCGACAAAGCAGTTTTAGATTTATTCTATGAGTTTTTTTTTAAGTACAATTAACGGTATTTATTTATTGTATTTTTTTGTTAATTATATTTTATCAACTAAAATTGAGCAGAAATTCTATAACCTTTAAATTTAGAGGAAGGATTTTTTATTTTATTTTTTTGAATTTAATCCATTTAAAGATATGAACTATATAAATGCATTTAAAATCATCTATTCAACAACTAAAACTGGAATATAATTATAATGACATTAACATGTAATATCCAATCAAACCACAACTTAGTCAAATTACTATGTACTGTTCTATGATAGGATTTTTTTTAATACTTTAAAATTCTTTTATGAAAAAATTTGTTATCTCCTAATAAAAAAAAAAACAAAATCTAATTGTTGGAGATACGTAATTTTTATTTAATGATTTTGAAACAATATTTTAGAATATTATGAATTTTGAAAATGCTAATTGAAATCCACATATTTTGCACATATTTTGAACAAATGATTAAAATTTATTTTCTTTTAAGGTGATTGAATGTTTTGTGTCTTTATGATTCAATCAAATGAAAAAAAAATTAAGTTGAAAAATCTTCAAGTGAAAATAAACCAAAAATACAAACTGAAAACATAGTTTAAATAATAAATAATTCTTGAAAATTCTATTAAAAATAATGAGACATAACAATTTGAAAGAAAATTAGCATTATCTCGACATTATTAAAAAAGCGCTTAGTAATTTGGACAGTTTTCTTTAGTAAAGGATTCAACTTGTTTCTCCCTATATTTTTCATAACTTGTTTCTAATTTTAATTTTTACAAAAATATACTTTAAATGAAATGAAGACTACAATATTTTAACAGCAATCTAACATTTTTTCCTTATTTTTAGAATTAATTTTCAAAAATTGATAACATATAAATCATGTTTGCAGTTCTAGAAAAACGTCGTTATCGCAAGCTGCTGATTTTATTAATTTCCATGCATGTAAAATTTTTCAGATAATAAAAAAATAAATTTTGGAATTAAATAGTCTCATTGATCAGTTATTCAGAATTTTTAATTTTAAATTCTGGTATTTATTTATCACTTATTTTATTAATATTATATTAACAATAAAAATTAACCAATAATCGCAACATATTTTGGCAACCAATGTTTTTTCCAACATGAGAAAGGCGCTATAGATCTTCATTTTTCAAAACCTAATATTTTAATATTATATATATATATTAATAAAAATAAATTACAAATATTTTTTGTTGGTGCGATTATTCAAATTAAAAAGCTTTAAGAAGTTTCAAGAAAAATAAGTCACATATGTTTCTATATAGATTCTAAAGCAACTTTCTAATTAAATATAAAAACAAGATACCTTGGATTTTTTAAAAGTTTTATCATAAGATTAATTTCAAATAATCACTCAGCTTTAAGAATTATTCAGTCTTAGAATATATTTTAAAATATTAATAACTGTTAAAAATTCTATTAAAGTAACAATATATACCAATTTGATATATAATCTATTCATAGTAATCTAAAAAAAAATTAGCATACCTTTTCCCTACTAAAAATTGTTTGCTAACATGTATATGTTTTTAAAATTTATTTTTTCAATTTAAATTTTTATAGCAAAATTTATTAGTAATATATTATCGTTTTCTTAAAATTAATTTTTTAAAGTGGATAACGGGTTATTAGACACGATTGCAATTTAAAAAATAAAGGATGTGGTTAACAAAACTATTCGTTGGTTAAGAGATACATCACATTTTTGAAAAAAAAAGAAAAAAATATAAAATAAATAATTATGGAATTAAATTATATCATTGATCTTTTATTCAGGTTTTTTGGCCCGATGCTAATATATATAAATCTTGATATTTTTCCGATTTATTTTTATTAATATTTTTCACCAATAAAAATAACCAATAATCACAATATTTTTTCCAAACTTAAATTTTTTTTACTATATAAATTAATCACCTTAAAATTAAAATTATAATTTTATTTAGGAATCATTTATTAAAAAATATCGATTTTATGGCAAAACTTTTGTATCTCCGATGAAAAAATAACAAATATCCAATTTTTTTGAAAATGTAGCAGAGTATTCAAATATTTTAAAACATTTATATATATTGTATTTATGTAAGCTAAGAAAATGAAAAATAATTAAGATAAAGATTTGGAAACGTTAATAAATCACTTATATTCATATAAAGTAAAATCTAAAAAAATTGTCTGATTAAAGTCAAAAGATTAAATAACAAAAATAATTTAATTTTAAAATATAAACATTGTTAATATTTTTTCCAGACATTGAAATACGACAAAGTGATATATAATTTATTTATAACATTTTAAGAAAAACTAATATGTAAATAATAAAAAAGGACATTCTGATTAAAAATTTATAATTGAAAAAAACATCTAAAATAACTTTATTCATATGATCGAAATATGCATTCATAAATCTTCATATAGAATTAGATTTCTGGCTCCACAAAGGACGATTGGCCCCACTCTTCTGCTACAGGACCAGGGCTGAAGTAGTAGTCCGACTCGCGGTCGTTGAAATCTGGAAGTGGTCCCAGCGCAGGCCCCGAAAACTCCCCTTCCGGCGCCGGGGCGATCTCATCAGCGACGAGAGTTCGGCCGGCGTCGGAGACAGCCAGCAGGAGGAGAACGGCGAAGAAGGCGGCCAGGAAGGCGGAGAACTTGGCCATGGTGGATTTAGAATTGTTGCAACTTGAAGAAGCTGTTGTCTTTGGTATGCTTTGGAGAAATGTTGGGATGCTTTATATAGAAGGTAAACGAAGGGATGTTAAAAGGTGTGTAGAGTAACGTGTGGGTTTAATGACTAGATTGAATTCCAGTGGGTTAAGGTGACAAAGCAGTTTCACATTTATTCCATGAGTTTTTTTAAGTGAAATTCGAGCCATTTATTTGTTGTATATTTGGTTAATTCTATTTTATCTAATAAAATTGAATATTAATTCTATAATTTTTAATTTTAGAAGGTGTTTTTTATGTCATTATAATTTAATCAATTAAAAATTATAAAACATATAATTTTATTTAAAATTATCTATTCAAATAATTAAAATTAAAACATAATTATACATGACATCAACGTAAGACATTTCATCAAATTTCAACTTAGATAAATTATAAATTATTATGTTTTGGTTTACGATAAAATTTTTTTTAATATTCGCTTGACAAAAATTTTGAACTTTGACAAATTCATAGAGATATATATATGTTTATCAAGAACTTAGATATAAAATATTTGCATAATTATGTAATATGATTTGATATGAGTTCATGTATGATCAATTTTGAATATTTTAAACTTTGAGAAATAAAAATAGAGATGGTTAATTTTTTGCATTTTTAAAAAAAATTGACTCAATTTTAATTATTTATAAGATAATTAAATATATTATCTTTATTTGAGTTCACATAATGAAAAAAATTATGATAAAAAAATTTCAAATAAATATAAATTATACATCTATCTCTATTTGAAAAAATAAAAAATTAAATATATTATATTTTTATAAGATTAAATAATAAGAGCTGTTTAGTTTTAAAGATTAAACAAACTTTAATGATGTTTTAGAATATAAATTATTGTTAATATTTTTATTTAAGGTATTCACATGTAATATTCTAATATATAAATCCTTCTTAATATTTAAAGAAAAATTAACATATTTCTTTATACTATTAAAAAAATGTTTAGCAATTTATTTAATTATGAATTTAAACATATTTATGATGTGTAGCTAATGAGATTAGTCTGATAAATGACTACTTGATATTTAAAATCACAATTTCTAATAACCATCAAAAGATCAAAAGGTTTTGCAAAACAAGAATATATTACGTTTAGAATTTTTTATATTTTCCAACTTGAATATGTACTATTTTGTTTTATTGATTTTTTAGTTAGTTTAGTTAAGTCCTATTCACTTATAATCTCTAACAAAGTTTTAATATTTCTTATGTCTTAAGGTTCGACTTAGATCATTTTAAATAAACACTAGATCTCAAGTCATGATTTTTATTTTATTCATAATATGATAACAATTAGATACAACTGTCAATTTATTAAGTATAATTATATTGTTTATTGTAATTAGGACAATTATATAATGCAATTTATATAAGATTGCCAATGTTACATCCCATTTGCATAATGAGGTTTCTTGTTCAAACAATATTGTTAGCCACAATTAACTAGTCATAATTGGGTTGCTTAAGTCCTTTTGATCGATAAAAAGGGTTGGTTCAAGCTTTATAAGGTCATCATCTTTTGAGTAACAAAGTCATAAGAAATAAGAATATATAATTTAATCGATATCTCTTTATGACTCTTATTATCATAGATGTGATCATATATGTGAAGATATGTATATATATGTGCATACAATTTAATGTATAATTGTGTAATAAAAATACTCATGATATAACTAATCGATCATAAACTAAAATGAATATTCTCTCTGATATTTTGTATTGGTACTCTTTTATAGTACTAATAGAATTTTTTATTTACTTAAGAAGAGTTTAACAATTAGGATTTTTTAATATGATTTTAAAAATTTTTAATTTTATTATAAAATTAATGTGAAGTAATATTCATGCCAGTTATATATTTGACTATAATAAATAAATGATCAAATTACAAAAAAAATGATATTAGTTAAATTTATAAAAAATGAATTAAAAAAAGCAAAAAAATATTGATAGAGTGAAATTAATTTTTTTTTGATAATTAAAAAAATCATATCTATTTTAATGAGGCAATCAAATTACAAAACATTGTTATACTTCTTATAATATCATGATATTATTGGAGAAGTCGTTATCATAAAAAAACTAATAAAATATTATTATTTTAACAAAAGAATCACTCCAATAAAAAGGAATCAAAATATACAAAAATTTACATGCATAAAGAAAAAGAGTTGGTTAACTCAAAATAAATCATATGCATGCAACAATGTATGTCTACTCAAATAAAATAGAATAGTATAATATAATAATGTAATAAAAAATTCAATTTGGTAAGATATATGTATGAACCTAAATTATCATGCTATAATACTAATGTTAATGAAAAATAAAATTGTCCTAGTGTGAGTTTTGATAAGCTGCAGTAGAAACAACACTTGAACGTGTCAAGTAGTTACGCAAGATAACAATGTGGTAAACCAATAATACATGTTAATGTTATTGGTTTAAATATGGGCCATAGATATCATATAAACTCATATTATTTAGCACTATGTCGATTTTAATCATTTTGATTACACTACAGAGCGAACTCAACTAAGAAAAATACGAAGCAGCATTTCCCCACTTGGTTAGGTTAATGGGATAGACTCGAACGACATCCAAGCTAAACATCAATTAGAACAAGAAGCAGACATCTCACATAACTGGAATGGGCTTAGTTTAGTCTTCACAATCTCAAAATTGGGCCGTTGAAAAACCCAATGGGCTAGTTTGGTCGCGATACGCCAACGATTCGCCCCGCTTTGTATGCCATAATTGACCGCCAACCGACTTTGGCCTAGTGAAATTTAATCAAGCCATCACATTTATCAACGTGGAACCATCATCGCCGTCCTTTCCTTATTCTAGGCTATAAATAGAGCCGGGGTGGGGTGGGGCGTGGACGGAGTAGGGAGCTGGCTCTTGCTTCTGTTTTTGAGATTCTTCCGTGTTTAGATGTCGTGTTTGATTTGGCAGGCGAGTTAGGTATTTTTAAGTTTCGTTTTCTGGATTGTTTTTGAAGATTTACCGACGCGTGTTCGCCGCTTATCGGATGATACGGCATGCATATGGCTTGTGAAGATTTTAAGATCATTCAATTGCAGTTGTTAGATGTTGGATAGAAGGGGCAACGGGATGTCGCCATTCTCAAGATTACTGTCGGATGCTTTTCCTTGGTCATATGCTTTTGTTTTTTTGGTTGAAATATCCTCATGCTTTAGGCTGTAAGAAGCCTAAGATTCGTATGTTATGGAGTTTTCTTTCTTTGAGCGATTTGTTTCATCAAAGATTGCGAGCTAGAACGATATCAGATCTTAATCGGTACCAGTCAGGATCTGAGTGGTCCTTTCGTCTTCTGTGGTTCGTGCTATCCTGCTTAGCTTCGTTGTACTCCTGTTTTGAATGATCTGGCCACATATCATAAGTGGGCGATTCAAGATTTGGTGGTAATTCGGTGTAATGTTCAAGAGATTTCTGAAACCTTATTTCTGTTGACGTGGCATGTGAGATAAAAAGGATAATCCATGCGGTGCTATGTTTTGAAGTATGCAACATGGAAAGGGTGTGTAGGAAGTGAATTCTTGAAGCTATTTTCATGATTATTGATATACTAACGCTGTTCCATGGGTTTATTTTCACTGATTCTTGGAACATCCAAAATTTCTTTTATTATATTATGCTTTTCTAATAGCTTAGGTGGTTGGTATAACATTTGACCAAATTCTATTGATTGTTTTGTGAATTATCAATGTTTACAGCCGTATTCTATTGACGTTTGAGCTGGAATATTTTCGCGTGGTGTAGATTTAGAATATAAAGCATCACTGTAGGAGCGAAGGCCTTGAAGCTTATCCTTATTGCTATGATGCTCAGATTCAGAAAAGATCATTAAATGCACCAACAGATACATAATCTATGGTTTAATTATTACTGTTTCTTAGAATATCAAAGTTTCTCCTATTGTATTATGTTGTTCAAATAATTTACATAACTGATATAACATGCATCCAAATTCTATCAATTTGCTTGTGAATTCTCAATGTTCTTAGGAATTGACATTTGAGACAATATCTCTACATGGTGGATATTTAGAATATAAGACATCGATGTAGCATTGGAGGCCTAGAAGCTTGTTCTTTTTGCTAAGGTAATAGCATTTTCTTTAATGTTCTTGCGTAACCTGCTTTTGCTATTTTTCCTTGGCCTGAACTGTGAAACTTGTTATCTGCTTATTTCTCTAGAGGATGAATTTGATTGTCATTAAGATTGAAAGCTTGTAGTTTGTTTTTATGTTCAGTTTTGTATGAGTTTTATATTTAAACTTTGGGTATATTAGCGTTATTTTGGATACAAGTTGAAATTGTGGTATATCAGTTGTACCTGTAATAAGATTGGAAAACTACATATGAGGTGCATTTTAAAATTCTTGGTTTACTTGTATTATTTTGGATACAAGCTGAAATTATGGTATATTAGGTTTTCATAATGTAAGAACAAAACATTGCAGTTGTTGCTTTATGTGTAGTTATATATGAAGTGTGTTTAAACTCTGGCTTTGCCAGCATTATTTTAGGTACAAGTTGAACTTGTGGTATATCAGGTGTTCTTAAAGTCAGAAGTTTCTCAGCTATAGTCTTTATTATAATCCAGAGTTTTGGATGCTTTTAGGAAGGATGTATTGCCTCATTGTGTAATGACATGTTTTCCTTAATGTTTCTGGCAGCTTGTTATAACGATGAATTTCACAAATTGATCGTCATGGTTGATACTTGCTATAATGTTCATGTTGGTCATTCTAACGTTTGTTTATGGTCATCTTGAATGACAGTAGTGGTGTATTGTGTTTTGCAGGCTATCATAACTATGGATTTTATGAACCGATTTTGTTTACCACTATGATTGGCATCTGCAACAAAAGTTGTTGTAGTCAGGGCAGTGTCATTGTATTAATATGTTAATTTATAGGAGTGTTACTTATTGAATGGAATTAGTAGTTTTGCTCTCATGTTCATGGCTCCTTTGTTTCCAACTTGTAATTTATTGGTTTTGTTTTTCCAGATAAATCATAAGATGCGCCTTCAGATACATAATCCATGGGTTTATTATCTCTCGTTGTTGTAATATCAAAATTTCTCCTATTTTATTATGTTTTTTAAATAATTTAGGTGACTAATATAATTTTCCTGTGAATTACCAATGTTTGCAAATTGTATTCTATTGACATTTGAATGGAATATTTCCACGTGGTATGGATTTAAAGTATAATGCATCATTCTAGGAGATGATTTGATGTACCACTAGAGATATAATCCATGAATTTATCATCACCGTTTCTTGGAACATCAAAATTTCTTTTATTGTGTTATGCTGTTAATAAGTTAGGGGCCTGATATAACATATAACCAAATTCTGTCAATTTGCTTGTGAATTCTCAATGTTTATGGGCATTGACATTTGAGACAATATCTCAACATGGTCTATATTTAGATTAATGGCATTACTGTGGGATTGGAGACCTAGAAATTTGTTCTCATTGCTAAATCATAACCTGCTTTTTCTATTGTTCCTTGGCATGAAATGTGATGCTTGTTTTTGTAGTAGCTATTTATTTCTTGTTAGAGGATGTATTTTGACTGTCATTAGGATTGAAAGCTTGCAGTTTGTTTTTATGTTTTTATACATGAGGTGCATATTTAAATTTTGGATATACTAGCATTATTTGGGATACATGTTAAATTCTCGGTTTACTAGCATTGTTTTGGATACAAGTTGAAATTGTGGTATATCAGGTGTTCATAAAATAAATGAAATATTGTAGTATATTGCTTTATGTGCAGTTATATATGATGTTCAAGTTTAAACTTTGTCTTAGCATTATTTTGGATGATAATTGAGATTGTGGTATATAAGGTGTTCTTAAAGTCAAAAGTTTCTCAGCTGTAGTCTTTGTAATCTAGAGTTTTGGATGCCTTTAGAAAGGTTGTATCGCTCTGTTGTGTTGCGGCTTGTTTTCCTTCATGTGTATGGCAGTTTGTTATTACTTCGAATTTCACAAATTGATCGTAAAGATTTGTTCTTGTTACAAGGTTCAATTTGATCATGCCATTGTTTGCTTATCGTCATGTAATGATAGGAGTGTTTTGTAAACTATCATAATTGTGGATTTTGCTAACTTTTTTTTTTTATCTACTAGCATGGATGGTATTTGCTACAAAAGTTGTTTTGGTTAGAGCAGCGTCAGTATATCAACATGCATTTCATTATAGCAGTGTTACTTATTGAATGGCAACAATCATTTTGTACTAATCATGGCCTGTGGACTTCCTGCTTGTAATTTATTAGTTTTTCCTTCAGATAGATCATAAGATGCACCATCATATACATAATCCACCGGTTTATTATTGCTGCTTTTTGAAACATGAAGCTTTTTTGTATTGTATTAATGCTATTCAAATAATTTAAGTGACTGATATAACATGTGAATTACCAATGTTTATTGTTGATATTCCATTGACATTTGAGATGGAATATTTTCACATGGTGTAGATTTAGAGTGTAAAGCATGATTGGAGGCCTAGAAGCTTGTAGCCATTGTTATGATGCTCTGATTCAGAGGAGATTATTAGATGTGTCACTAGATACATAATCCATGAGTTTGTAATCATAGTTTCTTGGAACATCAAAATTCTCTTATTGTGTTACAGTGGTAAAATTATTTAGGTGGCTGATATAACATGTAATCATATTCTATTGATTTGATTGTGAATTGTTAATGTTTACAGGCATTGACCTTTCAAACAATATCTTCACTTGGTGTATATTTAGATTGTAAGGCATCATTGTGGGATCCATGGTCTAGAAGCATGTTGTCATTGCTGAGGTAGCATTTTTTTTAATGTTGTTGCATAACCTTTTCTTGCTTATGTTCCTTGGCTTGAAGTGTGATATTTGTTTTTTTAGTATCCGTCTATTTCTCATTAGGGTTGCATTCAACTTTCAGGTGCATGTTTAAACTTTGGGTTTCCTAGCATTAGTTTGGATACAAGTTGAAATTATGGTATATTAGGTGTTCATAAGGTAAGAATGAAAAACTGCAGTGTGTTGTTTTATGTGCATTTATATGTGAGGTGCATGTTTAAACTGTGGCTTCACAAGCATTATTTTGTTTGCTAGCTAAAATTGTGGTATATTGGCTATTTTTAAAGTTAGAAGCTTTTTCAGCTGTATCCTTTGTTACAATCTAGAGTTTGGATGTTTTGGAAAGGATGTATGGTTGCCTTTTATCACTGTGTATGGTGTTCTTGTGTATGGTGGCCCATTATCACTATGGATTTCACAAACTGATTGTTACGGCTGATACTTGCTGTAAGGTTCATTTTGGTCATACCGATGTTTAGGCATGTTAAATGATAGCAGTGGTGTGTTGTACGTTGTAGGCTGTCATATGGATTTTGCTAATTGATTCTTGCCTACTAGGATGGCTGACATTTGCTACAAAAGGCTTTTTGGTCAGAGAATTGTTTGTGTATTAACATGTTAAATTATATTAGTGTTACTTATGTAATGGCAACAGTTGTGTTGTGTATTGTACTGTTATAATCGTTGATTTTGCCAATTGAATTTTGTCTAGTGTACGGTTGGCATTTGCTACGAAAGTTGTTCTAGTCAAAACAGTGTAAATGTATCATCATGTTAAATTATCACAGTATTACTTATTGAATGACAGCCGTCGTTTTTTGTCCTCATATTCATGGTTCCTTGGATTCCTACTTCTAATTTATTGGTTTTTTTGTTCAGTTAATTCATAAGTTGTTCCATCAGATAAATAGTCCATGGATTTATTATCTCTATTTGTTGGAATATCAAAATTCCGTTTATTGTATTATGCTGTTCAAATAATTTAGGTGGCTAATATAACATGTAATCAAATTCTATTGATTTGCTTGTGAGTTACCAATGTTTGCAGATCTATTGAAATTTGAGAGGGAATATTTCCACGTGGTGCAGATTTAGATTATAAAGCATCACTGTTTGAGTAGAGACCTAGAAACTTATCATCGTTGCTATGGTGTCTGGATTCAGAGGAGATCATTAGATATACCACCAGATACATAATCCATGAGTTCTTTGTTGTTGTTTCTTGAATCATCAAAATTTCTTCTATTGTATTATGCTGTTCAAATAATTTAGGTGTTTATATAACATGTAACCAAATTCTATTGATTTCCTTATAAATTCTCAATGTTTATAGGCGTTGACATTTGAGACATTTGCATAACCTGTTTTTGCTATTGTTCCTTTGCCTGAAGTGTGATGCTTGTTTTTACAGTAACTGTTTAGTTCTCATTAGGATGCATTTGATCGATTAAATAATATTTGTGGAGAAGGCAAATGTGAAGGGAATTGTTTTCACTTATTTAAATTGCACGTTTATCAATTGCAACTTTTCTCTTTTATGTTTTTGTTAATATTTTTTATTTTGTTAATGAGTTCATAGTTCCATTGTTGATTTTAGTGGTGCTGTTGTGCTCGAGGATTTTCTTATGGTTTAATTTTGAGGTTTATATGTTATCAGTTTCATTTCGGTGGCTTGTTTTAGCACCTTTTGACACTACCTTTTTATTATTTTCATTATGAGCAATATTGCTAGGAACTAAATTCAATTATATACCAAATGATAGTCTTTGCTGATGGCTTGACATTGAATTTCTTACCGGCACGATATTGATGTTTATCTTCTAGAAAGAGTTGTTTTTCTGTTGCTGGTTTGATTTAATACTGAACCTTTCTTACTTATTGGTACAAACAAATTAAATACCGTTGCTCAACTGTTGTAAAAGTCATACAGGTGACTCAATTGAATATGATGTCCTTAAGATTTAATTCAATTATCTTTTTTTATTGTGTTTTGGACAGTAACGCTTGGGATATTATCATAGTTTAAAAGTATTACTATTGAATGAACTGGAAATATGTCTTCTTGATGAATAATTAGCATTTGTTAACCCTTTAGTTCTTTGAGTGACTTTTTGTTTATCCAAGGCATTTTTTTTTCTTTTTTTATTGAAGGACTCATTGATAGTTGTTGATTTTGTAATATTATTTAAGTTTTGTGCAAGTCTTCATTCTCATTTTTAATTTTTTTTCTTTGCAATATTGTTTTATCTTACAATATTCTTAGGTTATGACTTGCAAGGAATATTTTGGTCATGAAAAGGCTTGGTGACATAAAGGCTTTTATTGGTATGACTGAAGCTTCGATTAATTTGGAGGTTAAATTTTCTCGTTGTAGGCATGAAGACTTGGTGATCAAAGATCTGAATATAATTTATATAGGATGGTTATTTGACTAAAATTAAACTCTTGGCCAATAGAATTTCTCCCTGATATGGATAATTAAGGATGTTAGTATTTTTTTTTAATATCTTCAAAGATGTGAATACAATTTATATAATTTTTGCTTTTTGTTGATACTGTAGAACATGTGTACTTAGTCTTAATAGTTACTTGACTAAAATTAAACTCTTAGCCAATAGTCTTCCTCCCTAATACAAATAATTTAGGATGGTAGTATTTTTTCTTAATATCTTCTTTGTTCTTGCTTGGCAAAATACCTTCTAGGTAATGTGAATGATTAGGAATAGTTGCAAATGCATTGAGGTGGAGATTTGAAAATGTCACATTATTAAAAAAAGGGATTGGTAGTATGTTTTTTAATATCAATTTCTTGTTCTAAGTTTGATGATCATATCTTTAATTGTTAGTTTATTATTTGATTGACTTTTGGGATGGATAGGCCTTCATCTCATGCTAAATTTATGAATATACTTATACATTTGGTGCTAATTTTATCAAATATACTTTAGATGGTTCATTTTGAGTAAAAACTTTTGTAGACTTGTTGAAATCATAATTAATATTTTGATTGTTTCTTTATTAAATACTTGTCATATTTAATTTTAGCTATATGCCTCTTTAATTAGTATTGTAATTGCTACACATTGTGGTCATTTTAACTTGTTTTTGCACTTTTTGAGCTATTGTTTTTTGGTCAAGTTGTCATGTGAAGTCAATTTCTTGAACTCATTGCAACCTAGTTATGTTGATTATTCTTAATCTTAATCTTACAACAATAGTCATACTTGGTATGATTGAAGCAGTATGCAAAATGTTTTTGAGTTATGCTTCCGGTGTTCTTTTTGTGTTTGTGGTGTTAATGGGTTATTAGTAAGCATTTCTTGGAACTAATTCTTCTCCTTTTAACAATCTCTTTTGAGTAATGTGAGTAATTATGTATAGTACTATATCAATTTTTTGTTCTAATTTGATGATGTGCAATGTTATGCAGGGATCTTGAGATATGTTGCATTATAAAACAAGGGCTATCAGTAATCTTTTTGGTTTGAAAAATTTGTCGTCATTTGTAAATCTCTTTTGAGTAATGTTTGCAATAAAGGGTCACATGTGTGGTGCAGTTTTGTCAAGTATACATTATAGGAGTTATTGAAGGGTGTGGTTGCGATGAGATTAGGAATTCAAAATTTGTCACATTTATGCAACAAGAAGATCTTAGTATTTTTTTGGCATTATCTTCTTTGTTCTTATTAGGTAATGTCTTTTGTACAATTTAAGTAATTAGGGATATAACTATAGAGGTGTTGAGATGAGAATCTAAAAATGTGCCTTGTTATGAATGGATTGATATAATATTTTTTTTATGTTAATTTTTGTTTCTAAGGTTGATAATTACATCTATATATTACATGATTGGCTTTTGGGTTAAGGATACTATTTCATTTCGTACCAATATTATCAGGTATACTCTATGTAGTTCACATTAGCACCTTTTATAGATATATCAAAATTGTATGTAATAATTTAATTAGTTATATTTAATTTCAGTTAATTTCCTCTTTAATTAGTGTTATACTTGTCCTACACTTGGGTGTGTTTATCTTGTTTTTACTCTTTTGGAATCATCTTTTGGGCATGTAGTTTCGTGGGATAGTCTTTTCCAAGAGTTATCAGTAAGCATTTTTTTTTATTGCAATCTCTTTTGTTAAAGTGAATATTTAGGTATAATGTTGTATCATCTTTTTGTGGTTGTAGAGGTATTGAGATGAGGATTTAAAGATGTGTTACATCATGAAATAGGGATTGGTAATGTTTTTATGTTAATTTTTTATTCTAAGGTTTGGTCATCACATCTTTATTTATTAATGCATTACTTGATTGCCTTTTGGGACTAAGGATGCTCATTCATTTGGTATCAATTTTCTAAAGCATGCTCCAAGTAGTTTACATGATTAAGATTTTTTTTTTTTTTTTGTAGATTTTTCAAAATTATAACCAATGTATTTGTTGTTTCTTATTTAATAGTTGTCATATTTAGTTTGAACTAAGACCATTGCTACCAGACATTGTGGTCTATATAACTTGTTTTTGCATTTTTTTGAGCCATCTTTTGGGCACGTAGTTGCATTGAGTCAATTTTTTGAGCTTGTATTAATTTAATCATGTTGATTATTTAGGCTTATCTTTAAACTTTCATCAACTGTTGTGCTTGATATGATGATAGAGGTGTGCGAGATGCCCTTGAGTCATGTGTCTAGTGTTTTCTAGGTTTTCTTTTTGATATTTTATATGAGAGTTTTTTCTGAAGTTTTTTGATTAGGCATTTCTTGGAACAAGCTTGTCTTCTTTTAATAATTTGTTTTGAGTAACTTGAATAATTAAGTGTTTTAGTATATCAACTTTTGGTTCTAAGTTGATATTTGTGTTACAGTATGTGAGGATGCATTGCGGATAGAATCTCAAAATTCCACATTTTGCAACTATGATTATTAGTAACTTTTTGCTATTAAATTTGCCGTTATTTGCTTATCTCTTTTCAGTAATTTGAGTAGTGCAAGCAATAAAGGATAGCATTTTATTAACTTTTGGTATGAAATCAATGATTAATTCCTACTATTTTACTCTATTGATAATTGAGATTGAAACATGGTATTAATTTTATCGTGTGCAACATACGATTTATTGAAAGTTTTGGTTATGATGAGGTGAGGATTTCAAAATTCCAACATAGTATTTTGTTGGAATACCATCTTTGCTTCTACTTGGCAATATCTTTTGGACAATGTAAGTAATTAGGGATAGTTGTAGATGTGTGTTGAGATGAGGATCTCAAGGTTGCTATATTATGGAAGAAGAGATGGGTAGTACTTTCTTTTAATATCTTTTTTTATTCAATTTAATGATTGCATCTTCTATTATTAGTATACTACTCAATTGATGTTTCGGATTAAGGATTTTCGTATACATTTAGTTCCACTCGAGTAGAAGTTTTTGTAGATTTGCTGAAATTGTAATTGATGTTTTTGTTTTGTATTAAATAGTCATCATATTTCATTTCAGCATCTCTCTCGAATCAATGTCATGGTTGCCCTACTTTGTGGTTTGTTTGACTTGTTTTTAAGAAGAGAAGAAAAAGGAAATAAGAAGAAGAGGAAGGCTGACCAAAGTAAAAGAATAGCTCAGAAATTGCATATTAGAAGATCCATCATTAACGAGGCAAAAGATGATGTGGTCATGCTAATATTAAGCTGATCAAAATTTCTAGCCAACTCTTGACTAATTTTAAGGTAACCAATTTAAACGCTACGTAATGTTGGCATCCTTGGCCTACACTGGTAAATCAATCCATTAAAACCTGCCTGTCTTGCTGCTTGATATCTTTTCTTATTATCTGTATGGTATTATTTAGACTTTGTTATTTAATGTTGCTCATGTATTGTTCATATTTGTGATTGTACATTTGTCCATTCTACAAGGGTTTTTGGTTCAGTATGGTGCTGCATGGAACGGATCTCATTCAAGTAACAGGACTAGGCACCTCTTGATCATTTAAGCATATTTGGTTTGAATGGTTTTGCCATGTGTTTCCTGCGGCCAAAGCGTTCAATGAACAAAATTGATTTTGGGAAATTAGATGAAATCAGGTCCAACAATTTCAAATTGTATGATCCATATTAAATCTTTCAAGCTTCAGACAGGATGACAAACTTGAACTGGCAACATATTTTATATAATTGACATCACTACTTCAATGGGCTTGTTACTTCCAATATTAAAAACGGACCTGATGATAATCTAAGCGAGATTTTGGTCAAAGTATTGAAAAGGGAATTTTTTTATGGAAAAGGGGACACATTTTACTGATTCGAATTAAGAATTTAGAGATCTTACAAATCGTGTGTTGCTACTTCAGAGTTTGGCTAATAGTCACTTGAAGACAAAGGTTCTATGCTGCTTCACGATTCTAATTGATATGGTTGGAGGTACTTCGCATGCTTTTTGTTTAATAATGAAAAACTAAAAGTTTAATGAAATATCATTTATCTCAAGATGAAAATGCAGCCTGTGGAGTTGATTTTTTGAACTATTTTTTGTTTAATAATGTTGATTATTGAGGTGTATTCCCAATCTTATGGTGATTATTGTATTTGATATGATGGAAAAAATATGTAAGATATTTTTGAGTTGTGCTTTTGGTGTTCTTTGAGTGTTCAAGTATTTTATATGTGATAGTTTTTTCAACGTGTTATTAATAAGAAGTTTTTCAAACCAACTCTGTTCCTTTTTAGTAATCTGTTTTGAGTATGGTGAATATTTAAGTATAGTCATTTATCAACTTTTAGTTTTAAATAAATGATATGATGCAATATGCAAGAATGCATTACATATTGTTAATATTAGTAACCTTTTTGGTATGAATTTTGCCCTTAATTGTTAATCTCTTAAAGTAACATGAATAACGTGAGCATTAAAGGATATCATTTTTTTTAACTTTTGATATTAAATCAATGATTAAGTTCTAGTATTTTATGCAATTAACTCTTGAGATTGAAGATACACTTATGGTGCCAATTTTATCAAGTGTGCGACATAGGAGTTATTGAATGTTGTGGTTGCAGTGGGGTGAGGATCTCAAAATTTGCCCATTACGTGACAAAAGGATGCTAGCATTTTTTTTGGAGTATTGTTCTTGCTTCTACTTGGTAATATCTTTTGGGTAGTACAAGTAATCAAGGATAATTGTAGATTTCTTTGGGAAGAGGATGTAAAGATTGCTACTTTATGAAAGAAATGATGGGTAGTATTTTTTTAATATCTATTCTTTATTATATTTGATGATTGTATGTTCAATTTTTAGTATATTAATTGATTGGTATTATGGATTTTCGTATTCATTTAGTTTCACTTGAGTAAAATATTTTGTAGATCTATTGATGTATTCATTAATATTTTTATTGTTTCATATTAAATAGTTGTCATATTTTATTTCAACATGTCTAATCAATACCTTAGATTGCTTACATTGTGGCCTTCTTAACTTCTTTTTGCATTTTGTTGAGCCATCTTTTGGGCATACAGTTGCACTAAGTCAATTTCTTGAACTTGTTTCAGCTTACTCATATTGATTTTTGAGGCCTATTCTTAGTATTATGGTAATTGTAGTATTTGATATGTGATAAAAGTGGTATGCAAGATGCCTTGATTTATGCTTTTGGTGTTCTTTAGGTTTTTCCTATAATTATATAGGATAGTTTTGGCATGGAGTTATCAATAAGCATTTCTTTGAGCCATCTTTGCTCCTTTGATAGAAGTCTCTTGAGTAAAATGAACGCTTAAGTGCAGTTTTATATTAATTTTTCAAGGGGATATCAACAAATGCAATACGCAATGTGGTGAAGATGTTTAGATATGCCAAACCATGAAACTAAGGTATCAATAATATTTTTTTTGTATGATAAATTTGCTCTTATTTGTTAATTACTAATATGTTACTCATTTGATTGTTGGGATTGAAGGTACACGTGGCTTGCCAATTTTTAGCGTTCTCTTGGTCTTTTTTTTGTTTATTAATCTTTAGTATCTATGCAAGAATTAAGTACTAATACATTACATTATTTTCTATTGGGATTGAAGATACATGTGTAGTGTCAATTTTCTTATTATGAAACATAGGAGTTATTGAATGGTGTGATTGCGATGAGGATAGGATCTCATGATTTGCCACTTTAGTGAAGAAATGGTTGCTAATGTGGACAATAGATGAGTGTAGAATCATATTAATTTTTTGTTTTAAATAGATGATCTGTTGCAATATGCTTGAATGATGTGTTGGAGTGTGGACTTCCAAGATGTGTCACTTTTGTGGTTCTCACTGATTGATTTGGTAGAAGCTGATATGGTTATGGTTGTTGCTATATATTGAGGAAAAAAATCTGCATATAAGTTTGAGAATATGTATTTTTGTTCTTGCATTTACAAGGTTTTGCAATTGCTTCCTTTTTGTTGTGATCTGAATGATGATTGTGTTACACTGATTTCTTTGTTCTTTTTGAAGCGCTTTATTAATGTTGTTTGTAGTGTTGATTTAGTTGCTTAACATTGCCATTGCCGGTCCCAAGCCCGGATGAGAAAAGTGGGGGGAGCAATGCGTTTATGGCATTTGGAAAAGTGGCGATGGCTATGTAATGAGGTATTTCACCGCTGATGTTGAGTGAGGCTATGATATGTCGAAGATTAAGGCTAAATGATGGTGAGATATGATATGTGATCCATGGGAGGGAGAATAGAGCTTTTATACAATAAAATTTGGGCTCATAGGACAATAAAATGAAAAGATGAAAAAGAAATAATAAAATATTAAATAAAATTGAATATGAAAAGAAGTAAAATATGTCATATAATTATTATATGATAATATATATACTTAAGTTGGATACATATGACATTAATATATTGATATTTTATTATTATTTACATATTGTCATGTATTATTTTACATATTATTTTATGTTATCTCTTAGATATATTATCATATTGATTTATTATATGTAATTAATAATTTGTTTATTAAATATATCATGTTTATTTTCAATTTATATTTAAGATTAAGATATTGACACTTAGAGAGATGCGAATCTTTAAATGATAATTTAGGATCTTAGGATAAGCTTGTAATTATTGGTGTAAGAGTAATGGATATTGCATATGGGGATAATTTTATGTTATTTGTTTTTTAATATATTATATCAATATCTTATTTTAATTTTTCAAATTTTTTTGTAGACATATTTTGTGTGATATTTCTTTTGTAGCTATATTGATGTTGGTCATTGGAATTTAGTAGTTTCGTCACCCTTGTTTGGTGGTGTTGTTCTTATTTTGTGTTACTAACTTTGATTTTTGGATTTTGCTAGACAAAGTGCAACGATACTTAAATGATGCCATGATAAACTTCAGTTGTTATAATGAGCCATAATACAGATTATATAAGTATGATATTAACTATCATATTGTATGATTATTAGACAATAAGAAGCATGACTTATTTTAGATTTGATTTCATTAACTTAAGACTTAAATTAAATTTAGAATAATTTGTAGTCATGTTATTAAAGAATTCAATTTTAGAAGATTTTATAAACCATGCATGAGTTAATAGAATATAATCTTTTGTCATATAAATATCAATTGATAAATTTAACAATATAAATTAAATGCCTTGAAGATGAACTCCTGATAGACAGTCACTCCACTGAGAGTTGAGATAACGAGTCTATAACATGTAAGTTGAGTCAAGCTTGAGCAAGTGTTTTTGAGTTTCATCCAATTCCAAATGCATGAATCTTCCTCCATCTATATATTCATTGCATTTATTAACTAAATTTGCCTACACAACATCTTAAATATTTATTAGTAATTCAAAACTTGGTTTTGTAATCATCAACCTCAAGGGTATGACACTAATATCTCAATATTTTTTGTAGTTTCATATTATGACTTATTTTTACATAAAATTATTAAATCATAAAATAGGCTAATTTAATTGTCATTATCTCAGTGTAAAGTAAAATAATCAACTTTTAGGTTTTTACATAATAGGTAAATCTTATACAACAAATAGTAAATAACATGTGATAAGTAATAAAAAAATTATTTATGTACCAATTTCTCATATAAAATAAGTTAGTAATTATCTTTAAATTCTTTTTTTGTAACTTGATTTATTTTATTTTTTGTTAATTTAGGACAAAGCTTTTTATATTGTATAAAATAGATTGGTTTTATTATAAGTAAGAATAATCTTAAATGTTGAATCATTTAACTTCTTAGACAAGTCATCCTAAACTAATAATCATTATTTTAGATAATTAATATTTATGCACTTATCAAACTACTTTAACCTTTTGCTATTCTTTGTTCTTATTATTTTTTATTTTCTTTTTTCTTTGTTGCTTGCAGTAAATATGATAATTATTTTTTTCTTATTCTTATAATGATCATTATCATGATTTCATTTGCTACACAATGTGGAATGTAACATTATAATAAATAGTAACATATGCTGATTCAAGGTAAGAAAAGCATAATAATAGAAGTATGGATAACAATTATCTTAAAGTATGATAAATCTAATTCATTTTTTATTGGGATTATGATGAATACATTAATCAAGATTTTTAATGCCTTAGAGTCAAACAAATGCATTGATATTTCTAGATTATTAAGATATTTATTTCTCATGTATAGAGTATAGATAATGTCTTAAATTACATTTTGAGCTTAAATTTGAGACAAAAACATAAGCAAAACATTGGCTAATTGAGCCATATTTTGACTAGTTGACTTAGATTGTGTTTGGTTGAAACACTTTGGTGCACAGGTCTTCTAGGCTTGATTCGGATCATAGGTTCATATGACTTACTAGTGATTTATCATGTTGCACTAACTTGTTGATAGAATTTGGGACACATTGAACATTATTTGGGCCCCAATGCTACATCGAACTACAAACCTACTCTGTGACAGGTTCACTTGATTTAGACTCATGACTTCATCAATGGAGTATTGGCCAACCAACCTCTTATGCAACAAGCTATCTCGTAGCACTGTTGACATCATGTAAACCCAGCAAACCGCTCTGTAACCTATATACCTAGATCCAACATGCAATAATTTATGTGAACCTAGTTGATGCAAAAATAAAAACATAGCTTTTCAAAAAGCTATTAACAATTGCTTTAATAGCATAACTTTTGGACCAAAACATTAACTTTGTCATTTCAGACATAAATTAAAGCTTTTCAAAAAGCTGTTATGGCAATCACTATTGATAATAATTTTTGTAATTCTTCTTTCATTTGTTTTTTTTTTTTTTTTGGCTTAGTCTCTTTATAAAAGGAGTCTTACTTTTTAGAATTATGATCTTTTGATAAATAAAAATTTTACTTTCCATTACATATTATTAAGATTTAGGATTAATTACAGTAAAAACTCTAACATGTTGATTCTTCAAAGCTCCAGTATTTGGAGGTGTGAGGCCTTAATGTTGAAATGCTATGCTAATTTACCTATGGCTTTGCGGCATATTCACATTGTTGTTATTTCTTAATAGTTCTTTCACTTTGTTAATCCCTTTGTTTTTTTCCTTCATAACGTCATTCCTCTTTTACTTCATAGCTTAAGTTTTTATGGATTGCCACTTCTATCTTCGCCTTACCTTTTCAATTCAATTTTTGTGTGTTTGGATCACCTTTACAAGCAAGTTACTTTGTTATTTTGATTTTTTTGTAGGATTTAATAAAGTCTTTCATGCCTTTAATCTATGCCCATTTGACATTTATTTTGTTCTTTTCTTTACTAGGGCATCGATTTAATAAGTCCTTTCTTTACGTACCCAATCTTTATGTCAATGAGAAGGTTATGGGACTAGCATACGAAGTGATCTCTCTTAGTTAAGATTTTCTTGGATGTGTATGTCTTGTGTGTCATTTTTTTTGTGTTTTTTGTGTTTATTTTTTTTGTATTTTATTTTTTCCTAACATGTTTAGGTTAATCTCTATGTTATTCATAATGTTTGTGACACATGTTAGGCATTAACTTTAGTATCAAAGCATGGTTGTGCTAGTTCTTACAATGTTGATGACAAACCAAATCTGAATTAAATCTTTTTTTTTATTTTCTTTTATTGGAACCTAATTAAAAAGAATGAACAAAAGGACAAAACAAAAGGTGAGTTTCTTTCTTTTTCTTATATGCACATGAGATCTAATAGAATTTACATGGAGCACTCACACATCAACCAAGCACAAATAATGATCCAAGACTTAATCTAATTAGAAATTGTGGAAGCTAAGCCAAAAATATAGAGTTAGGATCACCCAACTAGAACAAACTTCAAATAAACCCATATTTTTTGAACTTAATATTATCAATCCACCGAATCAAATACCCATTAAGATCAATGCCCTTTCTTGAGATGACATAAAAAAATTAATGATGACAAGTTCATGAAATTCATAAAATATGACTCATCTTTGAAGCTATCTTAAACCCTAAGAATTTCTTAGAGCGGGAAGTAACTAAGGACCATTATTTTTAATGGTTTAGACTTAGTGAAAAACAAAATATTTTATTTTCCTAAATAAAATTGATTAAACAAGCTCAGTTGTTTGTAAAAACTAAGACACTAACCATCAATAGAGATGATCACCATCCATAAGAACTTGGCATTAGTTTAAGGAAATCCTGAGGGTCAAATTAACCCAAGGAGAAAAATTAGTTAATGATTATATTGCTTGTTTCGATGAGTACTATTTATGTTGTGGTGTTAATGAAGACCTTCAGTCACCCTCTCCTGATTTTGAGTTGGGCTTAAAAGAAGATGTGCAAAGAGGGCTTTTCATGTGTAGCATTCACACATTAAAAGTAACATAAGATTGCTAGTGAGTTATGAGTACCTTTAAAAGCTTTACTCAACCAAAAGAGTTGAACTGACGCTTAAGCTAACTTTCTAACCCATTAATCCTAAACCATCAATTAGTTGCCTACTTGCATTTTCCTCTTTAAGCTTAATCCCTAAACACACTACAAAACCCAAATAACCTATTAATCAAGCACTTGAAGTACTTGTTATTGATGTAAAGGGCAAGGTCATATGGCTACCAATGCCTCACATGACAAATAAGTTATTTTGAGAAAGGGAGATGTGAGTAATTTAAGTTGGGGAAGATAGTGAGATCAAAGAATATACTTCATATTCTATTCTAACTAGTGAATACTCCAAGGAAGAAGAGAATATTATTGAGGACATTAAACCCATTATAACTGTGAGATATACCTTCACTCAACTTAAGGTTAATCAAGATTAGAGATGCATCATCATCTTTCATACATTTGTTAAACTTACAGAAAAAGTTTGTAAGGTCATCATAGATAGTGGCAATAACATGAATATTATTTATACCAATAGTATAGTACTCCTCAAACTTACTACCACTTATAACCCAAACACATACACTATTTCTTGTATCAATAAAATTGTAATAACATTGATTGTCAAATTAGGTATGATTTAAAATGACTTATAAACGATGTTAAAAATTTTAAAATAAAGTACTCTAAAATATAAAATAAATATGTAATATGATAGAATTCATCGAGATGAGTCAATCGTTATTTATTTCATCTTGAATGGAATTCATTTGAAATTTATGTGAATCATCAAAGTTTATAAGTGTGTATATATATATATATATATATATATATATATATATATATATATATATATATATTATTTTGAAAATAAGATTTCCTCCCTCTCCTAACCTTGTGCTTGATTCCCTGAGGGATTTCACACTTACCTGTTAGAAGTTTCATTTGAGAGCCACTTGGTCGATGATGAAGCTTTCAATTGCCATTATCCATTTGTAAGAATCAAAGATTTGCTACCAATTTGTACCATCGAGGACCTCACAAAAATAGGAACCCAAAAAATCCCTTTTATTTCAAGAAAAAAATTATTATATAAGATCCCAATTATAATTTTATGTTATTTGAGAGATTTGGAGAAAAACTAATGATCATAAGGATAAGTGAGTTTCTTAACCCATCGTTTGTGCTTCATGCTTTTAATTTCTCTCATTTTTAATAATATAATATAGGATTTAGTTCTAATTAAGATCTTATTTAGGTATTAGATTTATGATATGTGAAATCTCTTGAGTTTTGTAAGTTTGAATTTCAAAAAAGGGAAAATGAGAGAAAGTGCTTAAAGAGAGAAAAGAAAAATTAATTAAATTGAGTTTTGTAATGAAAAAATTACAAATCTTGGTAAATTGGAATTTTGTAATTTTTTATATTATGAGACATGCGTTGTTTGACAGGTTAAAATTGAGAAAAATGAAATTTGACTAACAACAATGATAAGCATGAAAAACAAAAATACTATTGAGATATGTACTCTAACCTAAATATTATATGCATATATCTAATGTGTTATTGATTGTTGAAATTAATATATTATATGTGAATTTTGTATAAAGCATGCGATATTAGTTAACTAATGTAATATTAATATATATAACTATATTAGAATTTGCACTTGTCACTGGATGTATGTATTTTAATATAAATATTATGTGTATGTCTAATATATTATTAATTGTTAAAATTCAAATCTTGTATATCAATTCTATACAAAGCTATGATATTTATGAACTAATGTAGTATTACTTTATATAATTATACGAGAATTTATACTTATAATTAGATGCAGGCACTCTAACATAAATATTATATACGTATACCTAATGTGTTGTTAATTATTGAAATTAAGATATACAATATGAATTTTGTACATAGCATATGATATTGATGAATTAAAGTAGTGTATTTTATGTAACTATATGAGAATTTGTATTTGTAATTAGAAATAGACACTCTAAAATAATTATTATATATGTATGTTTGATATATTATTAATTATTAAAAGTAAAAATCTACATCTGAATTTTTATAGAGCACGTGACTAATGTATTGATGTAATGTTATATATCTAAATGCATAAAAATTTATAATTACAATTAGATATATGTTTTTTAATATTGATAAAATACAAATGTAAAATTATTTGACATGATTAATTGTGTAAGTATGACATTGATGTGTTGATAAAAACATACATTTAGTTAAATACTATGAAAAATAAAGATTATATATATGAAAATAAATTAAGAAAATTATCATAATGAGGTAGCTAGTGGTTAATGCACCACATGGTTGACATTACTGTCATGAAAGATTAGCGGAGAGTGGGCCGCACTATTGTAATTTGTTGCAAAGATAACCATTGAAAAAATATATGAAAAGTCTAAATATGATTATGCATGAAAATATGATACAATAAATCAATAAAAGAGGATTTTGTTTTAAGTAAATTGAAATGAGGATATTGACTTACTACCCTAAGAAAGAGGGAGTAACAGCACTAGCCATCATAAGGTTTACTTAATAAAAAGTAAAAACAAGCATCGATAAGCATGTCCAGATTAAGAAAAAAGATTAAAATATAATAAGAAGTTTTATGTGTTTATTATTTTTTTTAAAGTTCTTTTTAATATTTTTAAATCATTATGTGAAATAGTTTGACATGATTAACTATTTAAGTATGATATTGATGTGTTGATGTAAAAATATACATTTATTTAAATATTATAAAAATACGAAATTTACATGTGAGAATTAATGAAAGAAATTTTAGTTGAATATTCATAAAATGACATTAATGAATAATGAATTTGTTAAAATTAAAAAGTGTTATTCTTTGCAGCTAATAGCTAATGTGTTAAAAGATTGAGATATTATTATCGTGAGGTGGTTAGTGGCTAATGTGTTACATGATTGATATTTGTCATTGTGAGGTGGCTAATGACTAGTGTGCTATAAGATTGAGACATTGTCGTAGTGAGGTGGCCAGTGGCCAGTGGCCAGTGTGCCACATGATTGACATTGCCAATGCAAAGTGGCCAAAGGCTAGTGTGCCACAAGGTTGAGATTTGACGTCATGAGGTGGCTAATGGGTTGCACTATTGAGATTTGCTACAAAGGTATGAACATTAGAAATATGAAAAAAAAACTAAACATAATTATACATGAAAAATATGATATGATAATCAATAAATGAGATTTTTATTATAATCATGTAAACTAAAATAAGTATACTAACTAATTATCCTATGAGAAGAAGCGAACAGTAATATTAGCAATCATAAAGTTTACTTAAGTAGAAACAAGCACTGATAGGTAAGGCCACATTAAAAAAAATTGAAAATATAAAAAAAAGTTGCATATGCTTATTTTTTTTAGAATTTATAGAATGCTTTCATTTATAGAATATTATACTTTTTTTATATTATAATATGAATGTGAATTTGCTTGTTTACATATTATAATTGATACTTATGATTAGGTCCTATATATAGTTATCACAAATTATTGCTTATTTTGTATGCTTATTTATTATTAGCGATAACATGTTAAGCTAATGATAGTTGATAAAGCCTTCTTTGGTACTAACATTCTTAATATATTAGAACCCTAACACAAATAAGATTATCCATAAAAATAACTTATAAAAAAATGAAACTATAAAGATTTATGCTACAAGAGTTGAATTAAATAAATTATTAATTATGTGATAAATTTAGTATTATATATATATGTAAAAATTAGATGTAATATAATAAAAACTTATTGAAACAATGATATATGATTATTGTGATAGTTTTAATTGTTAGATTTAGTTGTTATATTGATATATTTATAAATTAAAAATAGACAAAATCGATGAGAGGTTTTATCTATTTAAATTCTAAAATTTAGAAAAAAAAATTTAATTAAATATGTGACAAAAAATAAAGATTTCATATTTGTGTTATTAGAGTAAATTTATTTAGAAAATAATTTGAGTTGAGTATGTGATAAGAAAATAAGGACACCATAAAAATATATATTTTTTTTCAAGAAATAATGTGTTGTACCACTAAAATTAGGTTAATATTTTAAAGATATTTTATGTGATTTTTTTTCTATGCAAGTAGGAAGCATAAGGAAACCCGTATTGTATTATCATGATGATCTTCTTGTTGACAAGTCTAACACTTGCACATTCACAAATCAATGTAAAAATTCAAGTTATACCTATCATCACTTAAAGACTACATATAAGCCATTAACAAGAAACTAGCCACCATCCCAAATAAAAAATTCTAGTTTGTCCCATAATAAAAAAGATTGAGAATTTGTTGACAATGTTGTCATCTTGATTAGTTGTAGTATAAAAGATCTCTAGTAACGTACTTGACATAGCTACATCTCTCTTAGTAAAACCCATTCTTTTTAGTTTTCTTAATATTTTCATTAAAGAACCCTAAGCTTTGTCACCGCCTTCATGACATCCAACATGTATGAACCTCATGCCCGATGCTAGTTTACCAAATCTATCATATTATTGGATGAGTCTTTCTAAACACCAAAAACTCACTTGACAAGTACAATAATTATTAGTTAGAGGCTTCATAAGGGAAATCCTTAGTTTTTGTGTCATTCCTACCATTCTAGTTCTCAAGAAAGACAATTCATGAAGAATGACATCGATAGTAAGGCATCAATAAAATAACTATAAAGTATAGGTTCCCTATTTCACACTTGGATGATTTGTTGGACCAAAAGAGTAGAACCATTATCTTCTCAAAAGTCAATTTAAAGAATGGATACCATCAAGTTAGGATCATAATAAGAGATGAGTGAGAAATTACTTTTAAAATTAAGGATGAGTTATAAGAATGGTAGTCATCTTCTTTGATTATCTAATGCACCTAACATATTTATAAGAATAATGACCAAAATAATTCAACCTTATTTAGAAAAATTTGTGACAATTTATTTTGATGACATCTAATCTTTAGTCATACTCTTGAACACTACTTAGAACACTCTAAAAAGGTTTGCTCGATGCTTAAAGAGAACCATTTTTATGCCAACCTCAAAAAATATTTTTTTTATTGATCAGGTGAACATTCTAGGCTTCATAGTCTCAAAAGATGACATATTAGCTGACCCTGACAAGATTAAGACTATAGTTGGTTAACAAACATCTTAGTCCATCCATGATATTAGAAGTTTTTATGGCCTAACAATCTTTTATAAGAGATTCATCAATGGCTTTAATATTGTCACTACCCCTTTAATCCACTATATCAAAAAAGAAAATTTTTTTAGTCCCTTAGAGCTAAGAAAGCATTTAACACAATCAAAGAGAGCATGACCCGAGCATATAAACTCTGACTTTTAGATATTTCGATCATTTTTGAAGTCACTTGCAATACCTCATGAGTAGGAATAGGAGGGGCCTTTATTTAGGAAGGACAACCAATTGCATATTTTAGAGAAAAATTGGATGAGTATTGCAAAAAATATTGTTTATGATAAAGAATTTTGTGCAATCATCCAAATCTTAGAGCATTGAAGGCATTACCTCTTATCATAAGAATTTGTATTCTATTTTGGCCACAAGACTTTAAGATATCTCAATTCACAAAAGCTAAAGCCAAAACATATAAGTGGGCTAAATTTTTTTAGAGCTACACCTTCATCCTCAAGCATAAGTAGGTGTAGAGAACAAAATTATTGATGCCTTTAGTATGCGAGTGAACTTACCATAATATCTATCTTCATTACCAACTTTGAAACCCTAACAGGCTTATATCTAAATTGGACAAACTTTGGACTCATTACCAATTCAATTAGGTCTTTATGATTATATGATTAAGATCATTATCTTTTTCATGATAAGCAACTTATACTTACTATGAACATCACTTAAGGATTTTTTAAGTACGAAAGATATATATGGGAGAACTAGTAGGTTATTTCAGATGAGACAACTATCACGACTATTGAAGGTAAGTTTTATTAGCTATGATTAAAATGACATGCCACTTGGACAGTTGTTAGGTTTAAGACTCATGTAGTTATTAAACATCATGCCCCAAATATTAGACTTTATATCTCATTATTAGTATTATCATGACAACATGACTTGATCTTCATGATGGTTTACAAAAATGATTAGATTCAACTCATGCTTCAAAGCTTCTAATGCCTTATATATTGCTTAATTTAAGAAAGTAGTATAGTTTCATGGGTTGCTCAAGACCATTGTTACTAATAGGGATGTCTATTTCACTTCGTATTTTTTGAAAAAAATATTGTGGTATCTTATGGGATTGAAGTTAAATTTTTTTAGCTTATCACCCAAAATTGATAATCAAATTGAGGTGGTAAATTATAATTTATGAAATCTCTTATAGTGTTTTGTAGTATAAAATGTACAGAATTTGGATCCACTTTTTTCTTGTGCAGAGCATTCTTATAATAGTTTTGTCGATGTGTCTATAATAATGAACTCCTTGAAAGCATATAACAGATATAAACCTCATAATGCTATCGATCTAATCCCATTGTTGGCTTAGGGATGCATGCCAATGTCCATACAAGAGTTTGCATAACATATAAGGGAGATCCATGAGTACATTAAAGAAAAAATAAATCCCAGTAATAAGTAGTATAAGAGACTGGTCGAAGCATATCGTAGGCACAAAGACTTTTGGAAAGAGATTTTGTGACGATCTGATTTAGGTTCAAAAGGTTTTTAATAAGAACTTTATGAAAGTTATATGCAAGAGACAGCCTATTTCGTATCTTAAAAACGTTGGACCAAATGCCAACATTGTAGAGCTATTAGATGACTACAACATCAGCAACAGGTTCAACATCTTAGATTCGATGTCTTACAAGGAGTTGATTATGATTCTTAGTGAGTTCATTGGGCTTCATTTACACCCCTTGAGAACCTATACTTAAGTGTTTATTATCTTATTATGGTAAGAAGAGTTAATTGATTGAAAGAATACTCGATGACCAAATTATGCTAACTAGAAGTAGGAGTTATCAGAGGTATCTAATTCATTGGAAAGATTGACTAGACGTCGATGATAATTGGATCACAAGGGAAGAGTTGTAATGACTAAACCATAAAGGCATTGGGCACTTGTAGAGCCAATATATAGCACTTGGCTCATTAGAGATGAGTTTTTCTTACCATGGAGGAATTGATGAGAATATTAGTCAAGATTTTTAATGACCATAACTAGATAGACACTTTCTTGTTGACACTTATAGATAATTAAGGTATTTATTCATGTGTAGAGTATAGATGATGTCTAAAAGTGTAATATGGGCTCAAATTTTATTTAAAGAAATGTAAAAAAGGGCAAAAAGTTCCATTGGGTCGTGTTCCATTGACTCTTCACCAGCCACTACCTTCGTTGGTCTTATCCAAATTAACAAGTCGACTCGAACCTTGTTTAGTCGAAACCGGTATGTTCCACCAATCCGCTGATGGAATTCACAACATGTCGACTCAATTCCAACATGGGATGCTATGCGACCGGCTAACCTACTCATAGACACATTGACTTGATCCCAAACCTACGAATCCATCGATGTAGTGTTGACCTGCCTACCCGCTCTGCGACACTACCAACGTCGCACCGACCCACCAAACCGCTCCTTAACCCGCCAACTTGAATTCGACCCATGCGAACCTAATTGATTAGGACCAAAAATACAACTTTTTAAAATTCTATTTGGTAACAAATTTGATCGTAAAACTTTTGAACTAAAATAATAATTTTTTAGAAAGTTGTTTGGCATAAGCTTTAGCCACATCTTTGACAACCCTTTTTAGTAAACAAATTTAAGAAATAAAATATGAAGCTTTTCATAAGATGTTTCACAATGACTTTTGGCCATAATTTTTATACTTTTTTTATTTTTATTTTGACATTTATGGTTAAGTTATCTATAAAAAAGGGAGGCCTACCCTTCAAGAATGATGATCTTTTGATAAGTAAAATTTTCACTTTACATATTGTTGAGGTTTTAGATTGATCTCACAAAAAATTTGAACATGTTGATTTTGTCTAGACTTTGGTGGTAGAAGAGGTCTAAGGTCCAAGTAGGAAGGAACCATGCCAATTTACTTATGACTCTGACATTAGCGCTTTGTTTATGTCGTTTAATGTTTCCTTTACTTTATTGATTTCTCATTTCGTTGTTTCTCTTCATACGTTATTCCCTTTTCACTTTATTGTTTAAGTTTTCTTAGGTTATTGCTTTCTCCTATCACTTCTTTTCTTACTCTTTCAATTTAATTTTTGTTAAGTATTTCAATCACCTTTGTAAGCAAGTTAGTTCGCTATTTCAGTTTTTTCTTGTATTGTTTGGTGAAGTCTTTTGATACTTTCAATTTGCATCTATGTGAACTTCACTTTATCCTTTTCTTTACTATGACATTGATTTAGTAAGCCCTTTTTTTGAGTACCCTGTCTTTGTGTTATTGAAGAGGAAGTGGGCCTAACATGTGGAGCAACCTTTGTATGATTCTTGATCCCTTCTTAGCTAAGATAGTCTTGGATGGATACCTCTTATATGTAACCTTTTTGGGTTTCTCCTATTTATTCTTCTCCATGTTCTTTCTTTCTAATATGTGTAGGTTAATCTATATGTTGCTTATAATATTTGCAATGCTCGTATGGCATCAAATTGCTAAGAATAAAAAATTACATCAAATAAATACATAGATGTACAAGTCTACCTATCTTAATTTTTGGTTGTGGTGACCTTGCCTTGAATTATTTCTCAAAATACATGCATTTTGAAGACATTTTTCCTTTAGGTTTTGTGTGATGCTAAAGTACTTTTTCAATAGCATTTTTTTCCTAAATCCTTATATTTCTCTCTCAATTCATTTTTTTGGCTAAATTTTTTCCAATAGCTTGGTATTATCTCTCTTTTTTCTCTCTTCACTAAGCTCTTGACTAAACTAAACATTTTTTGAAATTTACAAAATTTCAGATGGTTAAGATCCATTTCCTTTTTATAGTTGATCTAGCTCTAAATCATCTTTTTAATGCTTCATCTCATTCCAAATGGCTAGATAGACAACTCCTTACTTCCTATTGCTTGGAATCCAACATTTTCTCAATGATTTGGGAAATTGTTAGGTTGAATCTCTCCCTCTAATATGCAGATTAGGGGTTTAAGCAGATCAAGGATTTTCATGATTCAATTAAATTCTTATTAGATTAAACTTGAGAAATTATATTCTTTTTTATATTTTAATTAACTCAATATCCAAAAAATTATATCTAATTTTATTTAAATATTTTTTATGAGATAGTAAGTATTTAAATTATTTTTTAAATTCAAACTTATTATTTAATAATTTTCTTTGTCTTTTTTAATTTTTAATTTCATGTTTGTCTCACATCTTTTTTGTGCCAAGAAAATTCTGCTAAATTTATTTTTTAAAAAATTCTATATCTATTTAGGTAATTTTTTTAATTATTTTTCATATCTATTTAATTTTTTGTTACTTTTTGAAGCTTTTTTAAATATGTAAATAAATTACTATTAATTTCCAATCTTTCTTTTCTTCACATAAATAATTTCAATTTTCATCATTTTAGTGTTGTTTGATTCCAATTAATTTATACACTTAATTTCTAATCTTGTTCATGCGAGTACCTCTATTTATAATGTATAAGTTTTTTAAGAATTATGAAATATATTTTAAAAATTCTTTGAAAATTTCTAAAATTTAAAATAATTTAAAATAATTATTAAACTCATTTTTTATTTAAGATGTCATAAATTATCTCTCTTAATAAGATCATTAAGAAACCTTAATATCATAATTTTTTTGTTAATTTAAATGCTCAATAATTCAAAAATCTATAACATAGTTATTTTAATAATTATCTCTATTTTTTGAGATGTTATAGCTATATCTTAATTACATAATATAGTTGTCAATGATACAATATGTTTAGAAATGATAAATAAAACCATAGTTTGGTATCTTAAGTCCTATTGAGCTATTAAAAAAGTTGGTTCAAGCTTTGTATGGTTGTAACCTTTTGACTCCCAAATCTCATAAAAGATGGGAACATATAATTTAATAAATTTTAGCTTATGTATCTTATTATTGTGGATGTGATCATGTGCGTGTATACATGGTCAAGCATAAGCGTATGAATTTGAGTGCTCCTAAGATGACTTATCTATCCTTCGTAGGAATGAATGCTCATGCATATAATGACTATATTTAGAACATCCCTCATCTACTTGTGATGGTTATATATTTATTGACATCATCATTAT
Source organism: Vanilla planifolia (assembly GCA_023846275.1). Classification (NCBI taxonomy): domain Eukaryota; kingdom Viridiplantae; phylum Streptophyta; class Magnoliopsida; order Asparagales; family Orchidaceae; genus Vanilla; species Vanilla planifolia. The sequence goes on along the minus strand of CM043875.1, from coordinate 41,238,917 downwards.
CTTTATCACTTCTGACTCATATAAAATATATCATATCAATTATAAGCCATGGTCATATCTAAGTCACGTAACTCTCCAATTTCTATTTTTTGGATGTAAGATAATGCATTGAAATTTCTTATTTTTTGGATGTAAGAATTGAATCTTTGAATAGTACCATAAAGGTACATTTACAAATGAAAAAAAAAAAACATATTAGCCTCTCTCTTATTTCTTGTGTTTATACATTTTTGTTATCAATAAGTTTCTCTCATTTAATAAAAATATAAAAACTCAAATTCTTCAAAATGATTTTAAAAATTGTTATTTTTATTTTAAAATTAATGAGATAGAATATATATGCCAATTATTATTGAGTTTAACAAAAAAAAAAAAAAAAATCAAGTGACATTTCTTAAATTTATACAAATGAAAATACAAAAACAATAATAAAGTAAAATAATTAATTTCATCATAATTAGAGAAAGTTTATGATTTTAAGAGGGACAGCTAAGCTACAAAACATTGTTATACTTATTATAGTATCATAATGTTGTTGGCAAAGTTGTTGTCATCAAGAAAAATTATGATTGTTCTAATAAAATATTCATTCCAAGAGAACTCTAAGTGTACAAAAATCTTTGAACATAATAAGAGTTGGTTTACTCAAAATCAATACATATTATATGTATGCTATGAAGATAAAATAGTATGTAATTATTCAACTTCTAATTAGAAAATTTGTCATCTAAAATTTAATTCTAATAAAATGAAATTAACTTCAATACTAAATAAAAAACTAAATAATTAAAAATTTAATTCAATATACTTTCAATATTTAGTTAACTCTACAAATCAATAGTACTTACAAAATGATTAGCTTAAATATGGATCATATATATCATATAAAACTCATATTATATAACATCATATAGATTCTTATCATTTTGATTCTATTATGGATTGAACTCTAGTTGGGGAAAATGCAAAAAAGAATTTTCCCTCATTGAATGTGTTGTGTAAAGTCTTCACAATATTCAAATCGGGTTGATGATAAAATCAACGCGCCACGTTTGACGTGGTCAACGCGGTTCTCCCTCGATTCGACCCGTTTTTGTACGCCAAATTTGACCGCCAACCGACTTTCGGCTGGCGGAATTTTAATTAAGTCATCACATCTTATCCACGTGGAACATCATCTGGATCCTTCCTTTATTCTGGGCTATAAATATATCCCGCGAGGGCTGCGGATGTACTTCATATGTGTTTACGTGTTTGAGTTTGTTAGTGACGGTGTCTTGTTTGCTTTCACAGGCGATTTAGGTATTTTCTGAGTTTCTTTTTTTGGTTTGTTTTGAAGATTTTCTGATGTGTGGTCGTCGCTTATGGAATGATGCGGCATATCTATGGCTTGTGAGGATTTTCAGATTGTTCAATTGCAGTTGTTAGATGTTACATAGAAGGTAACGGGATGTCACCGTTCTCAAGATGACTCGTCCGATGCTTTGCCCCGGTGATCTGTTTTTTGTTTTTTTGGTTGAGTTATCCTCATGCCATAGGCTTTAAGAAGCCCTTGATTCGTAAATTATGGACTTATCTGTCTTTTGCGTAGTTTGTTTCATTAAGATAGCGAGCTAGAACGATATCAGATCTCAATCGGCGCCAAGTCAGGTTCTGAGTAGTCTTTTTGTCTTCAGTGGTTTGTTATATACTGGTTGACTTCGTTGTACTCTTGATTTGAATGATTTGGCGACTTATCATGAGTGCTCGTTGGTTATTTGGTCTTCATGTTTAGGAGATTTTTGAAACCTTATTTCAGTTGACATGGCTATTGAGATAAAAGGATAGTCCCATACGGTTCAATGTTTTCAAGTATTCAGCATGGAAAGAATGAGTAAGAAGTGAATTCTTTGAATCTATTTGCATGATCATTATTGTAGACTCTTTAGTTCTTCCTTGATGTGTTTTCCTGCTGTTCCCTCATTCGACAGTGACGCCAATTGTACCAGCAATTTATGTCTCATGCCTAATGTTGCCGTTTTCTTATTGAATACGTAACAGAAGGTAAGTGTTAAATGGCGTTAACAATTTTCTCCTTCTATGTTGTGTTCCATTTTGCCAATTGTTTTCTGTAACTTGTCCTATACCGTGTTTGATGTTTTTTAATTGTGGTATGTAACCCACAGCTTTAATTCCTTAATTTGGTGGACTTTATCATTATTCTTGTCCTCAGCTAACTGATTTAATTCTAATAAAGCTTCTCTTATATTCAAATATTGGTTTGATACTAGTCATGCAAGTTGATTATACTTCATTTGGTTATTATGGGCTTGTTTTTCCATAAGGATTTGCAAATTCTTTATTTTGCAACCATTATAAATATGCTTTATTATAATCTTTGAAATACCGTGAATGTGAATTTGTATGACTTGTTTGTTTCTAGTCGTATTGGATGTAAGCATTGTTCACTTTGTGGTTTGTTTATTTTGGATATTTGTGTTTTGTTATCATTCTCTAACAAATACAAATTACATTCTATACTATCATATATTTTTCCTAGTTTTTTTCATTATGGCAAGATACTCAAGAAGTTTATATTTTTGTATCTTTTCTTTTATGTTAGTTTAAATTGTGGTATATTATTTTTAGCTAGTTTTCAACACATGTATGATCTTTTTTGTTGCTTCATTATGAGGTTTACTGGATTGAAGAATTTGTTATAAATTTTTGTTGAAGGCTCTAGATTTTTTATCAGAAGTTTACTTTTTTGTATCTTTTCTTTTATGTTAGTTTAAATTGTGGTATATTATTTTTAACTTGTTTTCAACAAATATGTATGATCTTTTTTATTACTTAATTATGAGGTTTACTAGATTGAAGAATTTGTTATAAATTTCTGTTGAAGGCTCTAGATTTTTTATCAGAAAATTTTAATTTTTAAAAGTATTAAGTTTATGCTGAAATTTTAATTTTTAAAATTTCTCGTATTATGTTAAAATAATTTAGGTGGTTGACATATCAAGTAACCAAATTCTATTGATCTGCTTGTGAATTCTCAATGTTTGTAAGCATTTGACATTTGAAACAATATTTCCATGTGCTGTATATTTAGATTGTAAGGCATCAGTGTAGGGTTAGAGGTTTAGAAGCTTGTTTACATTGCTAAGTTAGTAGCATTTTCTTTAATGTTGGCATCACTATAAGATTAGAGGTCTAGTTAGTTTTTATAGAGTTTTATCATTAATTTTACAACAAAAATGGTGCTTGATGTGATGGAAGAGGTATGCAAGATATCAAGATGCCGTTGAGTTATGCTTTTAGTTTTTTATGGGGATTTTTCGTATTTTATAAATGATATCTATTTTTAGGTAGTTAACATTGGAACCATATTTGCATATTTTTAGCAATCTCTTTTGGGTAACGTAAATATTTAACTTAGTATTATAACAACTTTTGGTTTTAAATAGATGATGTGCCAAATCATGTGACGAAGCATTGAGATGATAATCTAATGATGTGCCGCATTTTTGACCTACAGTTGGCAGTAATGTTTTTGGAATAACAAATTTGCCCTTATTTGTTGATATTTTTTGAGTATTTATAGTAGTATGGCAATAAATAATGATATTTTATCAAGTATGCAGCGTAAGAGTTATTGAAAAGGATGGTTGCGATGAGATGAGGTTGTCAAGATTTGTCACATTATGAAACATGGGATGTTAGTATTTTTTTTTGGAATATTTTCTTTGCTCTTGTTTGGCAATATCTTCTAGGCAATGTGAATAATTAGGGATAGCTGGACATGCATTGAGATGAAGATCTAAAGATGTGGCACATTATGAAGAAAATGAATTGAAATTTTTTTTTAATATTAAATTGTTCTAAATTTGATGATTGCATTTTCGATTATTAATTTATTATTTGATTGGCTGCATTGAGTTGAGGATCTAACTATATGGTGCATTTTAGAATTAGAATTGTTAATAATGTTTTTGGTATGACAAAGTTGTCCCTATTTGTTGATATCTTTCAAGTATTTCGAGTTGTGTGGCAATAAATGATGTGATTTTATCAAGTATGCATCATAACAGTTATTGAAAGGGATGGTTGCCATGAGATGAAGTTCTCAAGATTTGTCACATTATGAAACAATAGGATGTTAGTATTTTTTTTATAGAATATTTTTTTTGCTCGTCTGGCAATATCTTATGGGCAATGTGAATAATTAGGGGTAGTTGGACATGTATTGAGATGAGGATCTAAAGATATGCTACATTATAAAGAAAATAGATTGACAATATTTTTTTAATATTAACTTGCATTGAGATGAGGATCTAAAGATATGCTACATTATAAAGAAAATAGATTGACAGTATTTTTTTAACATTAACTTGTTCTAAATTTGATGATCGCATATTCAATTATTGATGTATTAACTTATTCATTTGGTGTAAAATTTATCAAATTTACTCGAAGTATATTGCTTTGAGGACAATCATTTGTTTATTTATTGAAGCCATAATCAATTTTTTGTTGTTTCTCAAGAAATAATTGTCTTAAAATGTTATGGTCTATTTAACATGTTTTTGTCTTTTTTAAGCCATCTTTTGGGCTTGAAGTTGCATGGAGTTGATTTTGTGATTACTTTATCCTAGTTATGTTGATTATTGAGTTTTACCATTAATTTTACGACAATAGTGGTGCTTGATGTGATGGAAGTGGTATTCAAGATGCTTTTGAGTTATGCTTCTAGTTTTTTATGAGGGTTTTTGGTATTTTTTATGTGATATCTATTTTCAGATAGTTAATATTGAAAACTATATGTATATATTTAGCAATCTCTTTTGGGTAACATGTGTATTTAACTTTGCATTATATAAATTTTTGGTTTTAAAAAGATGATGTGCCAAATCATGCGACGATGCATTGAGATGAGGATCTAATGATATGCTGCATTCTGGAACTAGAGTTGTCAGTAATGTTTTTGGTATGATAAATTAGCCTTTATTTGTTGATATCTTTTGAGTATTTTGAGTAATGTGACAATAAATGATAGGTATTTAATCATGTAACCTAAGAGTTATTGAAGGGGATAGCTACGTTGAGACGAGATTCTCAAGATTTGTCACGTTATACAACAAGGGAATGTTAGTATTTTTTTGGAACATTTTCTTTGCTCTTGTTTGGCAATATCTTCTGGGCTATGTGAATAATTAGGGATAACTGGACATGTATTGAGATGAGGATCTAAAGATGTGTTACATTATGAAGAAAAGGGATTGACAATACTTTTTTAATATTAACTTATTTTATATTTGTTGATTACATCTTCAATTGTTGATGTATTGTTTGATTGTCTTTTGGGACTAAAGATACTTATTCATTTGGTGCAAAATACGCCAAAACAATACATTTTTGTTACCACGAGATCTATTAGCTATTGTGGATCATTTGATTGGAATGAAATTGGGAATGGGTACATTTGACGATATGAATCAATTGAAAAATAAATGTATTCGTTTTGTAGCATATTTATTATAGGATCAATTGGGATTGACTCTTTTTCGTTTAGAAAATGTGGTTCGAAGAATTATATGTGGAGCAATCAGACATACAAGGATGCTGACTCCTCAAAATTTGGTAGCTTCCACTTTATTAAAAACTACTTATGAATCCTTTTTTGGCCTACATCCCTTATCTCAAGTTTTGGATCAAACTAATCCGTTGACACAAATTGCTTATGCACGAAAATGGAGTTATTTGGGTCCTAGGGGATAAGCACGAAAATGGAGTTATTTGGGTCCTAGGGGATTGACGGGGCAAATTGCTAGTTTTCGGATACGAGATATCCACCTGAGTCACTATGAACGTATTTGTCCAATTGATAGGTTCGAAGGAATGAATGTTGGACTTATGGGATCCTTAGCTATTCATGTGGAGGTTAGTTATTGAGGATCTATCAAGATCCTATTTTATGAATTATCTGAGAGATCAAAAGAGGCACTAGATGATTTATTTATCCCCAAATTGAGATGAACATTATATGATAGCAATAGGAAATTCTTTGGCTTTGCATCAGGGTATTCAAGAACATAATTATGCGAATATCGTCAAGAATTCCTTACTATTGCATTGGAAGAGATTCATCTTAGAAGCATTTGTCCCTTCCCATATTTTTCTATTGGAGCTTCCCTCATTCTTTTTATCGAGCATAATTATGCGAATCGAGCTTTAATGAGTTGTATATGCAGCGCCAAGTGGTTCCCCTTTCTCGTTACTAGAAGTGCATTGTTGGAGCTAGGCTGGAAGGCCAAATGGCTCTCGATTTGGGAATTTCAGCTATAGTCAAACACAAGGAAAATTCATTTTTATCGATACTCACAAGATCCTTTTATCAAGTAATGGGGATACTCTGAGGATTCCATTAGTTATATATTAATGTTCCAACAAAAACACTTGTATGCATAAAAAAACTACTGTTCGGCGGGGTAAATATATGGAAAAGGAACAAATTCTAGCGAGCGGACGGTTACAGTTGGAAATATGAAATTAGCGAATGCCTGGTCTATGAAGATATTTATACTTCTTTTCACATTTGGAAATATGAATCGAGACTTATGTTACAAGCCAAGGTCTAGAAAAAAATCACTTAGGAGATCCCGCACTTAGAGGCTCATTTACTCTGAAATTTAGATAGAAATGGAATTGTGATGTTGGGATCTTGGATAGAAGAAGGTGATATCTTATTAGGTAAATTAACATCTCAAGTAGCAAACGAATTGTCATATACCCCGGAGGATAGATTATTACGAGCTATCCTCGACATTAAGGTATCCACTTCAAAATACACTTATCTAAAACTACCTATAAATGGAAGTGGGCGAGTTATTGATGTGAGATGGAGCAATATCAAGTGGCGTACCAATTATAAGTATAATACAGAAAGGATTCATCTATATATTTTACAGAAATGTGAAATCAAAGTGGGTGATAAAGTAGCTGGAAGGCACGGGAATAAAGATATAATTTTTAGGATTTTTTCTATACAAGATATGCCCTATTTGCAAGATGGAATGCCCGTTGATTTGGTATTCAACCCATTAAGAGTCCCCTCGTGAATGAATGTGGGACAGATATTTGATTGTTTGCTCGGGTTAGTGGGGTATCTGCTAAAGAGACACTATAGAATAGCACCCTTTGATGAGAGATATGAGGCCTCAAGAAAACTAGTGTTTTTTGAATTATATGAAGTTAGTAAGCAAACAAAAAATCCATGGGTTTTTGAACCTGTATATCTAAGAAAAAGCAGAATATTTGATGGAAGAACAAGAGATCTTTTTGAAAAACCTGTTCTAATAGGAAAGTCTTATATTCTCAAATTGATTCATTAAGTTGATAAAATTCATGGGCGTTCTAGTGGGCATTACGCACTTGTTATACAAGAACCCCTTAGAGGGAGGTCAAGACAGGGGGGTGGGCGCAGCTAGTAGGAGAAATTGAAGTTTGAGCTCTAGAGGGATTTGATGCATCTCATATTTTACAAGAGATGTTTACTTGCACATCTGATCATATTATAGCTCTTCAAGAAGTATTTAGTGCTATGATTATGGGAGGAACAATACCTAAACCAGAGGGTGCGCCAGAATCCTTTCGATTGCTCGTTCAAGAACCACGATCTTTGGCTCTGGATGTGAAAAGAACTTCCAAATAAATAGGAAGGAAGTTTGATCAAAATTAATGAATTAATCAAAATTTATGTTCTTTATTCTATGATAGACTAGTATAAATATCAACTTCGAATTGGACTAGTTTTCCCTCAACAAATTAGGGCTTAGGGCTTGGGTAGATAGAATTCTACCCAATAGAGAGATAGTTGGAGAGGTGATAAAACCTTATACTTTTCATTATAAAACAAATAAACTGGAGAAAAACGGATTGTTTTGTGAAAGAATTTTTGGACCCATAAAAAGTGGGATTTGTTCTTGTGGAAATTACCAAGAAATTGGGCTGAAAAAGAACCAAAATCTTGTGAAGAATGTGGGGTGGAATTTGTTGATTCTCGAGCAAGAAGGTACAAAATGGGATACATAAAACTCGCATGTCCAGTGACTCGTGTGGTATTTGAAACGTCTTCCTAGTTATATTACGAATCTTTTAGATAAACTCCTTAGGGACTTAGAAAACCTAGTATATTGCGATGTGTGATTTGATCGAAATTTTCATTTTACATATTCGGATTTAGAAACTGTTATCTTATTCAATCTGATTGGGATGCCCTTGGCTCTGACATGTGTCTTGGGAGGAGAAACATGAAGCTCAAAATTATGAATATACTAAACACTTAAAAAGGGGAATTTGTGTTTCTTATTAATTTCTATGTGAATAAATATTAAGGAAAGGAAGTTTTCAAATCAATAGCTCAGGTCCATTGCTTAATTGACTTAGTAGAATAGGGAGGTCCTTATGGTAGAATGGGCTGATCTGGCCTTTCACAACAAGGTGATTGATGAAACTGCTATGAAACGACTTTTTAGCAGATTAATAGATTATTTTGGAATGGCTTATACATCACATATCCTAGATCAATTGAAAACTTTGGGTTTCTAGCAAGCTACTATTACATCTATTTTGTTAGGAATTGATGATCTTTTAAGCATCCCTTCGAAGGGATGGTTAGTTCAAGATGCTGAACAAGGTTTTATTTTTGAGAAAAATCATCATTACGGGAATGTACACATGGTGGAAACATTACGTCAATCCATTGAGATATGGTATGCTACAAGTGAATATTTGAGACAAGAAATGAATCCTAATTTTTAGATGATTGATCCTTTAATTCAGTTTACCTAATGTCGTTTTTGGGGGTTAGAGCAAATGCATCTCAATCGTATCAATTAGTAGGTATGGGAGGTTTAATGTTGGATCCTCAAGGAAAAATGATTGATTTGCCTATTCAAAGTAATTTACGCAAAGGGCTTTTTTCGACAGAATATATAATTTCTTGCTATGGAGCCTACAAAGGAGTTGTAGATACCGTTGTACGAACATCAGATGCTGGATATCTCACGCGTAGACTTGTTGAAGTAGTTCAACATGTTCTTGCACGTAGAACATATTTTGTTACAATCTGAAGTATTTTGTTAGTCCTCAAAATGGGATGAAAGAACAGATTTGTCCAAAATATATATTTGCCCATGATGCATCGTCTCTTGAAATCAAGATATTGGAATTTCAATTTGTCAATCGATTCATAACCTTTCGAATACACCCAATATATATCCAAACCCCTTATACTTGCAAAAACGCATTTTGGATCTGTCAATTATGTTATGGTCATAGTTCTTCTCATGGGGTCTTAGTCGAGTTGGGAGAAGCTGTAGGCATTATTGCGGCTCAATCAATTGGGGAACGGGGGACTCAGCTAACATTAAGAACTTTTCATACCGGCAGAGTATTCATAGGCGGTACTGCCGAACATGTAGGAGGTCCCTCTAATGGAAAAGCCAAATTGGATGAGGATTTGGTTCATCCCACGCGTACCCTTAATGGACACCCAGCTTTTATATGTTTTATAGACTTGTATGTAACTATTGAGAGTCGAGATATTCTACATAATGTGAATATTCTAACTAAAAGTTTGATTTTAGTTCAAAATGACCGATATGTAGAATCAGAAAAAGTGATTACAGAGATTCATGGTGAAACGCCCACTTTTCATTTTAAGGAAAAGGTCCAAAAACACATTTATTCTAAGTCAAAAGGGGAAATGTACTGGAGTACTGATGTATATCATGCGTTCGAATAGCAGTATAGTAATGTTCATCTATTATAAAAAAAGTCATTTATAGATATTAGTGGAAGGTAGATTTAGTTTTAGCATTGTGTCTTTTTCCCTTCACAAGGATCAAAATCAAATGAATGCTAACTCTTTTTCTGTCAAAGAAAGATATATCTTTGATTCCTTACTAATAATCAAGTTTTTGGTAAAAATGATGAGGAAATTATTGACTATTCAAAACCTGATCAAATCCTATCCAATGGTCATTGGAATCCCATAGATCTTTGGATTCGTCAAAATAATTTTGACGATTCCTTGGGAAAAAAGAGAAAAAATAGATTTGTGATTCCCTTACAATAAGGAAATAAAACAATATCCTTTTTTGGCATTTCTATTCAAATCCCATAGATGATATTTTATGTAGAAATGGTATTTTTGCTTATTTTGATGAGCCGTGCTACAGAACAAACAGTTTGGGAATTATTAAATATGAGATTACTAAATCTAAGATTGGTAAAAGTGATTCAATAGTAAAAAATGAGGATTTGATTGAGTATAGAAAATCAAAAGAATTTAGTCCGAAATACTAAATGCAAATGAGAGTTGATAGAATTTTTTTTCATTTTGAGGAAGTGCATATCTTACCCGTATCTTCGCGCATAATGGTTTGGAACAATAGTATCATTGGATTAAATACACGACTTGTATTAAATATAAATTCAAGAAGTCGAACAGGGGGATTAGTTAAAGTGGAAAGAAAAAAAAGTATGGAAATTCAAATTTTTTCTGGAGATATTTGTTTTCCTAGGAAGGCGGATAAAATATCTAGGCCCAGGGGCATTTTGATACTGCCAGGAATGGGAAAAAAAAATTCCAGAAAAATTCGAAAGGATCAAAAAAATGGAAAAACTGGATCTATGTTCAACGGATCAGACTGGTCAAAAAATAGTATTTTGTTTTGGTTCGTCCCGTAATCATATATTAAAAAACTGATGGGATAAATTTAGCAACACTTTTCTCTAAGGATCTCTTACAAGAAAAGGATAATGTCCAGCTTCAAATTTTGCATTATATATTTTATGGAAATAGCAAAGTCAATTTGAGGAATTTCTCACATGAGTATTCAATTAGCTCGTAACCAAGAAAAAAGGGTTCTATTGAAGAAGAATACGTGCAAATGATCTGCTTCGTGATTTCATCAGAATTGAGTTTGTAATGTCTATTTTTTTGTAAACTGTAAAAAGGTATGATACGATAGGTTCAGGATTAGTTTCCAATAATGAATTAGATTGTACCAATATAAATCATTTTGAGTCCAAAGCAAATATTCAATCATTTCCTGAACATCGGGGAACTGTTGGCATGTTTTTGAATGGAAATAAGGAATGTCAATCTTTTAGAATCTTGTTAGTGTCCAATTGTTATTGAATTCCTTCCTTCAATACTTTGATATATAAGAATGCGACAAAAGAATAGGATCCCATGACTCCAATTAGGAATAGGAATTTGTTGGGTACCTTTGGTATTATTGTGCCTAAAATAACGAATTTTTGTTCATCTTACTAAAGAATTTATAATCAAGTTTTTTTAAAGAAATAATTTTTACTTGACAACACACTTTTCAAGTGCTTCAAATACTTAAATTTAAATTTTGTTTCTTAGATGAAAATATTAAGATTTATAATCTCGATCAATACAGCAACATCATTTGGAATTCATTCCATTAGTATTGGTATTTTCTCCATCACGATTATTGTGAAGAGGAACAGACAACAATTAGCCTTGGACAATTTCTTTTTGAAAATGTATGTCTATTACATAAATAAATATGGTCAAATTTTCATTATTCATGTTCGTTCTTTTGTTATAAGATCAACTAAGCCTTATCTTGTCACTCTAGGAGCAACTGTTAATGGTCATTATGGGGAAACCTTTGATGAAGGAGATACATTAATTACATTTATATATGAAACATCGAGATCCGGTGACATAACTCAAGGTCTTCCAAAAGTGGAACAGATCTTAGAAGCTCGTTCAATTGATTATATATCAATGAATCTTGAAAGGAGAGTTGAAGGTTGGAACAAACGTATCTGAAAGATTCTTGGAAGACCTTGGGGATTCTTGATCGGAGCTGAACTAACCATAGCCTAAATTTGTATCTCTTTGGTTGATAAGATCCAAAAGGTTTATTGATCCCAGGGGGGTATAGATCCATAATAAACATATAGAGATTATTATATGTCAACTAACATCAAAAGTGTTGGTCTCAGAAGATGGAATGTCTAACGTTTTTTTACTTCGGGAACTGATTGGATTGTTGCGAGTAGGGCGTGTTTTGGACGAAGCAATCTGTTATGAGTAATGTTATTGGGAATAACAAAATCCTCCCTGAATACTCAAAGTTTCATCTCTGAAGCGAGTTTTCAAAAAACTGTTCGAGTTTTAGCAAAAGTTGCTCTACAAGGTCGTATTGATTGGTTGAAAGGCTTGAAAGAGAACGTTGTTCTGAGGAGTATTATACCGGTTGGTATTGGATTTCAAAAATTAGTCTATCATTCAAAGCAAGACAAAAATATTCATTTTAAAATCAAAAGAAAGAATCTATTCGAGTTGAAAATGAGAGAGATTTTGTTGTACCATAGAAAATTATTTGTTTCCTTTGCCTAAAATTTGCATGAGACATTAGACCAATCATTTATGTAATTTAGTAACTTCTAAAAATAGGTTTCTTTTTTTTACTTGATTACTTAATTACATTACTTGAACTTTCTGGTTAGATTAGGATTTGGGAATCCATAAATCCATAAAAGAAAAAAGAAAGAATGAAAAGAAATTAATGGGTTGGTTTGCAAAGCAATGATCAATCTTGTTAGAAGGTTTTGCTGAAACATTTATTTTATTTATTTATCTCATAGAGTCCTTAATCTTTTTGAAAAAAAAACAAAGAAAAGGTGTGGTAAAATGGAAAGACAATATTGGAACATCAATTTGAAAGGCATGATAAAAAAGGAGTGCATTTGGGTCATGATTTTAAAAAATGGAATCCTAGAGTGGCTCCTTACATCTTTGCGAAGCGTAGAGGTATTCATATTACAAATCTGACCATAACTATTTGTTTTTTATTAGAAGCTTTTGATTTAGTTTTTGATGCAGCAAGTAGAGGGAAAACTTTCTTAATCGTTGGTACAAAAAAGAAAGTATCGAATTTAGTAGCATTAGCAACAATAAGGGCTCAATGTTTAATGTTCATAAAAAATGGCTTGGTGGTATGTTAACGAATTGGCCTACTACAGAAAAGAGACTTTAGAAGTTTAGGAATTTAAGAGTAGAACAAAAGATGGGGAAACTCAAATGCCTCCCCATAGGGATGTGGCAAAGTTGATGAGCAAGTTATCTATCTTTCAAAAATATTTGGTGGGGGTCAAATATATGATGGGATTACCTGAGATAGTCATTCTTATTGATCAAAAAGAATAAAATATGGCTCTTCGAGAATGTGTCATTTTAGGTATTTCAACAATTTGTTTAATTGATACAAATTGTGACCTAGATATTGCAGATATTTCTATTCTAGCCAACAATGATACTCTTAACTTTGATTCGATTGATTCTTATCAAAATAGTATCTGCAATTTGTGAGGGTCGTTCTAGCTATATCTCTAGAGTTGTATGAAAATAAAATATAAAATATCCAAAATGGTTGATTCTCTTATAGTCTTTTAGCAATGTAAGTCGTGTGAATTCTTATTATAATTAAGAAGAAGATTAGTTTAATTAGATTAGTTCATTTTTGGCAAACTCCATGAATTTATTTTATTGGTTACTATTTTTGTTGGGATTTTTAAAGTTTTTTTATTTTTTTTCTTTATGTTTTTTAATGTTATGTGATTTCTTTTTATCCTAAATATAGATTTGATTTGCTTTATGATTCATACGATTCATTAATGAATTTTATTTATAAATTTATTTATGAAAGTAGATAAATTGATAAAGAGATGGTTGAATCAAAATAATTTTTTTGTTGAAGTTGGATTTTTGTTAGAGGACACTATGAATGTTATACCATGTTCTTTTAAACCACTTAAAAAGTTTATACGATATATCAGGTGTAGAAATAGACCAACATTTCTATTGGCAAATCAGAGGTTTACCAATCATGTCCAAGTATTGATCACTTCTATTGCTGTAATTGCTATATTATTAGGTTCAGTTATCCGGCTGTTCAAAATCCACAAACCATTCTAGCCGGTGGTCAGAATTTCTTCAAATGTGTCCTTGAATTTATCCGAGACTTGAGCAAAACCCAGATTGGAGAGGAGTGTGGCCATTGGTTTTGATTTATTGGAACGATGTTCCTATTTATTTTTGTTTCTAACTAGTCAGGTGCTCTTTTACCTTGGAAAATCATAAAGTTACGTCATGGGGAGTTAGCTGCGCCCGTGAATGATATAAATACTACTGTCTCTTTAGCTTTACCCACGTCAGTGGCATCTTTTTATGTGGGTCTTAGCAAAAAAGGATTGGGATATTTCGAAAAATACATTAAGCCAATTCCAATACTGTTACCAATTAATATCCCAGAAGATTTCACAAAATCTTTATCTCTTAGTTTTCGACTTTTCGGAAATATATTGGCTAATGAATTAGTAGTTGTTGTTCTTGTTTCTTTAGTGCTTTCAATAGTTCTTATACCTGTCATGTTTCTTGGATTATTTACAAGTGGTATTAAGCTTTTATTTTTGCAACTTCAGCTGCGGCTTATAGGTGAATCTATGAAGGGACATCATTGACTAACTTGATGAAACAGTCTCTTTTGAAGTTGATCCTAATTCAAGCAATAGGGAGTTTAACATAATCTATTGGGTTGAAGAAGCAAATGAAAATTTAAATAGTTACCAATAACCCATTATATAACTCATTATACATTCTAATTATATTAATTATATAGTATTATATTATTGATTTATTGATTATTGTATTTAGAACTTTATTGTATTTAGAATATTCGATATATCATTTAATATTCTGTATATTTCTATATTTTTATTTCTAGAATCAAAAGAAAATATAGGAAGAAGGTTTATGTTATGAAAGAAAGGCTTATGTTATTTACTAGATATTCTTTACTAGTTAGATATTAGATATATATTAAATAGAACTTATTATTAGATAAAAATTATTCCTATTTCTTATTTCCTTTTTTTCTAGCTCGTTTTAGATGGATTCAAATCCTTTTTTTCTATTTTTATTTTGTTTGTGATTGTGAATTGAATGAAAGAGAAATAATAGAATAATTTCTTAATATTCTTTAATATTCTGATTTTTATATTTTCATTTGGAGCTTTTAGTATTTCGACCCGATATATTTTAGTGAAGGGATAAGAAAATAAAAAAAAGAAGTCGAAAGAAAAATAGAAATAGATAAAAATAAAATAAGTAAAAGTAAAAAAAGATTAAAAATCAAGAAAGATTAAGTAGTAATTCGTTGGTTGATTGTATTATTAACCATTTCGTTCTTTTGTATGAGGACCTTTCTATGAATCCGAATCCACTTATTTTTGTTGCTTCCGTTACTGTTGGATTGGTTGTAGGGCTTGCTTCTATTGGACTTGGAGTAATTCCCAATTATTCTTTTGTATGAGGACTTTTTGGAATTTTTTTGTATGAAAAAAAAAGGGAAATCTGATTCTTCATTTTAGTATAAGTCGAATGTGAATCAAATATGATTCAGTTATTAAGAATAAGAATCAAATATAAAATATAAAAATCTATTAATAATTAAGTTCTATTAATAATTAAGTATTAATAATCTAGAATAAAAATATAAATAATAAAGTTCTGAATTCTATTTCACTCTATTTCATTTCTATATTTTGATTTCATTTTTTTTTCTTTTTTATTTGTTCTTTACTTACAAACTTCATTCAAACTATTTCTGATTTTCCATTGATTTACAAAAAAAGAGTACTTTGCTGACAATTTTTTCTAATCTCAAGAGTCTCCTAATATTTTGATTTATATAAGTTTCAATAACTTTGAATACGAATAGAAAAAAGAGGATAGAGGATAGGCTCATTCCATTCAAAGATATGGGGCAAAAATACCGATAAAAGAACAATTGAGCATGAGAGCGAAATGAATCGAAAGATTCATGTTTGGTTCGGGAAGAGATATGAGAGTTTTGAAATGAATAAATGGAAAGATAATTTACTTTCATTAAATGATTTATTAGATAAGAGAAAACAAAGGATCTTGAGTACTATTCGAAATTCAGAAGAATTTTTTTGGGCTCGGGCTCGATTACATAAAGTGGAAATAGAAGCAGATGAGTATCGAATAAATGGATATTTTGATATAGAACAAAAAAAGTCAATTTGATTAATGTGGCTTTCAATAGTTTGGAGCGATTCAAAATTGAAAAAAATGAAACTCTTTTTTGTATACAAAAAAACAGCAGCTAATCAGGTTCAACAAGTTTTTCAGCAAGCCTTACAAAGAGCTCTAAGAACTCTGAATAGGTGTTTTAATAGTGAATTACATATTTGTACCATCAGTGCTTAGTATCCGAGGGTCCATCGAAGATATAACTGATTAGCCTTTTGACTCTCGTTTAGAGTTTAGGTCTGAATTTCCCCCTTTCTTTCGAGAAATTAAAAAGAGATACTAATGAGAACCCTTTAAGTTGACGAAATTGTTAATATTATTCGCGAAAGTATTCAACAGTATAATAGAGAAGTAAATATTTTGAATATGGGTATCGTACTTCATCGAATATACTCAAAGTACATCACTTTGAGAAAGATTATTTGTTTATTTATTTAAGCCATAGTCCATGTTATCATTGTTTCTCATAATAATTGTCATACTTAATTTTAGGTATGTCTTTTTAATCACTACCATTGCTACAACATGTTTTGGCATTTTTTGAACCATTTTTTGGGAGTGAAGTTGCATTAAGTTGATTTCATGATTGTTTTAGCCTAGTCATATTGATTATTGAGTTTTATCATTAATTTTATGACAAGAAGGGTGCTTGATGTGATGGAAGTAGTATGTAAGATGCTGCTGAGTTATGCTTCTTTTATGGGGATGTCTTGTATTTTGTAGGTGATATCTATTTTTAGGCAATTAACATTGAAGTCTTATAGGTATATTTTTAGCAATCTATTTTGGTTAGTATGAATATTTAACTTAGCATTATATCAATTTTCGATTTTACATGGTGTGCGAAATCATGTGACAATGTATTAAGATGAGGATCTAACGAAATGGTGTATTTTGGAACATAATTATCAGTAATGTTTTTGCTATGACATTTGCCCTTATTTGTTGATATCTTTTGAGTATTTTGATTAGTGTGACAATAAATTATGGTATTTTATCAAAGTATGCATCATAAGAGTTATTGAAGAAGATTTTTCACATTGTTAAAGAAGGGGATATTAGTATTTTTTTGGGAACATTTTCTTAGCTCTTGTTTGGCAATATCTTCTGGGCATTGTGAATAATTAGGGATAGCTAGACATGCATTGAGATGGGGATCTAAAGATGTACCACATTATGAAGAAAATGGATTGGCAGTATTTTTTTTAATTTTAACTTGTTCTAAATTTGATGATCGCATCTTCAATTATTGATGTATTATTTGAATGGCTTTTGGGACTAAGGATATTTGTTCATTTGGTGTAAAATTTATCAAATATATTCTAAATATATCACTTTGAGGAAAATCATTTGTTTATTTATTGAAGTCATAATCAATTTTTTTTTTGTTTCTCATGAAATAATTGTTATACTTAATTTCAGGTTTATATCTCTTTGATCAAGGCCATTGCTACCAAACATTATGGTCTATTTAATATGTTTTTGCACTTTTGAACCATCTTTTGGCCTTGAAGTTGCATGGAGTTGATTTTGTGATTACTTCAGCCTGGTGTTGTTGATTATTGAGTTTTTTAATTAATTTTACGACAATAGCGGTGCGTGATGTGATGGAAGAGGTATGCAAGATGTTGCCAAGTTATGCTTCTATTTTCAGGCAATTAACACTGGAACCATATATGCATATGCTTAGAAATCTTTTTTGGGCAACATGAATATTTGACTTAGCATTATATTAATTTTTGGTTTTAAATAGATGATATACCAAATCATGCGACGATGCATTGAGATGAGAATCTAATGATATGTTGCATTCTAGAGCTAGAGGTATTAGTAATGTTTTTGGTATGATAAATTAGCCCTTATTTGTTGATATCTTTTGAGTATTTTGAGTAATGTAACAATAAATGATGATATTTTATCAAGTATGCACCATAATAGTATTCTATTTTCAGACAATTAACATTGGAATCATATATGCATATGCTTAGCTTTCTCTTTTGCTCAACATGAATATTTGACTTAGCATTATGGCATTATATTAATTTTTGGTTTTAAATAGATGATGGTCCAAATCATGCAACAATGCATTGAGATGAGAATCTAATGATGTGCCACATTTTAGAACTAGAGATATCAGTAGTATTTTTGATGATTAATTAGCCCTTATTTGTAGATCTTTTAAATATTTTGAATAATGTAACAATAAATGATGATATTTTATCAAGTATGCAGCATAATAGTTATTTAACGGGATGTTTACAATGAGGCGAGGTTCTTTAAGACTTGTTACATTATGCAACCAGGGAATGTTCGTATTTTTTTGGAACATTTTCTTTTCTCTTGTTTAGCAATATCTTCTGGGCAATGTGAATAATTAGGAATACTTGGACATGTATTGAGATGAAGATCTAAACATGTGTCACATCATGAAGAAAAAGGATTAATAGTACTTTTTTAATATTAACTTATTCTAAATGTGTTGATTACATCTTCAATTATTGATATATTATTTGGTTAGTTTTTGGGACTAAGGATTTTCATTTGGTGTTAAATTTATCAAATGTACTCTTAGTATATCACTTTAAGAAAAATTGTTTGTTTATTTATTGAAGTCATAATGTTTTTGTTGTTTCTTAGGAAACAGTTGTCCAACTTAATTTTAGGTATATGTCTCTTTGATCACTACCATTGCTACTGTAAGTTATGGTCTATTTAACATGTTTTTGCACTTTTTGAGCTATTTTTTGGGAACTCATTTCATGATTGTTTCAAGTCATATTGATTATTGAGTTTTATCATTAATTTCACGGCAACAAGGGTTCTTAATGGATGGAAGAGGTATGCAAGATGTTGCTGAGTTATGTTTCTAGTTTTTTATGGGGATTTTTGGTATTTTATAGGTGATATCTATTTTTAGATAGTTAATATTAGAGCCATATCTATATATTTTTAGCAATCTATTTTGGTAACATGAATATTTAAATTAGCATTATATCAATTTTTGGTTTTTTAATATATGATGTGCCAAATCACGCAACGATGCATTGAGATGAGGATCTAACGATATGCCGCATTTTGAACTGAAGTTGTTAGTAATATTTTTGGTTTGATAAATTTGCCCATATTTGTTGATATCTTTTGAGTATTTTGAGTCTTGTGGCAATAAATGATGGTATTTTATCAATTATGCAGCATAAGAGTTATTTAAGAAGATGGTTGCAATGACGTGAGATTCTCAGTATTTGTCACATTATATAACAAAGGGATGTTAGTATTTTTTTTTGGAACGTTTTCTTTGCTCTTTTTCAACAATTTCTGCTTGGTGATGTGAATAATTAGGGATACTTGGGCATGCATTGTGATGAGGACCTAAAGACGTGCCACATCATGAAGAAAAGGGATTAGCATTATTTTTTTAATATTTTGTTCTAAATTTGATGATTGCATATTCATTTATTGGTATTATTTGATTGAATTTTAAGACTAAGGATACTAGTTCATTTGGTACAAAGTTTATCAAATGTACTTCAAGTATATTTCTTTGATTAAAATCCTTTGTTTATCTGTTGAAGCCATAGTCAATGTTTCCATGGTTTCTTATGAAATAGTTGTCATACTTAATTTCAAGTACATGTCTTTTTGATCTGTACCCTTTCTATTGCATGTTGTGGTTTATTTAATTTGTTCTTGCACTTTTTGAGCCATCTTTTGGGTTTGAAGTGTGGAGTTGATTTCATGATTGCTTTTTCCTGCTAATGTTGATTCTTGAGTTTTATCATTAATTTTATGACAACAATGGTGCTTGATGTGATGGAAGATGTATGCAAGATGCTAGTTAGTTATGCTTCTAGTTTTCTATAGGGGTTTCTAGTATTTTATTGGTGATATTTATGTTTAGGTAGTTAACATTGGGAGCAAATCTACTTTTTTTTAACAATCTTTTTTGAGTAATTTAAATATTTGACTTTAGTATTATCAATTTTTGTTTCTAACTAAATGATATACCATATTATGTGACAATGTATTGAGGTGATGATCTAAGGATTTGATACATTCTGAACTAGTTGTTATTAGTAATATTTTTTTTATGACAAGTTTGTCTTTTTTCTTCTTTTTTTCAGTGTTTTGAATATTGTAGAAATAAATGATTATATTTTATCAATTTCTAAATCAATGATTCGTGACTTTCTGAGACATTGTTCTGGTATACATGAGGTGTCTATTCTATCAAGTGTACAGCATAAGAGTTATTGGGGAGGTGATGGGGTGAGAATCTCAAGATTTGTCACATTATGAAACAAGGAAATGTTAGTATTTTTTTTAAACATCTTCATTGGTCTTTTTTGGTAGTATCTTCTAAGCATTTTGAATAATTTGAGATAATTGTAATTGCAATAAGATGATGATATGAAGATGTGCCGCAT
Organism: Vanilla planifolia; assembly: GCA_023846275.1. NCBI lineage: Eukaryota > Viridiplantae > Streptophyta > Magnoliopsida > Asparagales > Orchidaceae > Vanilla > Vanilla planifolia. Next base: position 41,218,349 of record CM043875.1, on the reverse strand, counting down.
CATAAAAAAAGTTAAGGTATTGATAATATTTTTATGAATATTAACTTCTATTGTTGATGATCATATCTTCAATTATTGATGTATTATTTGATTGACTTTTGATGAAACAAGGAAATGTTAATATTTTTTTAAGCATCTTTATTGGTCTTTTTTGGTAATATCTTCTAAGTATTTTGAATAATTTGAGATAATTGTAATTGCAAAAAGATGATGATATGAAGATGTGCCACATCATAAAAAAAGTTAAGGTATTGATAATATTTTTATGAATATTAACTTCTATTGTTGATGATCATATCTTCAATTGTTGATGTATATTTTGGAGTAAGAATATTCATTCATTTGGTGCAAAATTTATCAAATATACTCCAAGTAGTTCACATTTAAGAAAATCATTTATTTATCTATCAAAGCTATAATCATTTTTTGGTTGTTTCTTGTTAAATAATTGCCATATTTAATTTCAGTTACATGTTTCTATGATTAGCACCATTGCTATCACATGCCTATTTAACATGTTTTTTTTGTACTTTTTAAGGCATTTTTGGGTGTGCAGTTCCCCCATTTGTATTGATTATTGAGGGTTATCATTAATCTTTCGTCAATAGTTGTGCTTGATATGATGGATGAGGTATGCTAGATGCCGCTAAGTTATGCTTCTAGGTTTTTTTTAAGGCTTTCTGGTATTTTATATGCAATATTTATTTTCAAGTCATTACTAATAAATATTTATTTAATTTCAGCTACATGTATGATTAGTATCATTGCTATCACATGCTTCTTTAACATGTTTATGCACTTTTTAAGGCATCTTTTGGGTGTGTAGTTGCCTAGTTGTATTGATTATTGATGGTTGTCGTTAATATTTTGTCAATAGTTGTGCTTGATATGATGGATGAGGGTATACTAGATGTTGTTGAGTTATACTTCTAGGTTTCTTTAAGGTTTTTTGGTATTTTATATGCAATATTTATTTTCAATTGGTTTCCAATAAATATTTCTTGGAACCAAATCTGCTCAGTTTTAGCAATCTTTATTGAGTAAAATGAATATTTAACTTACTATGTTAGCTTAGTTTTAATGGATGATGTGCCATATTTTGCAGTGATGCATTGATGCAAGGATCTATGGATGTCATATTATAAAATAAGGGTGGTTATTAGTAATACTTGTGGAATCACAAAGTTGCCCGGATTTGTTTATCTCTCGAGTAGTGTGAGTATTAAAAGATAGCATTTTATCAACTTTTGGTACAAGATTAATGATTTATTACTAATATATTATTCAATTTACTCTTTGGATTAAAGATATTCATGGTGCTAATTTTGTCAAGTATGCAGCATTAGAGTTATTGAAGGGCATGGTTGTGATGAGATGAGGTTCTTAAGATTTGATTCAAAACGGGTATTTTAGTATCTTTATAGAATATCTTTTTTTAGTTGATAATATCTTTTGGATAATGTGAGTTATTGAAGGGCATGAAGGTTTTGCCATATTATGAAAGAAATGATTGATAGCATTTTTTTTATCAACCTTTAGTTTCATGTTTGATGATTGTATTTTTAATTATTGTTACTTGATTGATTTTTGGGATTATGGAAACTCATTCATTTGGTGTCAATTTTATCAAGAATATTTCATATATTTCATGTGGAGCAAAATCTTTTGTAGATCTATTAAAGTCATAATTAATGTTTTTGTTGTTTCTTTATTAAATATCATTTTTAATTTTAGTTATATGCCTCTCTAATCTATGCCATAGTAGCCTAGCATTGTGATTTGTTTAATTTGTTTTTGCACTTTTTAAACTATTTTTATGGTCATTTATTTGTGGAGCTGATTTCATGAACTTATTTTAGCATAACCATGTTGATTATTGAGGCTTATCGCTAATCTTATGATAATAGTCTGATTGAAGAGGTGTGCACCATGTTATTTTGTTAAGCTTCTAGTGTTCTTTGTGTTTTTTCAATTTTTATGTGGGATAATTTTGGCAAGGGGTTATTACTAATCATTTCTTGGAACCAACTTTGCTCCTTTTTAAAGATCTCCTTCAAGTAACGTGCATACTTATGTATAGTATTATATTATTTTTTGTTTCAAATGGATGATGTGCCACATTATGCAAGGATGCAATGACATGAGGATACCTACATATGCCCTGTTATGAAACAAGAATTATTAGTAATTCTTTTGGTATGGTAAATTTTCCCTCATTTGTTAAATATCTTTTTGAGTTATGCAAACAATATATGATTGCATGTATGCTGCCAACTTGTCAAGCGTACAACATAGGGGTTATTAAAGGGCATGATTGAGTTGTGGTGATCATAGGATTTCAACATTATGCAATAAACGAATGTTAGTATTTTTTTGTGGGAATGTTCTTTGCTCTTTATTTAGTAATATCTAAAGATATGCCATGCCATATTATGAAGGGATTGTAGTGTTTTTTTTAGTATCCACTTTTTTTCTAAGTTTTTGAGGATTACATTTTTAATTACTAATACATTACTTGATTGATTTTTGGGGCTAAGGATATTGGTATTCTTTTGTACATGATGTGATGGAAGAGGTATGCAAGATGCCTTTGAGTTATGCTTCTGGTATTTTTGGCGTTTTTTCAGTTTGGGTGTTTTCAAGAGGTTTTCAATCAACATTTCTTAGAATTGACTTTTCTTCTTTTAGCAATCTCTTTCAACTAACATAAATAATCAAGTATTGCACTCTTTGAGCTATCTTTTGGGAATTTAGTTGTGTTGAATCTATTTCTTGAAATTGTTTGAGCTTAATCATGCTAATTATTGATACTTATTCCTAATCGTTTGATAATAGTTGTACTTAAATATGATGGAAGAGATATGCAAGACACCTTTGAGTTATGCTTTTGGTATTATTTGGGTTTTTCTTGTATTTTATGAGATGATGTTTTCAAGGGGTAAGCAGTATGCATTTTTACGAACCAATTCCACGCTTAGGAATCAGTTTGGAGTAAAATGAATATTTTAGTATTGTATTGTATTCTAAATAGATGATGTGCTCTTTTGTGCATGGTTGCAATGAGTTGAGGATCTTAGATATGTCAAATTATGAAACAAGGGTTATCAACAATATTGCTATAACAAATTTGCCTTTATTTATTAATCTATTTTAATAAAAAATAGCATCTTGTCAATAATTTATATTAAATCTATGCTTAATTACTAACACATTACTAAAATGACTATTGGGTGAAGTTGTCAATAATTTTTTTTTTAAAATATCTACGGTGTACTATTTGTGTCTTTGTTTAGTAATATGGATAAGGAAGAAGGATAGCACTATATTAACTTTTTGTTATAAATTGATGTGTTGTAGTATACATGGATGCATTGTCTTGTGGACTTTTAAGATGTGCTCCACTATGAAAGTTGTATTTTTTTGTGTCGGATACATACATTTTTTGTTTTAAGTTGATGATTGTATTTTAAATTGTTAATAATATTTTGCTTGATTAACTCTTGGGAACAAGTGTATTACTCCAAAGGAATTATTGGAGATGTGGATGAATTGAGATGATCTTAAGACATTCCGCCTTAGTGAAGTTGTTGTCCGTGAATTTTTTTTTTTTTGAAATATTAACTTTGTTCCTATTTTGTGTCTTTGTTTAGTAATGTGGATAAGGAAGAAGGATAACGCCATATTAACTTTTTGTTATAAATTGATGATATGATGCTGTATGCATGGATGCATTATCTTGTGAACTTTTAAGATGTGCTACACTATGTAAGTTGTATTTTTTTTGTCTATAATACATGTACTTTTTGTTTTAAGTTGATGATTGTATTTTAAATTATTAATAATATATTGCTTGATTAACTTTTGGGAGCAAGTGTATTACTTCAAAGGAGTTATTGGAGATGTGGATGAATTGAGATGATCTTAAGACGTTCCACTTTAGTGAAGTTGTTGTCAGTGAATTTTTTTTTTGAAATATCAACTTTGTTCCTATTTTGTGTCTTTGTTTAGTAATGTGGATAAGGAAAAAGGATAACACCATATTAACTTTTTGTTATAAATTGATGATGTGTTGTCGTATGCATGGATGCTTTGTCTTTTAGACTTCTAAGATGTGCTCTATTATGAAAGTTGTATTTTTTTGTGTAGAATGCATAAACTTTTTGTTTTAAGTTAATGATTGTATTTTAAATTGTTAATGATATATTGCTTGATTAACTTTTGAGAACAAGTGTATTACTCCAAAGGAGTTATTGGAGATGTGGATGAATTGAGATGATCTCAAGATGGTCCACTTTAGTGAACTTGTTGACTGATTTTTTTTTTTTGAAATATCAACTTGGCTTCTATTTTGTGTTTTTTTTAGTAATGTGGATAAGGAAGAAGAATAACATCATATTAACTCTTTGTTATAAATTGATGATGTATTGTAGTATGCATGGATGTATTGTCTTGTGGATTTCTAAGATGTGCTTCACTATGAAAGTTGCATTTTTTTTGTGTAGTATATATAAAATTTTCGTTTTAAGTTGATGATTGTATTTTTAATTGTTAATAATATATTGCTTGATTAACTTTTGAGAACAAGTGTATTATTCCAAAAGAGTTATTGGAGATGTGGATGAATTGAGATGATCTCAAGATGTTCCACTTTAATGAAGTTGTTGGCAATGAATTTTTTTTTCTTTGATGTAACGACTTTGCTCTTATTTTGTGTCTTTGTTTAGTAATGTGGATAAGGAAGAACGATAACTCCATATTAACTTTTTTTTATAAATTGATGATATGTTGTAGTATGCATCGATGCATTATCTTGTGGACTTACATGATGTGCCACATTATGAAAGCTGTATTTTTTTTTTTAGAATACATAATCCTTTTGTTTCAAGTTGATGATTGCATTTTAAATTTTTGATAATATATTGCTTGATTAACTTTTGGGAACAAGTGTATTACTTCAGAGGAGTTATTGGAGATGTGTATGAATTGAGATGATTTCAAGACGTTCCACTTTAGCGTTGTTGTCAGTGAATTTTTTTTTGAAATATCAATTTTGTTCTTATTTTGTCTTTGTTTAGTAATGTGGATAAGGAAGAAAGATAACATCATATTAACTTTTTGTTATAAATTGATGATATGCTGTAGTATGCATGGATGCATTGTCTTGTGGACTTTGAAGATGTGCCACATTATGAAAGTTGTATTTTTTTTTTTTTTTTAGAATACATAAACTTTTTGTTTTAAGTTGATGATTGTATTTTAAACTGTTAATAATTTATTGTTTGATTAACTTTTGGGAACAAGTGTATTATTCCAAAGGAGTTATTGGAGATGTGGATGAATTGAGATGATCTCATGACGTTCCACTTAGTGAAGTTGTTGTCAGTGAATTTTTTTTGAAGTGTCAACTTTGCACTTATTTTGTGTCTTTGTTTAATAATGTGGATAAGGAAGAAGGGTAACATCATATTAACTTTTGGTTATAAATTGATGATCTGTTGTAGTATGTATGGATGCATTGTCTCTTGTACTTCCAAGATGTGCTATACTATGAAAGTTGTATTTTTTTTTGTTCAATATGTAAATTTTTTGTTTCAAGTTGATAATTGCATTTTAAATTGTTAGTAACATTTTTCTTGATTAACTTTTGGAGCAAGTGTTTTACTCCAAAGGAGTTATTGGAGATGTGGATGTATTGAAATGATTAACTTGAAAAAGTATAAAATATTTTATTTTATAAATATTGGTTACATACAAATTATATTTTTCCTTAAATTGTTCTTATACATGTGAAGATATAAAAATACGCAAGCTAAATATCAATTGTCAATTTTATGTATAGTGACAAAAAACATCATTGATAAATTAACTGAGGTTTGACTCTTGGGATCCAAATGCTTAAGGTTAGACCTTTTAAGAGTCAACTGCTTGAAGCTAGGTCCTTAAGACCCAATCATTCAAATCAAAGACCCTCATGTCCAGTACATTTGAGATCAACTTTGATAAGTTTGATCTTCAAGCTCAATTTTTAGACAAATTTTATTCAATATTGTTAATTGGATAACTCCCTTGCATGTGTACTTGTTATAAGTAGTTAAAACTATTATCTTGGGTAATGGTAGTAGCTTCCTCATATAGATACTTGTCTTAGACAATTAGGTCATTATCAATATAAAAGTTATAGCTCTTCCATGTCTCAAATAATGTCATGATACATCATCTGTTTTGTTAGTTACAATTAAGCCCTTAGGGGTTGATTTTTTTGTAATAGGCTTTCTAAATATAATAAGGTTATTTATTAAGCATCATATCATAGTTTTATATGCAATAAGCATCATTTATATTTCAAATATCATTTAAAAAATGCTTAAAATGACATAATATTGTTACTTTCTTGCATTAGAAGATTCCTTAAAGGTGGCATTGCCAAAAACTTCTTAGCACTTCCTTTTCTTCACCTCAAAGTAAGCAATCTCCTTTATTTCCAAATCTATATGTAAGACCTTGCTTGCCCATTGTCTCACTCAATTCTAACCAACTTCCCACCATTGCGATCTTTAGTGACTTCATACTTGTCAAAATCCATTGCTCGCTCTCCTTCTAGAAAACCAGAAACGCTCCTTTAAGGGTACTTTGATGCTATGCTACGGAACTATGCAGTTGATTAGGAGAGGGCTAAGGATGGCTGTCATCGACACAGAGGAGCTGTTCGAGGTTGGAAGATGGAGTATGAGGATTTTATGAGGGTTTTCTAATGTTTTGATAGATAGAGTTATTCTTTGATAAATGATCACTATGTATTAAACTTAGTAGAAATTAATCAATTCTTTATTTTGTCATTAAGGCGGACAACTGAACTAAGAATTCTTTTTCTTGATTAATCCAATTGACATTTGTAACCTATAATTCTACTTTCCCATTGAAAGAGGAGAGGGGAAGGACCTTAAGGAAGTCCTTCATGGTATATGAGATGGAGAGAGGAGATGCATCATAGTGAGGAGTAATGGCGACCCCTTTGGTGGTCAGGGGAGGAGAGCATGGGGGAATTGTTAGGGAGATGTGAGTTATTAGCTTTGATGAGGTTAGGGTAATAAGGCTATAGGAATTAATAAGTTTTATTGTGTTTTGTATTTTGGTTGTCATGCAACAAAAAAATTATAATATAAAAAATATTTTTTTATATGGTTTGACCATCTTGATATTGATTGTTTAACACGTGTCAATCTTAGATCATCATAGGTTTTGAAGCCCTTGCTCGGTTTTGGAAGTTATATTTTAGGGCCTTCATGGTATATGAGATGGAAAGAGGGGATGCATCATGTTGAGGATTCTTTGGCAACCTTGTTGGTGGTCGAGCGAGGAGGAGAGCATGGGGAGATTGTTATTGAGATGATTTGGAGATTCGATTTCCATGGAGATGAAGTCATTAACTTTGATGAGGTTAGGGTAATAATGTTGTAGGAATTAATAAGTTTTATATTTTCGTATCTTGGTTGTGTCATGCTATCGAAAAATATGTTTTTATATGGTTTGACCATCTTGATATTGATTGTCTAACAACTATCAATCTTAGATCATGATAGGGTTTTCAAGGCCTTGCTTATTTTTGGAAGTTTTATTTCAAGGCCTTCATGGTATATGAGATGGAGAGAGGGGATGCATCATGGTGAGGAATCTTTGGTGACCCTTTTTGTGGTCAAGGGAGGAAGGAGCATGGGGGGATTAGATTCGATTTCAATAGAGATGGAGTCATTAACTATGATGAGATTAGTAAGTTTTATTGTGTTTTCGTATCTTGATCGTGTCATGTAGCAAAAAAAATATAATATAAAAAATATTTTTTTATATGGTTTGACTATTTCGATATCGATTGTCTAACATGTATCAATGTTAGATAATGATAGGGTTTTCAAGGCTTTGCCTATTTTTGGAAGTTCTATTTGAGGTTCAAAAGAGTTTTTTGAAACCTAATAATATTCCCTAACTTGGTATTTGGTCTAAAGTTTAAGTTATCTCAAAGTGTTGTTTGAGAAGAGCTGAAGTTCGCGAAATTGCTTTTCAAGGTGTTTTTTGAGGTCATTTCCCTTAAAATTTTTAGATTCCTTGGCTATTAAATGTAATGGTGAAAAACATCCATAATAAATTTTATAAAGACCCTTAAGAGGGGAGACAATTGAAGGGAACTTTTGGTTACTAAAAGTTGTCATTTTTGTAGTTTTTTTTTTTACTCCAACTAACTATTTTCATGAGATAAACTTGGATCCTTTGTGGTCATTTTCTCTCTTTTAATATTTCCTTTTCAAGATGATTCTTGAAGGCACATTCTTTGCTCACTTTCCAAAATTCTCTTGATAATTTAGCATTATTTATGGGAATCATTGAAGGTTGATAGAGGACTAAGAGCAATACCCTCTTGTCTTTTGTGGCTTAATGTTGTGAATAACCTCACTAATTTTTTTTTTTAACTATGTTATGCCCATGACCTTAAGCCACTTGCTCTTGATGCAGCACCTCCAACTAATCTTCTTCAAAACTTGAATGTTAACATAGTGACATTCTAATAGACGATGGGCCACCGGTTCATAGCCAACATTGTTATTCTTGTTGTTGTAGATCCCCCTCCCTTTTGATTGTTGTTTTGACTCTAATCAACCACTCACATGGGAATCTAACTAATAAGCCCCACCTATTTAGCATCGGGCTCATGTAGTGGCCACCATCCTAATTCCAAAGGCGTGTGTTTAGGGCAATAGTTCATCGGCATTATGCATATTAAAAATATTGAACGATGTTTGAAAGTTAAGGTTTTCATATAAAAAATGAAAGTATTAATAAATTATTTTAATAATTATTTTTTAAATTATCGAAGTTATTAGAAAAATATGAGGAATATTAAATGACATATAATTTTAATTAATTGTTATTTTAATAATCCTTTAGAGAACAAGTATGAAAAGGGTGTGAAAAGAGAAATGTAGGAGAAGATGAAGAGATCTACTTAAGAGTTGCATCAATTTTAATATTGCCATGTGGGAAAGAGGAAATGTGGTCTTATGGTGATTTATTAAAGATATAAGCTGAAAGCATATGTGAAGCCTTGGAAGAAGGCTTTAGTGTAATTTTCAAAAGGTTTTAGAGCAATTGAAAGCTCTCATGTATAGTGATCTTTCTCACAGAACTTGTATCGTGGGTTTGCTTTTCTTGTGACTAGTTATTTATCATTGAAATAAATTGAAATCTTTATCAGATGCATATTGAGATGCCTAGATCAAATAGGACTCCCATTGGATGATTTAATGAAATTTTGAAAAAAACTATTGGATGCTTATCGATTGATCCGGCCTTTTATCGAACACACATTGGATAGTTTAATAAAAGTCATTGATTGGTTTGATGGGCCAATAGATGATTTGATAAGGGTAAATGGGCATTCCCATAGTGTGTAATTGCGACTCTAAAAGTTGAATAAAATGTGGTAAATACCAATAAAAATGTGAAAAATTTAAAAATGCATATTAAAGTATAAATTATGTTAAAATATATGAATAGTTAATAGTGTAAGTATATATTGTGTAATTTCAAGAAACTTGGAAAAAAGAGGAAAATTAAATTATTGATTGTTAGATAGGTAGATTGCATGATTTGTTTATGCATACGCTATGATGTTATGATGTATGTACACATGCAATGCTCTTTTTGATACATACTATGTGTAAATTTGGGAGATGATTGATGATTATAAAATGGTGGACATGTAAATTCACAATGTTGGATTGCATTCTTCTTAGTTGTGTGAGGAACATGGTCCATTAAGAAAGATCACCTATTGAGGTGTTATATAACTTTTATTATATGTGAAGTTCATATCTACTTGATGAAACAATAATATGTAACATTTTAATGTCATTGTTATTACATGTAAATTATTTTGGCTAGCATGACTCAATTATATTACTTCTTGTGTTGATAATTGTGTTAGTTTTTAACTATTGAGATTATAACAATTAGTTTAGCTTACATTAGCTAATACGTTTTAGGTATCATGGATTCACAATATGGGCAATAAGTGAATCAATAAATAGTTGGCACAATAAAAACATTCCTTCTTTGACCACAATCATTAACCTTTAGGTAGTCAGCCAAATGGAGGGACATTGCACTACTACAAATAAATCAAGCAATATGATTAGCTTGATGGAACGGTCCAATCGAGTGGTTAAATGATCATATCAACTATGTATGTGTAGTTGTTTGTGGAGCATATGTTTATTCTCATGCTTTGGTAATAAAGCTTGCCATTTTGAAGATTTTTAAGAACTACTACCAGTATTAGCCTAGTTTTATTGGATGAAATCAGAACTATTGCTTAAATTATTGTGTATTGCACTATGTTATATGTTTTTGTTCTCATTTCATTGATATTTTTTTCTCTCTACTTTGATGTGTGAATTCTCTTATTGTTGCTTTTGATCATTGGGGTTCGTCATAAATGTTATAAGAATTGTTATTCTTGATACAGTGAAAGAGTGGTGTGCAGATGCCCAAGTAACAAATCTGTTCTCATTTTTTCTTTAGGATCTCAAAATGTGGTTATGAAGCTCAGTAGTTAGTGTAGGTGATTCTATTCTGATTAGATTTGATATGAAATAAGGCTTTAGTATTTTTTTTTCTGTGAACATCAATTTTGCTCTTACGTTTTTTAACATTTTTGGAGTAATGTGTCTTTAATTATGAATACGTGTTTGATTTTTAGAATTGAGGGATATCATATGGTGACTAATTATATTTGCATGGGAGTTATTGAAGGAGTTGAATGCATTGTGGGGATGTCAATGTATGCCATATTATGAATTGAATTTATTAGTACATAGTTTTATGAAGAACAATTATGCTCTTATTTGGTAATGTTTTATAATGTACCACATTTTGTTTTGGAGTGCTTTATTGATGCTGTTTGTAATGTTAATTTAGCTGCTTAACACTGCCGTTGCCGGTCCCTAGCCCGGATGAGAAAAGTGGAGGGAGCAATGCTTTTATGGCATTTCGTATTTGAGGGGGGGAAAAGCACTCTTCACTGGTGTTAGTGAAAGAACAATTGATTAAACTGCAGAAAGAAAAGGCTTAGGGGCACAAAGATAAGTAACGACAATCACATTAAGATGTCCACTTACTAGATTTGTTTAAAAGTTTAAAAAGAAAAAAATTAATATTTAATATTTAGTTGAATAAAAACATAAATAACATTGTCCAAATAGTACACGGCTAATCTCACCTGTTATTTTCTGAGACTTTATTTACCTATTATTTTCTCATATATGAATAAATTAATTTACTAAGCTTGAGATTACCATTCAGCGTGACATTCGTCCATCCTTAAAACATCATTTGAAATCGCGCTTAGGACGTTGTAGCGCCGCTGCTTTCCCACATCAAAGATGCCGTGACCCACAAGCTTCGTTTCACTTAACCATCCCACCACGGAAGCAAGCAATCTTTTCCTCGGCTCCCCAATCCATATATAATCCCCCTCGCCTGCAGCTTATCTCACTCAATTCCGGCAACTTTTCCTAAAATGGTTCAGACAGCCACGATCTCCGGTGTCCCCCTCCTCGCCAGAATCCGCTGCGCACTCTCCCTCAAGAAACCCAGAAACGTTCCCTCCCTGCCGCTGTCTCCGCCACCGCCGGGGCGCGGACTCGAGCAGGTCTTTCGCCACTTCGACGAGGACGGCGACGGCAGGATCTCTGCCGAGGAGCTCTGCAGCTGCCTGGGAAGGGTAGACGGAGGAGGGCTTTCGCCGGCGGAGGCGGAAGCGATGGTGGAATCCTACGGCGGCGGGAAGATGGAGTACGAGGATTTCGTGAGGTTGGTGCATGTGGAGGAGGAGGAGAGGGGGAGGGTCCTGAGGGAGGCCTTCGCGGCGTATGAGATGGAGGGGATGGGATGCATCACGGCGAGAAGTCTCCGGCGAGCCTTCCGGCGGCTGGGGGAGGAGAAGAGCGTGCGGTATTGCAGGGAGATGATTCGAAGGTTCGATTTCAATGGAGATGGGGTCATTAGCTTTGAGGAGTTTAAGGTAATGATGCTGTAAGTTTTATTTGTCTCTCCCATAATATAAAATTATTTATATAAACAAGAAAATAATATTTAAGACAAAAGATGTAATTGCTGAAATGTGTGCAAGATGTGCCCTTCAAAACAAAAGACACCAATCGAGACACCAAGCGAAGAAAGAATCTAGAATTTAAAAAGTAGAATAAAAAAAAGTTGAGGTAATAAAAATGACCCTTATCCATTTCCCTACCTTCTATTCTTACTTAAGTATTCAGCATTAAGTCATAGAAAACTCCCAACTAAACTTCAGTTTTGAACAAAGAGAAAGCCATTGTTAAGACCTCAAGCATCAAAACATGCTGCAGATTACATAAAGAAACCAAGAAAAGACAATGGCCCTCAACCAAACACCGTGCTATCATCACCCCTCAATAATATTCCACATCAAAGGATGCCATTTTATGCACTCATCCCATTGAGTGTAACCACAATTTTGCGTGAGGAAGCATGATCTCTGTGCTCACATAGCCAAATACCCTGAGCATTAGTAGACAGAATAGTTGAGTTTTTTATCACAAACAAGTGAGCTTACGATCAAACAAATTGTTATAAGTTACTCATCTTAAATAAAAATGATACACATCACAAGACTCTAAAAGAAAAGAACAGCATCAACCAGGTTACTATCTCGTTTTCTTCTAAATTTTGGTTGGTAAGGAATTTGGTCAACAGTTATATGAAGAAACAATTTTACCTGCCAGGTTCCCAGATTGAGTCGACCATCAGTAATAGGAATCCTGCAGAAAGAACTGCTTTAGAAAACAGATTCTTAAGCAGAACAATAAAAGCTTTTGATTGGCAACTAAAAGCTACATACGTAATGGCACACCCAAACATTGATGATTTAATATGTGCTGGCATATCATCCGGGCCTGCAAGGAAGATGATTTCGATTAAATTCACAATTATTAAAACAGGCCTTCCATGGGAAGCAGGTGAAAGCATTCCATATCAGTTGTTAATGCCTTAGGTTGCACAAAAGGAATTCCTTTTAAATCAACCAAGTCCTTCACAAGCAAACATGGCATGTTTCACACATTCATAGAAGATGTTAAACGCTCATAATTCTGTGTAAAGTTTCTTTCTTGAGTGTAAATGTTGGTACTTTGAAGTTAATATCGTTTTTAGTTGGAGCTTAAGAGCTTAGATTTAGATATCTCTAATCTTCGTTCTTGTATGATCCATGTCCTTTGACGCTAGAGATTGACTTTGGCATGTCTGTGGCCATGGATTCCATGTATGAGAGTGAGAACATGCTGTGTTTGTGCTAAACAAACTCAAACAGTATCAATAATCTTAAGAGAATTTATTCATCAAAATTTATACCTATTTTATTTAATTTAAGATGAATTTTAATTGTGTAAACTCATAATTAATTAGAGGCTCAAATCACATAACATGAGAGTGAATATATTTGATATGTTGATCTTGAATGGTAGAAAAAAAAGATGAAACATTTAAATAAATGATTTTACATAAACAAACAACTGATGGTGACTCATTGGTATAAAAGAGGCTCATTTTTTCATGAATAAAATTTTATTAACTAAATGCAAAAACATGAAGAGACCGTTGACATGTTTTGTGAAACATAAGAATTATAGGAAAAATATCTGTAACCATAATTTTTACTAAAATCACCCGTTCTAAAAAATTTGGAAGTAAGCTCCACTGCAGTTGCTTCATTTAACGGCATAAACTTGGAGAATCATCAAGTTCACCATCTTAGCCAACCAAAAGCCAACTTTGTGTGATTGGATATATCAGAATGAGAGTTTATAATTCCTAATCTAACCATGGAGAAGATTGGCCATGCTCTAGCTTCTGCCTTGCTTTTTTAGAAGCTAGCCTATGACAATTTTGATTTTTGTGAGAAATGTTTAACGTGAAGAACTTATTCCTGCACCTTCAACCTTCCAAGGCCTAAGAGGTACTTGATTTCACAGCACGTAACATTTAAGTACTAACTCAAGAAAAAATGGTCCAAGACACTCTTGGCAGCCATTAAACGTTGAATGCATGATAACTAAATAACAAAGTTTATAAATGACATGTTTCAATGCTAAATAATAGGATTTAGCCATCAGCCATAAACCAATTGCCATGAGCCTAATACAAAAGGCTCAGAAAAAATTTTGTTATCACAAATTTAGAAGTTGACTTTATCTCCAAAATTTATGTTGAATTAAAATTGTTTTTTGAAGAAAAGTTATGGGCATTACTTGATTCTTCATCAACTGTAAAAAGGTTAACTATAAGATAAACAAGTTTGTAAAACACACAATAACGGAAGCTCACACTGAACTAAAAAAAACTAATGAACACAGCCAAACATCCAGTAGAGAGCAAATAAATGACAACAATCTGATTGTTCATTTTCTTTTGTCAGGGGAGGATGTATGGTTTATTTATAATGGTAGTTGGATCAAACCCCCTTAGGACCATGTGAAGGGCTTTCCAGGATCAGGACCAAGAACCAGCTGTTGTTTTGCATCATGGGAGGAGGTGGGGCAACATTTATTGGCCATATGGGATGACATACAGTAAAGTATTATGAGGATGCCCTAGTGAGGACCACTCATCTGTCAAGATGTGGAATCCAATGTTGATGGGGTCAATTATATTTGCAAAAAGTGATGATTGTGTCTCCTGGACGATGGGTCATTGAGATTTTGCAGTTTTTTGGAGAGTCGTAGATTTACTGCAACACAAACCGGACAACTTGCACATTTAGGAAGAGAGGAAGTCGCTCTTACTTGCAGCATTTTTAATATAAGCTGATTGTTTCCCAAAAATGTCAACAAGCATCAAGATCTAAGCGAATGGGATATGGATGACAAAGTAATCTAGCTTTCAAGCATCTTTAAAGTGAACGTGTGTGTTGATGGCATACTCGAGACAAAGGTTCTCGGGTTCAAATGACTATAATCAAGAATCGAACAGTGAAAATTCAATTATATTCAATAAAACAGTTTTGGCAAACAAATATAACTCTGGAGTTAATCACCCATTAGCCTACTCTGGTGCTGTGGTTTACTTGCACAATAATAACTATATAAAACCAAAACTGAGGAAAGGCACACACATGTATACACACAAACAAACATTGTATATGATGATAAGGTATTCGCCCTAAAAAGATCAAAACCTTAGCATGTGTTTGGTAAGGCTGCATCAACAAGAAGACAATGCTGCAACTATGCTAAAAAGCTTTCAAGAAAATAGCCTTTCCTTCGTAAAACAGCATTGCAGTTCAGAAAAGATGTATTATCAAACACATGTAGCAGGTGTGCTGAGCAAAAAAGCACCAAATAATTAAACGTGCATGTTACTGAATTCTTACACGCAGTTGGCACTTATCAGTCCTTCATGCAAAAAGACTTTAATAAGTAATACAGATCAAGCATTCATTACATACTTTGAAATTCTAAATGGCCACGCTGCTTTAAAAATTCCTAAATTTCAAATGTCAACATAGAAGAAGATCCTGTGTGTTTAGTTTTGTTGGACAACTCATTTTGATCTTAAAAAATATTTTTGAACTCAATTTTAGAAGCCCAAATGCCCAAGTAGTTATATAGAATTTGAAATTGCATGACAGAATATCTATAATAAAATCATGTTTCAAGCCCACCATGGTGGGTAAGCTATAGACCACACAAGTCCTTTGGTGCCATTACATTATATCAAGCATCAAATCGTTATTAAGCTGTTAATTAAGCAAAAGTTTCTGAAGTCTTATGCTAAGTTTTTTGGAGTCTTACATTTCACCATTGACATGAGTATAACTATGCTTGTATGCCTGCATTCCTTCTCTACCTCTATCTTAAAAACATAATAGTAAAACAGCAAACTCAAACCATATCATTGTTCAAGACATAATATAACATAAATAAAATGGATATAGAAAGAAGATAAGGAGCCAATAAAGTTAGATACTAACCTTCCAATGTATGCTTCCAAGGTGCAGATCGCCCCTGTTAACATATCAAAAAGAAAAGATTAAGCATAATTGTCTAATACAGACATGTTTACAACGCAAATGATTGATGCAAAATGCACTAGACAAAACAACTACCTCAGGAACTATACGGCTAAGGAAGGTTTCAGTGTCATCTTGTACATCCTTGTCATAATTCTCGTTTATAGTTAAGGAAGCACTTGTATGTTGCACTGTGATTCAAATCATCATAGTTTTAAAAACTCAAGACTACTCACAATAAGTTTAATGTAAACAATCTCACTTACAAAACAGGTGTGCAAGGCCACATTTAAATCCTGAAATCTCATGATCAATCTCCTTTAGAATCTGATTATTACAAATGACCATTTTTAAGCAAGAGACTAAAAATACAAAAGGAATATGAATGAAAAAGTTTTGAATATGCAAGTGAGAATGTAGGTTATTTTCCACAAATAAAGTTAGGAAATTCTAGGAAATGTAACATAACAAGATTTAGAAAATAAGAAAATGAACGTATATTCAATTTTAAAATATTTGGAGAGCAACCCCAATATATTTTCAGCATTCTTTTAAGGTTCCTTCCAAAAACAAAAGCCTTAATACCAAACATTGAGTCGGTAAAGCCATTTAGCAATACATATTTGGGTCTGGCCAGCATCCACTAATCAAAGTAGCATGATGGCAGCGATTCCCATACCATGATGGTAGTAAATATACCTTCATTCAACACGAGTTGCATTTATACATATTCGGTTAACCTAGGTTGGCTAAAATATTTTCCTCAAAGATCATGTTACCGCTGGGTTAACTGCAACATTTTCTTCAAAAGTCTGGACATCTTGTATGATCACTACAACTTAAAGGGGCAAACATAGGCATGAATAGCTTCACTAAGGGCCCATCTAGTACCTTTCAAGAGCTTATCCTAATGAGACCACCTTGAGTAGTTTTTTAAGGGCAATTCACATAAACTTTTCACTATAATTCGACATTTTGTTTTCATTTTTTTCATTTCTCACTTTTTAATCTCACACCACCTAGAAAAGATTCTAAATTATTAAAAACTTCTATATATAGATGGTAGCTCGAATTTTTCCTTCATATCTTGTATATTTTAGTCCCATGTTATTAGATATATCATGACATGAGTGTAGGCTCCCTTGTAGATAACCTATTAAAATAAACACAATCTAAGTTTTTTAGTAATGCAATGAGACAAACTCTTTAGCGAAATCAAATCTAGTCATTGCTAATTCCAAGTGGCACCCTAAAGAGTGAGTGTAAAGCTCGAAAGAAAGGACTTTTGCATTTATTAGAAATTTCAAAAATACCAAAAACCATCTAAGGTTAACTCTCACTCTCTCCTTTCTCCCTCTCCAAATTCTATATCTTTTTCTATTTTTCTATCTTTAAACTAAACTACTTGGGACAATTCATAAATTACTTTGTATGATCTAAGAAAATTGCATAGTGTAATTTATAAGTCACACACACAGACTTCTCATACACCCAAAGCAATCCTATCAATCATATGAGGTAGTTAATTCCATACAATAGACTTTCACATCCTTTATCATGCTACTATTTGGGGATCTTACTTGGTATGGAGTAGGGAATATTCTCAACCTATTATGTGGCAGCCCAATCTTAGCATCACCAAATTTTTCAAACCATGTTTTTAATCACATAATTTCTAAGTCAAAATAAAATAAAATAAGTGAGCTAATAAGCATATCTTCAAATTACTCTACTAGATTCCTGTGTAGTTTAACATTTTCAATTATAGTAATTAATGCCAAAGAAAGGCTAAGTCATCGACACATGCTCAATAAGCAACAACTATTTATGCATAAATATTAATAGTTAGATCATGTCACATATTAGATTAAATTTATATCACATAAACTTAAAGATATATAGAAAAGTATAATAATAAAATAACCATGCTTTTTAATCAAGAATCTCTTCAAAATGTTTTCATCTTTATTTTTATTATGTAGGTCTTTTGACTCTTTTTTAATTTAATATATTTTTGAATTTTATCACTAAATTGGGATTGATAAATAAATTTCTCACAATTGAAGCTTTATCCTTTTGAAACTTTTTCTTCTCCAGTTACACCATAGTTGCACTATTCTAAAATATTTCTTCTTTTGGTTACATCATTCGTAAGTTTATTTGCTTATTCAAAATCACTATAGACCTTATCCCTCTTCCATAGTGATGATCCAACATATTTTCAAATTTTTCACAATTATAGATTTTTATCCTCCATTTGAGGATTATTTTTCATGCCTTTAATAGCAAACAAATGCACCACAAAGTTCAATCACCTATCTCAAAATTCGATGTTGTGGTCACAGCTAGAGTTGAATTATTATGAATAAAACCTCCCACAAGATGTAATAAGCTAAATGCTTTTTGTCTACCTTGGTTCCACTTGCTAAAATGCCCACATTGAAGAAGCACATAGTTGGGGATTTGTGAAAGTCTAACTACATGATTCTCTCCAATTCTTGCACAATAACTCACAATCCTCTCCAATTTTCCAATGCAATGCTATTAGCCTCCTTCCATGGCCAACTCCAATATTTTATAGTTTTCAATTTTGAATGTTTACATTTCTAGCCATTCTCATGTCCTATAGCTTCTTAAATTGACAAAATCGTCAATTTTCTCCACCTCAACACATCAAACTTCAATAAAGTGGAGGTTAGCCCATGCTCAATGTTCCTTGGAAGTCTTCCTCAGTTTCCAGAACTAACAATGGCCATTTTACATAGTTTTGCTCGCCAATTAATTTTAAGGATAAATGAAATTTTTAGAATTTAGAAAATATTATATTTTAAATCCAAATTTTAGCTTGAGTTTAATTTCTTGAATTTTTTAATCCAAATTATCTTAAAAAAGTTTTCAATAAATTTTAAAATAAATTACTCATAAAACTTTACGAAATCTAAAATTTTTATATTTTTTTACAAATATTTAATTTTTTTCCTATAAAAATCATTTAAATAAAACTTTTTCCATAAATATTCCCATCTAGAAATGTCAAATTTTCACAAAAATAATATAATTGAACTTCAAATAAAAATTATTATTTCTATACTTTTTTTTCATATTTTTTAAAAATCATATAATAATTTAATTATTTTTTCTTTAAAAAACATTTATCATAATATTTTTCATATAAATATGACATTTTATTATATAATCAATTTGAATCCAAATTCTTCAAAATTTGCATCATATGAATCTTAATTTTAAATTTTATGTTTAAAATTCACTTCTCTTCTTAAGACTAGTATCATTTCTTTAAAAACATATAAGTTTTAAAAAAAATTAAATAGTTTTCTTAAAATTCTTCAAAATTTTAAATAATTCAAAATAAATATAAAACTAATTTTTCTTTATATTTTGAATGCTATAAATGTTTTCTCAGATTTTAGATAAATCCCTAAGATCTTAATTTTTTGTTAATTTAAATGTTAGATAATTTCAAAATTTCTAAAATTAATTATTTGAATAATTACCTTCATTTTTGAAATATTATATATTGTGCTAACAGAATGTTGTGTTTTGAAAATCTAATCAAATTTCACTATATATATTGAAGCATAGCTTCCCAGATTACAAAAAATATTAAGAAGAATGAATACTCATAATATAAAGTTGATCACATAATGTTTTTCAAGTATTCTCCAAAAGATAAGATAGTTATTATCATAATCTAATTGACTATATTATCTTAACAAGAGATTATGTTGAAGAGTTGTATGTTCTCAAAGCAATCATAACTAAAAAGTTTGAGATCAAAGATCTTGAAAATCTCAAGTATTTTCTTGGAATAAAAACTGTATAATAAAAAAAAAAGATCATTATGTTGTAATATAAGTATGTTTTAGATCTTCTACAGGAAACGTAGATGTCAAAATATAAACTTGCTGACATTACTATGGATTATTCAAACAAGTTAAGAGAAAGTGCTCTTGTAGAAAAAAGGAGATATCAAAGGCTTGTTAAAAAACACAAATTTCTCACATACTAGACTCAACATTTATTTTGTTATCAATATGATGAGTTAACTCAAAAACAATTTTACTGAAGGACATTGGAATATAGTATATCATATCCTCAAATTTCTTAAAATGACATCAAGAAAGTGACTCTTATTCCATTGATCAACAAAAAAATTGTTGAATTATACTAATGTTGATTAGGTTGGTTTTATAATTGACTGAAGATCAACTTCAAGATATTGTTTTTACTTGCAGAGCAATTTTGTTACTTGGAAGAGTAAGAGTAAGAAACAATTTGTAGTAACCCAAAATAGTGTTGAAACTGATTTCAACTATAGAACTTATAACATTTATGAAAGAATCTAATTGAAATAGGTGCTTGGTCAATATCCTAATTGAAGAACTTATGAAATTAAGGTGTGATAATCAAGTTACAATTAATATTATTAAAAATCTTATTCATTGTGACAAGACAAAGCATGTTGAGAAGCAGCAGAAGAGCTCGATCTGCCCAGAGCGACTCTCCCTCTCGCGAGGGTTCTTCTTCTTCTGTTGGTGGCCAGTCGGCCCTGAAGCTCCCCTCCCCCCCGTGCGTCCGAAATGGCTGTTGGGGATGACCAAGAGAGAGACTCGTTGTGTAAGACTGTGCAGGAGCAGCCGAAGCATATTGGGGAGGTAGCCCATGGAGTCAGGATTGGAGCTGAGGATCCTTATATCCCTGAGGTGACCCGTCCTGCCGTTGCGAATAGGGTGAGCTTTCGGGAGGCCCTAACTGCCAACGGCGCTCCCAGACACAG
The DNA here is from genome assembly GCA_023846275.1 of Vanilla planifolia. Lineage (NCBI taxonomy): Eukaryota > Viridiplantae > Streptophyta > Magnoliopsida > Asparagales > Orchidaceae > Vanilla > Vanilla planifolia. The sequence goes on along the minus strand of CM043875.1, from coordinate 41,197,458 downwards.
TGACACGGTGATTTCGCACATGCGGTCGGCAGATGTTGATGTCAAATTGCGCGCGGCGGATATCCCCGAGTATGTGGAGGGAGGCGACATGATTATGTCACCAGAAGCTTGCTTGAGGCGCCTGGATTTCCACAAGTTTGACCTGGTGAGCCGTCTCTATGGAAATACCCTTCCTTTTCATGTCATTGAGAGGGTTTTACTCAAACGATGGGGTCATATTAACAGTTTCAAGATTTTTGACCTCACGGCCAACTGCTTTTGCCTTCATTTTGCGTCGATGAGTGAGAGGAATGACATCTGGTTGGGCGGGCCTTGGCAGATCGCCGGCCAAGCCAAGGGTCTTGATCTGTGGTCGCCGGAATTCAACCCTAACTCCACATCTGTCATGCGCGCCCCTGTCTGGGTTAGGCTTCCTGGTCTCCCCCTTATCTACTGGGATGTAGACAATATTCTTCGAATTGCTAAAGCTATTGGCGATCCGTTCCTTCTTGATGGCTGGACGGCGGTATTAGAGCGCTCGTCCTTTGCGCGAGTGTATGTTCGGGTGGACCTTGTGAAACCTCTTAAGCCGGGCATCTGGATTTCCGGGGACTACGGGAGGGTTTTTCAACCCTTTAAATATGAAGGGCTGCCGCGCATTTGCTTCGCTTGCGGTCATGTTGGGCATTTGGAGAATTCCTGCAAGTCGGTCAAAGCTGGTGGAGCTGACATCAACGACACCACGACCACAGAAGAGGTGCGGGAGGAACGCCCGGGGGTTACTGAGGCTCTCGGCCGCAATGGGTCTGAGGGACCTGTGGATGAACGCCGGGCAGAGAGGTGGGATGTACACGGCGAGGGGCACGGCCTGGGCCCTTGGATGATTGTGCAGCGAAGGAAGAACAATCGCAAGAGCCCTGGGGGTTTGATCAAGAGGCCTCCTAATGTCGTTCATAGCCGCACAGCCAGGGGATATGACGGGGCCAGCACATCTCGAGGGAGCAGGGGTCCGCCCAGGTTCCGGGGGAGAAGCAGAGTTCGTGGGAAGGTCAAGGACGGGGTGCAGAATCCTACGCCGGCTAAGCCTTTGCAGGCCGGGAATCTTGCCAATGTCGTCCAGGTGAATGCGCCATTTCAGCAGAGGGGATCAGGGGCTGATGGAGCACCCATCCCGTATGGGGGTGACCATTAATCGGGACCTCTTGCTGACCTTGCTTCATGGGGCACGGAGACCAGCAGCTGTTTGCTGGAAAGCTGCTTTAGTTTGGTTGGGGATGCCGGAAGCAAATAACCATATGCCTACTATGCGGATCATCACGTGGAACATAAGAAGTGCTAAGAAGAGCAAATCAAGGGCCTACCTGCAGCGTCTGGTTCGGGAGTGGAATGTTAAGGTTGTTGTGCTGCTGGAGATCAAGATGCAATCTTTTTCCCGGCGCGATGCTAACTGGATCCTTGGGAAGGATTGGAGCTTTGGGTTTCATCCATCTTTGGGTATGTCGGCTGGAATTATTGTGTTGTGGAAGGAAGAGATCAAGTTGGCACTCACGGCGGCCTCGGCTTTTATGGTGGCTTGTTCGATTACCCCTCCGCAGGATTGCACCCTCAACTGCTGCTTTGTTTATGGTCCAAGGGTGTCTCAGGGACGCCATGCGATGTGGGACGCTATCCGCTCAACTTACTGTGACAATTCCCCTCTTTTGGTGGCTGGTGACTTTAACCTGATTATGGGTCAGGAGGAGGAGAAGCGGGGAGGTCGACCTTTCTTCTATGGTAGTGAGCAGCAGTGCTTTGCTGATTTTATGCAGGACCTTTAGCTCGCTGATATGGGTTTTTCTGGCAACAAATTTACCTGGTGCAATGGGAAGAAGGGGGGCGCACGCATTCTGGAGAGGCTTGATCGCGCCCTGCTCAATTCTGCCGGCCTGAATGCTTTTCCCAACTGTTCGGTACATCATCTGGGTCGCCTTGGCTCGGACCACTGCTCGCTGCTAATCAATCTAGGTGGCGACAGGATCCGGCCGAATTCCAGTAGGCTCCTATTTGAGAGTATTTGGCTCCACTATCCCCAGTCCTACCGTGTGGTGCAGCAGGTTTGGAGCAAACGTGCGTCGGGGGACCCTAGGGAGATGGTTTCGATGAAGTTCAAGCGGTCACTTATGGCGTTGCGCAGTTGGAGCCGCAGAGAACTGGGGAGTTTGATTAACCGTAACCAAGTACTTTTACGTGACATTGAGGAGCTGCAGGCAAGAGAATCGAGGACGGGACTCACTGAGGAGGACCATGGGCGTCTTGCGGATTTGATCACTGCCTTTCACAAGGGTTGTGCCCATGAGGAGCAGTGGTGGTGGCAGCGTGCCAAGGTCCACTGGGCACAGGTTGGGGACACCAACACACGCTTTTTCCACAACATGGCTTCGTCTCGGGCCCGCATGAACCGCATCTCCATGATCCAGGGCGTTGATGACCGGGTGGTGGATTCCCCGGACAGTATCGGACAGGTCTTAATTGAGTACTTTGAGAGCAAGTGGCGTGGTGGCAGATCCAGGGCTATGCCGCAAGTCATCTCCCCCCCGGTGGTTATTAACGCTGATGCGGCTTCCAGGCTGGGAGCTAGGGTCACAGAGGAAGAGATCATCGAGGCTTTGAGGGGCATCAAAAGGAATAGGGCGCCGGGATGTGACGGGATCTCGGCTGAATTTTTGCACGGCTACGGGACCATTGCGCGCCATGATGTCATTAATGCTGTGCTGGCTTTTTTTGAGGACTGCAGGCTCCCGAATGAGTGGAAAGACACCCTTATCATCCTGATTCCAAAGAAGCAGGGCGCGAGCAAGCCGGAGCATTATAGACCTATTAGTCTCTGCAACACTGTGTACAAGGTGGTAGCACGGGTCCTTGTCGGGAGACTGAAGCCCGTCTTGCCGGACCTCATTTCGCAGGAGCAGGCGGCTTTCATTCCTGGCCGTAGTATTTCTGATAATATCAACATCGCGCAGGAGATGGTTGCTAGGATGCGGACTTGCAAGGGTGCGGCTGGACTTATGGCAGTGAAGCTCGATATGGAACAGGCCTATGACCGTGTCTGTTGGGACTTTCTTCAGGAGATGTTGATGGCCATGGGTTTCCCTCCCATCTGGCGGGACTGGATTGCTGCTTGCATCAGAAGCCCTAGATTCAGCGTCCTCTTCAATGGTAATCGCCTCCCGTGGGTGGAGGCTCAGAGGGGTCTACGGCAGGGCTGCCCGCTCTCCCCGTATCTTTATGTCATGGCTTCTGAATATCTCTCGTGCTTGGTAAGGAATCATGAATCCCGGCAGCTTTTGGGGTTCCGACCGGGGAGGCATGCGCCTTGCATCTCGCACCTCCTCTTCACGGACGATGTCATCCTTTTTGCTCCTGCCTCCCGCATCGCTGCCCGTCTTATCAGGAGGATTATCCGTGAGTTCGGGAAGGCCGCTGGTTTGGAGGTAAATCTTGCGAAATCCAGGGTCTTCTTTAGCCTAACCTTTGCAGGAAGAAGTCCAGGTTAATTCTCAGGAAGCTCAGCATGGAGGAGGGAAGTTCTTTTACATATTTGGGGATCCCCATTACTGCCAAGCGCCTGTCCAAGACTGACCTCAGCTTCTTGCTTCAGCGGTTGGATGCCATGCTGCTTAATTGGAGAGTCAAGCCTCTTTCACTTGCGGGCAGGGCCATTTTGGCTTCGTCGGTCCTTAGTGCCATCCCCTACCACGTGCTGAGGCATAGTGTTGTGCCGGCGGGGATTATTGAGGCCATGGAGATGCGCATCAGGAGATTTCTGTGGGGAGGGACTAATAGTGCGAGGGTCATTCATTATGCGGCTTGGGAGTGCATCACGCTGCCTAAATCTGCGGGTGGCCTGGGCCTCCGGGACCTCCGCGTTTGGCACCGTGTTCTCCACATGGAGGGATGCCGACGTATTCTTAATCGGGAGCCTAGTCTTTGGGTGGATTTGATGCGGAGAAGATATGATTTGGAGGATCCACGGATGAAGGCCCCCCGCAACGCGTCCCCGGTCTGCAAAATGGTGCTTGGGGCTATGCCGGAGGCCATTTCCCTCTTTGTTTGGCGTATTGGGGATGGGCGGACGACGAGGTTCTTGGAAGATAATTGGCTGGGGGTCCTTCCACTGAGTTGCTAGCCCACTTTCATCAATGTGCACATCTACTGGCCAGCAAGCGTAGCCGAATGTCTCCTGCCCGACGGGAATTGGAACTGGGATCTTATCAGCGCTTGGGCAAATGGGGAGCTTCAGGACCGCATCTCGCATCTTCCGAGAACCGTGCAATCCTCACATGACGTACTGCTTCTCTCCCTCACGGAGAAGCCCCGGGCGGCCAGCGGCAAGATTTACTCGAGCATCGTCTGCAATGCTCGAAAGGGAGGAAATGGTTGCAAGCCCTTGGAGGAATTTCGTGGCATCTGGAAGCTTAGGGTTACTCCCAGGGTCCGCGTCTTCATGTGGAGGGTCGCTGGTGATCACCTTCCGTCGGCGGTGTGGTTGACCAGCCGCAAGCTTTGCAATTCTCCCACCTGCCAGCAGGGCTGCGAGGAAGACGAGTCCTTGCAGCACGTCTTCTGGCACTGCTCGAAAGCCCAAGAAATTTGGGCTGACCGCACTGTTCGGGCAGTGTTGACTTGCTTGGACCAGTACTCCAGGTTTGACCAGTCTACGGGCACCGATTTACTGTTCATTGACTGGATTCTCCGGTTCGTCGGATCTCCTGCTGCTCGCCAGGGTGCCGGGCAATTGGTTGCGGCCACTATTGCGACTACACTGTACTATATTTGGTCCAGGAGGAATGCAGCTAGACACAACATCCCGATGCCTCTCCCGGGTTCTACTATTCGGACCATCTTACTTGAGGTTCACTCGTCTCTCAACCGACATCTCTCTCTCTCCTCCCTGTCCTGCGGGAACCCAGGCAAGTCCACGGACTTGCTTGTCACGCATAGTTGGATTCCCCCCCTACAGGTTGGATCAGAGTGAACTGCGATGTGGTGGTTGGTGATTCGGTGGCCGGGTTGGGGGTGGTTGTGCGGGATTGTTTGGGTAGACCTCTCTTGGTGGCTGGTAAACGGTTGCTGTCCCAGGCTGTTGACATGATGGAGACCCAGGCTTTGCTTATGGCGCTTGACATGATTAGGGATTTTCTTCCCCTGCACCGGGCTGTGGAACTCCAATCTGACTCGATGATGGCCATTCAGGAGGTACGCGAATAGATGTCTTTACTCCCGGGATCGGGTGTCTTCGCTGCTACTATCCAGTACGCTTCGGGTCTTGAGGCCATTCGTTTTTTACACACACTCAGAGACGGGAACAAGCCTGCTGATTGGGCTGCTCGGGCTGCGTGCTCTAACGACTTCGTCTGGAGCCTTGAGGACCCTATTCTGAAGCCCCTGCTTGACCTCATGTTATCTGATTTCACTTTCGATCCCCCTTGAGGGTCCTTTTGTAATTTGGCATTTGCCTTGATATAATAGTTATTATATCCTCTTCAAAAAAATGTTGAAATTAATCACCATTTTATAAAGAAAATGATATTATAACAAAAGAATAATTCAGATTAAAAAAATAATATTTCAACTAATTTATACTCTAACAAAACTTAAAACTGCATATATTATCACCAAAACTTAAAACTGCATATATTATCACCAAAACTTAAAACTGCATATATATATTTAATTTGCCAAACAAGACTCAAAGTCATTTAGTCTCCTACTCAAGATCCTTCAAACATTCAAGATATCTGCAATGTCTTTTCCCTAGACAATACAATAAAAATTGATGACATCAACTGAAAATCAATTGCCTTCCTTCTCTCAGTTCACATGGTTACATGTTAAACAACATGAGAATAATGAAAACGTCCCTCCCAAGACAAAGAAAAGAGAAAGAACACTCATCTTCAAGTACCATTATGAGAAACCCTAGTTTATTTCCCTTATCCAATTATTTTTTGTTGTTCAATCTCTAGAAAAAACTTGCATAAGACGTTCTTTACAAACTGTTCTTACCGACTGAAGCATCAAAAAGTTTTATCAGGCAAAATGGTCAACAAATTCTCGTACGACTGGCTTATATAAGACTTCCTTGACTTTGTAGCTTGATGGCCTATGAAAATTCTCAATCCATTGCCAATGATCAAAGATTAGCACAATTCATCGCGGGCACTCTCTTAGCTATTTCTTTTTACAACAATGTGCCAAAAACATCACTTTCGAAAATAATTTATGACCACCAACAAATCCTCGATTTTTGTTTCGCAAGGCCATAAGCAAGTCTAAAAAACAAGGTTATTGGGCATCAACCAAACCGCTGCTAACAAAAACTGAACTTCGAGAAAACAGTCAATTTGATATAAAAGAGAGATTTTTCTTTCTTAGATTCTACAGCAACAGGAGCAATTCGTATAAAAGTAGGGAAGGGAAAGCAAGCGGAATCCATGAATACGAAATAAGGAAAAAATAGCTTCATAAAATAAGGAGTAGGGTACAGTAATCTACCTTTGAGGTGACAAGATGGCAGCCTCGTTTCTGCGGTGGAAGGGCAATGGTCTTCTGAGCCCATCTTACCGCCATGGCCGCTAATCGTCGAAGCTACCGCAGAGCTTTGAGCAACGGTGAAATGGTGTCGCATGTAAATTATGTCTTCTTATTTAATATTTAATTGGGGCAAATATATAATTTTTTTAATATATATTTTAACTTCCTCAAGAGAAATAGATTTTGGCACATCTCTTAACTAAGGATTATTTTAGTATTTTGAACATAATAATTATACACTAAGTGGGTGTTAAAAGATGTGTTCTTCTAAAAAGAATAATAATTTTTAAAAATTATATTTATCTTTTAAATTTTTTTATTTGGTTATATGACTTTTAAATATTGTTATTAAATGATATACTTATTTTAAATTTATTTTTTTGTTATCTTGTTTTACTTATATTTATAATGAAATTGTTTTATTGATTATTTAGCTAACGAGAAAAAAAGAAAGATAGCAATGATGATTAATAATTGTGATGTTGATGGAAATCATAGATATAGAGTTTTGGTGATTTTCAATAGCAGTCTAATGGATGTATTAATTAGTAATAATAGTGGTTGGCAATAATGATAATTAGCAGTGGTAGAGGATAGTTGTGATCGACAATAAATAGTGTTTATGTTTGGTTGTAGTAGTTTGTGATGATGAAAGTTGGAGGTGATTAACGATGGTGGTAAGTAAAGGAAATATTTAACGATGGTTAGTAGCAAGAGCCTATGACAATAATAAATTTTGAAAGGAGAAATTTTTTAAGAAACAAGTAGTGACTTATTGACTATGTAAAATAAAATTAAATTTTTGTTTTAAGTTATATCATGAATTTGTTTTATTATGAATATTATAGTAGTTGTTTTTAGCAAGAATCATATTGTTTACTTAAAAGCATTGAATGACACATCATGGTTATCTTAAATTTTGAAAACAATGACATTTGAAAAATTCACATCAATATGAGTTTAATGGTAATAGTTTTATTGAAACTCAAATTTGTTTAGAATTTTTATAAATTAATGAAAATACTTTTTAAATAATTAATTATAAAAAACATTATGTATGGTTAGTAAAGGACACAGAAATAAATGGAGATAAGAGACTTAGAAACACATCAAAGAAAATGGAGAAAGAATAAGGGAGAGCGAAAGAGAGAGAAAGAAAGAGATGAGAAGAAATAACAATTAAAGCTTATTGTTAGAAAGAAATTTATTTAGAGAAATTAATTTTAAAAAATTAGAAGAAGATTAAAAATGGAGTAGAAACAAAAAGAAATAGAAAAATCAATGTGTATGTATGCTCATGCATGCGGGCATACATATGTGCGGGCATGCGTGTGTGCTTCCATACATATGTGCGTGCATACAAACATGTACGTGTCTATACACTTTTGAATGAAGTTTTTCAAAATTAAGCGACTTGCTTGATTATTAATTGTTTATTTAAGACTTCTAGAATTTGTTTTCATGTATGTTTGATTTTATTTTGCATAAATTAAATTCATGGTCTAATCAACATATTAAATGATCTAATCAAATGGACAACTCAAGAAAGAAAATCTGGATAATCAGATATCCAATCAATTGGGATTGTTTCCTTGATCAGTCACCTTTATTGTTCAATCAATTTGTTTTTTGAATAAGTCAATTGCTTAAAGATTATATGTCTTATTGTCATGGATATTTTGTTTAATCAATTGATTGGATTATCTAATCCAAGTCAAATAATCAAATCAAAGAAGCACAAAAATAATACGGTTTTGAAAATTTTGAGAAAATAAAGCAAATATTTACTCTAAATAGAATGCAATATCTCAATACAAGTGATCTAATGAAGTGGTTTAATGAAGTGATTAATTTGTATAAAATAAATATTTTTAGGTAAATTGGCATAAAAGAAAATTATCATAACTTGAGATGGGTAAATTTAAATTTAATAAGGAGCATTTACATATGATAATGTGATGTTCAATAATAATAAGAATGAGTTTGGAATATTATACTTGTGCATATGATACTATTGCTTATGTCATATAGATGACATGATTATGACGATATGTTTATTGTGAGATTAATAGTGTAATGTCATTGTTGTACATTCAAGTTAAAAACATTTGATTTGCGTAGAAAGTGAGCATGACATTTGATATGCATTTTGATTTGCATAGATCTTTGTGCTTTTTTTCTTATGCTTTCTTGTCTCCATTGTGGTATATTTTGTAATTGCTTCATCTCTTCATTACAACATAGGTGATAAATGATTTACTCATAGGTGATTGAATGTAAACGTTTCTTTTATAGTCATTTTGAAGAGTTTATCTATTACTTAATGGTGGTTGTTTTCCTTAATAGGCTCTAGATCTTAGAAATAAGGGAACTTAACTTACATAGGTTCTAACATTCATTGTCCATAGAATAGACTTCAACCAAATAAGGTTGCACTCAAAGAGAGCATGATTTAGAGATCGTTTCTTCATGTCATTGCCTTTTTTATGTCTTTAATGCTATTTTACATGATTTGCTCTCATTATTTTGTTATATTGCTTAGTTATGTTTATCCTTTATTCCATTTTCGTATCCACCACAACAACTAATAGAGATCCCCTCTAGAAAGTGTAACAATCTAATACAATACTCTCAATTATGTTGAATCATAGCTTGTCATTGAATCATGTTCTAATGCATGGACAATTAACAATCACTTTTTTATGGGAATAATCTAAAAGAAGAAAATTATTAATGAGAAGAAAAGAAGTGTGCTCTAAGTGAAATCACTATTCTCCTTCTTTCCACCCTCAAGATTACTATAAGTTTTCTCCAAAACCACTTTAAGATAAAATTATAATTAAATCCTTCCAAAGATCTAGTAATGATCTTCTTAAGTACAATCACAGTTTCCTCAAGTTTAGGTCTCCATATAAATCTGTGTTTTTTGTTTCTAGTGCTGTAATTTCTTTATTATGATATATTTTGTGATTACTTCATCTATTCACTACAATGTCGATGATAAATGGTTTACTCATAGGTGATTAAATGTAAATTTTTGTTTTATGGTCATTTTGAAGAGTTTATCCATAATTTAGTGGTATTAGTTTTCCCAATAGACTATAGATCTTAGAAATAAGGAACTAATCTCACACAAATTCTAATATACATTGTCCATAGAATACTCATCAACCAAATAATGTTACACTCATAGAGAGCATGATTTAGAGATTGCTTTTTCATGCCATTGATGTCTTTAATGTTATTTTACATTATTTGCTCTCATTATTTTGTTATATTTCTTAGTTATGTCTTTGCTTCATTCTATTTTTGAATCTACCACTACAACATATGAAGATCCACTCTAGAAAATGAAACAATCTAATACAATACTTTCAATTATGTTGATCATAGGCCATCACATTTTTATAGTTTATCATAATTTTTGGTGCATTTGTTGTTGCATAGAAATGTTGAATTAGTCTTGCATTGGAAGTTCATAGTGTTAGAGATGTACAATTCAACCACCCACATTAAATTACTTAAAGGTTTGGTTAATGGCATTCATATTATAGCATGCTATGCATAACTTCTATAGGTCTAATCACTTTTCTCATAGTTTGACAAAATAGTAATGACTTATGTAATGTCTCTTGTGTGATTAATTTTGTATGAGAATGATATTTGATATTGATGAACTTTTGTCAAGATATTTGATATTTATTTAATAACCTCTTACACAGAGTAATAGACGCAAAATCACCAAAGAGAATAAAGGCATAAAAACACTTCTTTTTAGTCAAAAGCTTTGAGAGCAAAAAATAAAAATGATGAATAATATGAATAAGATCACTAAATAAAAATGAAGCTAAATAGAAATGAAGATTAAATTAGTCAAATAATCTCAATATTTAAGTTTATGTTTTTGTATGTATGTATTAGGCCATTTTATACTCCAAGCTGATGTAAATTCTTTAAGAAAGTTTTTATTATTAAGTTGCAGCCTTAGAGTGCATTAATCAAAGGAGTAAAGGTCATTCACAGAATAAACAGTCGAAAAATTTAAAATACCGTTACCTCTCATGCCCAATTCCGTAACTTATGACCAACAATCAAAGCCCTGGTAACCTTCAGAAACCGTTAAATAGTTACCGTTAGAAAGCATTCAAATCCCATATGTTTGTCAGCCCTCCATTCCTATAAATCTCCTCCTCATCTCATCCTTCCTACAGCCGAACAAACACTAAATAGCAAAAATGGCCGCCAAATGTTTAGCAGCAACGGCTTTTGTCGTCCTCTTGCTCGCCTTTGCAGCACCCAAAGCTTCTGCCTTCTCGTTCTTCCCCGACGTCTTCAGGTGCTGGAATGCCGTGGCCGAGGTGGAAGACTGTGCCGTGAAGCTGGTTCCTGCCTTCCTCAGCCTACATATCAGGCTCACACCACAGTGCTGCAAAGCTGTCTTGGATATAGAGGAGAGCTGTCTTCCCATAGTTTTCACCAATCCTACACTCGGCCCTGCACTTAAAAACGTCACCTCAAGCATCTGCAGTGCTCTCTCCGGCTCATCCGGCTCAGCCGGCTCATCCGTCTCATCTCCAGCTCCACAAGCTGAACTGGTGTTTTAGTGTGCTTCTTTCATTTCCAATAATAAGATTAGCTTGCTTGTGAGCTCTTTTAAGCATTGAAGCTGAGATTTGACAATGTTTGCGTGACTATGATCTTACAGCTTAAAGAGAACATTTCTTTGTCACAACTCCTTAAACAGTTTAATCTTTTATTATTCATAAACGGAGCCATCTATGGGGCTAGTTTCCCTTATTGATAAAGTTATAATTTAATGTAGAAAAAACAAGTGTCGAATTAGTGGAAAGAGAACCTCAAGAGTTAACCTTCAACGGCAAACTACTGCACAAAAATGAATCCAAACGCTTGAATAATATAGAGAAGGGCTAAACAATTTTCAAGCATTTCATTGTGGAAATGAGCGAATTTATAACAGTAAAACGGCTTTAATTTGCAATATTCAGCAGGACAACAGAACTCTTGATCAGAGCTGTACAAATGTGCTTACAGATTTCATGCTGTAAAATAAAAAAAATGGTCCAATTCTACACGAGTTTTATATTCATAAGAATGATACCTTACCAATGTTTCACAAGCCTCGAGCTACCTGATTTTTTTCTCTATTCTTTCTGAAGCTTTAAAACTTCAAGTGTCTTTTAAGTATAACTCAGATCAGGCCTGTGCCGGGTGTTACAACTCTAACCACTAAAGGGCTGTTTACCCTCGCATCAGCTGATTTCCATGACAGGGACCCAAACACATAATCGTTTGAAGGAGCAGTCACTCTTAAGTTCACAGTAAAGTTTATCTTCTGACCATAGCTACTAAAGACAAGGTATTTTGGGATCACTGTTACACTAATGCCCATAGGAGGATGGACAACTGCTTGGTAGATGCTGCTGGCTTTTCCCACATTTGTTAAAGTTCTTCTGATTGAAATGCTGCTCTTGAGGTTTGGAACCGAGATTGATGGGTAGTTGAGGTTTGAAGCTGGTGATGTTGCCTGGGTGCAGGAGCTGTTATCACCAGTTATCTGCTGCAAAGAGTTGTTATCATAGCCTATAGAGCACAAGAAATCTTTGTAATCAGAAGAATGAGCATCATAGACAAGGCCTGGATTTAGGATTCTTTCCGGGACAGGGAAGCCAGAGCCATAGTCGAATGGGTTCGCCTTCTTTCCATTGGGGTCTCCTGTTATGGCTCTTCGGTTCTTGTTCAACACGGTTGCTGCATTTTGAAGCGAGAGATCAGTTTGTTTTAAGCTTCTTTATAAAGCATGGTTGTACGGGGGAACAAACATGGTCCTATATTGGAGCAAAGATGTGTTTGTTTCAATGAATAAAGCTAAGTTCAAGTGGTCAGGTACTTGGTTACCATATAAAGGCAGAAATTCTAAATGTCCTGAAAGTTCCAAGACATCAAATGGTCGTTCCATTGCATAAGAAGGACTATCGCACATGCTGTTATTAAGATCATAACACTTGTAATGTACTGCTAATTTACCTGTTGTCATCACTGCAGACCTGATTGCAGCTGGAGACCAATCAGGATGTACAGCTTTAATTAGAGCCACAAGTCCAGTTACATGAGGGCAGGCCATGGAAGTTCCAGAGACAATGTTGAATTTCAACTTCTTGGCTGCTGGAGACCAAGCAGCCAAGATGTTGAGCCCTGGAGCCATGATATCAGGCTACAAAACATACTAATGAAATTAGAACATTTGAACCACTAAAAAACATGACAAGTATTATAAATCCAAAGTTTTATTCACCTTCAGTATCTCTGGATTAAGGGAATTGGGGCCTCTGGAAGAGAATGCTGCAACTCGAGGTGAAGGTCGAGTCCCCAAGACAGTCTTAGCTGGCAATATGAGTGACATCGGTCCCCTAAAAAACAAAGATTGGTATTGATCCTTTCAAGCGAATCCATGGATGAGGTTTAATGCTAAACCTTGTACGGTTAACGTAAGAAAGAACTATATTGCCAGCTTCTCTCCCAATAGTTGCAGCAGGAATGATGAATGGAACCGCAACATCATCTCCTCTCTTGTCTATCAGAATCATCCCAACACCACCAGCTTCCTTCACAACCAAGCTTTTAGCAAACCGTGATTCAGAAGAGCTGCCTGAATGCCAGCAAACCACCGCCTTCCCACGGATCTTTGTTTCATTCAAGGAGCTATCCAAACAGAAACTGCACAGATAACAAAAATTATGAACTTTTAGACTAATTCTATACAGTCCATCAGAAATCATACAGCGGACTTATCCGTTTACCTGGACTGATAAGGAGTGAAGTATCCAGCATTTGCTTCTGATGCTAAAATGGTTGGAACTGATCCATTCATTTGATCAGTATTCAGGCTTACTCCCTGCATATTCCAGTGCAGAAAGGCTTTGAACAATTTCACTGCAGTACATTGTTCATCTTTAAATTTGTTCAATATTACCTTTAAGCTCACTCCATTTCCAAGTCTGACGTTGGATACAAAATCTCGGTCTGTCGAGCTTGCAGCTACTGTGAACATCCATGGTGCCAGATTGGTTGCAGAACCTCGGGTACCAGCATTGCCAGTAGAAGAGACGACTACTATCCCATTACTCACAGCATGGAAAGAACCAATGGAAATTGCATCATTGAAGTAGTCTCCTTGGGGCGACTCCGGGCCAAGAGACACGGAGATTATGTCAACTCCATCCTTTATTGCATCGTCAAAAGCTGCAAGTAGGTCTGCATCATAGCAGCCAGATTCCCAGCAGGCTTTATAGACTGCAATCCTTGCCATGGGAGCTCCTCCTCGTGCTCTTCCAGCAGCTAGGCCATTGTAATTTACATCATGGACGTAATGCCCAGCCGCAATTGAAGCTGTGTGGCTGCCATGGCCAGAACTGTCCCTTGGAGATCTGAAATTTTCAGACTTCACAAAGTTTAAAGGCTCTTCCACCATTTCTTGTTCTGCTTCATAGCCACCAATATAGTACCTCGCTCCTATCACTTTCCTGTGGCAGGAAATTAAGATCATGTGGGGAACTGAGTGGTGTATCTGATAGATGATGCCAACAGTTATGAAGCTCACTTGTTGCAAGAGTAATTTGAGAAGGATTCCCCACCTTGGCATACTCCTCTCCACCTCGACGGAACTGGTGGCATCCTTTCATCACTGAAGCTTGGTGATTCTGGCCATATCCCTGAAAGAGCAAGGGGATGCAATCTTTTTTCTACAAATTTTACCAAGGAGAGTATTCTTCTCTACAAATATCTGTTCACATTTAACTTGAATAAAACAAAAAGTCTGCAAGAGAATCAAATCAAGAATGAACAGCAAGAGCTATGCATTACCGATAAGAACTGTAACAACAAAAAAAATTTGAACTGATGATTAGGGTTACTAACCCTAATCCCCCACGATTCTCTCATGAAGCCCACTTCTCTCCTGTAACTCTCTCACATCCATCTCACCTTTCTCCATCTTGGTTCCCATTGTCACTCTCCTTGTCACCATTCACTGGTATCATCAGGGAATTGTCATTCTATCAAACTAGTTGCCGCCAAAGATCCATCTTCCCTTCTCATTGAAGCCGCTGGCGTCCACATCCTCCCTTCTTCCTAGCCAATGGCCGCCGCACAAGTCACCACTACCATGAGTCCTTCCTCCTCTTTTTTCTCTTATTCTTTCTTCTTCTACCTCCCTCGTTCCTTTCCCCTTCTTCATTCCTCTATAACTTTTTGTTTTCATTTATTTTTGTTGATCTAATTAAGATTCTTTATATTTCTTTAGTTAATTTGTCAATTAATCATAAGCATTCATCAACAAAAAAAAAGAGAGAGAAGTTTAAGAATATTAACATCATCAAAATTTCATATTTTTGTACAAAATCTAAATTACTTCGATTAAATCATTCAATTATGTATAATAATTAATTTGATTCTTGATATTGAATGATTAATAATGCTATTTGAGTGTATGAAACTGATTGTTTAACATGAATATTTTATTTAAGTAATTTGTTTTTGGTAATAACAAGTGGCTTTGTGATTTTTAAATATTGGACTTGACTTGCATATTTGAGGTAGTGATTCTTGTCTGTTAAAAATGAATATACACTTCATTATTAGAAGCTAACTTTGATTAATTGAGTAAGATAAATCAATTTTTATGTTTTACTCATATAAATATCAGAGTTATTGTTACAGCTTAATCTATTTAGTCATTTATTTTGAACATGTTATAAAATATGATAGATGTACTTATAATTAGTTTATTTCTTATAATTAATGCATGATCTCGATAAGACAATAAATGATAATATGGTAACATATTGGTTATTTATATGTTCATTTTATTTATAATGACTCCTTTAACATATTTCTAATATTGAATACGATAATTAATCATTATTAATATTGATGATTCATGTAAGACTCGTATTGTATAATATAACTACATCATTATTAATATATGATTAATCATATATGAGTATAATTTATACTAGATGCAATAGTTGGCAATAAGCTTCTATTATATGATTGACTAGCTAGGTCAATGGTCCTTAGAGTAACGAATCTTCTGTTTTAGGTTGGCAATAGCTTTCTTTCTATTTCAAATTAGTAAAACCTTCTTTTTATTTCAAGACATTCATGATATATTGACAAAATTTTTACATTATATATGTGCTATGATAAGTGGATAGTGAGGTGCATGATCACTTGACAAATTTTTACATTAATGCAAGCTCATTCTATTTTGAATATCACTATATGCTTGTAGTTCCTTTGAGTAGATGAACAAGTGAAATTCGATTATCGATGATGTTTATATTCATAAAGTGTATGGACAATTCTATTGTTAGAATAAAGTCGGTTAAATTTTAAGTAGCATATGAGCACATAATGTACATCTTTCTATTCTTATTTATAGATATCGTGCATAGAAGATATTATATATATCTTTTCTACCACGGTAAATCCTAATTCTTTTATATGTTATAAGGAATGAGCTTATGATTATATAAAAGTTGTTATTATATAATCTCTACCATTTTTTTTTGTATATTTACATCCTAGTTCTTGCCACTTATGCTTTACCAGAGGCTTTCACTTGTTAGTTTATTTTGCAAACTCAAGCATTATTTTATATATTATTTTCAGATCTAACTCACTGGATTAATAGACCTCTATCATAAGAGCACCAATAATGGGTCATCTATTAAAGCAAAACTTTAATATTTTTAATTAATCATAGTATTATTTGATTTCAATTATGACTGGACTTTTATCATTTCAAATTTCACTAAAATAGTATGTACTTTCTTTTGAAATAAATAAAATTAGTTTTACTTTCATTGCCAACCATTTCTTCTTCATATAAATAACCCGTTCTCTTTATATTACAAAAACAATATCAATTGGTCCTAATTCTCGACTTGTGTCCTGTGGATTGAGGTTGAATCTGCCTTTATCAATGTGTAAAATACCTCCAAAAAGGACTGCAAAGAGTAGAATTTCTACCACTAAGATAATAGTGTGAGGACTCTCGTTGCTGATGCAATGCTAATACCTAAAGGTCTTGGGACCCCTTGAAAGACAAGTGGCATTTCTCAGGATACTTGTGATGTTGAAGCTCAAGGGATATGTTTTTTCATGAGAGGTGTGGATCTTCTTGTTGTTATTAAGATTATATCACATAATGTCACTCATGCAATTCATGCTTATCTTGTGGCTTAGATAGCTCATCTTGCGGAGATAGCCATACAATGCATCACTTAGGTTTTAACATAACAAATAAATAAAATTATCGCAATAGTGTAGTTTTTGACTATAAACCTTGTCACAGGGACTGTCATTAGAAATGCAAATGATCATATCATGGATAAGTTTTTATAGATGAATCTTCCCAGGTTTGATAGTTCATTGGGAGAGCAATAGAGGGCTCAAGGATATTGCAAAGAGATTAAGGATGACTCAATGTCCTAAGAAGCACAAGGTTAACATGGCCTTTTTGCATCTCAAAGTAAGTGCAAATGATTGGTGAGAAGGAGAGAAACACAAGTCATTTTAAGGTATTAGTACTGTACTTGCTTAAGAAAAAGAAATTGATTGGTGCATTGGCCAAATTGGACCAAGGATCTTCAATAGTTTGTCAATACAAGATGCAAATTGCAAAGATTGTCAAGATCCATTCTCATGTGACTCGGGATGATGATTTGGTGTTTTTCTACTTTTTGGAGGGATTGCAAGTGGACATCAAGGGCTTATCTTCTGCCAACAGTAGCATCTACAAATATATGGCAGATCATGTTATTCATGCAAAGCTCATCCTTGAGAGTTAAGTTGAAGATTGCTAAGCAGCACAAGGACATGGATGCTTCTAAGACTACATCTCTAACATAAAGAAGCAATTTTATCAACAGCTAGGAAAAATAAAGGCAGCTCTCATTGTGGTACATGGCATCAAGAGCCTTGTGATCAAATTGTGAGTTGTGCTCTTCTTGTAATAAGTCTGAGTACTAGATTGTTAATTGCCCTAAAAGGAAACAAGGGCAACTACAACTACAAATCACTAATAAAGAGACTTTTGGTTAGCAGTAGCAGAGTTTGGTTGGCAGAAATCATATGAGAGTTATCAATAGCACATGAGGTTTAATGGTAAGGAACATCCGAGACAACAGAATTCTCAGCCCCACCAACAGCAGTATTATGCTTCTTAGATATATCAGCAGGCAACCCATGGCTATGCAGTAGCATCAACAAGCAATTGGATAGACTCAATATCAGATGAGGCATCCTATCACCCCATTTGTTTTCATCACGCCTTAACGGTATGGAAGAGAGGCTTAATATGTGGTGACAGATATCATCTTTGTTTTTAAGCAGCCAATATGGGCATTATTTGATTTTAAGGCATCATATTCTTTTATATACGAGGCATTTGAATAAAGTCTCTTAGTTCCCATTGTAAGTCTCTTAGTTCCCATCGTACATTTATCGTATTCATTATGCATCATCATGTCATCAGGGTCATGCATGTTGGCTAGTCAACACATTTTAGATTGTGATATTATGATAGTTGATGTACAACATTCCTACTAGATTCATATTGTTTTTATTATCGAAGTTTGATGCAATATTATGCATAGATTGATTAATGTTATATTATGCATCTATTGACTATCATTGGAAAAAAAGTTGATTTTTGTATGCTTAGTAGAGCACTATTTAGTTTTATTGGTGGCAAAGGAGCAATATCATGTATTATTTCCATAGTTGAAGATCGAAGGATTTTAGCTCATCGATGTGTTAGATGCTTTGTTCAAATGGTAAACATGGAATGACATTCCATTAGCCTGGATGGTGTTCTTGTCACGCAAAAGTCACTAGATATACTTCAAAATGGTTTGACTAGATGACTACAAAATTGAGACATTGAGTTATTATTGACTTAGCCCTTAAAACTGCTCCAATATCAAATGCATCATATCGGATGCTATTATAAAGCTTTGGGAGCACAACGTTCAGTTGCAAGAGCTGATAAAGGTTTCATCAAACCAAATATGTTACCTTAGATAGCTCCAGTTTTGTTTGTACGGAAAAAGAATGTTGGCATGAGATAATATATTGACTATATAGAGTTGAATAAAATAACTATGAATAATAAGTAGCCTCTACCCAACATTGATTAGTTGTCTAATCATAGAGGGTGCTTCTATATTTTCCAAGATTGATCCCTATTCTAGTTACCATCAATTGAAGATCAATGAATAGAACTACCTAAGACAACTTTTAGAACAATTTTTTGTTATACTTTTTGGGTTAAGTAATATTCCAATTGTCTTTATAAACTAAATGAATAAAAAAGTCAAGAAATATTTGGGATAATTTGTGATTGTTGTTATTCATAATACCTTGATTTACTTTGTGCATGATTCATCTCATACTCAACATCTAAGAAACATGCTATAGACTCTCAGAGAGAATAACTTGTATACCAAATTCTATAAATATGAATTTTGGTTGAGAGAGGTGACTTCTCTTAACCACATCATCAATGGTGCTTGTATTTTGTTAATTCCATTATAGTTAAGAAGGTGATGGATTAGTTGATGCAAAGCAATGTCATGAAGATTTGCAATTTCCTTGATTTGAAAAGGTGTATAAAGTCTCTATGGAGGGAATTACTTGCATAGAGAATTGTCTTGCCACACTTAGAAGATTATGAAACTTTAAGTGGTATGATGCTTCTGTACACAAGTTTTTAGAAACTCCAACACTGTTTAGTACAAATTCCTATTCTTACCATTCCTTCAGTTGTTAGTGGATTTTAGATTTTTAATTATGTTTCACTATTCTTATACAACATAGTAAAATTGCAGTTTATACCTTTAGAAGATTTAAAATCCATGAAAAAAAAATATTTTACTTATTATGTTGGACTTTTAGATATCATTTTTGCTCTTAAAATTTAGAGATTATTATCTCTATAGAGTTTGTTATAAGGTCATTATTGATCATAAAATCCTAACATATATTTTTATCTAAAATGAGTTGAACTTAAAACGGAGGCAATGGCCTGAGCTGTTGAAAGATTATGACTAACAGATTCAGTATCACCTTTTAAAAATAAATATTGTCAGCTCCAAGTTAAAAAAACCTCAACAGGTTGAACTTGGTTCTTCAACTTAAGATTATACCAACAAGGAGTGATTCAACATTGGTTTTAATGACTCTTCACAAACCATTATCAGTTTCAAATTCAAACAACCTAGTTAGGGAATCAAAATACGACATAGATTAGAGATTGTGTTCAGTCTGGATCAAATTTAGAGTTTTAGATAAATGAAGTTAACATCTTGAGTTTTGGTCGATTATGTGCTCCAAGTCATATAGGACTTTGGCAAGAGTTACTTTGAGAGGCTTAATTTACTCCTTAAACTATTCACCAAAGAAGCACAAAGATGTATCAGGACCTCAGAGGTGAATTGGTGGTCTAGTGTGAAGAATGATATAGCTTTATTATGAAATGTTTGACTAGTCAGATGGTTAAGGAAAAATATTAGAGATCTACTTGTTTGTTGTAACCTCTTCTTATTTCAAAATGAAAGTGGGATGAAACTATCATGAATTTTGTTGTTGTTCTACATATACATAATCGCAGTAATGATGGCATTTGGTTTGTGGTAACAACCTCATGAAGACAACTCATTTCTTGCTGATCAAGCATATGTTCTCAATTGATAAGTTGTTGCAAATCTATGTGGATAGCATCATATGGATTCATGGAGCTTTCTTGTTATTGTATCTAATCGAGATGAAAGATTCACTTTCAGGTTTCGGAAGCAAGGTACGAGGCATTGGGCATAGCACTTGATTTCAACACTGCTTTCCATCTTTTTGATAGCCAATCAAAGCAAAACTATTCCAATTCTAGATGACTTATTGTTTGTTTCTATTCTTGATTTTGGTGAAACCAATATCCTTCTTGTTGAATTTTGCTATAACAAAAATTTTTATAATAATATCGACATGACACTTTATGAGATATCGTATGGAAGCAAGCATATATCCTCTTCATTGAGATGGGCTAGACGAGACTATTTGCGCCCAAATTGGTGGCAAGAACATAGAGATGATTCATTTGATTCAAAAGCACCTCCAATTAGTCCAAGACGGGCAAGAGATATATTCATTGAAAGCAACAAGATATTGAATTTCATGTTAGCAACCATGTCTTCCTAAAGCCGTCATCTATGAGAAAAGTGGTCAGATTTGGAAAAGAAAAAAAGTGTAGGCTATGTTTCGTAAGGCTATTGCAGGTGATTGAGAGGATTGCCAATATTTCTTATGGCTAAACACTTGCACCAAGCATCTTTAGAGTGTATAATGTCTTCCATATCTCTTCTTCGAGGTGATACATCAATGATAGCTCTCATTTCATTTAGTATGGCAATTCAAGGTAATCTAAGTTATTTAAATAAGCTAAGAAGCATTATCCATTGCCATGTTCACGAGCTTTGACATTGTCCTATCCTTTTTTGTGAAGGTGTTTTGGAAGAAGCATTCTACTATGAAGAAGATGCTCATGAAGGATCTGCACTTGTTCAAGAGTTTGGGTGTAAACTTAAGGGCCAATTTTTAAGTTGGACAAGTGTAATGAAAAAAGGGTATTATCTATTTTGGTTGAATTGGACTAGATTAATTTGAAATTTAGGACAAATAAAGCAAAACTCCTTAATCTCTCATGTAGCTCTCTTGTCTCCCATGCCCTTTTCATAGTTATCATGCCACTTTCAATCTTTGTTTCCTTCACTGCTCTCTTCCTCACCCACGCCATCATCATTAGTGAGATCACCATTCCGCTGCACCAATTGCCACCAAAGATTCCTCCTTCTAGTTGAAGCTATCATCTTGCACCATTTTTCCTTTTCCTTGCAAAAGTTGCCAAGAGTCCTTCCACATTCCTTCCCCTTCCTCTTCTTCTTCCTCTCACTCATTCTTTCCTCTTCTTGGCATGATCTTTCACATTTTTTCATTTATTTTAAATGTATCTAATTGTTATTCTTTATATTTCTTTAGTTAATTAATTGATTAATTATAAGCATTTAATGGAAAACTAAAGAGAAAAGTTTAAGGATATTATCATACCAAAATTTCATATTTTCATATACAATCTAATTTATTTGGATTAAATCATTTGATTAAGTATATTAATTAATATAACATTTGATATTAAATAGATAGTAATGTTATTTGTGTATAAAATGAAATTTAACCTAAATGTTGTATTTAGAGAATTTGAGTCGATTGCAATTTAAGTGGCTTTGTGGATCTTGGAAATTGAATCCGACATGCATTCAAGGTAAATCACTCTTACATAGCAAAGAATAAGTATACTTTTTATTGTTAAAGGCTTAACTCGATTAATTTATTTAGGTAAATCAAGTTATATATTTTATAATGTCTATAAAAAATTAGATGAGTTATGTCTTATTTTATTTAGACATTTATCTTGAACATTTTATAATAGAATAAAATAGATGTACCTATAGTTTTCTTATGTTTTATAATTATTACATGATTTTGATAAGATAATAAATGATATTACGACATATTAATTATTTATATGCTCATTTTATTCACGTAACACTGATTGACCATATATATAGTATTAAACATAATGATTATACATCATTGATTTTGATAATTCATGTGAGAATAATATTGCATAGTACCTATATATCATTATTAGTAACATCGTGATTAATAATATAAAGTATAATTGTATTTTGGATGTGATGGTCCACAATACTCTTTTGATATAAAATTAGTTAGCCAAGTCAATGGGCTCTCAAAGTGATAACTCTTCTGTTTAAGATTAGCAATAGTCTTTATTTCGTTTCAGGTAGATAATAACCTTCTTTTTGTTGTAGGGTGAATATGATATACTAACAAAGTTTGGATTATGATAAGTGAAAAATAAGATGTTTGAATACTTATATGTGTATACATTGTATGTATGCATTGGAGTGTTGACACATAATTATTTTATTTTTAATATCATGAGTATAATCATATCATTTAAGTAGATTGACAAGTTGATAATCGATAATTGATGATGTTAATATTCATAAATTGTGACAATTTTGCTGTTAAAATTGAGCCAATTAAAACAATAAGTAAATTTTGAAAAATTGATGTATATATATACATAAATATCATACATGATAAATATTATATACATGTGTTTTAGTTCATAAATTCTAAGATA
This sequence comes from Vanilla planifolia, assembly GCA_023846275.1. Classification (NCBI taxonomy): domain Eukaryota; kingdom Viridiplantae; phylum Streptophyta; class Magnoliopsida; order Asparagales; family Orchidaceae; genus Vanilla; species Vanilla planifolia. The sequence continues at coordinate 41,174,603 of CM043875.1, read as the reverse complement.
TAAGTCTATGATTATGAAAAATTGTTATTATATATGTCAAGTATTAATATCATTTAAAAAAAAAAAAAAAAGTATTAATATCATTTTCTTCTACATATGTCCTTAAAGTTTACTAAGGGTTTCACCTATTAGTTTGATTTACAAACTCAAATGCTACTTTGTATATTATTTTTTTAGATCCAATTCACTTGATTGGTGAGAATTATCATCACAAGAGTATAAATAATAAACCATCTATTGGGATAAGTATTTAGGAGTTCTATTTTACTATTTTAATTGTTTACTTTATTATCAATTGGATTTTGATTATGATTAGCATTTTATTGCTTTATATCTAAGTACTTGAGATTTTAATATAATAACATACATCTTTCTCTTAGAATGAATAAAATTAGTTTTGACTTCAGTATCTACCCTTTTTTTTATTTAAGTGACTTGTTCTACTTTATAATAAAAAGTCACATTGTTTATGAAAGAAAACATAAACAAAAGTTATAAGCACAGCCGCCCATTTGATTTGACATCAACATTCAAGGGCAACACACATGACATTCTATGGAGTCAAAGCATTTCTAATAAAAGTTGAAAGTAATACCAGTATCAATGAATCCAATGATCACATTTTCCTGGTTCTTCATAGAGAAACCTGAAGTCTCCATTGACTCATTAAAATTTAGACCCATGAAATCCCAGGAATGGGTCGTGTGCAGGGTCCTCTTTAGATTTGGAAACACCGAAATAATTCCTGGCATCTCTATATTGACAAATTAATGAAAAAAATCAGCACTATACACGAATTTAACATTGCATTACTTCTTCTCCAAAAAGAAAAAGAATTACCAGCCATCTTCAGAGCCTGGTCTTCAGTTAACTTTGCAGCAAATCCTCGAAAACACTTGTTATAACTGTAAACAAGTGATGCCTGCGCTTCTTCAATGCTGTTGGATTAAAACCCATCCCATTAAATCTAAATTTCATAAGAAATCCTTCTCACACACTCCTTTTGCTACAACAAGTTTAGGCATTAGCTAACCTTCCATTATGAACTGCGGCTAGAATTTGATGGTCTTGGCTCAATCCTCCATCATTTCTGCTATTTTTCTTGCTTCCCATGTAGACCACATAAACCTGTGATTATAAGCAGGGTTTCCTTAAAGAACTCGAAAAGGCTCAAACAGCACTTAAGCATATTCCCACCTGGGCGGAAAAGCATGATCTTATTAATGAAAGCAAAGCAGATAAGAAGATAATGGCTATGACACCAGACTTAGTCATGGCAGAGAGCGATGAAGATGTGCACCAAGGAAATGCGACGGGCATATATAACCCACAAGAATTCCATGAACAACCACTTGAAGAAAAAGACAAGGGACTCACGTGTAAAACGGAGTTGTTACAGATATCCCCCCACTGGGAGTGGAGGTTTTAAATGTGGAAGAACCTTAACGCAAACTAATACCTTTATCTCTACCCCCTTCACCGGCAAACAAATATCAGGCATTCAAGCAAGATTTGTTTATATCTCAACTTCTGAAAAATTAACTAGTGTAAATAAGCTAATTACCATGCCATGGTTTTGAAACAAAACAAAAGGGATAAATGTTTAAGAAACTCGCATCCGGATGCTTGCGACTTGCATGTGCGAGCGTAAGGGCCACTCAAACCTAATACAACGGAATATAATGTGAGAAATCCATCCGTCAATTCAGGAAGAAGGAGAAGTTAAACAAAGACTAAGCGTTAAGCGTAATAATCACCTTTAGAAGATGACGGAGATGAGTTGGACCACTCCATTTGGTGAATCAAGCTTGAAGCCATGCTTATAGAGGAGTCTACGGCACTTCTCGTCCCAATTCTTTCGGCGAAGTTTATGGCAGGAAGCGTTTAGTTAATCAAGAAAGTAAGAAAGTAGTATGGTTGCAAGTGAAGGAAGCTTTACATGAAGAGATTGGAGTAGACCCATTTTTGTTTAGTGGAGACAAATGGGTCTCCATCAACGTCCAGCCCATAAACAGAGGAAGGCAGCTTTTCTAGTGGCAGTTGTTCATAGCAACTCTTACAGAAAAACCCTTCTTTTTTTATGCTTTCGAAAAAGCTGTGCTAAACTGCATAGTGAAAACAAAAATCTTTTATTTATTTACTTATTTTTGGGTTCGAAGATTGAGCCCAAAACCATAATCACGCTTCGTAAACTGTTATTACACACAAACAAAATAGAAATTATTATACAAAGTTTAAATGTAAATAATAATTAAAACAAATAAATAATTTCACAGAAACCCATCACCTGAGCATAGAGCAGCATATCCTCTTGAACAAGATTGCATTTAAATCAAACATTAAAACTCAATTTACATAAACAAGAAAGTTTGAAAATAAAGTTTTGAAAAAAAAAAATAAACTTTGATAAAAAAAAAAAAAATTTGTTATAATTGTAACATTTTTTGAGTTTAAAAAAACCTCTTAAAAACTATCTAATAATTATTTCATAAACAAGGCACCATCATTTTTGACTCCTCAAAAAAGGACTTCAACTGTATTAACCATTAAAAATAATTCGTTATTTGCTTAGATATAATTTTTTTATTAATTTAAAAAATAAACAAGCAGCAATAAAAGGATAACCTGTGCCATACCGAGACTCACAATAAAGTTTAAGAAAATTTATTTTTTCTCTAATAAAAATTTTTATTTATAAAAAAAAAAAGTCATTTGACAGACTTTTCTATAAATATCATTTACAGGAAAATATCATTTCATTGGCCCTTGGCGACTAAGAGACAAGCTCACCTTTTCTCTGTTACCAGCTAAGTTTGGTCCATCGAATTATGAGATAATACAACGCAAACAGGCTGTAGGGTTTTGTTGATAGAGAACGGCAGGAAAATGAGAAAATAATAATAATAATAATAATAATAATAATAATAATAATAATAATATTATGTACAGGAAAAGTAGAACTGAGAACATGCAAAGGGGTGTAATAAAGGGCATAAAAATAAAACAGCAGAAACTTATTTACAATAGGCTTAAACCTGGCAATCTGGACCATGATTTGCTATATGAAGCAATTAACATAAAATGTATACCTAACCATTTGTTTTAACATGATAATCAATTATATAAGAGTTGCATCAATTAGAGGGGCTAAGTTGAACTGGATGGTTTATATGTAAACACTCAATTATTTAAAAAGTTAAATAATTGATAAAGTGTCATAATAATTACATATTAAAATATTAGCATATACTCAAGTGATAATGCAAGTTTAAATCTTTTTTATTTGTACTTTTAAAATGAGAATGCTCTACACATTGAATGATTAAATCATGAAAGTCATGTACTGATCATTCAAACAAGCCAATGTGTGACTTAAGCTGAATCACTTGATCATTCAAACAAGCCAATTTGTACTTGATCATTCAAACTTATGTGGATATCCTATGACCTTAGAAAACTTAAAATTATGAATAAGAATTATATTAATTATGTTTTAAAATCCCAACATTATACTTACATCTATTCTTGCTTGTCTTCAAAAAAACACAACTCATAAAGGGAACAATATAAATAATAACAACAACTAAGCAATCTTGTCATGCTCCATTGATGTTCAGACAAAAAAACTGACCAAGGCTTTAGGAACGGATGATTTGCCAAGATAGAAGATAAATGATGAGATACAAAAGTGAAAGACTTTAATAAGCTCAACAGCCAAAAAGAATGTTTGCCTCCAAGCCTTTGTTGGCAATGAATGTCCCGTGAGCCAATGTGGAATAGAAGGGAATGGTTAGCCAAAAACTTGGCAATAATTCTGTAGAACAAATATAGCACGAAAGAAAAAGCAGCATCGTTTCATCTTCATTTACAACTTGTTTGAATTGGAATTAGAGGACCTAAGCAAATCAAACCCTAGACTACACAAACAGGTAATGAGTATAATAAGAAGAAATAATTGAGCCCCCTTACCTAACAGGCCCTAAAAGTTCCTTTACCTTCATTTTCTAGATAAACCAATAAAAAGAAAACTAATACTTTTCTTTCAAGTAACTAAGCTCTTTACATTTTTCATTGAATAACTTATGAAATTAATCCATCGATTTACAGTTCATATTCTCATCATTGATTAATGGCTTTTAATCTTTTTTCTTGATTTAATTTACTTAACAACTCATTAAATTAAAAAATACACAAGAAAATGAGAAGGTAACGCATGAGTACAAACATAAGAAAATGAGAAGATGGAAAGAGATGTAAAGGAACTAAGGTCGTTCCGAGGAACTCTTCGTTACATAAACAAGTTTATGAGCTTAAAAGGATTTTATGATAGAAATCACGTTATTATGAAGAGGGTCTGATATGTGATCAAGAAGATTTTGGAGAGGACCTTTACTTGTCAAAGCTGCCTGTATGTAGAAACCTAGCCAAGCAACCATTGCCAAGCGGCCATTTTTAATCTCCTTTACCTTGAGCTCTTCAAACACGAGAGGATCTTTGGAAAGACCCAGAGGATCAAAAAGCAAGCCTCCAGGATAATTAATGTCCCCAGGAAGATAGATGCCCAATGGCTCCAAAGCTTCTATTCCACAATATCTAGCATACTCTGGTCCAACCTAGCAAACATATAGAAAAAAAAAAAAATCTTAATGGAAACAGAAGAAGAAGACTATGAAAGCCTAATCTGCAAATACATAAAGCAGAACCAAACATTCAATCATTTGTGCGTTAAATGATTCAAATGAAAACTAATGTCTAAATGAAGTTTGTATGCTAAAGTTTGGAGTAATATACTCTTTTGATATTGCAAGCTTCAGTAGTTGTGAACAGATTAAAACTTCAACATCAACATGCTGGTCATGAATAAATCTAAAAAAGGTCATGAGCTTAAGTGGCATAAGCAAAACAAAGAAAAATAATAACAAAGAAAACTGTCCCTGATCGAAAAAAAAATTTGGAACTAGCAGAACAGCAAGATAAAGAAAAAATTTCTGAACGTTTTGGTATCAAAATTGTTCTATGAGAATAGAAAAGACTGAAAAATTTGAGGCAATCTGAATCCATTTGATAGGGTTTCAACACTAAACAGTGGGCTCTATTTCAAAAAACCTTAAAATCTGATAGCAAATGATTTAAATAATTAAATCTCCTATGAAATAACATCAAAATAAAATGATAAACGTAAAAGTTGTAGATCAAAATATAAGCTATCATCTTATGAAGCTTCATCAAGTTTGGAGATCTGCTGGGACAAAAATTCAAAATGCAACAAAATAAAGTAAACAAACTTCTTGAAGGTCCATGCAGATTGGTCATGAAAAATAACTGCTTAAAAACCTCTGGATAAAGAAATAGGCAAATACAAAATGAATTTTTTAGCCATGGCAAAGACTAAATCCTGTGGCGATTAAAATGATTTCACAAAACTAGTAGCTAAACCCATCCAAGTAGGACTGAAGCTGTATTTAAGGCCCTCGAGGTGTTTCAACAACAAACTTCAGTATGGGAAAAGAAATTAACTTACCATTAGAAGAACCTGACAGATGGCTATGACAAACACTCCTTGACTTCCAGCAATGTGCAATCCTGGAATGCCAAGGTAATCAAGAGTGTCACCCTGGAAACCAAAAAATGGGCCAATCACACACATATAATTAATAACAAATTTGCACAAGTCATTGCTATGTATGATCATTACGTCAAGCAAACATATCATGAAGTAACAAGCAACCAAAGAATGCAGTTTGGACATGAAAACACTAGAGAGTCATCGCACATTTGTCTGTTCCCATTACCAAGTCGCCAAATAAGCAATAACATAGAAAAAATTGATGACAAGGGATAAAAGTTTTTGGTATTCATCACCCGACAAACCTTCTTCATCGAACTCTTTCCATTAAAGGTTATCAATTTGGTCTTTCAATTTGGCAAAAAGCTTAAAAAAAAGTTGTACACCTTGTTTTGCTGAAAGAAAGGGAGCCCTTAGCCATGATAAAACAAGAGTTAGAGATGATAGCTCTAGACTTCATGAAGGGTAAGTTGGCAATCAAAACAAAAGGATAGCTCCCAAGTTTACAAACGAAAGTGGCAATAATGAAGTCCCAATTTCGCTCAACTAAAGAGTCAATTTTGTAGGATAACATGCCATCAGCTCTATTTTCAAGTAGGCAAATGAAACAAAGACCATGGACTCCTATTAGATTTTGGAGATAGTTGCACAATGTGATTTCCTTGAACTTTTAACAAATTCAAAAAATGATAGTAGTAGTGTTTTTTTTAAGACTACTTGACTAACTCTTCCTCTTAATAAAGATAAGATGGCCATCAAGGGCAAACAAGGCATCTTCCACAACCTTATAAGACAATGGAATTTCTTGTTATTTTCTACAAGCATGTTCGTTTTCATAGTTTTTTATTATTATTAATTAGCTTTTTTTAAAGTGAAGCATTTTGGTTATTTCATTATTATTAAAGTTTTCTATCTTATATTTTAAAAAGAGGAGCTTTTGATTTGTTCTCATTTTGAACCGAGAAAGTTTTGGCAGACACATACATGCATAAGAGGTGTAAGTAGACCTTCATCCCTTCCAAATTGTAATCCAAGATTATCCCCATCTTCCAATGTCATCTCCATTGCCCATCATCTCCAACCACTACCAAAGACACCAATGCCATGGTCAACGACAAGCCTCACCAAACGCCTTCCCAACATGCATCGACAATATAGCTGTCACAAAACCTCCCTCATCTGCATCCAGTCACCCACTTACAACAATTTTGCACTACAACCCTTGCATGACTACCCATCCTATACTCATCCAAACATTGCATGGCAATGCATCCACACTCCAATGCACCAATGCCTCTGCAAACTAGTGCATATCACAACCTCTAACATGTTAATCCCAACATCTAACAACAAGAATAGTACCGCACCTCTGTAGTGCCAATTCCTGCACCCTGCAACATGAACATCCAAAAAAAAAGATAGTAACCCAATAGGTTCTCATTAATGGTTCCCACCATTAAGCCACTCTCCACAAATTTTTGATATTAGAATTATTTATGCTCTTATAGAATTCCATCCTTCGGTATTAAAGTAGGATTTATGTTCCTACATAACTCCATCATTTGGTATCAAAGTCGGATTTCAATCAGCACTACACCCCTATCACTTTTTTATATCAGAGTCAACTTCATCCACCCTCCATCACATTATGAGCTTTCTTGATCATAGATTTCTTCCTCTTCTCTTAAGCCCAAAAACTCCACACTGAGGCTATCCCCAGCCATTGTCCACCTGAGAGATTATTGTTTTCCAAAGAGGTAGTTGACATCTCACCTAGTACAACTTGAAGCTTTCCAATCAGCAATCATTCCAATGACCTCCCTTACATTACCAAAATAAGCCCTCAAATTCCTAATATTACAAACATGACAAAAATCAATCAACATAGCACAATGAGTTATTACTCTAAACTACTAGCCGAAGTAGGTAGCTGGGAATGCGATGATGCAGTAATTTTATAAGATTGCTTCAAACTCAACATCCCTAGACCAGTAGTTAGAGGAAAAAGGCTTAACCTTGGCAACCATGAAAGGCGTTAAAGTTGGGGAAAAGGAAGATAAAGCCATCTCACCATCCTTCTTGGCCAAAGACTCCAAGGCCTTCATGGACTCCTTAGCTTTTAGATCATTCTTTGTCTTGTCAAAGGCCCCTTCAAGAGGTTTATCAACAAGGAGGCAAGTTTGCTGCCCCCCCAAAAAGGAGGTCCTTAAGGAACCCTGCACATGAGTCATCTAGGTCCAAATTGCCAGAAGTTGCCTACAAACCCACCACATCATCTCCTACCACTATGTTATGCATGCTGGAAAAAGAAGCATCAACCGATTTAGGACTTCATGAAGGCAATCAAGGAGCCACCAACCCCTTTTTTCTTATTTGCCACTAAAAGGAAGCCCAGATGGGAGGAAAAAGGACAAGTAAGAAGCAACCTTAAGTAGAGAAAAGGAAAATAATGGCTCAAAAGGAAGCAACACAAAGAAGCTTGATCGCCCCTGAAGGGGCAAATGAATCATGAACCCTAGCTGAGCGCCAACTAAAGCCCAGTGTCGTGCATAAATGAAAGTCTCCAACCAATTGTTAAGGATGGCAAACCAATGGCCAAATATCTGAGATATAAAAGCAAAGGTCAATGATCTTGCAATTATTGACTCCCTAACAACAATGTGAAATGGTTTAGGGATTAACGTCTTGAACAAAAATACAAGTTTAATGCAATTGAAGCTTACGACACAATTACATCCTATGAAGAAATTTTTTACGAACTTATGTATCATGAGACCTTTCTAATGCATGATGGGGGAGAAAAAAAGACAACCCTTATTACCGTTCAATTATCTTTTCTATACCATTTTGTAAATAACTTAACATAATACATAAATTTAATGCCACTCCTATATTTGAAACCTTATATTGGATTTAGAAGACACAACATGATGAGGTGAGTAGTGAATTAGTATTACAAGTTTTTATATAACAATTTTTTTAAAACAATGCTCAAATCAAGCTTTTGCAAATTATAGTTAATAAAAGGTCTTTTGTAGATATCGCAAGTTACATCAAATTATTAAAACTATAAAAAAAAAATATGTAAAACAAAATAAATTAAACAATAAAAATAAGGATTTTAAGTGGTTCAACTCCACCCAAAAGCCTATATCCACTACCAAGCCTTTAAGCTTGAGCACCACTAAATCAACACTCTTCCTCAGCAACTAGGTAGAGAAGCCTAATACAATCAAATCTTTTCCCAAATAAGGCACAACCAAAGCTCCACAATCAAACAATCTAGAGTTAAGGCCTCCAAACTATATGGGCCAAAGTTGGGTCAACCACTACACAATATGCAACCTAGGTTGGGTTATGAAAAAAACCAATAGAAGTTGATACAAAATTCAAGTCAACTTGATGGACAATATACAAGTACAAATACAATCACTAATGGATTGAAAATAAATGTTACCACTTTACTCAAGAGTTTTGTGAGATGAAATGAGTGAATGACATTAAATGTAATGCCTTCAAAATTCTTTTATACATGTAATAGTAATCTTCTTAATTGATATAAAGTAGAATTCTATTTCACATTCACACTCTCTTGAATAAATTAAGCAAAATAGGTTCATAATTCTCTCAAAGGCTCTCTAATGTATATCAATTCCTTACTAAACTTTTATCAATCCATTTTAGTTGTTTTGAGGGATTCATATAGGCATTAAAAGCAAAAGGATACCCTTAAGTGACCTCCAACATTTACATAATGACAACTTAACTTTTCTTGTAATCAAACTAACCGTTGCATACTTTTTGATTCCATACATACCATGCATTACAAGTAACATTTTGTGCGATGCTTATATTTTGTACAATACGTTAATAAATAGCATTTCGTTCTCTTTTCTTGATTCTCCTCAGTTTATGCTACATAGTGTTTATCCTAACTGAACGTACACTATATTAATAAATAACATATCTACGAAAGTCTTAGATTTGTGCAACATAATTATCAATTAACTATTTGTATTCATTTTATATTGTATGGATTGTATGCAGAAAGATTACGCATTGTATAATGGTACAAATTTAAATATATTACTCAAAAGATTGTTCATTTTGTCAACATGTCCTAACTATTAATCTAAACGTACAATACTTTAATAAATAACATACCATACATAAGTCTTGAGATTTTTCCTTTTAAACTCATGAATACTCATAAGTTTCCTAATAAACTAGATATATTGCATGCAATCAAATCACGTGTTGTACTTTAGTCTTAGGTTTCTTATATAACCTTTAATCCACAATTCATCCTCCTACATATTTTTCCTATTTGAATTACACATACTATATGTTAAGAGTAACTTACAATACAAAACCCTAGAGTGCTAGTTAAAAGACTTAGGTGGACTATCATTCTCTTCTCTATACATTTCATAATATACTAATTGTATTATATGTTCAAGGTAACATCGTATATTTAGTTCAATTTTAACTAATGTTTCACTTTTTTTTTTTTTGCAAACTTAACTATTATCATTCTCTAATGAATACTCTTTTAAATTACTCAATTTTATTCAAAAAATCATTTATATGTAATTTAAAAGCTCTTTGTGCATCTTATCAAAGATAAATCATTAAAACCATGTTTTTCTAAATGAAATGCTAAGTGAAGTACAATATAAGCTTTTGAAATAATTAATAACTTAAGTTTCAAACCTTACATATGTCTTAAGTAATTGTAGACTCTCTTGGGACACATCCTAGATATTTGAATCATCATGATGAATGTTCTACTCCATGTCTTCAAGTGTCTTGGCTTATCACTTCAAAGATTCCTTTAATCCACACCATAATAAGTGATCCATTTGTCTAAATATCTTAAGATAATAAGTACAACACTAAATAGACATGTTAGATCACAAAATATGTATTTCAAAGATTTGTTATTATTAAAACAAGATGCTGTCTTTAAGGCTCACGGGGTTCAACACCTTCAAAAAAAACTTGTTGAAATATACTTAATATTTTGTTCTCAATTCCTATGATGTATTACCTTAGGATTCATCATTTTCTCTCACAACATGACGTTCAACACATCCACTCACCTCATATAACTTGGTTTAGCAAAACTAAGGCATAATCATATTATCTATATGGCATTAACTCTTCTCCATCAAGCATCTCTTCCACCCAATTATTGAATTTTGCCTTGTCAAATAGTAATCTACATCGTCAATCGCATGCCCATTACCATACTTGGTTAACAACACCTTTAAAGCCTTAATCTTTCACCAAACTACTAAAAATGAAGAGTCTTTAGGTGATTAGGTTATCATCGATTAAAAAATTATAAAAATTGCAAACTCAAACTTAAATCAAAACCATGTCTTCGTAAGACACTCCATCTCTCATCATTGCTACAAATGCCTTGATCCCATTACCTCATCTATACGTATCACATCATGTTATTTTCATAGAAGGCCCAATTGCTTTCACCATCATCTTCAACATGAACCTCAAGTAATCCAAATATTTATCCTAAATGGATTCCCCTTGATAATATTTTTGAGTCCTCCATTTCTTCACCACCTCCTATATTCACAACACCTTTATCCGCAATTGCACCAACATTTATATCTCATTCACCCTCCTCTATTATCTCTTCACCTTCCTCCCTACCATCTAATTTTCCTCCAAGTACATCCAACACATTAGTAACATCATTACCCCACTATCCCATGTGAGATGCATCAAATGTGCTTGTTGGTCCCTCATCCTTAGATCCCTCGATCCATTTCTTCATCACCAACATTTGTGGGTGTTATCACATACTCTAAATTTAACATTTTTAAAACAAAAAATCTTTGATTATCATGCTCTCATTGATACAATAGATCCATCCACTCTCTTGCAAGCTAAAAAAAATAACTATATTTGCACAATGTCATGAGTGATGAGTTTAATGCAACCATAGGTAAGACATAATCCGCTACTATGGTTCACAAAACATGTTAATGAACAACTAGTAAATTCCTTAGCCAAGACATTCTAGTCATCAGCAAGAACAATCTCAATATCTCAAGATCCAAGTCATGGATGCTGCAATAATGCAATAGCTAAGAAGGTGACAACCATAAATCTCTCAAGACAATCAACCATGATAACCTTCCATACAAGCCATGCATAAAAACATTAGCAATCTCATACACTAATAGAGTTATTTGCTTTCAAATAACTCCTTTTTGTATCCGGTTTTGTACCAGTAGCTGACTCTATAAGTATGAATGTAAGAGCAAGGAATATTATATTTCATATTCATGTGAGTCTTTCTAACCGTTTTATGAAAATTTCAAATTCCAATATGCTCACCTGAAGTTTAGCATACCCAACTCTCCACCACACCGGCTCAATAAAATGCACAATGCCAAGAAGGTCTAAGAGCTCTGGAACAACAACTCCAACAGATGCAAGCATAGCCCACCGAGCATGAAGTATTTCAAAGCTGTAAAGAAGAAATAGAAAAAAATTGCAGCACATTGATAAAACATCACAGTTTAAGTTGCTATTCCTAGTCTAACAGCAAATTAAACAAAAAATCAAAATAAAATTTAATTGGAATGGGAAGCAACAAAGTTCATCATGAACGTTCAAAGGTTGTCCACATTTTACCTTGTTGTGGTAATGGTACCAAAAAGTTAAGGAAAAAACAGGGATACAGTGCATAATCAATAAGCCATCATACATGCATAAGAAAAGGAGAAGCATTTAAGAGGCAACGAAATTCTGTTGGCAAAATGACACACAGCCTGTCCTATCCAAACTTTAGAACACTTTGCTCAGATGTTGACAAAAGTATAAAGCATGTAAACTTCCTAACAGGAATCCAGATAAAGGTTAACAAGATTCAAAGAACTAAGTACTACATACTTAAAATATCTTTGAAAATTTGATGGATCCTTGCCCAAACCTGCCACATCAAAGCCATAATCACCTGGATACTCCCCAATAAGGTAAGAAGGGTACTCATATGGGATGGGACCAAGCCATTTAGGACGATCAACTCCATACCATTGGCTGTTATAGAAAAGAAATATTGGCAATTAAGTGGAATATTACCAACAAATGTACCGATTAGCAGTTCTAAGGTACTGGACAAAGCATGCAAGATGATGAACTATTGAAATATAAAGACTATGTTGATAACCAATTTTTACCTGATAAACATAAATCCATAATACAGCTTGTTACTTTCAATCTCAAAGAAATGAGTTAGCTATTCTTTTTTATCTGGCTTTAATTTGTTTTACATAACACCCAATTAGGATGCCTTCTCTAGTATTTTGTTCTCTATAGTTGAAACTAAATGCCTTAAATTTCTGTGGGTTAATCAAAATTGGAATGGGGTCCAATTAAGCACACCAATATGCACAAATTTGATTTCCAATCACTACAATGCCAATCCATCAATGACAATCTATTTGTTATAGCTGCTCTTCAGCTACCGCCAGATGCACCCAACCTAGCAGATTATTTGTTCCAATGCTTGCCTTAATAATACTAATTCTAACCACAATGAAAAGAATTTTTGAAGTTATTTGTGCTTATAGTAAACCCATAATAGGGAGAGTGAATTGTGGTAAATAAAGTTTTGAAATTTTCTTTTAATTTTTTTGTTTAAATTAAAACTTAAATCTTTTAAGTAAGAATAAAAATGAGTAGTAAAATAGTATACAAAGATTTTTAAGGTGGTTCGACTCAAAATCAAGCCTACATTCACCCCCAACCGGTGTTGGGAAAAAACCACTAAAATCACCAAATTACAAACGAAGTTTTTTGTACAGCTCACCCCAAACCTACTTGGTGTTTTACCTACGGCTAATCCTGAACCTACTTGAGTTTTTTCCGGGCTCAACTCAAACCCCGGGCTTTTGCACAATTGCGGGGAGGTCCTTACCCAAAGAAACAAATACAAAAATGACAGCAAAGTATAAACTTACAATAATTTAAAGAAGTATGAGGCACACTCAAAAATCGAAAAGAGGGAAGAATAAAAATTAACAATAGTTGAAGCAAAAAGCTCCAATTTCATGTTCCTTCTTGTAACTTTGACTTTGTGAATTTTGGAAGCACCGTATGCACTTGAAATTGCTCGAAATTGTGATTTGAAAGCTTTGAGAACTTAGCAATTATATCATTTAGGAGTTCTTCATCTTTCCCTATTTATAGAGCTCAATTTAAGCTCTTAATCCACTCCAAACGGCTCTAAAATGAACTAGCAGTTTGGGTAATTGACGAAAAGCAGTCACCGTTCGATTTGGAGCCTGAAATGGACGTTTCTGATTGAATCTTGATTTTACCGTTCGAGATCAATCCTGGCCGTTGGATCTTGGCGGCCTTGATCTGGGCTTCACGCAGATCTGGTCAGGTTCGATTCTCCTGCTTGTCATTTGCTTCCTGCATTTTACCTTGATTAATTTCAACCATCGGATCACGCTTACCCGTCCACCATCATTAACTATCGAATTAGACTTTAGTCCCACATTGCTCAAATAACTTTTCCATTGCACTCTATAAGGAATTCGGTTCGTATGTCTCTTGAGCCGTTTGGGGTTGGCTCCCCCTTCCTCGACCAAGATTTCATCACTTGGTCCTAGTTGACTTGATCTCGCACTGTTCCATTCAGCTTTCCCGGCGGGCTAATTTCGCCCTATTCCGTTCAGCGTTTCTTGCGGCCTTCTTTCTTCGCCTTTGGGCTACGCTCCCCCTTCCGGGTCAATCCAACAATTTTTATTTTATTATATATTTTTTTTAAATTCCTAAACGTTTGGACGAGCCAGTGGTCAGGTCGGGTTGACCCGCCCAATGCTACAGCGAAAAATCCCTAGACTAACGTTGTTTTATTGTGTTTTGTGATAATTTTTGTGCCAAAATTTTTAATATAAGTGTACCAAAATAATTTTATATTATGATAGTGTTACAAGTTTCCTAAATGACTATGAAAAAAAATTCATGAAAATAATTCCTAAATAATTTTAAAAAAAACCAAATACCAATGTCTATACTTTTCATCAATAATACTTAGCCCAAAAATCAAAATTCAACAACTATTAAATTTATAATATTTTGAAATATTAATACTATTAGTGTGTCACTTCATCTCAAAATTTGGACATATCAGATTCAAGAAAAATAAAGAAAAATTTAAGTATAAAAATTTTAGTGCATGTCTTCAATTTCCTTGAAGCTTGCCATTACTCCAAGAGTCTTGAAGACCACTATTTTTTACATTTAAAGTTCATGGCTTGACTTAATTGAATATTAACAATTTCACTTAAAGTAAGCCCATATGAGATATAAACATTTATGCTTGACTCATCAAACACAAGGTTGTAACAATTTCAAATTAGGTGACAAAACAGTACAATAACAAAATATTTTCAAGAAACAATTAAAGCAGTACCTAAGAGAAATAAGCAAATAGTAAATAAAATAGAACATTTAATATTCTAAAAAAATGGTAGGTTTTTAACATTGAAATGATTCCATTGTTCAATGATGTCAATGCAAATTTTGGCACCAAACAAATTTCAAGAAGAAGTCAAAATTTTAAAAATTAATGATGATTTAGAAGTAAGTTTAGTTGACAACAACAAACATGTTTTGAGCAAGAGAACCATTTTCTGGCATCAATTGGCTGGAGGAAGTCTTTGCTAAAGAGCTACGAAGAGCATATTTCGATGCCGCACAGTAATAAAAGATTTTGTGACAAAGCTTTGTTTGAGAAAGTAAAAGATACCCCTGACATTGCCCAAAGGAATGGTCCTATACTTCTCAAGCTGCCCATTTCCAGCTCAATATTTGGATTTGTCACTTCCATCTCATGAAATAATTTCAGCATACACTACGGAGCTCTCAAATGAACTCCAAAGGTTTATGCATATCTATCTGGGAAACTGCTTAGCATTGGAGTCAATGCAAACTTCTTAAGAAAATCCACCCCAACTCCAAAGGTTACTCTCAAAGAACATATATAAATCAAAACATTGAGGCCCAAAACATGCAAAAGCACTCGAGAATCTAGATTCGCTTCAGGATCTATTTCCAAGTGAAATTAATAATCAGAGAATCAATATTAGCCACCATCAAGGCAAAGCTCTAAATAAATTTTGAAAAAGAATTTTTGTGACTAATATGCCTGATTGAAGGTGGAGTCAAAAAACACCCAACAAACTAAATTTTTCATGTCAGGCATTCATTCTTTCTTATTATCCAAGATCATTCTAATTAAATCAAGAAATAAGCTCGAGAAACTTTGAGACCTTGTGACCTATTTGGGAGGTCTCGAGAAACAACATAAAACTTCCCAAGAGGAAATATTACTCAAGGAAGTCAAGAAATGTCTCCATAAGAAAAGTGGAGGAAAACGATTAGCTTGATTAAGCAACAAGTTAAAATCTCTCAAGAGAACTCCCAAATCCCCTACCAACAATTGAGGAATTATTCTTAGAATTCACGAAAACGATACTAAGAGAATTTACAAAGTATAAAGGCAAGCTACCATTACACTTAACCTAGCCTTGAAAGCACGAACCCAGCATTTAGTCTAGTTCTCCAAAACCTTTTGACAAGTCAGAAAACTCACTTGAACACCTTTAAGCAGATAAGGAAAGAATAAGTTGTATTATATTGGAGGAAAAGTAGATTATCTCCCCTATTCGAAGAGTTTAAGATCCTGTAAATACAAGATTCTACTATTTAAAGTCTTTAATTAGAATAAGTTGTATTATATTGTTTTCCACATTTATCTAATAGGATTGTGTTCAATAAATCCAACATATGCATCTTGTAATGAGGAGATTTTGATAGGCAATACAGTTATAATCTCTAATTCAAGTTGGAGTTTTGAAAACAGAGAAAAGGAAGGATGGTAGTATCGTATTTTTTTTTTATCCATGTTTTACAATATGTACTCTATTCAAGTTTCTCTTCAATCTAGTACAATGACAACTTTAGAAGCAAGATCCTATAAACACATCGACATGTTTCGACTGAAAAGAAAACTAATATGAATGACAGATCATCTCAGATAAAAGGAACCCATGAACTCGTAAAATTGCTACTCTTTCCTTGTGAAATATTTTAGAGTAGCATGTATCCCTCTTAAATGAAGCAATGCATGTCATGTAGAGTATCCGAAAAATTCAAAGCCAAGCTATGCAATTCCGAAATAAAACACCTTGAGCATGGCTCCATGTGTCAAAACCAATGTTGCTAAGAATCATGGGCCATTGTCGGCATTGTTGACAATTTTGCTACATCATACTTTTCATACAAATAATGTAAGAATAACATGCAAACTCTAGCAAAATTGATCTTATCAAATATGCTCTCATAGTTTTTAGGTCTTTGCTAACACCTTTTAACCATAAATTAGTGAAGCTTCATTGGCATTCTTTGACTTTTATAGGCTTCCTCTGATGTTGCATGCCACCTCCATTGAGAATGTAGCAAATTTGATGACTTCATGGAAGGTTATCATGAGATGCCCATATTATTTTAAAATTTTCCTTACAATATTTGATTAAGTAATGTCGTCTTAGCTTTCAACAATATGTTTGAGACTCAATTAATAACATTCTCAAGAGAAGAATATGCTCAAAGCATGTTTCGTACATCTTTTTTTTAGTATTATGGAAAACTGAAATCTTCATATTAGAAATAGATATATTGCCCTCATAAATTGTTGACCCCAAAACAATAAATAACAAGCCCATATAAAGTTCTCTTATGCAATTATCGAGACCAACTCTAGCAAAAAGCAAAAGTAATGGCCCAAAAGGACTAAGACGACTATTGGGAATTGCTTCCTAAGGTAGTTGTCAATCCAATCAGCTCTAAATGCCAAAGTCTTGAACACCTTCATGCCATATTAGAAAGAATGCATTGATATCAAATAGTGTCATAGAATTAACAACCAACTACTTTTAACATCCCAACAATAGCTGACTGACTCTCGATGATAAATAGTTATAACCATTGACCTTCCTAAAATTGTAACTATGCTAACTAGACTCACATGACTATCACGTGATCATTCATGAGATATATAAACCCTCAATTGTTGCATTCAAGTTCATTTAACCTCACCTCAAGCTTACTCCAATGCTTTCCATTTCCTTCCTCTCAACCCAAGAGGGAGAAAAACTCCTTAAAGCCAATTTGTGTATATTCCATTTCTCTCACTAACAAGTCAAGAGTTCTAGGATTGAGAAGGGAGTGCAAAGAGGAGTTGCAGAGAAGAAGCAAGAAAGAGTAGAAGGCTCATCTTTTTTCTTAGATCTTTGTCCCATGTAAGCCCCCATCTAGAATAACTAATCGCAAGGAAGTCATTAAGTTTGATGCAAACCATAGAAAAAGGCTCTAGCCCTTCAAAAAGGTGCTTGACATCACTTCAAACTAGAGTCAAAATTCTAAAATACCGCAATCTAGTTGGGGAAAGGTGAATTGTTATCTTTAATGGGTCATGCAATGGATCCCATAGTTCTTAACCCAGACCAAGTGCCCAACTTGGAGGTTTATGTGTGTGTGTGTGCGGTAGGGGAGAGGGTGTCTTCTTTCTCTCCATTGAATTTATCATTTTAAAAATTTTCTATTCTTTTTAAGGTGCATAGATTGAAGATAAGCATTGTATGTGACATTGCACAAGAGCAAAATTGTTTCACATTTTCATATTGCACATGCACATAATTGATCATGCATATTGCTAGTTTTGCATTATTTCCTTCATAGTTTCTACCAATTTTCATGTCTATGTTGACGCAATAATGATGCCTTCTTCCATTACCCAAAATTTCTAAAGTGATGAAACCCATAGAGATAAAGTAGTTAATTATGTAGCCTTCAACAAATCCAACCAAGAATAAAGATTGGTTCAAAACTATTCAATTAAATCCTATTGTAATCTAAACTACAAAGGTTGGAGCTTGATCTTATCTTATTTCAATTTTGACTTAACTCATTGATAAAATAATCTGATCTTAATCTATGCCAAAATCAATTAATATTCAATAACTATTTATACACACATATACATGCCTTTAAGCATGCCTAAATATGAAAATAATATGAATGCATTAATGCATGCATCTATATGCTAAACATGTCATACCAATTTAATTTGAAATAAATACAACTATACAAAAAATGTAGATGTTTAAAGCACATATCAAGCTTGATCAAATTGATCTTAGAGTTTCCATACAAACTAGAATTGGAACATACTTGTAATTCTTTCATTTGAGGTTAGCACATGATGAACTAGTAATTCATTGGTCTAAGCTGAAAAATTCTAATTTGAATGACCTTCAATCTTTGAGTCAAGTTATCATCCATTCTTGAAGAAATGTAAATGGAACTCCAAAGCATTATAGGTGATCAATTGGCAATTTGCATCCACGTACTATCAAAGAAGCTGAAATGGGAAGGGGTTTCGAGTGTGTTCATTACATGCAAAATGAAATAATGAAGATGGACGAAAAACCTTATCATAATCGATAAGTGATTCAAGCTATCATATAAGCATTGCATTATGTATGATGAATGAAACACCCAAGGTGTAAAATAAACTAATTACCTATTGGTAAAGACACTGGTCAAGGTTTTCGACCCCAAGAGCTACTCAAACAAGTATTAGTACTTCTAGACAATCAAGATATTTATTTTTCATGTGCAGAGTTAAGATAAAACCTAAAACTAAATTCTAAACTTAAACTTCACGCTAGAAACACAAAAAGGACCAAAAAATGCCCCAGTTAGCCCATTCTTAAGGCACCACCATCCGTTGTCTCCTATTGTCAACAACCTGACCTGACCCTACAACAACCCACTTAGATCATGTTCAACTGAAAAGGATCAACAAACAGGTCTTCCAGGCCAGTTTTGGATCGCTGGTTCATACGACCAACAAAAGGACCCGAATCCACCAACCACTCCGACCAACTAGATAGACCAATCAGCAACATTGTTTGCGCAACTAGTGAATGCCCCCAAAATCCACCAACGCCTCATCGACCACAAGTTCGACCTATCCACAGAATTGTTTGTACAACCTGTGAGCGCACATAGGTCCACTGACATTGCACCCACCCACCAACTTAGATCAGACCAGCAAAAACCCACCGAAGCCAACTAGCGTTGAACCGAGAATGTAGTCTTTTGGACTGAGACAGGAACTTTTCCTATTTAGCAACAGCTTTTTAGAAAATAATTTTTTGAATTGAAACAACTTTTCAAAAAGTTATTTAAAAACAACTTTGGACCATAAATTTTATATTTTTATTTATTTTATTATTTTTATATAAAAATAATGTGCATACTTCCACGTGCAAAGATCTAGGATGAAACCACAGACAATATGACAATTTTCTTATACAGAAGGACCATAATCAAGACAAGCTCAATGGAAAATGGCTTAAAGGAAGAAAGTTTTGAGGCATGTTTACAACTGAATATAGGAGTAATGGAAAAGCAAGACAACTTAATTAAACAATTTTGTGGCATGAACTATTTTACATACATATGATGTATTACGATGTAACTAAACATTATAATATTATGCAAGGCAAATAGTTCATAAATGCTAAACACAAATAAATGAGAGGATAACTTGATGTAACCTACACGAGCTTATGACAACTAACTAAATGATAATGCATTATATGATTTGTTCTTTGATGCCAATCATCAACTTTGAAGTAATACTTTATCCTAAAAACCTAAAAAATAAAACAAACGAATCAATCTAATATCTAAATAACACCTAGATGGGATCCACAAGCTCTCCCATATCTATCCTGACCATCCATCCCTCACTCATTCAAACCCTTTCTACTTATGGCAACTAGTTGTTGATAAAGCATTGTATAGTTATTTAAGAATGTGTGTTGCTTGATTGCAACCAACAACTCCAAAATGATACCTTATCCTAAAAAATATAAAAAAAAAACAAATGAATTAGTCTAATGTCCACAACCCAAGATGGGATCCACAAGCTATTTCATATCTATCCTAACCATGGCTCCCTCACTCAAACTCTCTTTCTCTCTCATCCTCATCCTCATCTATTTTCTCTTCACTAAAACCTAAGTCATATCATCTCCAAAATAACAACTAGATAGGTCAATTGTGGCCTCCTTTACTCTTGATTTTTTTTTTCTATTTCTATTCTTCCACTCTAAAACCCAATAAGAGTAGGCACTCCTCTACTTTCTCTTTAATGAAAACTATGCAGAGGCCACATCACCTCTAGGATACCAACCAAGTAAGACAACTACGACCTCCTTCCCTCTTGAGTCTCCTTTTAGTTTCCCTTGTTCACCACCAAAAACCTCGAGGAGGCCAGACTCCTTTAGTTTTTCTTCACAAAAACCTATGGAGAGAACACGTCACTTCAAGAATACCAATTGGATACCAATCAAGTAGATCAATTACCGTCTCCTTCCCCTCCTTTTAATTTCTCTTCTTTCTCTACAAAACCCTAAAAGAGGGACTGCACTATAATGGTACCGCATATGAAGAGGGCATTGCTATTGATATCACTTTTGTCTTCCTTGATGCCTCCATAGTTGCTAGACTTTTGAAGAGGATCTATACCTCCTTGAAGAGAGAGCTTCCTCTTCTTCAACATTTTCTTCTTTAATAAATAGTTTTGTTTCCTACTATGAGAATTTCTTTTTTCCATCTCTATTCCATTTAATTGCATCTAAGTCATAATATGGATCATTTGTTGTTCCTTCAATGCAAACTACAATAAGTTCACTCCATCATATTTGATAAATTCATCACTGTAATTTTAATATCATTCTTCTCGTGAAATCAAACTTTATCTCCACCATCCTGATGCTAAAAAATAAGGATGCTTCATAAATTGTTATGCAGACAGGGCTAATTTTATTCCAATTTCATAGATTAGCTAATATATGTTACTGCATACAAGAAAATAACAAAGGCTAAAATACTATTGTAGATTACTTGGAATAACAAGACTTTACAGTAGAAAGGATTAAATTTCTCAAAGCTGCTTTTTAAGCTAGACAGAAGTAGATTAACGCACGGAAATTGCTCAAAAATCGGGAAGTTCTACTGCTTCGTGAATAAGTAACCTTGCTTCTCTAGCATGGCGGGAAAGCTCCTTGAACCTGGAAGAACTCTCTTGTGCAGCCTTCTTTGACTCCTCCAGCCTACGGCGAAGTTTCTCACCTAGCGAACTGTTTGCCACGGCCTTTACAGCCGTGAAAGGAATTGCGGAGAGAATGAGAACCCCAGCAAGCTGAACAACAGAAATTTATGACCAACAGCATATAGTCCGCAATAAATTCGCGAAAAATAAGATGAGAAACCCCCAGGAAGTAAAGAATGGAAGAACTTACCTCCTCCCAGGATGCTGCGCAGAAAGGAGCTGCTCTACTACGATGACGATGTCGCCGCCCCCCGCGATTGCTTGTCCTCGGGCTGGAGATCGAGAACGAGAAGGGGCATGGTTCTGACCAAGGACGCGAGGAGAGGCGATGCAATAACAGCGCCATTAGAGCGGAGAACTACCAAGTAGAACCTTCGATGGACAACGTGAACCCCCAGGCCCCCGTTTCGCAGCCATACGTCAGTGGAGTGTTAATTAACCTCACGGTGACTGTCAAACGTAACTTTAATCCTTTGTGCGTTAAATAGCTTTTAATCCCATACATCATTCCTAACACGACCAACTTCATCTCACCTTTTTCCTCGTTTATCGCTTCTTGCTAACCCTGCTCATGTGTCATTCCTTTGGCCGAACGGCGAGAGCTGTAGATGGAAGAGCACGACGAATGTTGCACATAAGAATACCTCCTGTGACCGCGTGAGCCGCCAAATCGATTCCAGTGCGATGACGTCGTATAGAAACTCAAGCTGAGCTTCCACACCGAGTTGCAAGGGAAGGCTTGGTCGGGGCAACGCGATGGCAGCCCTACCATCTTCTCTCCTCGCTAACTCCTGTAGTCCTTACTGTTAAGCTATCACCATTCAACTCAAACGAAGAAAGCAACAATGCACCAGCAACGTTTTGACCCCACACCAGCGCTGCAAATCCTGCATCATACCCTGCCAAATCGGAGCATGCACTGATTTCGGTTGACTTAAACAGGCTTTTATTTAAATCCAATCTATCCCGATTAAATACTTAATTTGAAAGCCCTAATAATTTGGGATTCAGGCGAAATTAATCCAAATTAATTTAACAACAATCTCTATGGGCATTGAATCCATGATCTTTACATCACTTATTTAATAATAAAAAAAAATTTATATTCTTTTATTAATATTTTTAAAAATATTTTATGTTATATATCATAATGTTAAATAGATCAATCATGTATAAAATTTGATCATTTGACTCAAGAAATTTAATTATAATATTTTTGTGTTAACAATAATCGACATTAACAAAAATACAAACTTATGTCATATTTATTGGTATTTGAATATAAGTTTATAATAATTTATTTGAGACACTAAGATTCAATAATAATAAGTATGAATTTTAAATATTTATAAAATAAACTTTTCATTTGCATTGTTTTAAACTTAAAGTATGCATCTCATCTAGTTTATTCACACATAAATATAACTAACAACATATTAAAGTTAATTAGTATAGTCTAATAAAAAAAAATTTAAAAATTAGATAAGTAGTTGAAGTATGCAAAAATTATACTAATCACACTTGTAAGATGGCTTCATTGTACAACATTACTAATTAGCTTTGGGATTGAACAAAATCAAATTTGAGTGATCTTAGGTTAAGTTGATTGAACATGCTATTCATAAATGTATAATAATTTTATCATGCATGACTTTTTTTAGAAGTGTAAATGAAGATATAAAATTATTATAATTCATACAACATGATATTCCTAACATACTTGTATGGTAAGTTCATTGGTAGAATTGGATAAGGTGCTCAGATTAAGCGATTAAGCATGTATTATAGTTCGTCTTACCATACATATTCAATCTATGTATCAAACTAGTAAAATAATATTTTTTTTAAAGAGATAATAGATGGGAATTAAATATTGAATAAATTAATCTGCTTTATATAAGTACAATTCACTTATTGTATGAGCATAATCTTTTATTTATAATGAGAGTAATAGATGTAAATGGCTTCGTACATATATAATTTGTCATTATACTATATAATATTATGAAAATCCAAGAGATGAAAATCTAGATTTAAAGAGTTGTATTATTTGTGCATATACAATAATATCATTGTATAATTACTGTATTTCGTTTGCTAAAAAATAAACTAGTTAAACTCGTTTAATGAATTAGATAATAAGTATATAATAGAATTGTACTTGTACGATCTATGAATAACACAATATGACCAATTTAGATCAGTAAATAATGACTAATTTGACTAACTCTTTAGGAAGTTGATTTTTGTTACTAGGGTTGTTTTGAGCCATTTGAGAGTATTGTAAACCTTATAAAAAGGGTTCCAAATATTGTGTTAAAAACTAATGTTCACTTACATATCTATGTGAAGACCTATCTATTAAGATCATCATTGATAAGGGAAGTAAAGTTGAAGCTTGCAAGATTCAAGTATAAATCATTTTCCAAGCCTTCATTAATCGAGCTACATTGGAATTTACTATTCATTACTTTACTATATTATTCATGTGTTTTCTTGCTTAATTGTATTTGAGTTATAAGATTCTATGACTCAGCTTTATGTGTTTTTCTTTTTGTCTTATTATTAAGACTTTGTATTTCGTACATATATTATTATTCTTTTAGCTAGTTATACGATCTTTTGATCAGGTGTTTTGTAAGATCCTTTGGCTTAGTATTATAGGCTTTTCTAAACCAATGTTATAAGATCTTTTTGGTCTGATATTATAAACTCTTTTGGGTTGATATTGTAACATCTTATGGTCCAATGTTTTATGGATCCTTTGGCATGTTATTTAGGTTAACCTTTTTTTTTTTGATTCAAAAGAGGCATAAGCCTAACAAAAGATACAACGTGAATCCCTCACGGAGGATCAAAGAGAAAATCGATCAACATTAGTTTAACGAGTGGCTTAGGCAGGGGCATCCCCCCATTCCAAGCAAACTCATGACAACAAGCACCACGTGCCACCCAATCAGCCGCCGCATTTCCCTCCCTATAGATGTGGGTAATACGAAGGCCATCCAGACATCTAGCATATGCGATGACCTCAGCTAGAGGGCCAACCTCAGGCGGGTTCGAAATGATCCTCCTGACCTCCGACAACGCCAGCATCGAATCAGTTTGTATCTCCACTGCACGGTACTGGATCAAGGAATCCTTCAAAAGCTTGAAGGCTTCCAGCATCACCTGAACCTCCATGGCCACGCAGGCCTGCGAAAGAACCCTCTTGCCCAGCACCCATATAGGCTTTCCCAAGAAATCCCTCACCACAATTCCAAGGTCGGCGGAGTTGTGACCAAAAGCAGCGTCACAGTTAACTCTGATCCATCCAGTGGGGGGGGGAACCCAAGTAAGAGTTACCGGCACTTCCGAAGAATTGCATAGGCTCCCGCTGGACATGGATGGATGATGGCTACATGGCTTCGCTGCTACAGTAAGTTCCATCCTCATGTTGTGCATTATAGCACTGGGATTACCAACGGGAACATTATGTCACTTCATGTTCCGTCTCTCCCAAATGTAATACATAGTGGTCGCCAATATAGCGGCATGACCAGCGCCAACCCCGTGTCTCGCCGCCGGTGCAGCAATGAGCTCCAAAACCCGGTCAAGGAAGGTCAACCCCGCGGTCCAAGACCCCAGCAGCACAGCAGTCGCCTCGCATACATGCATGCCCTTCCAAAAAACCTGGGCTTACGGACATTCCCAAAACAGATGCTGCGTGGACTCCTCCGCCGCGCAGCCCCAAGTGCAGCAACTATCTACAGCCATTCCTCTCCGAGCAAGCCAGGCCATCGTAGGGAGGTGGTCACCAATCACACGCCACAGGAACATTCGTACTCGTGGCAATGTCCTCATCTTCCACAAGCTCCTCATGCGGTCCAAGACCACCCTGTTTTCCGGCCTGAGGACTTCGCCGGCGCTGCACTTTAGATCCTGGTAAATCCTGTCATTATCAACCCCCTCAGCCTCGGTCTGCACCTGAACCAAAATATCCTTCTCTGTCAAACGGGCCCTGGGCAAATGCAGAACCCTGTCAAACAAAAGTGCACCCGCCCACTCGCGTATCCTGGCAACATCCCAGTCCCCATCCTCGGTGAGGCAACCAGCCACGCAATCCGGCCACGCCGCCACCATGTTAATGAACGTAGGCCACCTGCAGATCGGAAGGAAGCCCAACCAATTATCTTCCTTAAATCTCGCCGACTTCCCGTCACCAATTCTCCACACAAAATTCCCTACCGCAGTCGGCATTGCCTCAAGAACAAGCTTGCAGACATGAGAAGCATTCCAAGGGATCCTCAAATCAGAAAACGTCCCGCTATATTTCCGCCTCATGATTTCCACCCATGGGCTATCTTCACGGCTCAATAAGCGCCTGCACTGCTTCATAAGTAAGACGCGCTGCCAAGTGCGGAGGTCCCGAAGCCCAAGGCCGCCGGCGTCCTTCGGTAGAGTAATTTTGTGCCAGGGCGCATAGTGCACTGACTGCTTGTTACTCACCCCACACCACAAGAAATTCCGAATTCTCCTTTCGATCTCGTCCACAACACCCATGGGCACGGCGCAGTGGCTAAGTATATAACTCGGGATAGCATTAAGGACCGAGGAAGCCAGGGTCAATCTGCCAACGAGTGATAACGGTCGAATCCGCCAACAGGCAATGCAGGCTTCCAGCTTCTGAATAAGGAAGTCAAAGTCCATTCTCTTAAGCCGTCTGGCAGCAATCGGCACCTCCAGGTATGTAAGAGTTGACCCACTAGCCATGCTAAGCTTTTCCGCCAGCAGCTTAGTCGTCTTTTTACTGCACCTCCTGCTGAAAAATACCTTCGACTTGGAGAGATTTACTTGTAAGCTTGCAACCTTGCTGAATTTCTTAATAATTTTGCACACCGCACTCACGGCCCTAACCGTAGCTTCTGCGTATAAGAGAACATCATCAGCATAAAACAGGTGGGACACCAGCGGCGTGTGTTGCCCCGGCCTGAAACCCAGCACTGTTTGGACTCATACTCGTGCACCATAATGGAAAGAAACTCCGTCGCAATGACGTATAGGTAAGGTGACAGCGGGCAGCCCTGCCGGAGCCCCCTCTGTGCCTCCACCCATGGAAGACGGACACCGTTGACGAGAACCCCGAACCTTGGAGATAAAATGCAAGCTTCAATCCATTTACACCATTGCGGAGGGAATCCCATACACTGCATCATCCCGAACAGAAAGTCCCACCTCACAGAATCATATGCTTGCGCCATGTCCAACTTGACTGCCATGAGCCCAGAGTAGGAAGAGCAGGAGTGCATGCGAGATGCCATTTCCTGTGCACTGAACACATTATCAGATATGTAGCGACCAGGGATGAAGGCACCCTGCTCGCGCGAGATAAGGAGATGCAACCAGGGTTTCAGTCTATTCACAAGGATATGCGCCACCACCTTGTAAATAGAGTTGCAAAGGCTAATTGGGCGGAAATGCGCCGGCACGCATGCACCCTACCGCTTAGGAACTAGAACCACTAAGGTGTCCTTCCACTCCTTCGGCATCCACTTCTCATCGAAAAATGCAAGCACCGCGCGGATGATATCTCTATGGGTGATCTTCCAGAAGCCATGGATAAACTCGGCAGAAATTTCGTCATTTCCAGGAGCTTTGTTTCTTCTCAAACCACGGATTACCGCAACGACCTCCGATTCAGTGACCCTGCGGCTCAGCTGTTCGGCCATGTCACCGCTCACGACAGCATGCGGTGAGATGTTCAGCGGCGGAAGCACACACTCCGCACTGCGCCACTTAGCCTCAAAGAAAGCTAGTAGGACGGCGTTAACACTCTCAGGCGTGTCCACCACTCTGCCCTCCTCATCCTTGAGCTGTTCAATTCGATTCTTACGCAGGCGGGACGAAGCGGCCGCATGAAAGAACCTAGAATTACGGTCTCCCAGCTGCGCCCAGTGGAGCTTCGCCCGCTGCCACCACCACTTCTCCTCGAGTATACACCCACGATGAAATGCCGAAATCATATGTCCCAAGTGCGAACTTTCCTCTGCATCCAGCCCTTCATTCGACTCCTTCATCTGCAAATCATTAATATGTCTCTCCAGTTCCGTATTGTTCTCGACAATATTTCCTACCTCAGTTCTGCTCCACGTCCGCAGTGCGACAAGAGAGCGGTGAAATTTAACTGATAGCTTCTTCATATGATCTCCACCCACGTGCCTGCCCCATGCATGGTGCACCACCCCTATGGACTGCGGAAAATCCAGCCAAATATTCTCAAATTGAAGCCTTGCTGCGTTCCCCTGCGACTGACTGCTACCCAGCTTGACTAGCAAAGGGCAATGATCTGAGCCAAGGCGGCTGAGATGCGTGAACGAGCACTCAGGAAACTCTTGAAGCCCAGCATTATTAAGCAGCACCCTGTCGAGCCTCTCCAAAATCCGCGCTCGGCCTTGCTTCCCATTGCACCATGTGAAGATATTTCCGGAAAAACCCACGTCCACCAGCTGCAATTCTTGCATAATGTCGGCGAACTCCTGCTGCTGACTACCAAAAGTGAATCTCCGTCCACCTCGTTTTTCTTCCTGCGTCATAATAATGTTAAAGTCACCCGCCACCATGAAAGGAAATTCCCGAGAAGCCACACTCCTTACTGCATCCCACACCTCGCGCCGCTTGAAATGGTCCTTCGGGCCATACACCACGCAGCAACCCAGCTTCTTCATGCCACTTATGTTGATCTCAAGTGCTACCACATGGAGTGCGGAAGAGGTGATCGAGATATCCACCCAGCATTTCCACAGCAGAACTATTCCTGCTGACATCCCGGCAGAGGGTTGCACCACAAAGTTCCATTCCCTCCTGATGAGCCAATCGACATCCTTCTGCGTGAATGATTTAGCCCTCGTCTCCACAAGGGCCACCACCGCAACGCTATTCTCGCGAACGAGTCTACGTAAGTAGCATTTTGATTTCCTATCCCGAATCCCCCTGATATTCCAGAACACAACTTTGACCGTCATTTATAAAATTGTGTCAAAATTATCCCCAATTCAGCTAGATTCCCATTGCACCCGCAACCGTGCACTTATCTTCATGCCATCACGCCAATTCACAGCCTCGCCTGAATATTTAGCTGCCAACCGCCAACATCCAGTTCCAAAACTTCTGCGCCCCACGAAGCACAGCCCAAGAGCTTCCCTCCTACTACATGCTGTTGTAATTAACATCATCTCTACGTATACCTTCCTCCATTACATAATCCATCTCCCGCATTGGCTTCTTTCCCTTATCTTTTGGGAACCAAGCCCGTCTTAACAAGTCCCTTCCTCTAGCCTTGGAAATGCTTCTTGCCCTGGCAATTGTTCTGGTTTGAATTCTGCTTGGGTTCTGGGGCAGCCTAAGAGCATTGTTGTTAGCTTCTTGCCTCCTACGTCGGGGAAGAACCAACATCCATGGACCAAGTTCCCCTCGCTTTATATTCCCCTCCACCCCGTACTCATCGCGCTTGATTTGCTATGGATTATGGAGCACTCCGCTCCATCTTCAAGTACATGGCACGAGGAATTCGCCACGTCCCTCGTCGATCTACGAACAGGCTCCTAACTATCGAAGGCAACCACCTCCTTCTTGCTTGTTGATGCTGCATATGTGGTTGCTATTGGTTCAGCAAATCCGGTTGTTACCTTCTCCCTCTTCTCCGCATCCTTCCCAAGTGTGTCTGCATGCACAGCCTTCTGTGTCTCTTGCATACTGCAACTCCCCGCAAGGTGCCCCACACGCCCGCAGCAGAAGCAAACCCTTGGTAGCCCCTCATATTCAAACGGCTGATATACTCTGCCAAACTCTCCATTCAACCAAGTGCCAGGCTTTAAGGGTTTTGAGAGATCCATACGAATGCAAACTCTAGCAAAAGCAGACCTTTGTATGTCGGCCGTCCAGCCGTCTAACAGGAAGGGCTCCCCAATCGCTTTAGCTATTCTTAGGATGTTTTCCACGTCCCAATAAATGAGCGGAAGGCCGAGGAAGCGCACCCAGACAGGTGCACGCATTGCAGTCGTGTCGTTTGGGCTGAAATCGTGCGTCCACAGGTCCAACCCCATGGCTTGGCCGGCAACCTGCCACGGCCCTCCCAACCACACCTCGTTCCTGTCTTGCATGCAGTCGAAATGTAGAACAAAACAGCCAGAGGTCAAGTCCAAAATCCTGAAATTTGTGTAGTGTCCCCAGCGCTTCTGCAAGACCCGTGCTATGGCAAAGAACGAGAGGGAGTTGCCAAAAACGCGGCCAACCAGGTCGAATTTATGGAACTCAATACGTCTATAACACGCTTCAGATGACATTAACACATCTGCATTCTCTGCCTGGTCAGGCATACCCGCTGCTCTTTCTTTAACATCAATTGTAGCCGGCCGAACAAAGGGCATAACCCGTTCACTGGGAGCACTGATTTTCGAGACTAAGGCCTCCCTGAAGCTCATTCTATTCAGTTGGGCCTCCTGGTTCTTAGCCTGCAAAGGAGAGCTACCAGCTACCCCCCCCCCCCCGACAACTTCCTGAACTAAGCAATGAGTTTCCTCCATCCGCGGACATCCCGCGTGGTCCTGGGCTTTCCTCTCCTCACCTCCCAGGACAGCCAGAGCGTCACCCGCCTGCATGACGTGCCCAGAGGACTCCACCAGCGCTTCCTTCCCTTTGGCCGAAGACGCCCGCTCCGCCCCTGGGCCAACCACTACTGCAGGGCTCCACGACGAATCAGTGCGTTCAGGCAATGACACCGCCCCCTGCCTCAGGGATCCAACCCCCTCAACGTCAACATGGGCTCTAGAGGCACAACTAATCCGCTTCACAGTGTCCAATCTCATTTCTTCTGTAGAGCTTGTACAGAATTCTCTATTCGGCGATATACTCATGGACGCCCTCGTTTTCCGGTGGCTCCTCCTTCCCTTGGCTCCTCCTTCCCTTGGATCCCACCCCACACACCCTCGTTTACCTAAATGCATCCAAAATAAAACAATTTAAGGTAAGCTTAACCAATTGACTAGGATGAATGTAAATAGAGTTTGGATCAAACTATCTAAAACTTTTATTTATTTATTCTATTAGAACTTTCACACAAAGGTTTTTGAAGCTAAATACTATTTTTAAAACAAGCTTTATAAAAGCCATTAACAAAAGGGAGAAGAATTTTCTTATAATATATTTGAGTTTATTTAAATTTGTGATTTTTATAATTCATCTCTTATTATATGGATATCACTCTCATATTTCAATAACAAGAACTAAATTTGAAATTTGTTATTTAGTTATTTTTTACTTTTAAAGTGTTTTAATTATTATGTTAGAGTATTTATTATGCATGATGCATTGATAATTACAAGTAAACACAAGTTAATCACAAGATTATACTAATAACAAACATAATATTATTATTGTAAAGAATATTAGAGAAACTGATGCAAGACAAATTCAAACTTCAATCAATGTTTAATTTGGAACCTACAATATTAGAAATACTTAATATATTATTAAGAAATATTAAAGAATATTATACACGAATTAGAGTTACGTAATATATGTGGCATTTTAGAATTGTTCAAATACTGGCGTCCAAAATTGTACCAGATCGTCACGGGTGACGAATCAATGCAAGTCAAGCAGATCAGTCAGGTTCCATAGGTCAGCGCGGGTCACATGGGCCACGCGAGTATACTTATGCAGTGGCTATGATTGCTGACAGCAATAGTGAAGGTGACAAATGGCAACGAACAGAGGACGACAAAAGAACCAAAAACTCAATTTTAAACATTTTTTGAAACAATTTTCAAAAACAAATTTCATCAACCAACTAATTAGATTGGTGCGATATTAGCAAATATTTGTATGTAAGGGAGCATTAGACACTCAAGTATTAAAAACTTAATAGTAATAAAATGCCACAATAAAATTAGGACATGCAAATAATAAAATATCATGTAGATACTTATATCCTCATACATTTTATAATAATAATTGAAATTTTTAATAATTCACTTACATCAAAATAAGAGATCTCTTCCATTCAAAATCAAAATAATATTTATATTTTGTCAATATCAATTCATATTCTATTTTTAAATATTAAACTTCACATATTTGCCTCCCACTTTATATTTTGTCTTATTTCACAAAAATGCCCATTTTCTATAACAAAGAAACACACAAAAGTTATTTCAAGCAAAATTACTCACATTTCTAGCTTTAAATCATGCAATACATTTCACCTTATCACCTTATACGATCCATAGCACACAAATAGTAAACGAGATATTAGAAGAATGATCTAAATTAAGTCTTTTTCTTAATTAATTATACTTATTTGATAACACTATTGTACTTATCAATCATTAGTAGTCAACAATTGGATAAGGGATTATATAGATGATCTTTGCTAATCTTTCTTTTATAAATTGTACTTGTTCAATCAACTCATTGTATTTTTACGATCATCAGTAATCATTGGTTGGACAAGGAAAGAAATCACATAAATGATTGCTACTATTCCTTAAAGTAATCTGTGTTGAGCTAAAGCACTAATGACGGAGATAAAATGTGCTCTTAACCCTCTAAAAACTTTTTTTTTAAAATTAAAATTTAGTAATTATAAAATTATTAATTTAGTAATTATAAAATTATTGATTTAATAATTTTGTGAAATAAAAATGTAAAAAAAAAATAAAAAATTTATGATTTTAAAATATTTTATATTTGATAAAAATAAATTTGAAAATTATATATATATATATATATATATATATATATATATATATATATATATATATATTATTAAATAAAAATATCATAAATTACACAATAACAAAGAAAAAAAAGAGAAGGAAATTTTAAATTGTTCGACCTAACCCGTGCCTACATCCACTCATAGTCAATCCAACCAGAATTACATAAACAAAACTACCATCTTTCGTCGTAACAAGTAGAGATAATTTTTACAAATCATACATTTTTGTTGTAAGAAGGGTTTACTATCAAAATCTCAAATATAAAAGCTTACAATATGGAAGCATAATACAAAATAATACATAACTATAATGTTTTACATTTACTTGTAAAAGAATATATGACATAAGTCTATAGATTATGATGTTAAAATATGAATTCACTTATGCAAAAATTTGCAACAAACTAAATGATAGTTTTGAAATATTAAATCAAAAGATTTGTCGATATACACTAATGTTAAGAAAAATATAATCAACATAGATGTTAAATTAACACAATCTCTGTCAAAAAAATAAAAAAGAATGAGGAAATAAAAAATCAAATGTAAAAAAATCACTACTAAGATGTGCAATTGAAGAGAATGCTAAAGAAAAAAAGAAGGAAAATGACTTATAAATATGTCTCTAACAACAATGTCAAAATCGAATTGCAATTTTCGATATTCCTCCTAAAAACTTGATGTAGCAATGTAAAATCTTCAACCTTCAACTCCTAAGACTCCTCTATTTATATTACATTATTATAGATTAAAATAAAAATTTTGTAAAGGTCACTCAAAATAACTATTAGCATTTTGGAGTTCTAAACAAAACAAACAGCTTTCTTAATGTAGATTATGAGCGAGAACAGTGACTGTCATCCGATCTAGGCGCTAGAATAAGAGCTGCTTGAATAGAATGTCAAATAAATGGTCTATATCTAATTCAAACGAGATTTGACCTAGATCGTTAGATCCTACATGCTAGCTGGACAATGTTGATGTGCAAGAGTACTATTCATAAAGGCAAAAACGATCTTAACAAGTTCAATCGAGCTTTATGGATGGACGACTAAATGAGCCATACTACTCAAAATGACAGAATTGATTTCATCCATTTGATCAAACTTGCTAGATGGACTGTTAAGGATCTACTATTCACAAAAGCAGACACGATCTAAACTGTTCGATCGCAAAAACACGTGATCGGATGGCATTAGTTCACCTTAGTCTAGAAGTGAAAAAAATTGATTTTTAGTCCCATGTTGAAGGCTTGTACATGATTTTGGCATTTATATATGCGGGTTCAACCTTATCGGATCCATTACTTAACAGTGCACGAGTCCATCACAACTTGTTAAGCCTAAGTCGTTGGCTCAGGAGTTATTTCCTAACCTAATTTAATCCAAGCAACAAAGGCTTGTGTCAGTAGTTAATGACACTTGGCACGAGCCCCATTGAGCTTGGACATGTGTAGGTTTTAAAAAAAATTAAAATCATCTTTTAAATATTTTTTTAATTTTAAAGTTTTTAATAGTTACTAAAATAAATAAAATATCTTTTCAAGTACTAAAATAATGATGTATAAGAAATCAATTATCATATAAGTGAATGAATGATATTATGTAATTTAATTATATCATATCTAAACAAATGATACAATAAACAATCAAACTAATCAATGTTTTAGAGATTGACTCTTGATAATTAGCTATTCCACCAAAGAGTTTGACCAACAACTCCTCGATATGTCATTAAGCCACAGTTATTGCATGACCACCATTGTTACATGAGATTACTTCACTAGTGGATTATTTAATGAGACATCTGGTCAGAACTCTTCAAATTATTGATTTTATAAGAATTTAAGATGCATGACCTGAAAGACACTCGATAAAAATATTATAGAAATTAATGCAATGATTTGTAATCATCAAACAAGTGATGTCATAACCAAAGGTATAACATTCCTTTCCTGAAACAATCATACTTGTTTGATCAACTTATTATATAGTACGATCTTCAATGATCATTAGTCAAACTAGGAATTAAATGAGTGATCGTTGTTGTGTCTTTCTCAAATTAATTATATTTATTCGATTAGCTCATCGTATTTATACAATCTTTACAATGCAATGGTCAAATAAGAAAAAGGATAATCATTGCTACGCCTTTCATGAATTAATTGTATTTGTTATATCATTAGCTAACAAAATGGTACTCTCATTCATACCAAGCTGACAACCCTTCATAGCTGTCCATCACACATATTGTACCAGATAATCTAGCCAATCATCCTGTACAATCGAAGCCGCTCAAAAACAACAACGAAGTCACTTCACCACAAATTCACCACAAAACCACACAAGATCCAACTCTATAAATAACTACTAGATTTATGAAGAAAAACTCAAGTAGAATCATATTTTAACATATTATTTCAACAAACAAAATTGAAAATCCCTTTTCTTCCTCAATTGCTTGTTCTTCCTCTCTATTTTCTTTGAATCCTCACAAGAAATAGAGCTAAATCTATTTCAAACACATATTTTCTCTTCTTTTTTAACTCTCACTCTCTCTCTTTTACTTGTTCTTCTCCTCTATTTTATTATATAATATCTTAATATTGAACTTTAAAATTATGAACCATATTTTGAGCTCTTATGATAACCAACTAAGGCACAAATACATTAATATTATTATGTGTAACATAATAAAAAAATTATATTATTAAAAATTAATAACATCTATTTTAAAGATAACATAATAATAATTATTATAATATTAACTATGATATGTTATATAAAATATTATTTATATATAAATATCAATAATGAATATTCAACATTGATATCTCATATACTATATAACATAAAAAAAAAAATAAAAAAAAAAAAAAATAAAAAAAAAAAAAAACTATATAACATAAATATAAAAAACACGCTTCAAATTAAAGAGTTATTTATTTTAGTGCTATAACCTCTAACAAAGAGTTTATCTTTTACAGATAAATTTTAATGACAAACAAATATATTACAACCTTATGATACCTTTATTTACTAATAATTTTCTAATGCAATCTATGAAACATCATTCTTTTAATTAAAAATTTTCACATCATTAAATTCATCATAACATGCATCACCAAATTAGGTGACAAGTACGACTCCAAGAATTGGATCCAATGGCAAGCCTTAACGTTTAATTTCTCCAACAAATCTTTTTTTAAATTTATAAAATTGTAGACATAATTTCCATATTTTAATTCTCAAAATAATCCCATTTAAACAAAGGAAACACCCTTTTTCGTACAATAAATAATTAAAAAAAAAATCATTATAAGCCCTAATATTTCAACGTGGTATTCAATCATTTTCATTAGGCTTGTCCACTTTCGGCCCATTTTAAGCATAAATGCGCAACCAATATTCCAAGGAATGGGCTGCCACAAGTGGGCAGTCCATTTTCAAAGGAAGCTTTTATAACACAGCGGTGGTAATAAATGTCGAACTCCTTTCTTCCAAGTAAAGGGCCATCTATCCCCTTTTAATTTTGAGATTTACACATCAACAGGTAGCATTTACTTAAGTAATTTTATATGAATTGATAATAAATTTACGGAATTAAAAAAAAAATGAAACATAATGAATAAAGCATCAGACCAATTTTTGAAATATTTGATTAAAAAAAAATGCAATTTTTTAATGCAGTAGGTCAAGATGGAACGCAAACAGTGCATGAGCAAAATGTTTGCCCAATGGTAATAATGACACGCCAGCTATTAGTAGTACCCACTACAATAATAACCAGTACTCTCAACTGTTACTATGTTAAATGACTCGAAGCGGCGGCCCATCTCTCTCTCACTAACTATAACGTATTTGTTGCTTTCTAAGATCGCTAAACAGCATCATTTATCATTAAAAATTATTTATTTAAACCATTTTTTTAATTGTAAGTAACAACTACCATGGCGTTAACCAAAAGCAGCAGTCACATCTTACGCGCTTTATAGATAAGCCGATGGTTGAGCGAACGGATCACAGAACACCACAAACGACGCCTTTTGGAAGAAACTTGTGCCGTGAATGGATTTGTTCACCAACAGGTGACTGGACCGCATACTTGGTTTTGTCCATAAATAGGCCGAAGCATGACCCTTCCCTTTAGAAGATAAGTCTCTCTCTTTCTCTCTCTCTCTCTCTCTCTTTCTCTTTCCCTATCTTCTCTATCTCTTTCTCTGTGTGAATCACCTTCATATGTGTATTCCATGGGTTTTTTCAACGGCTTCCTCTGTTTGGTGACGCACGTTGTGATAACAGTATTCCTCCTGTTCTACCTTCCCGGTTCGTGGCTATGGAGACTAACGAAATTTGTGTTCGTGAAGCCCTTTTCTGTGAAGAGTGTTAAGGAAAAGGTGGTTCTCATAACAGGTGCTTCTTCTGGCATTGGCGAGGTGAGCTTTAACTGACACGATTGGTGGTTATCTTATCACATGCTCTTTCTACATTTTCAAACTTGTACGAATTTTCATTTGACTGAGACGATGCAATCAATAATGCCAACCAAGCCGCTTTGTAATAAATGAAGAAATCAAAGTTTCAATACCTTCCAGACTTCTGCAAGACATAACTCTTGTTCATTGATCATACCAAATGTATACTTCTCCGTAGAACACACGAGGCTAGATTTGAACATAGATATAATTAATTCAAAGCTGCAGTTATGAAACAGGGGACCATAGAGATAGATAGTAGTACCTTTCACTTAATGGGTCACATGCTACCTACTGCAAGCGTAAGGAGTTTCGCCAAAGTTGGGGCGAAAGTGCCGTCATCTTGTTCACCTATCACTATCAAAACAGAAGGGGAAAAATAATGTCCAACGTATCAGTAGTTCAGAGAAAAAAAGGTAAAATAGAAAAATGAAGCTGTTGCTTTTGAAAATGGAAAGGTATAAGAATTAAAATGAAAAGGAAATCAAATGCGAAAGATGGTGAGACTGCCCCAGATTAATGTTTACTAGCCAAATCTTTTTCTTTACAGGAACTGGCATATGAATATGCAACAAGAGGAGCATTACTAATTCTGGTGGCCAGGAGAGAGCAAGCCCTTAAGGAAGTTGCTAACAATGCACTGGCCAAAGGGTCACCAGATGTGTTGGTGATCAAGGCTGACGTCTCGATTGAGTCCGAATGCAAGAGGGTCATCGAGGAAGCCGTCGCTCGCTTTGCACAATGTGAGGGGTCATATCAAGAATTAAGTAGGCGTGGAATGCTTCATATTACTGGTTTGCTGATCAAAGGTGTTTCTTTTTGCAGTGGATCACCTCGTTATTAATGCTGGGCTTCTTTCCAGTTGTCTATTTGAAGAGATCACCAACATATCTGCCTTCAAACAAGTTCTGGTAAGTTAACAGGCTTGGTCCCTTGAATATTTCCACATGGTAAGAGATTTCTTCGAAATGGTTAATACCAAATTCAACTATCTAACTGACAAAAATACTTGAAAAAAATAATTTTGATAAACAATGTTGACCTGCCCGTCTAATAAATATTACTTCAGAAAGCAACAAACAATATTTTTTTTTTTTTGGTATGATGTCTAAAATACATGAATGTTTTTGAGAAATTCACATAATTTTGACAGGATGTAAACTTTTGGGGAGCAGTCTATACGACATATTATGCAATCCCACACCTCAAACTTAGCCGAGGCAACATAATTGTTACAGCTTCAGTAGCTGGGCGTGTTCCCACTGCAAGGATGAGCTTCTATAATGTAATGGAAGAAAGATTGTAGTACCTACTCTTCCACAGAATTAATGCCTCAAACCTACTCTTAGTATGACTAATTTTTCAACTATGCAGGCTAGTAAAGCTGCACTGATAAGATTCTACGAAACGCTGAGAGCAGAATTGGGATCAGACATCAGGATCACTATATTAACACCGGGATACATTGCTTCAGAGCTCACCAAAGGAAAATTTCTTCAAAAAGAAGGTGAAATCGTAGTCAATGAAGAGATTAGAGATGTAAGTAGATAAAACAACACCACTAAAAGATTATCAACCTAAAACTAACATTCTAACAACCTTAATTTACAGGCAAAAATATCTAAAGATACTATTAATCTAGCATAAAAATTAACATTGCAGGTTCAGATTGGGATTTTTCCTGTTGGTGAAACTCACAAGTTTGCAAAGATCGTTGTCGACAGTGCATGCAGCGGAGATGGCTATGTGACATGGCCATCTTGGTATAAGCCCTTTCATGCACTTATGTTCTTTGCCCCCGAAGCGGTCAACTGGTATTCAAGATCATTCTATCTTGCTAAGCCTGGTGTTGACTCGAATAAGACCCTTAGTAGAACAATATTGGATGCTACAGGAGCAAAAGATTTCGTGTATCCACCTTCAATCAGATCAAGCACTACCAAGTTAGTTGAAAGCAAGTAACTACAGTTTCAACAGTTATAAAAATTATTGTGGTCACTCGTGCTTGTAATTTTATTGTTAATGGCACTACAATAAAGTGTCCTCTTGATGACGAAAAAACAAAAAACAGTTCATTGATGATGTTAATGTGAACAGAATAATAGAGCATATGTTCCACCACATTGTCTAAAAAGAGAGATCATCTACAACTAATTCAGCAAGGTAG
Organism: Vanilla planifolia; assembly: GCA_023846275.1. NCBI lineage: Eukaryota > Viridiplantae > Streptophyta > Magnoliopsida > Asparagales > Orchidaceae > Vanilla > Vanilla planifolia. The sequence goes on along the minus strand of CM043875.1, from coordinate 41,135,406 downwards.
AAAAATTCCAATAACGTAAGAGTTTTAAAAGTTGTTAGTGATACTACAGGAGCAGTAAAAACAATACAACTTGCTTGACATAATTGGAAGAAAGTTTGGTTTCATCCAATAGAGTGAGAAAATATGTATTTCGTGCAGATATGTATAAAAAAAGGTATAAGGTTCTGATGATTGCAATATCTAAAGTTTCTTGTACGTACATCTAATTCCAAATGAAGTTTCTTGCAATTCATCTTTTTTAGAAATCATAAACATGAGCTCTCATTAACGAGAACGGTCTCCATCTCACTCACAATGACTAAAGCAAGTTCCCTATAGTCCTTAGCTACGCTGTCTCTTCTCTTATCCTCTCACTTTCTACACTTGGTCCTCATCTTTCACTTAGTCATACCTGGTGTTTTAGTTCCTTTCGAATGGCCTGGTAGAGACTACAAGTTTTTAGATATGTAGACTGGTACTAGGCTTCTGCCAGAAGTATAAGTTGGGGAAGTATTGGTCAGATGAATTTATTAAGGAATTAAGATTTTAAGAAGATAAGAACTTGTATCCTTTCTATCAAGATGACCACTATTTCACACATAGATCTCCGTCCACCATTTCTTTGGTTAAACACATGAAATGGATCTAAGAGACATGCCTTTCTTGTGTTACACTTCTCAGGTCCGTCTTCGAAGACTTACTGCTCTGGAGATGCCCACTTGCTGCTATAAATGTCTTTCTTTAAAGTCCAGAGTCTTCGCTAATCCCTAATCTTTAAATGTTTGATCAAGAAGAGGAAAGCACACGTTGGCTTAGAGAAGAGGATCTAGACAACCCTTTTGAGTGGCCAGTCCACACCGGGATTTTTTATATTGAATAATACTTGAGAATTTGGAGCTTGTACTATGAAGCTAGGAAAATTTATCATTTTCTTTCATCATGATCCATTTACAATTCTATGTAGTATTGCTCAAGTGCAAGTAAATGTACTCAAGAAGCTTTATTATCCTATAGAATATATCTGAAACAAAAATGGGCAGAAAAATTTGGAAATGAAGCAAACAAGCAAGTCATTGATAAATAGAGATCAAGGGAGCATCCCCCTTTCCTTGGGTGCCAAATCTAGGGTGCCCCTGCATATCTATTTAAAATAACTCATTGATGGAAAACCAAGATAAATGAGTTCATTAGCACTAACGTGGTTTAACACAACCATAGGAAGCCAAAGAAATTTTGACTTCAGCATAAACTCTTTAAAAACTTGGCGTATTCATTGCTGATTCAAGTTTCTTCTAATCTTCATTATTGAGGGTAATTACACTCAATACCTAATTTTGAATTCATGACTACAGCATGAGAAAAGGACTTGTTTCTGAGATTTTGTTATCTTAGCAATGAGAAGTTGGAGATAATAAATGCCACAAAGAGTAGATGGAGGCCTATGACTTGAAGTCCAAGAATTGAATGAAGTGCTTAAGAAAAGAAAATATCTTGTGAGAATTAAGCTCATTAAAATTAAAAAAATCTCAATAATTCTAACTCTTAAATACTAACATATCCGTCCAACCAAATCTTAAATGCTCATTTTTAATAATCCAAGTCAAAGGCGAACTACGATCGCATCCTACTTTAATTATGAATTGTCAATTTGCTTTTTAGATAATCTATAGAACAATGTCTCATATTTGTCTAATTACTTTAGTTTTAAAATAGAAAAATACGTTTTTTGTAAATACTACAACTAAGATATTAGCATTTTTTTAAATTATACTTTTTCCTAAGCACTTGTTTGCATAATTATTCAAATTATATCGACCTATATGTTAATTTTTGAAGGGCAGCTTAGAAAAACAGTACTTACCATATTTATAGACCTGTTTGACCATTTTTCAAACCCCGATGGAACAGTATTTTTAATTATGCAGGCCTGAAAGACATTTATATAATTACCCTTTAATAACCTCATAGATCAACAGATTCAAACAATATTGGCCAAGAGTTATGCACAGAAGCATAAGATAACACAACTAGTATGCTTGGATTAATAAAGGTTAATTAACCCTATGGCAATCTATCTTGGAAAAAATTACGGTTTCAGTCAAGTTATTTAAGAATATCACTTAATGAAAGTATTGTAAACAAACTCAACAATAGAAGCATATTAAACCCCAAAAACTGCATGATCTATTATCAAACATTAGAAAAGATGATCTAAAGTTTTATTTACATGTCTAGCTTAAACATCTATATATGAGAGCCATAAATTAAATGCCATTTCCAAAATCCAACCAGGTAAACCAGACGAGTTTGTTACAAAAAAAGAACCTCTGAAGAAAGCTTGAACTATACAATTTCATCAAATGTTCTAGCATCTAAGGACCATCATCTAGGTAAACTTTGATTGTTTTAGTGTTTGAGATTGGAATGCAGTTTTAAAATAAATTACATAAAACACTCAGTAGTTTGGATGCTTTCATCGAAATCATTTCAATTCATTCGAATAGTTAATCCAAGTACCTCAAAATTTCTCAAAGATTTTCAAATGGTTTCATCAGATTATTTCACTTTTGTCCAAAGTATTTATTTGACAAATTCCAAGATAGGTGACCATTATGCTCCTCTAAGGTCTCAAAATGGAGGCACACAGTACAATCCCTTCCAGACAAGAAAAAAAATATCACACTCTCACAATGTTGCTTCCCAATCCATTCCAAACACTCAGAATGTTCTCACAATATTTTTAATACTTAAAACAACTAACACTAACACTTCCAATTTTTCACATAAAGTCAACTAAAATAAATAAAGAATCAAATTCCTAAACCTTACCTCTGTTGTCCTTTGTTTTTCCTGCTACAATAGCTGTTCCAGCTCTGCTGCAACCACAAGCTCAGCCCTTCCTTCTTCCTATTCCTAAGTTCTTTCTTGCAACAGATCCTCATAGAATCCCTGCACTTCTCTTGCACTCCCCTGAAACCACCACTTGTTTCCTTCCTTCTCGTTCACTTCCTCTACCTTCTCTTCAACTTCTCTTTCCGCTGATTTCCACACACAACCAAACCACATCACACCCAGCCAAAATCCTCTTTAATAGTACTAATCATCGTTAAGGAAGTATGTTAATTTCGCAAAATTAATAAAATATCTTCAGCAATTCACAAAATTATATTTATAACATTTTTTTCAAAAAATCATAATTAATTATCTAAACTTCCAAAAATTACAAACTCATCATATTATCATATTACCTTTAAAAGACTCCTCATGATGATATTTTCAAATAAAAATTTTCAATTTCATTTGAAAATATGACACACCTTTCAAGATTAAATAAATATAATAATATTTTGATAAAAAAATAATATTTCAAAAATTAATATTATTCTATTAAAATGCTCTTAATTATAATTCTATTGACCTAAACTAAAAATTTACAATGTACTACACAAAACTAAATTACAAGTAATAGAATACACTTGAGATGAGAGTAAAAGTCATTTTTAAGAAAAGATTTAGAAAATGAACTTCGACATCTTAAAATCATGACATCTCATATGAATATTAAAATCGATCACTTAGTAGCTAAAGTGAAGCTATTCATCCTTGTACCCCTTCTCCTAAAAACTTTATTAAAAGTTACCTTTTATCTAGAAGATTTTCTCTCAAAACATCACCAAATGTTCACTTGCTTCCCTCTTTAGTCCTAGGTGTTATAAGCCCACTAACTTCCATTTAGTCCGTTCTCATACTACATCATGCTAGTAGAAGTTTTGTCCCTTTAGATCACTCCATTCGGACCCAAGTAAGTTTTGCTCTCAAAAGACATCCATGCCGCTTCTCTTAAAGAAGTTCTTGTTATGCTACCTTTCTCAAAAAGGCATGTTCTCTATTATTTCCCATCTCTCAACTTATAATTTTTCATTAATTCTTATTTCTCCCCTCAAAGCTCCCTTGCAATGGTAAAAGAAAGAACCGAAGGGGCTTACAACTATTGATCACCTTCGTGGGTTCACTAATCAACTAATGTTTCACCTTCTGGTATACAATATTAGTTGCTGAGCAACAATGAGACAGGCTACAAGCACCCTTTGGCAACTTGGGCATGGACAGCTTCTGTGTGAGGTGCATTAACGACCACTTAACGTAGGTGACAAAATTACCTCTGTTAGTAAAACATCCATAATAGGCCATTAATAAGGCAGAGCAGGATCAAAAACTAAAGGTGTTCCTGAAGGTTTTGGAGACTTTGGCAGAAAAAGACTATGAGAAGACTTATATTTCCTCTCCTTGACATCAGACCTTCCATGAGAATAAAGTTGAAGCCTACTTCATCTAATCATTGCTCCATGGATGTTGAATTCGATGCCCATGCGGGGGATTATTGAATCATCATCACTGCCAAAGTCGATCACAAGTTTAGTGAAAGATCTCATCGTGCTTTGTTCATTAATTGCAATCAGCTCTGTAATATTTGGGAGTTGAGAACTTGTACTACTATTGGAGAGGTTATTGAAATGGCTATTGATCAAGAATTTCCATGGCCTTAAGCAAGATTCCAATCTATCTCTAAACAATCACAATCCTTCAATGGAGGACAACAATGACCTAAACATAGATCTCCTAAGCATTGGAGGGAAGGTTAAAAGACTGTGATTTAAGAAACAACATTGTGCCCATGACACCTCAACATCAACAACAAGGTTTGAGAAAATCTCCAACAATAGGGGTGCACTGGTTAGTGTGATTGAAGTTGATGTGACAACTCCTACTCTGATAGGATCTGTACTTTTATTGATGAAACTTTGTGGTATGATGGTGGGCTTGTATCTCTAAATTATTGCTAATTTAGATTCCTCAAGCTATGTTAATGGAGGGATGAATTGGATATCTAGGTTTCGGGATCATAAGGGTTGCTCCCCATCACTTTATCTTGAGCACAGTGCTTCTCTCCCATCTCATTCAACATCGATTGGAGGGCAAAGCTCTAGAGAGTAGCCAAATCTCTTACAATGCCTCGTGAACCACCCATCTCCTCTTTGTAGATGATGCTTTTTTAGTTTGGCCTTGCTTCATGTTAAGAAGCTAGGGATTTCACATTTGTTCTCAACACATAATGTGCTATCTTTAGTTAGAATGTTAACAAGGCCAATTTATTTTAATAAAAAAATATTCCCAAGCATAAGAGAACGTTGGTCAATACATTACATTTCAAAAGTCAGGAGAAGAGAATGTACATTAGGGTTTCCTTTAAAGAATTAAGCTATCTTTAATGAACTCCGACATATTGTCTTTATTGTTTGAACTATGCATTTTGGAGGGTTCAAGATGGTTTCCTAGCCTATAGGAAGGTGCTAGTTCATAATATCCTATCCACCTTAGATGTATATTTATGTCCCATTCTGATCCTGTTTATTGTCCTTACGATATTGGCTCATTCATGCTTTAACTTAAGGGGGAGACCTCTAAAAGCATTTGCTCCACTTTCTTCCCTAGGAGACCATTGCTAGACCAAAATCCATGGTGGCCTTTGCATTCACCAAGGGATTAATGGAACATTTTGGTAGCCAAACATTTTTCTTAGTTTCTTGTTGGGACTCATTCGTTTTGAGCTAAGCACATTACAACTAGAGGCAAAAGTCAAGATAAGGTTTTTCAAATACACAATGGGACTTCCTTAACTAGAAACTTATTTTTTTAGGGAGTATTGGAATAAGAATAATGCCATTGATTGATGCCTACCTCATCAATATTTGACACTCTCTTGGACTGATGCATGTACCTACTGCATTGATGGTGTGGGGAGATACAAACTTCACAATCATTCTCTCTTTTATTAAAAAGCCCTTGGTGTTCTGTCTTTCGGATCATAACCCACAATACTCCAACACCCTGACCTTGAGACTTTCATACTACATTCATACCAATACAACTCTCTTATATAATAACCTAAATAGAATAAGGTGAATTATTGGTCCTTGGGATTGGAAAGTTTAAGACCAACTTAGAAATTATGCCTTTTTGTGAATAGTGTGTCATAACATGATTCGTACTTTTGATCATCTCTACAAATATAAAATCACTTCTAGCAATGTTTTCATTAGAGGTATCATAACCCAAGCAAGTATTTTTAACCCTTAGCTTTGTTTAATCCACTACCCAATGGTCAAAAAATCTCTCCCTTCATTTGTCTAACATGCAGGTTGCTTTGTGTTGGGATTGTTTAATATTTTTGACTTCTCATCATGCTCACTTCACCTTCAACCTAAACAAACATAAAATATCATAAAACTTAAAGATATATCAGAGTATAACACAAGATCGACAACATCGAAGCAATCTAAAAAACAAGGGTGACAATAAAACACAATGCCAAAAATATTTTCAAACTATATAAATCGGATAAAGCCAAAATCTAACAACTATTTATGCACATTCGAAGGAAAAAGCTGAGTATAAATATATATATATATCCATATAAATCATCAAAATATACTATATACAGCAAGTACTATCTTCTAAAATTAACCTCAAACATTTTCTCCAATACTCCTTTCGCTTGTCACATAGATCCCAAGCATGTTTATGACATAATTTACAATAAAGTTGGTAATGAATTTCACATAACACAATAGATAAATTATTATCTATAAACAAACATATTTGACTAAATACATATCACGATAACCTGTAATAATAGAGTGACAACAAAAATAGATATTTGTGTAGTAAACATAAAAAAGCATAAGAACATGTAAAAGTATATGATCAAGTTCATACATATTATCATATAAAGAATGCAATCATATAAAAGTATGAATAGAATCAGAATCATGACCACAACTATCCTTAGCCATGCATATATCTATTATTTTTCATTTCATCAAAACTTGTCGCTTAATCTAATTCTCTTTAATAATTCTTATATGTCACGCTTATCCCATATTTCTCATATTCATAAGAGCCCACTTCTTTTTCATAAAAGACTATAATTTCATCGTTATGAGATTCTATCTCATCTCATACAATATCATATTGCACCTCAAAATATAACATAAATTTCAACCTATAGGCATATTATAAACAACTGGCAACACATTTCACATAGACCTATACTCATCAACCTCACACTACATGCGTGTAATGACGTTTGAATACCCAGTTGGCAATATATCTCATTAGGATCAATAGTCCTCATTAGCCCAACACTATGTGCATACGGTGAGTTTCTCTTATTATTATTATGGACCCATAGAACTTGTCAGCCCATCAATGTTTGCATATGATGACTTTTATCTTCTCCGTCAATGGTACCATATCTCAATTTGAACCTATAATCCTCATCAACCAAACATTACTTACATACGATGATTTATAACTTATCATCATTCTTCATCTAACCTATAGCAGTAGTGAAGTGTGATTATTAGAGATAATATTATCGAAAAATATCTTAATTCTCTAATCATACCATTTCATCATACAATATTAATATCATCATTGGTCTAACATAAGACACATATAGCTCAAATCATTTTATATGCTCATTTCTTAACATCATGACAACTCATCAAAATATATCAGTCATCATAAAACTCATATAACTTTCTATTCATTTTCTATTTCTAATCTCATTCATTATCACTTCCTTTTTTCATGTTCTAATATATACATCTTAATCAAATGCACTATGTAGATCCATTTGACCCAACCAAAAGAAACAAAAAATTATAATAATATTTTAATGCATATTATTAAAATATACATGTAAAAAAAAGTCATATTATCATACTCATACTAATATATTATTCTAAGATAAATAACAATAATAACATACTTATATTATAATTATTTTAATTTACAATCATACATATGTATATGCTCTTCTTAGAATATGTTGTAATGCTTCCTTTTTTTTGGCTTCTTAAACAATATAGTTATTATTCCATTATTACTTTGCTTCCCAAGCACATTAATTCTCATTTGTCTCAATTTGCGAAGCAACAGTTCGACTAGAAATTCATACTAATAAGACCAACCAATTACTTCCATCAGATCGTCCAAATGGCCCTCCTTTGGCTAAACGAATAGTGCATAGAGGCCAAAAGGATTGTACAGTAGGAGCTTTCAACTTTTTTGCTTTCTTACTTGGATTTCCCTACTATAGAACCCTTAAGCTTTTAGATAATTTCTTCTCAATCCCCTAACAGCTCAATTCACGTTTTGCTAAACCTTCCAGCGCAGCTCCTTTGCTTTCTTCTTGAACCAAAACTGCAGCAACTCTACCTCACTGCTCTCCTCTTCTCTCAGTTCTCCTTTGCTCTCCTCAATTCTTATCTCTCTTTGCATAAGCTGAAAGCAACTACTCTCCATTTCTCTCTCTTACCTTAGTCAGATAAGGATTAAATCAACCTTTAAATAAATAAAATCAACTTATCCCTTAATTGTTTTTAATTCAAGAATCAATAAAATATTCATTTAGGTTTCATAAATTATCAACCAAACACCATTGAATTATGTGCTTGTTTTCAAAATCCAACATATTGCATAGACTGACATGTTTTTTACGACACTACCAACTATAAAAATTTTATTCCATGATACTACAATAGCTATATTATAGAAATTTCATTCCAAAATTTAGAACTCTAGAGATTGTTTCACATTTTGCTTCCACTCTAATCATACTAACGTCTAATGTTCGCATTGAAGTACCAATACCATGGGTGTTATTTATTTTTTATTACAACGTACAAGGCTAGATGGATCTTATCCTACTTATTTAAAACTAATAATATGTCAATCTCTATCAAAGTATATCAAATAATTTGAGATGAATTATTTATATAAATATATACATACATACATACATACATACATATATATATATATATATATATATATATATATATATATATATATATATATATATATATATATATTCCAAATAAAGATACATGACGAACATCAAAACTCCAACTAATTGACATGATAGAACTAATCTCTAATTTCTTGGTTAACTCCTTTTTGAGATTTTGAAACAAAATCAATGTCTCAAGTCTTTACTTCTTGCTTTCCAAAACCATGGCTTCCTTTTAAAGACCTCACTTTAAAAAAATCGACATACTCCATTTTTCGGAATTCTACCTTCCTCTGCTTCATGTGACAATATCTTTACTATTTATCTTGAGTTGTTGGATTATTTCTCTAATAATGCTCATTTGTCTAAAAATTTAATTAAAATATTAGAATTAATAACATTTCCTCTATATAAGCTTAGGATCTTTTATCTGATCTTATGACTTTGATATACTATAAAATCTTATCTTTCACTATCTAAAATTTTGGGATACTATTTGAACTGAATATATTGCTTTGATTGTCTAAGAATTGTAAGATTAGATTTCTATCCATTTATCATTCCTATACAATTAAGATCACTAATCTATTTAAGCTCTTAATACATCTTATTTTTCTCCAAAATAGATAACATACTTAACTTCAAGGGCTTCATTCAACAATAAAATAAAATCAAAATATTTTTGTTTGATCAATTAGTCTGACAGGAATGAACATGCCCACATGCTTGTCTACATTCACCCCACAAACAATTAACCCCATAATCAATGCTCCAACTATCAAAATTTAGTAAGGAATATTTATCTAGAAGTTATTTTATCAAAAACCAATTAATCACCTTACCCTCCCCTTCCCCTCATCCTTTTCTTTCTAAAATGCACCTAGTGGCAACAATTTCACCACATTATATATTTGCCACTTATAACTTTTTCTAGGAAAAATGAGTTATCAAAATTTTCTCCATTTTAAAGGAAAAATGAAAAATCAAGAAAGACGTGACAAAAGACTATTTAAATGATTTGACATATTTAATTAGATATTAAGAAAGAGCTATTAAAACATAGATCATAATGGAGTGAAAAGATTCATATAGTCGACACCATATTATGTGATTAAAGTTTGTTGTTATTATTGTTGTATAAATATAGTCTTGCCGAGGGAAATAATAGCAATCATGCTTTCAATCAAATTATAAATGACTTTTAACAAAAATGATGTCCCATAAAGATTACCAATAGCAATACAAATAGAAAATGCATCTTTCACCAATGACAATATCAGAATATTTGTAATAACATGGTAGTTTAATGTTGGGACAAGAACTGAAACAAAGAAATAAGAATGAATGAAATTAGAGTGTTGTGTAAATATTTCAAAATAATTTAGAAAAAAATTATATTTCTAAATTCCACTATAAATAAGGATTCCAATAAGCTTTGTTAAATCCCCATCTCAAAAAACTAAGATACCCAAAAAAAATAGCACATTAAGCAAATACACCATTTGTAGATTACATAAAATTCAACAATAACTAGGAAAATAAAGCTCACTACTCTCTGCATTATTTTTTTAGATATGATCAGCTTAGTAAAATTCCAACAAACATTAACATCATCCTCCTAATTCTTGTTATCATCAATACTAGCGATATTCAATGTAATAATTTGGCTTTACCAGTCCTCTTGTATTGATAGAGACAATTTTCTTCATCATCAACATTAGCCATGCCTAGCTGTGATAGTTTGGTTTCATGGATCCTCTTATATTGCGACAGACAATCTACAAAATATCAAATGAATCTATAACATGTTAGAGCTGTGAAGTTACCTCAAGAATTGAATATTGCACAAAAAGTGGGATTATTATGCTACCTTGAGAATTAAAGATTACTTAAAATTTGTAGTTTTTTTTTTTTCATATTCAGATTAACTTGAACCGAACGATCTAACTAATAGCAACGAGAGGGTAACTTCTCAATTGTTGATCAACTAGGTCATGGTATTCAAAGAACGTGCTAATTCTAAATCTAAAAAATAAAAGTTATGAGTAGTTGAAGTAAAACATTATTTAAGAGTTCACAATTTAGTAAACTTATGAATGCTCGACGGTAATCAAAGTTACTATGATAGCTCACCTTTAGTGATTAATTCAAGTTGTAAGCATGAAACCTTGGATGATGATAAGCAAGCCAACCAGTAGTAACCATAATGATTTCCAGATATGTAGCTTAGCAACGAAAGCATGTAAAGGAGGCATCATTCACGACACGACAACTTTTAGCTTCTGATGTCAAAAACTTTTCAACCATGTGCACCATCATATACCACTATGGAGATAGATTGATCGGTTCTATTAACCCATGCTGCAACTTTTCAAAAGCAAAGCTCTTCAACCTCCTGAGCAGAAGCCAAGCATCAGAAGCTGTACAACCCTGGCTCATTTCTAGGGCAACAGGAAAAGGAGACTCCTTATTTAACTCCACAAGAATAGTGCCCTAAGATCAGCATAAAAGCATGCAGAAACAGTCGTTTCAGCACTATTTACATAGTAAGCAGTACTAAAAGCAATGGAAATGTGATGAATGTGGTTTTGCTTAATGCACTCAAAATAAAGCTGCTCTCCACTAGAACTTCAAAAATAAAGGAATAATAACAATCAAGTTTAACTAAAGGTTGGAAACATTATAGTAAGCAAAAAAAATTATTGGAAAAATAAATTTGATAAAATTACAAGCATACATTTGAAATCTAAAAAAAAAAGTTGCATTGCTTCAATTAACATAGGTTTCAACTTCATCTTTTGATTACTAACCAGAAAGAAAAATTAAATTAATCATCAAAGTTACTAGCTCTAGGCATTTCTAACGACGTAATTTATTTTTGAAGTCCTATGGTAGTGAACAATGAAGCAAAGTTATGAAGATATATTCCACCCCCTGGGTACATACACAACATAGCAAATTTCAAGATCCATAAGACACAATTAAAGAGAGACACGTCCACATATATATTATAAGGGTAGTTACTGCACATATAAAGGTGCTTTGCAGTCTCTTTTAATTCCTATTCTTTCTTATCTATATAAGATAAAAAATCAATACCTTCCATTTGACAATTCATTTGTAACGTTTGCTCAATTATCAGCTATTGTGTATAAAAATTCAAATGATGAAAAAAAAAAGATCATGACTAACATGGGATAGAATCACACAAATCAAACGAACTCTGAAGGCATTATAATAGACCTATCTAAAAAATTTTGACTGCTTTGATTTGCATAAGCTTAGAAGTATTACTGCTGCTGAAGGGTGCTATAGACAGTCAATTTAATATGGATTCTCTGAATTTCGTCAGTTATTTTTTTTCTCCATACACAACTAGTGATCTTTATCCAAAGATGCATTTAGTTGCAATAACTACCTTGGGACCACGATCTCAATACCCAATGGATGAAATGTAATGAATAAAAATCTGGAAAACAAAAACTTAACAATTTCATCAGCAATGCCACTTCAAGGTTGGAAAAGCATATCGAACTCCTTAAGGAAATACAATTACCGTGTAGAGCCTAAATGAATAAGAAGGCTCAGAAAAAACAAATCAAATCAAGTCCTCATGTCAAGATCTATTGCACATATATGTTACAAAAGTATGAATGCCCACCCGTAACCTTTATCCAACAGATGGACTAGGTGCAACCGTGACGTCAATACCCAATGGATAAAAGGTAATGAATGAAGACGTCAAAATCAATAAATCATCAATTTTGTCAGCCATGTTACTTCAAGGCTAGACGTGCATGTCAAACTCCCCAAGGAAATATAATTAAGGTATACAGATTAAATTAGAAAGAAGGTTCATAAAAAACAAATCAAACTCTTATGTCAAGATGTGCCGTATACATATGTTATGAAAGAATAAGTGCATACTCATATCATGCAGATTGAAATTATGTATGCAAATGCAATTTCTATATTATAGACAAACGTTATACATGATATTAAAGGCATGGTCCTAACAAAAACAACTATGAGTATGAATCTATTACTCATATGTAACACAACATAACCACCCAATGATTAACATAACTTACAGAAAATCGAAGGACAAAACGAATGAAATGGAATATGCAGAGTACGACAATTTGTCTTTCAACGGAATGCACCAAAATGAAGATATGTAACAACACGAGAATATCTATATAAGGAAGAAATTCATTAAGTTAGAGGCTGAATAAAGAAGAGCATGTATATTTTGAAACTCTAAGCATATCATTACATCTTTATTGTAAGTTATTATGAAACATCCTAAGAGTTTTGATAAAAGAGAAGCCATGAGAGAAGTTTTGTATCCTCTTAGAAAGCTCTACTAAAGATCATCCAAGATTGTGACTACAGTTTTTTCCAGAATTTTTAGGGTACCATGTACATCTTGTGCCACTTGATCTTTCTTGTACTCTTCTTTTCTCAACATTCTACTTGCCAAAAACAAAAGACAATACTTGTTTTGCCATATTTTTTATTTTACATGGGTGAAAAAGGTGTGTTCATAAGTAACCAAATGTGTGTACACATGTGCGTATAAATGTGCTTGCATAAGTGTGAATGTGTGGAGAGAGAAAAACTTTTAGTATCATGAACAAACAATTGTTTACTTCTTTCTTATGCATCATGACTTGTGAAATTACAGAATTGAAATGAAATTTACATCCTAGCTATTTTAAGTGGCGGAAGTCAATAGGCTTTGGTTATAATTTTTTGGCATCAATGCCCAAAGCCTCAATGCATTAGGACAATAAACTTTTCAGACCCATAAACCAAAACCTAAGTGTGTGTGTGTTTGTCTCAGTTTTCTAACTAATAGTGATGACACATTTTTCAATAATGAACATAACTAGCACATACACAAAAGAACTTGCAGATTTGACTGTAGTGCAAGAGATAGCATAATAATTCCATGACAAAAAGGTCTAGAATTGCAAAATAGTTTTCAAAAAATCAGTAAGACATTTTACAATACTTTAAAAAGATGGAATAATCACACCATGAACCGGACAGTCTTATACCATTCAAGTGTCACAAGCAGGTAGGCATGAGATTTAAATGGTATTTATACCTCAAATGTAGATAAGAAAAACTCGTACTTTTTCATCATCTCAGTCATATCTGCTTTTGTTTTTTTGTCTGAAGAAGACAAAGCAGCAGCAACATCTTCAGGAGAGTATCCTATCTTATTTTGTACAACCTGAAAACAATATATATAGCTTTTTGCTTGAAAAATATGCCTTGAGACACCTGTCTATTAAGAAAAAATTGGTCACAAACTCACACTGTGGTCAATGATGACCTCAGATATGTAACTACCATCATCAACATAGACAAGGAGCTCATAGGTGCTACGATGCTTGAACTGAAACCTCTTTATGCCAGTCAAAATACACTGCAACGATCATAGCATCTTGTAAGAAAACAATGCATAAATCTCTACCAGTAAACCATCATTTCACCTACCTGGCAGACACAAAATATAAATGGAATGATGACTGTTGATGAATAAATAAAATGTATAATCACACACATTTGTATTCTAAAAAAGGAAACAAAAACAACAAGAGAAAAGCACTTTTTATCCAACCCCCGATTTGCTTAAAAATGTGAGGCAGTATGATCTTGCATTCTATTGCCTTTTATTTTTTCCTCCAGGGCACTTTTATGTATTTCTGCTTGAATGGATATACATTTTTGTATTTTGTATGCTATTGGACATATATGTATTCGTTGATACATTATCATGTTAGCATGTATGATCGATTACTTTACGGATTGAGACTTCTTTTTGGGTCACGGTATGCAATCAGATGCTGTAAAAAGTTTATCACTGTTGCTTTTTGTGTGTCAACATCATAGTATCATATGATGATGAGACCTTATCACATAACACTCATAGCTCATAGCACACAACCCTTATTCGTCGTAACCATGAGATCATACGATTGTATCATATGCTCATTACAGATGGGGAGACTGTCATACGACAACTATTGGCAGTATCAAACAACACCTAATGATCATAATCAAGTGCTCATTAGAATGGGTTTAAACAACTTCTTGCCCTTTTACTTCAGCTTTCACGGTCTATAAAAGGCCTTGCTTTCATTTTCCAATGTATCTTTTGTTGCTTAATGAAAGTTTGTTTATTACTGAAACCTTATTTGAGGGAGAAACATCGTGTAATCTCTCCAAGACCCGTAACAACCATTGAGGAAGAAATAGAATTAGTTTTCTTGATATTCTATGACTGGCTATTTCATTTGAATGCATGGATTCACAACAAAATACTTGATGTTAGTATTGTTGGTCTTCTTCCATTATCTTATCATTTCTTCTTTTTTTGAGTTTGTAATAGCTATGCTTTGAAGCGTTTGCATTAAACGTTTAACCCCTCTTTAAGATTGTAAGTAACTATCTTAGATTGATTTTCCAGTCATAACACTTGTTGGCCTTGAAAAAATAAATAAATAAACATTTGTGGCTTGGAACATGAGCTGACCTTTTAATCTGAGTTTTTACACAGTTTGAAGGCGAAAATTTCAAGAAAATTTTTGTTTTATAGTTTCAATTTTTGGTGGTTTCCATAGCTTTAAGTGAGCTAAATCCCTTCCAACTACCTAATTCATCCTAAATACTCCTAAACACACGACTAAATCTATTCCTCAACAAGACCTAAATCACCTATCCATAACATTCCATCACTTACAAAGCGCCACCACACCTTTCATTAGCGTCCAACTCCATTTTCCCCACCCACAGACCACTACAACCATTTCAAGACTACTTTAGGTTCGAAACCACACTGCTATCTCACACAGCACTTTTCATCACGCTTATCCACCAAGCGGGATTGCTTGAACAGTTAAATAAGGAAACAGGAGCGAATAAGATCAAGAGACCAATATCTGAATAAACAGTTAATTAGGTACACAGATAAACATTATACAGTAGCTAAAGTGGATAAAGATATGCACTATAGTACGCTTAGGAGTGGGAACATGGACGAAGTGGAGGTTTACAAAAGCTGTAATGTTGACAAATGTTGATTCTAGCTATGACTACAAGGAGCAATTTTGAACTTCCATATCTTTGCTAAATCCTTCTTCAACTTTGCAAGCAAATCCTGAATGAAAAGTGCTGTGTGAAACGAAAGAGAGCAAAAACAGTTTCTAATATTTAATGATTGCTAATGACAAAATGTTTGGATAAAGCAGTATCTCAAAGGTCTAATTTAGGAAAATTTAGTAACAGCATATTGTTGTTAAGAAGTTTAGCACGATAGTATGGAAGAATTGGGTAGTATCACAAGTGTTTGGAAATTTCCTCATTAAATCAATGCATTTTGTAGCATAACCTAAAGAATTACTTTTCAAGCTCTAATACTCAACGCTGTGACAGCATAGCGTGTGTTGGTCTATCCCAACAATCTTTGAACCAGCATGGATATTATTAACCGAAAATAAAATAGAAATCAATTTTCCTTATAGTTGACAGAAAAGAACTATAAGAGCGGTTTTTTTCTGAGAACTATTACAGCAGTTAAACCTAAGGCACGGAAAAAAGAAACGAGTCAACACGAGTTTTGATAAAATTCACATAAACAGGATTTTTCTAAAAGACTGGTGCTTGACAATATTTTGAAGGATTCTTCAAGCGTTTACAATTTTCAAAAAGGAAGCATGTTATTTCACCATTCTAGAAACAAATTTCAAAGACTAATACCTGATGTGCACATGTCTATGGGCCAAGCAAATCCTCCATTATCACACAATAGAGTGAATCATTCTACTCTATGATTACATAAATATAATCATTCAAAATCATCAATAATTAGCAATTAGAATGAAAAATAAAACTAAATTATATTACAAAAACTACATTAAGCAAACCACAAATGAAATGGAAAAAGAATAGAATTTAGACCAATGAAAAAACACAACTAGTACGTAATATCCAAAAACAGCTGGGACGTGGATCCTGCAACATAATGCAATTCCAATTGAATATCAAAACTTTAGCAAGATAGGATAAATATGGAAATGTACATTCTAGCAGTCATTCCAAAATAACTTCAAAACACAAATAGTGAACCTTTATTCTTCCATGAAGGAATTCTATCCGGCCCACTGATAAATTCCATTTTGCGAGCAAACATGCCAAATATGTAAAAGGAATTTCCTTTTCTCCAGTTAAGACCATAGGGTAGTTTGACTCATTGACTGCACCATCCACGTCCATAGCATGGATATCTTGAACATCATCTGCAGCATCAGCATTAATGTTACGCTTGATTTTTGAACTTCCTTCAGAATTATGAATTACTCTGTTTTCTTTAACATGGATGAATCCTTCACATAAGTTTCTTCCACTATCTTGAGAAACAACATCATCAAGATTAACTTTTCCAGTATTAGGATGAACATGGTCACCACCGTTAGGTTCATCAGGAATAGTACCTGAGACACGATGGTGAGAAAACCTCAAACTCAATATGATTTTTCAAAAACGCTAGGTCTCAATAACATCATTGTCCATGCTAAAAAGACGGACCTAAAATGTACAATAGCTAAGCCTCAACAGTAACTATTTCAAGCGTAAAAATCAAAACATAACCCATGTTAACATTATGTGCACAATTCTGCAACTCCATTGATTTAAAAATTTTTTTATCCAAATTATCAATATCAAGGTTGTTCTCCATGTGCTTAATCACATGTACCCCACACAAATGTAAGTCAACCAATTCCACAGAAAAATTACCAATCTAAATTTGATTTTATTTTTGCAGAACTACTCTGTCCTTATTGGCCGAGCAACAGTACACCAAACTCCAAAGGCCCAGTTAAGCCAAAAAGAATTGAACAAGGAGAAGAGATAGGGGTTAAAGGAAGGGCTCTTCACTGACCATGGAAAAAAAGACTAAGAAAAATATTTATTCAACAAAAGATTCTAAATCATTAACAATAGACAGTAGAAACCAATTTAAAAATTTATTCAACATAAGGCTTTGAATTATTAACAATCAATATGTGAAATTCTATCATTACAGTTAAAACCTGAAAAGATTTGCCAGGCAACCTGTATTTCCACATATATAAGAGACTAACATAGGTAGAAAAAAACCACTGCATTCCAAATTCAATCATTTGATAAAACCTGAAAAGATTTGCATGTAGATAAGAGACTGACATAGGCAGCAAAAAATCTACTAGTACACATTATAAAGTTGCAATTGAAGCAGGAAGAAGCAGTACAGACATCGATTGCATTATCTAGCAAACATATCTGCCATTTATAACAATGATGGTGGTGGTGGGACATGACTATCCAAGCATTAGGTTAGCTTAATGTTTGGAGAGGAGGAGCTTTTGAACAGCGGATCAGTCATGCAACTTCTCATTGTTATGTTTTACAACATCAAGGTCAAGCACATTTTGTAGATGATAACATAGTAGCAAATAATTATTGGAGAACAACTAGTTTGCATAAAGGTTTATTTCATTTAAAACGAGGCAATAATAATTACAACTAGAATAACCATAGAAGACTAGGAAAATAAAAATATTAATACTTTAGATGCCAAATTAAGAAGGTGACTAATAGAATGAGATACAAGCCAACTAAGCCAAACAGTCTTGTTTACTACATTATAACTATTGATGAAGTCAATAGCAGGGAATCTCAAGTTACTACCATCAAAATTGCAGGAAGTAATCTGTAAAAGCAGCAAAAGTCTGTGTGGCATGACCATCTATTATAAAATGCTTGTCTTTTGGCTCCAGTTTAAACTATAGTTTATGGATTATTATAGATGGATAAGATGTAAGCATCGTAATGCAATAACCAATTAGTAAAGACATGCCATAAGTATAAAAAGAGGAATGACAAAAACAATAAAAAGTAACTTTGAGAAATATAAACCTTATGTGTTCATAAGTCAATAGCAGGGTATCTAAAGCTACTACCATCAAAATTGCAGGTCAAAAGCAATCTGTAAACGCAGTAAAAGTCTGTTTGACCTATCTATTGAAAAAGGCTTGTCTTTTGACTCCAGATAAAACTACAGTTTATGGATTATTCTAGATGGATAAGATGTTATAAGAATGGTAATACAATGACTGGTTAGTGAAGAAATGCCGTTAAGTATTTGAAGAGGAATGACAAAATACAATAAAAAATGACTTTAAGAAATATAAAAATTGTGTTAACCACAGTCACAGTTTTTCTATAAGTTGAGCAATTCCTTAACATTGCATGTGAGATAGGAAGAAGGATTAAAACAAAAAAAAATACTCCATTTTCAAAATATTATAAATATCGTCACCATTTAACTATTGGCTACAACTATCATCCAACAAAAAAGGAAAAAATAATGGGATCAACAGACATGTAAGCATATGCATATACAAGTATGGAAGAAAATCACAAGAAAAAAGGACACCATGTTGCAATCTAGGAAGAAAGTACATGAATCAAAGAATGAAGACTGGGCACTGACCAAAATTCAAAGTTTCAATTACGATCCAAACTATTCAAATTTGTGGTTTTATAATTTCATTAGTATTGCTTTTAGAAGACATTAGTTCTTTGAACAAATCATAAATTTTTTTAAATTACAAAAAAAAAATTAAAATAAAAAAATTATGATTAATTTATTAGCTTTATAATGATGAAAAAAATATAAAATGAAAAATTTTAAAAACAATGTACTTGTAATACATATATAAAATTAATTTTTTGTTAAAAAATAAATATAAAATTATGTTTGCCATATATTAAAAATAATTAAAAAAAAAAACTAAGAGGCCCATTATTGTGCCTCTACGTAAAGCTCCCAATAGTTGCAATGTGCCTAAATGAAGCAATGCAATTCAAAGATGCCTTAATTGGCCTCCACATCGAGAAAGTCAGCTTTCATACTTTTCTGTTACATCTGAAAGCAAATAGTTTTAGTTAAAACCAAACAATCCTTGTTTCAGCCAAAGTTGATTACAAAAGTAGGTCAAGAATAGTTCTAACAAAAATTGATTAAAAACTGGTGAATTATAAACCATCAAAAGTGGCAATTTTATGCACATGCATATTATACACACATACAATAGAAACAATAACAACAACAATAACAATATCATAAATATGATTTCTTATTCATACAAAGTATGCAATGCATAGAATTGAAGTCCTATTATTCCCTGTTGTTTTTTTTTTTTAAATTCTTCATTTCTCAATACCCCAAAATACAAAAAGATAACTAATATTAAAATAGACGATTAAATTTCTACCAAGTTTTGATAGATTTAAAAATCAGTTGGATGGCAATCAAGGTAGATCAAACATTATTTAAAGAACCCAGATATCATAAAAGTAGAATCATTATATCATATACATAGAATAAGAAGATGAAATAAAAGTTGATGCCAATAACCAATTGTTCATATTAAAAATACTGGTTTGGATCTTTGAATATAAAACACTTTAGTATGCTTTCTAAGCATGATTTGTAAAAGAAAAAGAGGAATTCTCCAATGCTTTATTCCATAGACAACATACTACATTTATAAGAGCTAGCTAGTTCGACAAAAACTACTAATGAAATTAACTAAGATATTAGCATTTCCAATATTTATAAAGTAAAGAAATATTCACAGTTCTCTATTTTAAGAAGTAAAAAAATTCCAAGAATAGGAGCTATTAGAGGAAATAAATAAAAAGCATAAAAAAACTTTCCAAGGAAGCTAACCAAGACAACTTTCTTAATCCCCTCTTAAGCTTCCTAGTAATAATTGGTTAGTTATTAACACTTCCACCCGTGCTAAGAAGTACATATTGTTCATTCCTAGCTTTATGACTAACTCTGCAAAGTTTCCTTTTGGAGGCCATTTGTCAAGACACCTGCTGCTTATCGTTCAATAGGAATGTTGGTCTTGCAAATGCTCCCATCTTAAATTTTTTCCTTTCTAAAATGGTTGATCCACTTTTGCTTGCTCTCTAAGATAATGGTGAACAAAATTATAAGCAATGTTTAGTTATTCTTTACTGCAAAATATAACCTCACAGGTTCACTTGAGCTTACTCAGCTCTTCCAATAAATGTTAAAAGGTGTAATAGCAAGAAGGGGATCTTCCACCAATGATTGAACCAAGTCAATCAGCACTAGTATAAATTTCAACCAATTTAAGCTCATTCATTCTAAACAGCAATCCCTTATCAAGCCTATACTTTAAGTGTTCAATTTTACATACAATTTTAAGGTGATTTACCTTAAAGAGTATGTACAAATTATTCACCAGCCTGTGTAATTCTAGTCTTTTGTGTGACAAGTGAATAAGTTAACCCATCATTGGCATCTTACTTTGTTACATTTGCTACATCTTCCAATCCTAGCTTTAAATTTAGCTTTAAATTTGGTTCCATTAGAATTTTCACACATTTACATCACAGTATCCAAAATCCGTATGCTCAAATTCCCTAACTAAATATTTCCTCAAGGTGTTTATTTCTTCTAGGTAGTTTCTTATCACAATAAATATTATCCACATAAACTATCATAATAGCAATCTTATAGCTTTCCAAGAGCTTCACAAAATGCATATGATCAAATTGGGCTTGGCATCGATCGGCATTGATAGCTTCAATAAACTTTTTGAATAATTCCCTTAGAGATTGTTTAAAACCATAAAATTTCAATTACAGTCAACACATCTTGTTGCTTACATTGACCAAACAAGGAAAAGATATAAATCACCATTAGCAAGACATTTTCTATAAAGGCCAGCAGAAATTAGCTACCAATGATAGTAACACTCGCACACTGTTGGGCTCAGCAACTTATAAAAATGTGTACCAGTAATTTATAACATAGGCTTGCATAAACCCCTTAGCCACAAGTCTAGCTGTGAATAAATCAATATTCTAGTTTGCAATATACTTCGTATTGTAGACCAACCTTCATCATACAGCCTTCTGCTTAGATAGATTTAAAATTCCAAAACATCATTTTTCTTCAGAGCATCCATTTATTTAATAATTGCCTGTTTACATTTAGAAATGGAAAGAGCTTCTAATAGATATTTGGCACTTCTGACTTAAGATTGTTAAGGATAAAGGAGAAGGAATAACCATAAAAGACAAACCTTAAAATAGGATGATTGAGTGCATAATCTTGCCCTCTTTCTGAGAGCTATGCAAAGATCAAATTTGTCTTACACCTTCACCATAGGACACTCTGATTGAGTTGGTTCAAGAGAATTGCCACTAACCTACACCTCAATTTTGAATACTGCAATGACAGAAGTTAGAATTTTTGCACTATGAGACATTTTTCATCAAGGGTATACAATCAGGTCCAGATTTCCTAGCTGGGAACTAGGTTTCCCTCTTTTTGAAGTCTTTTCATATCTTGTGTGGCATAATATGCTTTGTGTAATTAAAAAAATTGAGATATAGGAACACAAGAGGATGATGGTCAATTGAAAAGCTTGGCAATGTTCACTTACACTTTCCCTCTAGCCTGAAGGCTTAAGCAAAAAAGGCTATTTAAGAAATCTAACATCCATAGAGAGAAAGATATGCCAAAAAATTGACAAGCAAGTATCAACTGAAAACACATTTCAATGCTCTAGGGTTTAATTTTAAAGAATATTGGTAATGAACATGAACAAGGCCAATATATTCAAAAATTTTGAAGGGAAAAAAAAATTGAATAAAACAAAGGATATGTGTTGAGTAGCATAAAAACTAAAGATTTGAATGGTAAAGTTTTTGATGGCAATCAATTTATTACATATAAAACTATTATATCTACACCATCTAGGTAGCCCATTCAAACATAACACACACATGCAAAAATACATTGAGACATAACTGTAAACATGAAAAATCTAATAACTTCAAAAAGGTGGTAATTTGCCCTTTCAGATACACCAAATTGTCAAGTCATATTTAAACAAAAACGTCATAAAATAACTCACTAATTACTAAGTATAATAAAATAGAATGAAAATACACCTTTCTACTATCAATTTATAAGATTTGAATAATAGTTGTAAAATAATGTTTTATAATATAATTAAAATCTAAAAAAATTTTTGCAACCTTAGACTACCATTGAATAAATAAAACTAACAAATAATATACAATAGTAAATTATTTCATTCTCTAAACATTTTTTATACGAGTTGGAGTCTAAAACGGAATTACGAATTGGATGAGATTCTTTGAATAGTGTGAGAGGATATCAAGTGCAAGTATGTTTGGCCATTTGACAAGATTCACGTGAAAAATAATCTTGGAATTTTATTCAAGAGCAAATTCAAAAGCAAGAGTTTAAAAGAACAACAATTTGTGTGGCTTAACACATTATCCCAAGATATACCTTAACTATCAATGGAAACAAGGGAAAAAAATCTCCTTTGGGCGGCTTGCTTCCTCACAAAGAAATTATCCTAAAGGTAATAGAGTCCACCTTCTTCACATAGCCAATTATCATCTTTAAAGTCCTCTATTCAAGTTCATGTAGATCACAAAAAAATTAACAAGAGAATCTAAATTGCAGGTCAATTAAATAATTAATGAGTTATAAGCTAATTTTGAAACATGAAATACATAATGTATAACCAATGATTTTGAGGAATTGACAAATAGAGACCATCAACTATCATATGATCTAATGCCATAGAATCAAAATATCAAAGATGTTGCAATTTATTTTTAGTGTACAAAGAAATGACTTCAACAACAAGGCACATGTCAGAAAAAAGGCATTCAACTGCTAACCCAAAATTTAATTGGGTTATTACAACTAAAACATGTTCCAAACCACACTATTCTCTTCATTATGTGCTTGTTGCCCTCAAGTTTGCCTTGATGGATGCTTCGAATGCCTTATTCCCATTTTCCCATTATAGTTAAAAAAATTGCATGCAATGAATATCCAATAGAGGCTAAGTGGTTCCATCCTATAAACCCAACCTCTCATTGCATCCAACTCCTCCATAAGACCATTGAGATGTAACACACACATTATTTTGCAAGGTGTCCATTAATCATCACATTTTTGCCCATATCTTTATTGTCTGTCATGTAAAACATATCATATGCTTGCCATAAAGTTTTCAGTGATTTTTAATAATTTACAATACCCAAGGTGCTTAGCCATATCTTAAGTTTATTATCGGATTTGAATGCTTGAGAGGCCTTCTCAATGTTTGAAATATTTCCTTTAACAACATCAAGTGCACCCTTGGCATTGCACAAGAATAAGTATGCTTGACTAATTTAAGCCTCCATGGAAGTAATCAACCTTCCAAGAAATAAATATGGAATTGTTAATTCACAAGTTTGTAAGTCGAATTGTCAATATAGAGTCTTTTTGCTTTGCCAATGATAAAAGTTAACATGCCTCTTCCTTGAATAACAAGTAAAAGGACTTATAGGGAACATTAAAGTAACTTTTTCATCAATTTTTGCGTTTTGTGATCTAAAATAATGAAATTTCTCCAGAAGTCAGCAATAAAACTATACAAATTAAAATTAGAAAAACTGGTCAAAGAAGCCTCCTATGTGCTTGCAATCTCCTCATCCAAACTTGTACTAAATGAATTTCATAGATTGTTGCGTTTTTCCACCTAATCTAAGGCTTTGACAACATAAAATTAGAATTGGAATACTTCAATATTCCAAAGAACATTTAAAAGATCTAGCTAGCCCTACATAATAGGAAATTGCTAAAGATCCTACCATGATAATAATAGGTCTCTTAGTTAGAAATCAAAGAAATATTCATCAGTCTCTTATTTAACAAGAAAAGAAATATCTTCCAAGAATTAAAACTCTGAAATGTTTTATTTCCTAGATAACATCTTACATTTCTAATAACCAGTGCTACATATATAAAATAATCAAAGACCATAATTAACATATTCATGAGTTGCTTATTTAGGAAGCAAAGAAAAATTAATGAGTCTCTTACAAAGGAATCAAAGAAAAAAAATCTTTCAACACTAAGAGAAATAATAAAGAAAACAAATAATGCATAAAATAAACATTTCAAAGAGAGTTAATAGAACAGATAGCCTAAACCCATCCTCTAAACATCTTCAAAAAATCCTCTTAATAATATTCATTAACTTGTAACAGTTTCTTATACATTGTTCATGTTTTCTTATTCTAGAAGCCTGCCGAAATTTTCATAGATCATACAGAAAAATTGTGTTCAACCATTTCAAATGTTTTGGATAGAGATCAATGTCCCTAATTTTAATACTATTAATCCATAGTAGGATACAATATGTAAGAAAACTAGTATTCTCCTGAAGCTCTCTCTCTAACTCTCTCACCCAATCCCCACACTCTCTCCACATATATTCATAAAGGGAGAGTGATAATTATACAATAAACAGTATAAAATAGCCATCACAAAGAGCATCTTGCTTTAAACAATTTCCAAAACTTTGATAATCTCCAAGAGGATGGAGCTTGTCTCATATGACAATAACCAGTGCA
Organism: Vanilla planifolia; assembly: GCA_023846275.1. NCBI lineage: Eukaryota > Viridiplantae > Streptophyta > Magnoliopsida > Asparagales > Orchidaceae > Vanilla > Vanilla planifolia. The sequence goes on along the minus strand of CM043875.1, from coordinate 41,110,019 downwards.
TACACGGGAAACATAGCTAGCAATTTAAGTAGAACAATCATTCTGTAAGAGTATTAGACTAGGCAAATGTACCTTGAGCCATTGGTTTAGGGTTGCTAAGAGATGGTGATTCCAGAGCATTAGGTTGTGAAATACTGATGTCACTTGCTGGCACTAACGTGTTTGCTGTTTCACCATTAACATTAGTTGATGGCCATGATACAAGGGCAGCTCTTTGAGACAAAGGAATTAAGGCTTGCTTCCTGCATAGGTGGAAGTAGAAAAAAGTCACACATGAAGAGATAACAAGATAATTGAAGGGCGTCATGAAATGACGGCATAGTCATTACTAGGATGCAAACTATATGCCATGTAATTTTAGCCATAAATTTCTCATGTCATAATTTATTTAGAAATAAGACAATACATCTCACATGGATCCAAGACTGTTTTAAAAAAGCTGAAAAGGAAATTTAGCACCTCAAGTAAGAATGTCCAAAGCAAGTAATAACCTTCAATATATGATAGAGAGCATTCTCCAGAGTCATGTGTCAACTTGTAAACTCAATGAGAAAGCAATAGAATTTGAAGTGCTTTGCCAATTTTTTTCTAATTTCTGTTCTTTGATATTTGACAACACATGGGTTAAAAGAAGTTTGGCTGATGATATTCACTCTTCTTTACAATCTATTGGATGCATGATGAATTTAATTAGCCAAAATCCTGTTGTAAACAAAAAGTGAGGAAACACCAGGAAACTTCAATTTAAAAGCTCAAATAGCTAATGCTAAATATAAAGTGAAGTTTGAAGAGACACCTTTTCCCTCTAGGAGGCTTGTTTACTTCACTAATAAACCTGTGACGTGCTGCATCCAAGTCTTCAGCCAACCCTCCCAGCACCTCCACGGCTTCTGGAAGAAGTAAAAGAAGGCCCCTTCGAATCGGTACATTCCGAATAATAACCTATGAGGCCAAAAGTTTAACAGTGAAAATTTTTACAACCAAGAAAACTATAAACAAAGGGAGAAACTAAAAAAACTAATAAGGAAATGTAGGTTCCTCTTAGCTTTAGTGATAACCAAAAATATGAAGCAAATGACAATATTTGCAGAGTTGGGGGATACATAACCAAAATGTTGACGGGCTTTACTTAAGTTTAACAAAATTTCAATTAAGTGCATAATTAGCTGAGATCACAACTAAGCTTGGCATTGAAATCCAACTTTACCGAGATTTTGTACAAAGGATATAGAAATAAGCAATTACAAAGGTTTTACATGGATGTTCTAGTCTATGATTTGAAACACAACTTGTTGTCCTCATCTTATCCTAACATTTGATCAGTTGCTGTCCCATGGTAACTGCATAATACAATTCTTCTTCTACAGCCACCACCATAGCCACAACCATACCCATAATCCTACGAACACAACTCTTAGAACGGACAGATCCCATGCTCTCATAACAACATTCACAACCAATATTGGTGAGACTGCTACATCTCTGATTTCCAAGGGCATAGTCTTCACATGCACCAACAGTTATGGATTTGAGAATAAGTAGAAAACAAAATTTAATCATAACCTCCATCCTTTTGATTAACTTCTCAAAGTGTGTTCAGCTACAACTGAGAATCTTTCTCAAGACTTGACGAAGGCACCACTACCATACCCGTATAACTGCCTTCCATATAGAGAATTCAAAGATTGTTGCCCCACATGATGACAATTTTTCATTAACTATAATGCAATACCCATGTTTCTTAGTTGATAGATGAAAACAAGATCTCTCTTCAAACCTATGATATACTTAAATTGTGCATTTTAATAATTTGTTTGCAATCATAAGCTATGCATCTCTTCTGCTCATGATCTTCAAAAGTTCATCAACCAAGAACATCTTGCCTAAAACTCTTGCTATAAAACCCTATAACAACTCACTTTAAGTATAGAGTGAAATGATATAATTAAAATCAATGACTCAATCAAACCATTAATACTCACATTGAAGCATCCACTATGCTCTCAATGATAGCATTTCTAGATGTACCTTTCTATTAATTTTGATCCATCTTTTCTTAGAGATCTTACAATTTCATTTCAACTGGTTCTTCCTATAATAGCTCCAAAAGAACTCTCTCCCTTTCCAATACTTACTATGGTCTTATCGATGCAAATTATGAATTCACAAGAATATAACATAAACTTATGTTTATTAAGAGCTAGAGAGAGATTACAAAGCAGAAGGAAGAAAGAAAACTTGGGATTCTCAAAACCAATGATGGTCAAGAAGAAGAAAGATAACAAGACCCACCTAAGAGAATGAAAAAAGAATAAAAAAGAAATAATTCTCAATTAAATAAACCTCAATTCTCTCCCAATACTCTTTGAATTAGAATCTAAGAAACAAATAGAGACAAAGTAAATTAGTTGCTCAACCCCCTGGGAGTCTACCTATAGCTAAAGAAGAAAATAATGTAAGTTAAGCTCATTTTCACATGCAAAAATTAACGGCTAGCTTTAGTTATAACAAACTAATTGTTTTGAGCTTTTGCCTTTTATTAACATTGTCTAGTCTATTACAACTACAAAACAAGAAACACAACCTTTGATGACATGACTAAATTGGCGCTAAGCTTGCTATAACTACATAATTAATCTAAGCTTCAAGTATAAAGAAACTATCTTGATGAAACTAGATCCACATTGTTCAATAATAAATGGTTGTATGAACTTCGCACGTCGTTTACTTATAGAACTAGCTTTGATAAATGCGCCTTGAAAAGCCAGCTCAAGAAGTTTGTCTTGAGGGCCTAGCCTTGAGAAACTGGTCTCGAGATGCTATGCTCAAGAGTTTGGCCTTGATGAACTAACCTCAAGCCATTGATAACCACCACATTACATAAATTTGGATCAACAATTGAGATTGGCAGGTGAAATTTTGCATCTTATAACCGTTATGACTAACTTGCCCATAAAATAATGCCCTCAATTTACACCATGCCCTCTTGTTTCAATGTTCAAGGCTATAGAAATAGTTATATTAATTATTCATGTCATATATTATAAATTGCAATCAAATTTCAAAAAACCTAAAGATTTAACTTTTAGTATCTTAATGCACTACTCGCTATAAAGATAGTTGCATTCTAATAATCTAAAAAGAGAGTAAAATCAATGCCATTATTTCAACTTTAAGCCAATCCAATCCAACACATACTATGCATCAGACCAATCTAGCGGAGCTCGGGACACAAGAGGTCCCATTTCGTCATAAACCATGGACTCGATTGTAGCCAAAGGGCCATAGTGGGTTTGCATAGCATTTTTTATTATTTAGTAGTTCGATTTAGTAAATTATAACACATCATATTTGAGCTCATAGACCTATTTGATATTTCAATTATTTCTGCTTATTCTTAGAATATTTTAATTTTTTTCATTTTACTTTAAGGTTGTATTATTTAAGTATTGTTTTTTAATGAAAAAAATAATATTTTTGACTTAAAATTTTGTTTCTAGAAACTACGGTTTCTCTACCATAGATGCGTACACAACTCTAGGTTGTGATCTAGGTTTCTTCATATTGCAATCTAAAGATATCCAAATTGTGATTCGAATTTATCTCAATCTTTGTCGTCATCTTGTTCATTTTCTTCCATTTTACATCCAGCAACAGGAGTTCCTCTTGTCCATTCTCTATTATTTTTGGTATCAAAGCCAGGTTTCCTTCTCTGTCATTTTCACATTAGAGCCTTGTTCATCTGTAGTCACAGTCTCTACAAATCTCACTTGAGTCTCAATCATATTAGAGACATTACTACGATCTGTTACAAAACATGTCCATGCCATCTTTAGGCTAAACAACCATCGCATAAAATACATCATAATTGTTCCTAAAGTCATTTCATACATGTTGCACAAAGCCTTAATCAAACCTTTGTTTTGTTTTCCTTGCTACATCAAAATATGTCTCTTTCGAGGGTTAGTTCTACCGCTCCAAACACGTCTTTAGCAAGCCACATTCTTCTTTTGAAAACCATTGAAGTTTTTCTCCAAATAGTAATTAATACAAATTCTTTTGATTGAAGAATTCAATTAAGTGCACCTTCCATAAAACATTTTTCTTCAAACTTGTCAATCTTGACTTCGTCACCTTCCATAATTTTCTATAACCTTGTAATAAATTGCCTCCCAACTACCATTAACTTCACTACATAAACAACACAAGCTCTAACATCAATTTTTGGAAAAACCTTTAATGGGATACCCAACAAAATCATCGATAGAGCAATAAAAAAACTCTTGGCACCTATTATCCACAAATAAGCATCTCAGCATCCACAACAAAGGTAAATAATAATCATACACAAAGAAAGGTGGACAAACACATAATGAAAAGGACTAAGAAGTCAACAATTTCATATTAAAAGATTAATCAAGAGGAAATCACGATTACACTCAAAAGGCCTTCATTACAACTTGAAGATTCCCAATAGCTTTGTCAAGATCCTTAGTCAACACTAATGCCTTAAATGTATCTCATAACTCTTAAGGAAGAAGTCACTTGGGATTTCTTTATGACATTCATTAGGAAGAAAGTGGCTAACTACCCTATTGTTAGCATGATGCACCACCATTTGCCCTCATCTAAAGCACCACATGAAACGTGGTTCGTGCCACATTCTCGTCTTCATTTTATTCTAAAGTCCTTCCAATTATTGTCAAGATAAGCCATAATACAATTGATACAAAAAATACACAAGTGCTCCAAAATAATAGAAGATGAAAAAGGCATAACTTGTCACCGATCGTGAATAAAATCTCAAACACAAGCCAAAAAGAAGGCAAGAAATAAAGCCATATTGAACTTATTTAAGTTATTAAATTATAATGAGTCATTTACAAAACCTAAAACTATTTCTTACCAAACTATAAGCATTAGCACCATACTATTTTGCTTTTGATACTCTCTTATGATTTTATTAAATTTTAAGTCGAAGAATATTTTTGTCTTTACAATTACAACTAGGACATTAGTTTGTACCTAATTTAAGACCTTATTGTGTGGTATGAAAGGAAGCTTTTGGTTACCGAAAGTTGAGTACTATCACGTGCTCAATGCATACATGTTCAAGATAAATCCTTTGAGAAGTCTAAGTTGTCCTACTTGGTTGCGATCTCACTTCACCGCCACCGTTGCCATCCGCATAACATTGACGTAACCCTTGCCACCCACATGTCTAACACCAATCATGTTCTACACAGCATTCCGAAACCTTGTTGAACTCCTCAACTACCCTATTCACCACCACTTCCCGGGTCCTCTCCGAACACTACAAGCTCATTACCCCATCTCATTCTCAAAAACAAGTAATTTAGCATCCAACAACTCACTCCCCAAAGCCTCTCCGAACGTTACAAGAGTTGATAATCTCCATTGCATCCCAGGCACCCACAACCTCAATTTCCACCCCTGCTCAACACCTCACTCCTGATCTCCTCTCTCAATGCCATCTCACTCACATTGGTCGATGCTAGCCTCCCTGGCAACAAATCACAACCCTGCTGCTACTCAATTCCCCCTCTTAGATATTAACCACATTGCTCTCCCAAGTATTGAAGGCCTCCACTCATCAATCACCCATCTAGATCAACTGCCACACAAACTTCAACTACCTAGTGATTATCTCAAGCCTTACCTTTACACAGCAATCCCCACGCCACACAATCGGGCCCTTATTGCCAACTCTACCATCCTGAACGTTGTCGCCCTCCCAAACTAGCTGGTCCTATTATCGAGCATCCTTAAGAATTGAAATTATCTACTAAGTATCAAAGCATTATGCTTGCTCCGTCACTAACAATTCTTTGTTCATACTAACAAATACCTATGGTTATAACCATGTCCATAATGTAACAAACATAACCCTCAATGAATGTACATTGTATGCTCATGTAACAATAGACCTTCATAATATGTCCCTGTAGAGCAACTTAAATGGCACCAATTGAAAAAAATCAAATGATCATCTTCTCTAATCAAAATAAAAGATGAGAAAAAAAAAGAAAGAACTAAACCAAGAAATAAGAAACTAATAATTTCATGAAAATTTATTGTTCAAAATTATCAACTATATTTCTAGAACCAAGAATTGTTACTACTAGCACCCCACAAGTATTTACAGATGATCTTGATATACAAAAAGTTAAAAACATCTGATGTCAGGTGGTGATATATACAATTCTCACACTCCACCCCTACTCTATGAAAGATTAGACTTGGAGAAAGGCATAAAATTATAAGAGTCTCAATAATGATCTCACAAGGGATAAGAATGTTCCTTGAGAGATTATTTATCACTTACAACACTCGTTGAATTTTTGCATGCTTGCTCTAGTCTCTAGAAGATCTACTAATCAATCAAGCTCCACACCATACTATATAAGATGAACTTTATTGAAAACATTTCTTACGTTATCAAATCAAAATATTAAGCTAACAAAAGTAACAACATTTTCTCTTACTGGTATTATTACCATCCTTTCTCAATGTTGGTAAGCTTTAAATCATAAATCATAAATAGAATGCCACATTTTTAAATGAAGAACAATCAAAGCATAAGCTATGCAATAAACAAATATTGACAATGATATGAATAAGTAAATGCTCATACAAACATAAATGTTTTTATACGCGACTAAAAGTGTAACTTGCTTTTAAAGGTATACATTTTTTACATAAATGGCAATGTAAAGTCATATCTCTTTCCTCCATGAGAAGGAAGCCATATTTTAAACTCAATTGAGATTGGCCACTCCCACAACAAGGAATTCTATATACAGATGTTGACTTCCCAAACAAAAAAAATCATCCCTATAAAAATAACACACACGAGTCTAAAAATCCATTATTTATTTTTAAATGTATGCAGTAGAATTGACAAAATAAAATATCCTATAGGCATGAGATCAACAATTTGAAAAAAGTCTATAAATGAACATAATTAGAAAACGAACTATCGTCATAATTATCAAGGTCATCTTCTAGCACTTCTTTCACATGGTTCTCAATGCAACCTCTTAAAAACCAACAAAAATATAAGAAGGTGGTAAGTAATGATTATAATGTAATTACCTTCATTCCAGCCTGTGAAAGAACTTCTAGATCATGTACAGGCCTATATTCCATGCAAAATACATGTTGCACACCATCCGTTAATGACAGTTTCAGGCATCTCTTTAACCCAACAGGTGAATCATAATATCTTCCTCGAAGTGAGCAACTAATGTTGGTTATTTCATCAACCTGAGATAAAATTAATCTTCATTAAATGATAGCAAATGAATGCTACAACAAAGCTAAACAAATCAAATACAACAAAGAAGAAAAATGCATAAAAAGCATATGCAAATAATCATGAGTTTAAAATAAGGAAGTAAATTGCACTTCCGACATAACACTAATAGTTTAGAACTAAAACTATCAATGCCTCGATTTCTTAAAATTTGACCACAAGCATATGAACTTTATTGACACAAAAGGAAAGCACTTAATGTATCATGCAACCAAAAAGTTAAAGTTTTTGTCAAAAAGATGTTTAACCTAGATATCAAGGCACAAATATGGAGTAGGCAACAAGCAGATATTGCCAAGTAAATTAGTATATAGAATCGAATTTTATCCATGCAAAAAGGCAAGATTACATTATGAGTTGAATTTTAAGGGTTGAGAATTGTAGGAAAGGAAAATGAAAAAAAAAGAACGTTGAATGCAAACCTTCGTCACAAGAAATGAAACAACCAACAAAGAAAATTTTAAATCTAAATAAATGACCATAATGTAAACAATAAAAATAGGATAGAGAAATTGATTAGGAAAAATGGAGTCCAATGAGGTTCTATGAAATGGAAAGCACTCAAGGTGTTTTATGCAACTGAAATATCCAACTCAAAATTAAAGATAAGCCTTAGCCTTATAAGGTTGCACACAATAATAAGAACGAAAATACCATATGCTATTAGAATTTATGCCCATAAAGTTCAATTATAAAGATGATGATGCTAAGATGGAAAGGCAGCTACATTTAAAAGAATATGAATAGAAATGAGTACATGAGAAAAAATTTGGCATAACAATATTAGACAATAAACTTAAAGAGAGTTGACTTTAATGGTTTAGAAATTTTAATGTAGAGAACTTACTATTACTATTGCAAAATATCATTTGTCAAAACTTTCTCATGTGGACCAAAAAAAATAAAGATAATTTAAAAAATACTAAAAAAGGCAATTAGAAAAAACTTTATATACTTAGATATTAAAGAAGAATTATCAATGAATAAAGTGTAATAACATCAAATGATTCATGTTGCTAAACTCACCTAACCAGATTGAGGCTTGCTAATGTTGACTAATATGAATAGCCAACTATCTTACCATGTGGATAGTGGCATCCTTCAAACACTTATCTAGTAGGTTCTCTTGGCAATACTCAAACTATTCTACAATAATTTGGCCTTAGAATATAAAGAAATTATAAAATCGATGACCCATATGTTTGCTCATATCTTGTCAATTTCATAATGTGATTATTCAAATAAATTGAAATTCCATAGGCAACACAAGAAATGGATGCCATGGACCTTAGTAGATTTTAGGCCAAAAAAAATGAAATTAATTATATGTTGGAAATCATGATCTTGGAAATTAATCATATGAGATACGATCCTTTTCTTCAAAAAAGATAGCAAAATATCCCTATTATGTGATACAATTCAAAGTTCAAACTAATAGAACTAAACCATTTTTTATAAGCTTCATAAACATGATGCTATAGGACACATGTATATTTTGAAGAAAAAAAATTCACACACTACAGCATCACTTTGGGCACTCACTAGATGAAGGAAATGAAAATGAAGTCCACGTTTCCATTGGCGTAGTTATAAGAAAGCCACAAAAAAAACTGAATTTCCCAATATTAACATCGAAGTATCCATCCTTCCTGACCAAAGAAGAAAGGGAGAGCCTATAGGAAATCTTAAAGAAAAGCAGCAACGGGAAAAAGCAATCCAGATCATATATTGCATAATTCATTAGCAAATATAAAGGAAAAAAAATGATGAGGTCCGGATATGAACCTTTAGCTGCCTGCAGTTACATAAGCTGTTGCATTGAGGTAACCTCAGAAAATTGCTTAAGAGCAAAAGTTCGGCAATACGCACCTGCAGCACGAAGGGTCCATCCAATTCGACCTTGTTCATGCAGTGCACATTATCAGGAAGAATGCCGGCGCCACAGAAGTTCATATCCGCGAGAAGAAACTGTTCGAAACACAGCCTCGCCTTTCCAGCAACATCCAATTCCTCAAATCCAGGTACACTGCCGGATAAAGTGGTCAAACAAGAAGCCAGCCATTCCCGCCGCAAGCCCAACCCCACTCCCCGGAGAAACTCATCCACGAGCCGGTCAGATACGTCGACGGCATCATTGGCTGAGCCCTTGACGCCTTCTGAGTTAACTCTGGTGGCGTCGGGAGGAAGCGTCGGGGACAAACGGTCGGGTAGCGTATCCTGTGCTTCCATGAACTCGTCATCCGATATTTGGAGGTTAGCATTTTCCGGACGAGCACAAGGGTTAGGATTCGAGGTGGCCTCAGTTTGAGGCCTCGGAAGGGCATCATCCTCGTCGGAGGAGCTCGGCAGACGAAGCTTCCTTCTCGTCATTCTTTTCCGTCACTTGATCACCTGTCACTGTATGGTTTGAACTACGCAATTTCCCTCACTCCGCCTTCTTCCCACGTTAGGGCAAATCATCAAAAAAGACTTCTCTAACATCTATATAAACATCTTTTATATTTTCATTAGTACATTATAACTCAAATCTTTTTTTGTTTCTTAACGATTCTTGCATATGCTTGTAGATAAAATGATTGCATTATATGAACATTGGACTCTACATGATTTGTTGTAAGGTCGACATCTCTACTCATAGACATATACCGAAAAATAATAATTTAAGATATATAGCATAGTGTAAATACTTAATGTTCATGCATTCGAACAAGAACATTTTCATATAATTTTGATGTATTGAATTATTTTTTTATATGTTTTTTTTTTTAAATGGTGCATAGATCTTAGTTTTAGGTTTAAACAATTTTGAATCATTTATCTCTTAAAATCAATGTTCTTGTTGATAGCTTTTTATTGAATTGTATTATCTTATTGTTTGTCTTCTAATTAATGTCATGACTAATGGTAATCACATTAAATAATTCTATCTTCTTATTTTGGCCTTTCAAATGAATAGTAATATCTTAAAATTTTGGCTTATCGATTAATGATTTTTTTTTTTTTTGCTTTTGCACAAAACAATATTGTCATTAGAGCTGTTATGTTATAGATGATGATATGATAGATTATTTTAACATTGAATAATATTATTTCGATATTATTGCATTCTAAGAGATGTTATAGTCAATAGTTTTGACAGCAAAAGATGTTACATAGTTGTTTATACTTTTCAAAGGTATTTTAATTGAATTTTTTAATAATGAATAATTTTGTCTTACAATTTATGCCATCCAAAACATGTTTTGGCTAAGAAAACTTATGAATTTGATCAAGTGCAAACATAACACGTGCACTAAAAGAACTTGGAAATGAATGCGTTACACAAAATGAGCATAGTTGTTTATATCATCTTTGATGAATAGTAATCTAATAATATCTTTGAAAACAAAACTTTAAACAGGCATGAAATTTGACACTAAATGATATCACTTTATTTTTTTAACTTCAAAATGATGTTTTGGTTGAATGTTTTAACAAGTAATATTGTCTTTTAGTTCATATAATTCAAACTATGATTGGACAAAAAGCTTCGATATCCAAAATCTATGTTGGACTTAATAGATTTTTTTCCACAAGAAAAACTAATGAATTTGATTGAGTGTAAAGATAACAAAGTTACAATAAAAGTGCTAGAATATTACCATATTGCACAAAGCAGATATTATTATATGTAATCAAATGATATCTTTTTAAACTATTTTAAATAAACATAAAATTTGAGCTTATAATGGCTTTAAAGGTTGGCATATGCTTCATAAAATAAAGATATCTTATAGTTGATAATGGGTTATTAATAACCCTAAATTCAAGTCAACATTAGATAAATTAGTTGTGTTTTTCATGTTATCGTATTGATTGATCATTTTCATTTTATTTGAAAATTCTTTCAAAATTATTTGGAAATAGTTAGTCTAAATTTTGATAATATGTTACAATAAATTACAAGAATAAATATCTAATTTATAAGGGTTATAAATATAAAAACATATTATTATCTGCATATCAATGATAATAATGACTTTATATACTCTTTATAGATGTCGTAGGAGATAAATAGTAAATGTCATTGCCAACTTTGATTGTGGTAAAAAAAATAAATATAAAATTAGATAAGACATTATGTCGCATAATGTTATGACTACAATTAACAATGATTTGTATACATCAAAACAAGTGAACGAGTTTAGCTATAAGAATGCAAGCACTAAAATAAACAATACAAGAAGACAATTCTCCAATACCAGGGGATAAGTGAAATAAATTATTTCAATCAAGATATGTTTTATTCAAAAATATAGCAAAAGCATTGTGTACATGTAGTGGGAGTTATAAATGGTACATGTCATTGCAATCTTTGATTATGATAACAAAACTAATATAGAAATAGAAATAAACATTGTCTCATAATGTTATGAAAATAATAAACTTAGGTCAAATATTTATATACATCGAAAGTTGTGGAAGAGTATGATTATAAACACACATGCACTAAAATAAGTAATAAAACATAATTATTCTCTAATACCAAACATTAAATAAAAAAAACTACTTCAATTAACCAATGTTTTATTAAAAAATATAATAAAAGCATTAAATGCAAGCCAACTATATAAAAAATGCACTTGGATGACCTACAATATAACAATATTAAAATGCTATAAAAAAAACAAGAGGAGTCTTTAGATGTTGTTTCAATAGCTATTATGCAAATTCAAAAATGTAAATTAAATAATGCTTAAAGTTTAAGTGTAACCTATGCATATATAACCAAAACTTTCATATACAAATTTTTTAATCCACAACTAAGATCAAATAATAAAAAAAGGCATAATCTAAGCCCACAAAAAATAACCTTTTATGGATTAAAATCAATTTCTTTATCATAATGTGAAGAATATAGGTGATCTTATAATTAATAAACAAAAGCAAAATAGTAACAACAAAACAAAATGTGTTAATTAGGGTGATGAACCTTAACAGTGATATTAGTAATGTTAAAGAGGCCAACAAATAAGTTTCCTTCATTTTGAATCCTATAAAAGCATATAAAAAAATGCCAAGAAATATCCCTCCTTTGTTATGAATAAAACAAAAAATTTAGAGATGTGTGAACCCATACAAAGAAATAAAAAAACATAACTATCTTGTAAAACTATGCCAAAACCTAACATAATCTCCCTGATAACTACTTATCAAAATTCACCATAAAAAGTTCCCATCAAGATAAAGAGGGAAAAACTATAGTCTATGATGCTATGGGGATCACAATTCTTAAGTCTAGAAAGCAAACCTTTTGGAGCCAAAATTGCTAAGATTGACAATAGGTAAACAGGCTTTTTCCATAAGCTTAGTGTTCTCATTCTCTCAAATGATGGTCATAATAATAATAACAATAATTTAGTTATAATTACCTTTAGCAATTCACATATAAGAATTGAAAGAGAGACAAAAAAAGAACTAATAACGAATGAGATAAGGAGTTTAATTCCAAGTTCATTAAATTAAAAACTTGTGAAGAAAATCAAAAAAATGACAAAATAATGAATACCATCAGTTATATAATACAACAAAGAACCTCACATATAAAGGATTGCTACAAGTGTCGCGTCATAGCGTGTAATTCATTCACTATGCTCATAAGTGAAACTAACACAAGGGAAGGTGTGGCACACAAAACGCCAACACTCGCTGAGAGAGCACAACTGCATAATACCATGCATGTGCACTGCATTTAGTGGCATAATTATTATCATCATACATGCAATAAGATTTGTCTATGTATGGGAACAACACATATGCACATGTACAGTGTCCTGATATAAGTCTCCTACACTCACATGAGTAGTCTAATTATAACATGAAACTAGATAAATTTGTAAAATTGCTTTTTTTAATTGAAAATACATATTTTTATAGAAATTAAAATATTATATATTTATAATAAAATTTTTTATCTAAACTTTATATAAATAGATAAGAACAATAAATAAAATAATTCATAACTTTATGAATTCAAAATGTTATGAATTTAATTTTTTTAGGAAACTTTTCTTGAGAAATTTAATCTTATAATAGCAAAAATTACCATTCCTTCTTTAGTTTCTTATTATTCTTACACATGAACTTTTATTATAATAACTTTAAAAATAAAGTTTTTTTATCGAGGGCACGGGGTGAGAACATATTGTAGACAAAAAAAATGAAATGACAAGCTAAATGCATGCAAAAATAGTTATAAAAAAGTAATCCCAAAATGCATAAACGTGAAATTAATATGCTAGACAACCACAAGTATAAGAGGCAAAGTAAAAATTTGTGGAAGTGAAAACGAGTATATAAATCGCACAAGAATAGTCATTAATTATGGACTTTAAAATAATTTTTGTTATTCTTTATTATATTTATTTTTCAAAACTAATTTTATATTTGTATAAAAACTTGTTTATATATATATATATATATATTAATACGATGAAAGAAAATGATAATAAATTTTAAAATGAAATAAAAATTTTTAGGTGGTTCAATTCAAACTAAAATTTACATCCACCTCAAATTAAGATAGAGAAAAAACACATCTAATAAAATGTTATAATTTGAGATTTTTTCCTTAAAATTCATTTCAAATCTACTAGTTTTTATGGGTTTAACTATAACTCAAGCTTTTACGCACTCAACCCCTAATTTGAATTTTTAAGAGATCAAACTAAACTCAAGTTTTTGCAAATATTGGGTCGTTGAACCTAAAAGAAAAAGTAAAATACGACAACATGGAAAAGTTCTGATAAATTTATACAACTTCTTATACTTGTTGATTAATAGAACAAATACAAAGAACTTAAATTTAAGAAGAAGAATGAGAAATCGAAAGTTTAGAAATACAATACTTAGTTGAAAACTTTTTACGATCTGAGAAGAATAAGTCATAGTTACTACAAGTATATTTTATGCCAATGGAATATTGAACAGCATTTTGTTGAGATCTCAAAAATCGATTCACATTCATTAGTCATTTAATTCATAATGGTTAGATATTTATAAAAAAAAATTTGATTATAGCGATTAAAAAGTAAAAGAAAAGCTATTTTCAAAATTGTTGCCAAATAGCTTAAAAAGTATTTCCAAATTGCTTAAATAATTCTTCCAAAATGCAACCCGCAATAGCACATATAACAACTAATGAAATAGTCGTTAAGCAAAATGGACCAAATCAGTTAGATCTGAACTGATTAGATTTGGGCGATCCGATCCAGTTCGATAAGATATAAATCCTTCAATTAATCAACGATAAATCAGGAATAATATCAACTATATGATAAATAATTCAGAGCTGCACGATTCAAGAAAATATATTTTACAAGGAGGAAATGCTCAAAGTTATCCAACGAAGTTGAACGATATTACAGTCGTCAGATGTAAAGCAAGTATCAATAACTTTAGCGTAGATAAAAAAATTATCGTTTGATCAAAGATTGGATGGTGAGGAATGTCACATGCTTTAGAGATGAAATGTTGAATGTGATCACTACCTTATGATCACGAAAAATACAAGATCAAATGGTGATGATTTTTGCTTGCATCAGGTGCTACGATAATGAACAATTTAGTTCCACGTTTATTATTATAAAAATAGTTTTCACTTTATAAGAATTTGCATAAGAGTAACATTTGAGTTGAACTATAGCTCACTCCCTTTTTATGTGCTTGGGATTTCATCATGTGAGCATACTTATACACATACAAATTATTTCATGTATAGGTTCAACTTGACTCATTTTGCATACTTGGTTCAAGTGCAATTAAGCTCGATCCTTTGCCCAATCTCATTCGATTCAAGAATCTACCATCGCCAAGATTGGGCTTGACCAGATTTGGTTTCGACTATCTTCTGACCTTAGACTTAGGAGTGCCTGCTTGGGCTAGCTTAGCCCGAGAGCTTTGCACTTAGGCACAAGCTTAAAATGTTGTAGTTGTTCTTTATTTTATTTATTTTTATTATTTTTTATTTATTATGAAAATTTTAAGGACTTATTATTTATTTATTTGATTTAACTAATTAACATAACATAAGATTTGGTAAAAATTTATAAATAAGATTTAACCAAGAAAAAATAAAGGGAATTAAAAATGAAATCCTATTTGTTTATTAAATTGAGAAAATAATTCAATAATTGGATACCTGAGTAGGATTTGAAATTGATACTAATAGATATTGATTTATGATCAATAAGCTAATATTTTATTTTATGGTATAAAAATTGTATCAAAGCTTACACTCATGTCTTCAATATCTGAGGATTGTTAAACTTTTCAAGGTATTTTGTAAACCACTAATTCACCATTATTAAATGTTCATAGCTTAAACTTTAAAACAAAACAACCTATTATAAAAAAAATATTAAATATTTATAGTTTTACTCATTAAACATAAAGATGACCTAACACATGGGTATATCACAGATCCTTAACTTAGCCATAACATTCTAATATCATAACTTAGATTTTGAGAACTAATATTAAGGTGGATGCATGCATTGTTTCTTGTTAAACTCCACACTAATTAATCATCAACTACATAAGAATCTTATTAAATAGCCATAATTGAGTGAACAAGGTCATTAAAAAAGAGATGACATAAGTGATCACAATTCTCATTTGCCAGGGTCTTTAATCAAAGAGAAAAACTTATTAGATCATTTCACTTTAGTATTAATAAAGGTTAGAAGTTACTTGATTCTAAGTGATGCCATGACTTCTTCGTTTTAGTGGTTTTTAAGAAAAGTTTATACAAAAGAAAGAAATTAACAATTCCATTATTTATTAAACCAATTTTGTTTGTTAAAGTAGATAAAACAAGTGAGTTATCTAATCCTATTTCAGAAACCAACTTTTAAAGTCACACTAAGTTATTGCTTTGTCATTTTGAAAACAAAGTTCATCAAGCTCTATCACGATGAAAAAAATATACTAATATAATTTCATTATTATTAATAATCTAGTTATCATAATAATTTATACAATTTAATAGTAGAAGTAAACTTTAATTCTTAAAATAAGATATCATCTATTTCATTACTCTCTTTAGACTTTGTTTTGTATCTCATCATTTTTTGAAATTTTAGATCATAAAATAAGTTAATATAATCATTAATGACAAAACAATGTAACATATATATAAATTAAACATATTAAGATCATGTTGTATGTTGGGTTAAAAATACATATCAAACATCTGTAGAAATAAACAATAAGCATATGAATAAATATCAATTTTCTTGAAAAAATAATCTTAGTCTCACTGTTTAATAAAACATATAATTTTTTTAACTATCAATATTTGTTATTTTATAAATTATCTCTCTATTAATTGATTTTAAGATAATCTTTTTAATTTTTTCAAATCTTTTTAAGCTTAATCATTGAAACATTTTATTTTAAGATGTGATACACCATATGATGGTTCATTAGGCATTAAATTTAAAATATGTTACTTTAGATTGTGACTCTACTTTCACATGTGATTATTCCAAATTATGTGTCAAATCACTTTAGACGCTACTTATTTATATTTTTAAAAAACATCATGACATGTTTTTTTTGTTTTTGAACTTTTTTTTTCTTTTTAAATTCTACATAAGTATCAATTAATTTTTAATATTAGTTTTTTTCTTTATCTTAAATAGTCATTAACAAGATATTGTAACATATTGGCGATACAATTTTATCTTGAAATTAGGAATGGCATACAATTTCAATAAAAACAAGCATCTCAATCAATTCCAAGCCACTTGAATTAAAACTTTTAATTTTTATTAGTTATTATATATCATTTAATAACATATATATATATATATATATATATATAACTTAGAAAACTTATTTATCTTGTTTTCCATTTTCTAATGATATTTTTTATCAATTTGCCTAGATTTGTATCCATCTCTACTAGCTTGGAAATTTTTCCTTTAAAATTCTTCCCATTATTAGCTATAATAATTTTTTTGGCTTCCAAGTGCATATGCAATTTCCCAAGCTTCTAAATTCTCTAGTGGCTCATTTTTTTTCTCTATTTTTTCTACCACTCTCTCAACTTAGTTTGATTACTCAAAAAAAAATTTAAATTTTCTATTTCTTTAAATTTTGAAGTTTTTTAATAGTTACTAAAATAAATAAAATATTTTTTCAAGTACTAAAATAATGATGTATAAAAAATCAATTATCATACAAGTTAATAAATGATATTATACAACTTAATTATATCATATCTAGACAAATGATAGAATAAACAATCGAACTAATCAATGTTTTAGAGATTGACTCTTGATAGTTAGCTATTCCACCAAAGAGTTTGACCAACGACTCCTCGATATGTCATTTAAGCCACAGTTATTGCATGACCACCATTGCTACATGAGATTACTTCACTTGTTGATTATTTCATGAGATATCTGGTCAAAACTCTTCAATTGATTGATTTTATAAGAACTTAAGATGCATGAATTGAAAGACGCTCGATAAAAACATTATAGCAATTAATGCAATGATTTTTAGTCATTAAACAAGTGTCGTAACCAAGAGTACAACATTCCTTTCTTGAAACAATCATACTTGTTTGATCAACTTATTATATAATATGATCATTAATCAAACTAGGTATTAAATGAGTGATTGTTGTTGTACCTTTCCCAAATTAATTGTATTTATTCGCTTAGCTCGTCGTATTTATACAATCTTTACAAAGCAATGGTCAAATACAAAAAAGGATAATCACTGCTACGCCTTTCTTGAATTAATTGTATTTGTTATATCATTAGCTAACAAAATGGTACTCTCATCCATACCAAGCTGGCAACCCTTCATAGCTTTCCATTACACATATTACCAGATAATTTAACCAATTATCATGTACAATCGACGTGGCTCAAAAACAACAACAGGCCACTTCACCACAAATTCACCAAAAATCACACAAGATCCAACACTATAATAACTACTAAATTTATGAAGGAAAACACAAGTAGAATCATACTTTAACATATTATTTCAACAAAAAAAATTGAAAATCTCTTTTCTTCCTCAAGTACTTGTTCTTCCTCTCTGTTTTCTTTGAATCCTCACAAGGAATAGAGCTAAATCTATTTCACACACATCTTTTATGTCCCTTTCTAACTCTCATTCTCCCTCTCTTCTCATTTGCAAATAATCTTTCAAACTCAAGTCAAATGCATGAAACAATTTATTCTATTATTAAATAAAATCTTAATATTAAATTTTAAAATTATGAACCATGTTTTCAACTCCTATGATAACCAACTAAGACACAAATAGCATTAATATTATTATATATAACATAACAAAAAAATTATAGTATTAAAAATTAATAACATCTATTATAAAGAAAACACAATAATAAATATTGTAATATTAACTATGATATGTTCTATATAATATTACTTATATATAAATATCAATAATGAATATTAAACATTAATATCTGATACATTATATAACATAAATATAAAAAACACACTTCAAATTGAAGAGTAATCTGTTTTAGTATTGTAACCTCTAACAAAGAGTTTATTGTTTACATTTAAATTTCAATGACACACATACAAATATATTACAACCTTATGATACTAACTATAACGTATTTAATGCTTTATAAGATCCCTAAGCGGCATCATTTATTATTAAAAATTATTTATTTAAACCATTTTTTTTAATTGTAAGTAATAAATACCCTGGCGTTAACCATACGCAGCAGTCACATCTTACGCGCTTGATAAATAAGCCGATGGTTGCGAATGGATCACATAACACCACAAACGACGCCTTTCGGGAGAAACTTAAGCCGTGAATAGACTTGTTCACCGGCAGGTAACTGGACCGCATACTTGGTTTTGTCCATAAATAGGCCGAAGCGTGACCCCCCCTTTAGAAGCTAAGTCTCTCTCTCTCTCTCTCTCTCTCTCTCCGCGTGAATCACCTTCTTATGTGTATTCTATGGGTTTTTTCAACGGCTTCCTCTGTTTGGTGACGCACGTTGTGATAACTGTGTTCCTCCTGTGCTACCTTCCCGTTTCGTGGCTATGGAGACTAACGAAATTTGTGTTCGTGAAGCCCTTCTCTGTGAAGAGTGTTAAGGAAAAGGTGGTTCTCATAACAGGTGCTTCTTCTGGCATTGGCGAGGTG
The DNA here is from genome assembly GCA_023846275.1 of Vanilla planifolia. Taxonomy (NCBI): domain Eukaryota; kingdom Viridiplantae; phylum Streptophyta; class Magnoliopsida; order Asparagales; family Orchidaceae; genus Vanilla; species Vanilla planifolia. Next base: position 41,090,488 of record CM043875.1, on the reverse strand, counting down.
AGTTTTAACTGACACGATTGGTTGTTACCTTATCTACATTTTCTAACTTGTACGAATTTTCATTTGACTGAGACGATGCAATTAATAATGCCAACCAAGCCGCTTTGTAACAAATGAAGAAAGCAAAGTTTCAATACCTTCAAGACTTCTGCAAGACAAAACTCTTGTTCATTGTTCATACCAAATGTATACTTCTCCGTAGACCACACGAGGCTGGATTTGAACATAGATATAATTAATTCAAAGCTGCAGTTATGAAACAGGGGACCACAGAGATAGATAGTAGTACCTTTCAGTTGATGGGTCACATGCTACCTACTGCAAGCGTAAGGAGTTTCGCCAAAGTTCGGGCGAAAGTGTTGTCAGCTAGTTCCCCTATCACAATCAAAACAGAAGGGGAAAAATAATGTCCAACGTATCAGTAGTTCAGAGAAAAAAAGGTAAAATAAAAAAAATGAAGCTGTCGCTTTTGAAAATGGAAAGGTATAAGAATTAAAATGAAAAGGAAATCAAAGGTGAAAGATGGTGAGACTGCTCCAGATTAATGTTTACTAGCCAAATCTTTTTCATTACAGGAACTGGCATATGAATATGCAACAAGAGGATCATTACTAATTCTGGTGGCCAGGAGAGAGCAAGCCCTCAAGGAAGTTGCTAACAATGCACTGGCCAAAGGGTCACCAGATGTGTTGGTGATCAAGGCTGATGTCTCGATTGAGTCCGAATACAAGAGGGTCATCGAGGAAGCCGTCGCTCGCTTTGCACAATGTGAGGGTTCATATCAACAATTAAATAGGCATGGAATGCTTCATATTACTGGTTTGCTGATCAAAGGTGTTTCTTTTTCAAGTGGATCACCTGGTTATAAATGCTGGGCTTCTTTCCAGTTGCTTACTTGAGGAGATCACCAATATATCTGCCTTCAAACAAGTTCTGGTAAGTTGACAGGCTTGGTGCTTTGAATATTTCCACGTGGTACTTAGAGATTTCTTCCAAATGGTTAATACCAAATTCAACTATCTAACTGACAAAAATACTTGAAAAAAATAATTTTGATAAACAATCTTGACCTGCCTGTCTAACAAATATTACTTCAGAAAGCAACAAACAATATATTTTTTTTTTTTTTGTATGATGTCTACAATACATGAATGTTTTTGGGAAATTCACATAATTTTGACAGGATGTAAACTTTTGGGGAGCAGTCTATACGACATATTATGCAATCCCACACCTCAAACTTTGCCGAGGCAACATAATTGTTACAGCTTCAGTAGCTGGGCGTGTTCCCACTGCAAGGATGAGCTTCTATAATGTAATGGAAGAAAGATTGTAATACCGACTCTTCCACAGAATTAATGCCTCAAACTTACTCTTAGTATGACTAATTTTTCAACTACGCAGGCAAGCAAAGCTGCACTGATAAGATTCTACGAAACGCTGAGGGCAGAATTGGGATCAGACATCAGGATCACTATATTAACACCGGGATACATTGCTTCAGAGCTCACCAAGGGAAAATTTCTTCAAAAAGAAGGTGAAATCGTAGTCAATGAAGAGATTAGAGATGTAAGTTGATAAAACAACACTAAAAGATTATCAACCTAAAACTAACATTCTAACAACCTTAATTTGCAGGCAAAAATATCTAAAGATACTATTAATCTAGCATAACAATTAACATTACAGGTTCAGATTGGGATTTTTCCTGTTGGTGAAACTTACAAGTTGGCAAAGATCGTTGTCGACAGTGCATGCAGGGGAGATGGCTATGTGACATGGCCATCTTGGTATAAGCCCTTTCATGCACTTATGTTCTTTGCCCCCGAAGTGGTCAACTGGTTTTCAAGATCATTCTATCTTGCTAAGCCTGGTGTTGACTCGAATAAGACCCTTAGTAGAACAATATTAGATGTTACAGGAGCAAAAGATTTCGTGTATCCACCTTCAATCAGATCAAGCACTATCAAGTTAGTTTGAAAGAAAGTAACTACAGTTTCACCAGTTATAAAAATTATTGTGGTCACTCATGCTTGTAATGTTATTGTTAATGGCACTAAGATAAAGGGTCCTCTTGATGACGAGAAAAAAAAAAAAAAAACAGTTCATTGATGTTAATGTGAACAGAATAATAGAGCATATGTTCCACCACATTGCCTTGTTGCATTGGCATGGTCTAAAAAGAGAGATCATCTACAACTAATTCAGCAAGGTAGAAAAATTCCAATAACGAAAGAGTTTAACAGTTATTAGTGATACTACAGCAGCAGTAAAAACAATACAAGTTGTTGACATAATTGGACAACTCAGTAGAAAGTTTGGTTTCATCCAGTAAAGTGGGAAAATATGTATTTCGTGCAGGTATGTATAAAAAAGGCATGAGGGTCTGATGATTGCAATAACTAAAGTTTCTTGTACGTACATCTGATTCCAAATGAAGTTTCTTGCAATTCTTTTTTCTAGAAATCATAAACATGAGCTCTCATGAACGAGAACGGTCACCATCTCACTCACAATGACTAAAGCAAGTTCCCTATAGGTCTTGGCTACACTATCAATTCTCTTATCCTCTCACTTTCTCCACTTGGCCCTCATGATTCACTTAGTCATACTTCGTGTTTTAGTTCCTTTCGAATGGCTTGGTAGAGACTACAAGTTTTCAGATATGTAGACAGGTAGTAGGCTTCTGCCAGAAGTATTAAGATTTTCAGAAGATAAGAACTTGTGTCCTTGCTATCAAGATGACCGCTTAAACACATGAAAGGGATCTAAGAGATAACAAGCACAAGCTAGTCTTAGATGGCCCCAATTCTAGCTTCAACATGCCTTTCCTGTGTTACACTTCTCAGGTGCGTCTTCGAAGACTCGCTGCTCTGGAGATGCCCGCTTGCTGCTATAAATGTCGTTCTTTAAAGTCGAGGGTCTACACTAATCCCTAATCTTTAAATGTTTGATCAAGAAGAGGAAAAATACGTTGGCTTAGAGAAGAGGATCTAGACAACCCCTTTGAGTGGCCAGTTCACTCCTGGATTTTTTATATTGAAAAGTACGTGAGAATTTAGAGCTTCTACTTTGAAGCTAGGAATATTTATCCTTTTCTTTCATCATGATCAATTTACAATTCTATATAGTATTGCTTAAGCGCAAGTATATGTATTCAAGAAGCTTTATTAACCTATACAATAAATCTGAAACAAAAATGAGCAGATAAATTTGGAAATGAAGCAAACAAGCAAGTCATTCATAAATAGAGATAAGGGGTGCCCCTGCATATCTATTTAAAATAACTCATTGATTGAAAACCAAGATAAATGAGTTCATTAGCACTCATGTCGTTTAACACAACCATAGGAAGCTAATGAAATTTTGACTTCAGCATAAACTCTTGACAAACTTGGCGCATCCCTTGCCAGTCTATTATTTTATTTTCAGGTAACGGGGACTTAAATAATATTTCTTGCTGATTCAAGTCTCTTCTAATCAATAATATTTATTGCTGATTCAAGTTTCTTCTAATCTTCATTATTGAAGGTAATTACACTCAATACCTAATTTTGAAATCATGACTAGAGCATTAGAAAAAGATTTGTTTCAGAGATAGTGTTATTTTAGCAAAGAGAAATAGGACATAATAAATGCCACAAAGAGTAGATGGAGGCCTATGACTTGAAGTCCAAGAATTTAATGAAGCGCTTAACAAAAGAAAATATCTTGTGAGAATTAAGCTCATTAAAATTAAAAAAATTATCGATAATTCAAACTCTTAAATACTAACATAAACATCCAACCAAATGTTAAATGCTCATTTTTAATAATCCAAGATTAAAGCAAACTATGATCGCATCCTACTTTAATTATGAATTGTCGATTTACTTTTTAGATAATCTATAGAACAATGTCTCATATTTATCTCATTATTTCAGTTTTAAAATAGAAAAATATGTTTTTTGTAAATACTACAACTAGGATATTAGCATTTTTTTAAATTATAGTTTTTCCTAAGTACTTGTTTGCATAATTATTCAAATTATATAGACCTATATGTTAATTTTTGAAGGACAGCTTAGAAAAACAGTACTTACAATATTTATAGAACTGTTTGACCATTTTTAATTATGCAAGCCGGAAAGACATTTATATAATTACCCTTCATTAACCTCATAGATCTACAGATTCAAACAAAAATATTGGCCAGGAGTTATGCACATAAGATAGCACAACTAGTATGCTTGGATTACAAAAAGGTTAATTAACCCTAGAGTAATCTATCTTGGAAAAAAATCATGGTTTCAGTCTAGTTACTTAAGAATATCACTTAATGAAAGTATTGTAAACAAACTCAACAATAGAAGCATATTAAACCAAAAAACTGCATGATCTATTGGCAACTTGGGCATAGACAACTTCTATGCAAGGTGCATTAACGACCACCTAGCGTAGCTGAAAAAATTACCTCTGTTAGTAAAACATCCATAATGGGCCATTAATAAGGCTGAGCAAGATCAAAAAGTAAAGGTGTTCCTTAAGTTTTTGGAGATTTTGGCCAAAACAGATATGAGAAGACCTATATTTCCCCTCCTCAACATCAGGCCTTCCATGAGAACAAAAAAGCCTACTTCATCTAATCATTGCTCCATGGATGTTGAATTTGATGCCCATGTGGGGGATTATTGAATCATCATCACTACCAAAGTCGATCAAAAGTTTAGTGAAAGATCTCATCGTGCTTTGTTCATTAATTGCAATCAGGTCTGTAATATTTGGGATTTGAGAACTTGTACTACTACTGGAGAGGTTGTTGAAATGGCTATTGATCAAGAATTTCCCATGGCCTTAAGCAAGATTCCAATCTATCTCTAAACAATCACAATCCTTCAATGGAGGACAAAACGACCTAAACATAGATCTCCTAAGCATTGGAGGGAAGGTTAAAAGACTGTGATTTAAGAAACAACATTGTGCCCATGACACCTCAACATCAACAACAAGGTTTGAGAAAATCTCCAGTAATAGGGGTGCACTGGTTAGTGTGATTGAAGTTGATGTGACAACTCCTACTCTGATAGGATATGTACTTTTATTGATGAAACTTTGTGGTATGATGGTGGGCTTGGATCTCTAAATTATTGCTAATTTAGATTCTTCAAGCTATGTTAATGGAGGGATGAATTGGATATCTAAGTTTTGGGATCATAAGGGTTGCTCCCCATCACTTTATCTTGAGCACAGAGCTTCTCTCCCATCTCATTCAACATCGATTGGAGGGCAAAGCTCTAAAGAGTAGCCAAATCTCTTACAATGCCTCGTAAACCAGCCATCTCCTATTTGCAAATGATGCTATTTTAGTTTGGCCTTGCTCCATGTTACGAAGCTAGGGATTTCACATTTGTTCTCAACATGTAATGTGCTATCTTTGGTTAGAATGTTAACAAGGCCAATTTATTTTAATAAGAAAATATCCCCTAAGTATAAGAGAACGTTGGTCAATACACTACATTTCAAAAGTCAAGAGAAGAGAATGTACATTAGGGTTTCTTTTTAAAGAATTAAGCTATCTTTAATGAACTCCAACATATTATCTTTATTGTTTGAACTATACATTTTGGAGGGTTCAAGATGTTTCCCCAGTTTATAGGAAGGTTCTAGTTCATAATATCATATCCACCCTAGATTTGTATTTATGTCCCATTTCCTGATCTTGTTTATTATCCTTACGATATTGGCTCATTCATGCTTTCCTTTAAGAGGGAGACCTCTACAAGCATTTGCTCCACTTTCTTCCCTAGGAGACCATTGCTAGACCAAAATCCATGGCGGCCTTTGCATTCACCAAGGAATTAGTGGAACATTTTGGTAACCAAACATTTTTCATAGTTTCTTGTTGTGACTCATTCGTTTTGAGCTAAGCACATTACAACTAGGGGCAAAAGTCAAGATAAGCTTTTTCAAATACACAATGGGAACTTTCTTAACTAGAAACTTATTTCTTTAAAGACTATTGGAATAAGAATAATGCCTTTGATTGATGCCTACCCTTATCAATATTTGACACTCTCTTGGACTGATGCATGTACCAACTTCATTGGTGATGTGGGGAGATACAAACTTCACAATCATTCTCTCTTTTATTAAAAAGCCCTTGGTGTTCTCTCTTTTGGACCATAACCCACAATACTCCAACACCGTGGCCTTGAGACTTTCATACTACATTCATACAATACAACTCTCTTATATAATAATTTAAATAGAATAAGGTGAACTATTCGCCTGGGATTGGAAAGTTTAAGACCAACTTAGAAGTTATGGCTTTTTGTGAATAGTGTGTCATAACATGATTCGTACTTTTGATCATCTCTACAAGTATAAAATCACTTCAAGCAATCTTTTCCATTAGAGGTATCATAACCCAAGTAGGTATTTTTAACCCTTAGCTTTGTTTAATCCACTACCCAATGGTCAAAAAATCTCTCCCTTCATTTGTCTAACATGCAGGTTGTTCTGTGTTGGGATTGCTGAATATTTATAACTTCACTTCATGCTCACTTCACCTACAAGCTAAACAAACATAAAATATCATAAAACTTAAAGAAATATTAGAGTATAACACAAGAAAGACAATATCGAAGCAATCTAAAAAACAAGCGTGACAATAAAACACAATGCCAAAAATATTTTCAAACTATATAAATCGGATAAAACCAAAATCTAACAACTATTTATGCACATTCAAAGAAAAATCTGAGTATAAATATGTATATATCCATATACATCATCAAAATATACTATATACAGCAAGTACTATCTCCTAAAATTAACCTCAAACATTTTGTCCAATACTCTTTTCGCTTCCCACAAAGATCCCAAACTCTTCGCACGTTTATGACATAATTTACAATAAAGTTAGTAATGAATTTCACACAACCCAATAGGTAAATTATTATCTATAAACAAACATATTTGACTAAATACGTATCAAGATAACCTGTAAGAATAGAGTGATAACAAAAATAGATATTTGTGTTGTAAACATAAAAAAGCATAAGAACATGTAAAATTATATTATCAAGTTGATACATATTATAATATAAATAATGCAATCATATAGAAGTATGAATAGAATCAGAATCATGACCACAACTATCCCTTAGCCATGCATATATTTATTATTTTTCATTTCATCAAAACTTGTTGCTTAATCTAATTCTCTTTAATAATTTTTATATGTCACACTTGTACCATATTTCTCATATTCATGAGAGCCCAGTTCTTTTTCCCAAAAGAGTATAATTTCATCGTTATGAGATTCAATCTCATCTCAAACCATATCATATCATATTGCATCTCATAATATGACATAAATTTCAACCTATAAGCATATTATAAACAATGGGCAATACATTTCATATAGACCCGTACTCATCAATCTCACAACACATCATACCTAGTTGGCAATATATTTCATTAGGATCCATAGTCCTCATTAGCCCAACACGATGTGCATATGACGACTTTTATCTCATTATTATGGACACATAGAACTTGTCAACCCATCAATGTTTGCAAGTGATGACTTTTGACTTCTCTATCAATTGTACCATATCTCAATTTGAACCTATAATCCTCATCAACATAACACTACTTACATACAATGATTTATAACTTATCATCATTTCTCATCTATCCTATAGCAGTAGTGAAGTGTGGTTATTAGAGATAATGTTATCGATAACATATCTTAATTCTCTAATCATACCATTTCATTATACAATATTAATATCATCATTGGTGTAACATATGACTCATATAGCTCAAATCATTTTATATGCTCATTTCATAACATCATGTCAACTCATCAAAATATATCAATTAACATAAAACTCATCTAACTTACTTTCAATTCATTTCCTATTTCTAATCTCATTCATTTATCCTTTATCACTTCCTCTTTTCATGTTCTAATATATACATCTTAATCAAATGTACTTCCTCTTTTCATGTTCTAATATATACATCTTAATCATGCACTATCTAGATGCACTTGACCCAACCACAACAAACAAAAAGTTATAATAATATTTTAATGCATATTATTAAAATATACATGTATAAAAAAAAGTCATATGATCATACTCATACTAATATGTTATTCTAAGATAAATAATAATAACATACTTATATTATAGTTATTTTAATTTACAAACACACACACATATATATATATATATATGCTCTTCTTAGAATACGTTGTAATGCTTCTCTTTTTTGCTTCCTATACAATATGCTTACTATTCCACTATTACTTTGCTTTCCAAGCACATTAATTCTCATTTGTCTCAATTTGCGAAGCAACAGTTCCACTAGAAATTCATACTAATTAGACCAACCAATTACTTCCATCAGATCGTCCAAATGGCCCTCCTTTGGCTAAACGAATGGTGCATATAGGCCAAAAGGATTGTACAGTAGGAGCTTCCAACTTTTTTGCTTTCTTACTTGGATTTCCCTACTGTAGAACCCTTAAGCTTTTAGATAATTTCCACTCAATCCCTTAATAGCTCAATTCACGTTTTGCTAAACCTTCCAGCACAGCTCCTTTGCTTTCTTCTTGAACCAAAACTGCAGCAACTCTACCTCACTGCTCTCCTCTTCTCTCAGTTCTCCTTTGCTCTCCTCAATTCTTATCTCTCTTTGCATAAGCTGAAAGCAACTACTCTCCATTTTCTCTCTCTTACCTTAGTCAGATAAGGATTAAATCAACCTTTAAATAAATAAAATCAACTTATCCCTTAATTGTTTTTAATTCAAGAATCAATAAAATATTCATTTAGGTTTCATAAATTATCAACCAAACACCATTGAATTTCTCTTAATGCACTCATTACAAATGTACTCGTTTTCAAAATCCAACATATTACATAGATTGACACGTTTTTTAAGACACTACAAAATATAAATATTTTATTCCATGATACTACAATAGCTATATTATAGAAATTTCATTTCAAAATTTAGAGCTCTAGGGCTTGTTTCACATTTTGCTTCCACTCTAATCATACTAACATCTAATGTTCGCATGGAAGTACCAATACCATGGGTGTTATTTATTTTTTATTATACCATACAAGGCTAAATGGATCTTATCCTACTCAATTAAAACTAATAATATGTCAATCTCTATCAAAGTATATCTAATAATTTGAGATGAATTATTTATATAAATACATACATACATACGTACATACACACACACACACACAGAGATATATATATATATATATATATTCCAAATAAAGATACAAAACGAACATCAAAACTCCAACTAATTGACATGATAGAACTAATCTCCAATTTCTTGGTTAACTGTTTTTTGAGATTTGAAACAAAATCAATATCTTAAGTCTTTACTTCTTGCTTTCCAAAAACTATGGCTTCTTTTTAAATACCTCACTTTAAAAAAAATTGACATACTCCATTTTTTGGAATTCTACCTTCCTCCACTTCGTGTGACAATATCTTTACTATCTATCTTGTGTTGTTGGATTATTTCTCTAATAATGCTCATTTGTCTGAGAACTAAAAATTTAATTACCAAATTAGAATCAATCAGCATTCCCCTATATAAGCTTAGGATCTTTTATCTAATCTTCTAACTTTGATATATTATAAAATCTTATCTTTTACTATCTAAAATTTTAAGACACTGTTTGAACTGAATATGTTGCTTTGATTGTCTAAGAATTGTAAGATTAGATATTTATCAATTTATCATTCCTATACAATTAAGATCACTAATCTATTTAAGCTCGTAATACATCTTATTTTTCTCCAAAATAGATAACATACTTAACTTTAAGGGCAACATTCAACAATACTTATCTAGCTCTACACAAGTAGGGCCACAAATCTTTTTGCAACATTCATGGGATTAAAGGATTTCTTGCGGCAGCCTTTCCATTCTTTCCTTGTCAGTAACACTCCTGTCTTGCTATAACTCTAAGCAGCAGCCCAAGCCTTTACAAAACGTTCCGTCAAAAGCTCCAACACCCTTTTTATAATAGCAGCCTCCCAATTCTTTGCTTTGTTACTCAGATTTTCACATTATATCACCTTTAAGCTTTTAGATAACTTCGTCTTACCCCTCTGGTTGCTCGCTTCACAACATAGTAAAGCTTCCACCAGCTGCTCCTTTGTTTTCTTCTTGAACCAAAACTGTCGCAACTCTCTACCTCACTGCTCTCCTCTTGCTTTAAATTTCTCTCTTGAGAAGCTTCAAGCCAAGCAAACTCCTCCAGCTTCAATTCTTATCTATCTTTGCGCCAGTAAAATGCAACTGCTCTTCCTCTCTCTCTCCCTCTCTTACCTCAATTAAGGATAAAATAATCCTTTCGTTTTAAAAAATTTGACATTCTACATAGACTAACATTTTTTGAGATACCATTAAATATAAATATTTTATTTAAACACATGCCAAATATTGAAATGTTAATGTTCAAGGTCTAATTTTTAAAATATCATACCTTTATTCAAACTACTACCCTTAATTACATATGGAAAATTATGCCAAGGTCCATGGTGAACCTAAATTCTTGTCATCAATATTAGTTGCACAAATATATGTTGTTATTTCTCCTATGACTGCCCTCTTAGTATGGAGAACTAATACCCTTCTTACCCTCTGGTCCCTTGGTCCCATGCATCTCCCAATGGAGTCCAACAACTCCAGGCTAAACCAAGGTCAATTTCAATAGATTGGTTGCCAGTGACAGGCAAGCTGGTCTGCTAGCACTTGCTCATGTCGTATCTGCTACGCTTGTTGGTCAGGGTAATAATATTGTCACCTTCTTGCCTTCATGTGCAAAGTTTTGTGCGGCCCTTTTAGTCATGTCTTTAGCTGCTTCCTTGGAGGAGACTACAATGTTATCAAGGGTGACACTTCGATTGTTGTCATTAATCTATTCCAAGGCTTCACAGCATCTCTGATTCAAAGTTGATTGATTGCCTTACATTGTTGTCCATTTTTCCTTCTATTTGTGTATCTCTTATGCTTAAATTCACTAATAATGCAATAGATGTTTATGCCTGTGAGGCAAACGTTTTGGATTTCATATGTGAAAAGAGCATGTCCTTCCCTTTACTTTTGACGTGACTCTAAAGAATAATCATTTTTTTTTACTAAGATTTTGATTATATATTATAGGATCTGGTTGGTCTTTCATCAAAATAAAATCAAAATATTTTTTTTTGATCAATTAGTCTGACAGGAATGATCATGCTGACATGCTTGCCTAAATTCACCACACACCCAATGAACCCCCAAAATCAATGCTCACAAAATCAAAATTTAGTAAGGATTATTTATCTAGAAGTTATTTTATCAAAAAACCAATTCATCACCTTACTCTCCCGTTCCCCTCATCCTCTTCTTTTCTAAAATGCACCTAGTGGCAACAATTTCACCACATTATACATTTGCCACTTATAACTTTTCCTAGGAAAAATGAGTTATAAATACAGTCTTGTCCGGGGAAATGATAGCGATCATACTTTCCATCAAATTATAAATGACTTTTAACAAAAATGATGTCACACAAAGATTACCAATAGTAATACAAATAGAAAATGCATCTTTCACCAATGACAATATTTGTAATTAGATGACAGTTCAATGTTGGGACAATAACATCTTTAAGTGAAAAAATAAATAAGGATGAATGAAATTGAAGTGTTGTGTAAATATTTCAAAATAATTTAGAAACAAATTATATTTCTAAATTCCACTATAAATTAGGATTCCAAGAAGCTTTGTTAGATCCCCATTTCATAAAACTAAGATACCTAAAAAAATAGTACATTTAGCAAATAGACCATTTGTAGATTACATAAAATTCAAAAAATAACTAGGAAAATAAAGCTCACTACTCTTTGCATTATTTTTTTTGATGTGATCTGGTTAGAAAAATTCCAACAAACATAAACATCATCGTCCTAATTCTTGTTATCATCAACACTAACGATATTCAATAAAACAATTTGGCTTTACCAGTCCTCTTGTATTGATAGAGACAATTTTCTTCATCATCAACATTAGCCATGCCAAGTTGTGATAGTTTGGTTTCATGGATCCTCTTATATTGTGACAGACAATCTACAAAATATCAAATGAATCTATAACATATTAGAGCTATGAAGTTACCTCAAGAATTGAATATTGCACAAAAATTGGGATTATCATGCTAACTTGAGAATTAAAGATTACTTAAAAATTGTAGTTTTTTTTTGTTCATATTCAGTTTAACTTGAACCGAACAATCTAACTAATAACAACGAGAGAGTAGCTTCACAATTGATGATTAACTAGGTCAAGGTATTCAAAGAACGTGCTAATTCTAAATCTAAAAAATATAAGTTATGAGTAGCTGAAGTAAAACATTATTTAAGAGTTCACAATTTAGTAAACTTATGAATGCTCGATGGTAATCAAAGTTATTATGATAGCTCACCTATAGTGATTAATTCAAGTTGTAAGCATGAAACCTTGGATGATGATAAGCAAGCCAACAGTAGCAACCATAATGATTTCCAGATATGTAGCTTAGCAACGAAACGACAACTTTTAGCTTCTGATGTCAAAAACTTTTCAACCATGTGCACCATCATATACCACTATGGAGATAGAATAATCGGTTCTATTAACCCATGCTGCAGCTTTTCAAAAGCAAAGCTCTTCAACCTCCTCAGCAGAAGCCAAGCATCAGAAGCTGTACAATCCTGGCTCATTTCTAGGGCAACAGGAAAAGGAGACTCCTTATTTAACTCCACAAGAATAGTGCCCTAAGATCAGCATAAAAGCATGCAGAAACAGTCGTTTCAGCACTATTTACATAGTAAGCAGTACTAAAAGCAATGGAAATGTGATGAATGTGGTTTTGCTTAATGCACTCAAAATAAAGCTGCTCTCCACTAGAACTTCAAAAATAAAGGAATAATAACAATCAAGTTTAACTAAAGGTTGGAAACATTATAGTAAGCAAAAAAAAATTATTGGAAAAATAAATTTGATAAAATTACAAGCATACATTTGAAATCTAAAAATAAAAGTTGCATTGCTTCAATTAACATAGGTTTCAACTTAATCTTTTGATTACTAACCAGAAAGAAAAATTAAATTAATCATCAAAGTTACTAGCTCTAGGTATTTCTAACGACGTAATTTATTTTTGAAGTCCTATGGTAGTGAACAATGAAGCAAAGTTATGAAGATATATTCCATCCCCTGGGTACGTACATAGCAAATTTCAAGATCCATAAGACACAATTAAAGAGAGACATGTCCACATATATATTATAAGGGTAGTTACTGCACATATAAAGGTGCTTTAGAGTCTCTTTTAATTCCTATTCTTTCTTATCTATATAAGATAAAAAATCAATACCTTCCATTTGACAATTCATTTGTAACGTTTGCTCAATTATCAGCTATTGTGTATAAAAATTCAAATGATGAAAAAAAAAAGATCCATGACTAACATGGGATAGAATCACACAAATCAAACGAACTCTGAAGGCATTATAATAGACCTATCTAAAAAATTTCGACTGCTTTGATTTGCATAAGCTTAGAAGTATTACTGCTGCTGAAGGGTTGCTATAGACAGTCAATTTAATATGGATTCTCTGAATTTCGTCATTTATTTTTTTTCTCCATACACAACTAGTGATCTTTATCCAAAGATGGATTTAGTTGCAATAACTACCTTGGGACCACGATCTCAATACCCAATGGATGAAATGTAATGAATAAAAATCTGGAAAACAAAAACTTAACCATTTCATCAGCAATGCCACTTCAAGGTTAGACAAGAATATCGAACTCCTCCTTAAGGAAATACAATTACAATGTAGAGCCTAAATGAATACGAAGTCTCACAAAAAACAAATCAAATCAAGTCTTCATAAGTAACCAAATGTGTGTGCACATGTGCTTATAAATGTGCTTGCGTAAGTGTGAATGTGTGGAAAGAAAAACTTTTCTTCAAGCAACAAAATACATAAAAGCTAAGACCACAAAACTAAAATCAAGATAGCTGTTAATATGATACTAAATCTAATAGTGATGAATATTTGTTGATTTTGTTGCCTTTGACAAATAAACTTTTTGCCAAGACAACAAATTATGAGACAACATTCCTTCTTTGTCAGGTCGAAGTTCATTAATTCAAGTAGAAATTTGAGATTACGTTTACCTCTTATAGACAAAAACCAGTAAACTTGACTATTAGAAAAAGATGATGGTATGTTTTTTTATTATCATGAACAAACAATGGTTTACTTCTTTCTTATGCATCATGACTTGTGAAATTACAGAAAGGAATAATGAAATTTACACCCCAGCTATTTTAAGTGGCAGAAATCAATAGGCTTTGGTTATAATTTTTTGGCATCAATGCCCAAAGCCTCAATGCATTAGGACAATAAACTTTTCAGACCCATAAACCATGTGTGTGCGTGTGTGTTTGTCTCAGTTTTCTAACTAATAGTGATGACACATTTTCCAATAATGAACATAACTAGCACATACACAAAAGAACTTGCAGATTTGACTGTAGTGCAAGAGATAGCATAATAACTCCATGACAAAAAGGTCTAGAATTGCAAAATAGTTTTCAAAAAATCAGTAAGACATTTTAATTTACTTAAAAAAGATGGAATAATCACACTATGAACCGGACAGTCTTATAAAAAAGGAAACAAAAACAACAAGAAAAAAGCATTTTTTATCCAACTCCTGAATTGCTTAAAAGGGCTTGTCTTTTGATTCCAGATAAAACTATAGTTTATGGATTATTCTAGATGGATAAGATGTTATAAGAATGGTAATACAATGACTGGTTAGTGAAGAAATGCCGTTAAGTATTTGAAGAGGAATGACAAAATACAATAAAAAATGACTTTAAGAAATATAAAAACTGTGTTAACCACAGTCACTGTTTTTCTATAGGTTGAGCAATTCCTTATCATTGGATGTGAGATAGGAAGAAGGATTAAAAATAAAAAAAAATACTCCATTTTCAAAATATTATAAATGTCGTCACCATTTAACTATTGCTACAACTATCATCCAACAAAAAAGGAAAAGATAATGGGATCAACAGACAGGTAAGCATATGCATATACAAGTATGGAAGAAAATCACAAGAAAAAAGGACACCATGTTGCAATCTAGGAAGAAAGTACATGAATCAAAGAATGAAGACTGGGCACTCACCAAAATTCAAAGTTTCAATTACGATCCAAACCATTCAAATTTGTGTTTTTATAATTTCATTAGTATTGCTTTCAGGTGACATCAGTTCTTTGAACAAATCATAAATTTTTCAAAATTACAAAAAGAAAATTAAAATAAAAAAATTATGATTAATTTATTAGCTTTACAATGACGCAAAAAATATAAAATAAAAAATTTTAAAAACAATGTACTTGTAATACATACATGAAATACATTTTTCGTTAAAAATAAATATAAAATTATGTGTGACAAATATTAAAAATAATTAAAAAAACTAAGAGGCCCATTATTGTGCTTCTACGAAAAGCTCCCAATAGTTGCAGTGTGCCTAAAAGAAGCAATGCAATTAAGAGATGGCTTAATTGGCCTCAAGAAGAGCACCTCAAGGTGTTTATTTCTTCTAGGTAGTTTCTTATCACAATAAATATGATCCACATAAACTATCATAATAGCAATCTTATGGCTTTCCAAGTGCTTCACAAAACGCATATGATCAAATTGGGCTTGGGCATCCATTGGCATTGATAGCTTCAATAAAATTTTTGAATTACTCCCTTAGAGATTGTTTCAAACCATAAAAAGTCAATTACAGTCTACACAACTTGTTCCTTACATTCAGCAAACAAGGGAAAAGATGTAAATCACCATTAGCAAGACATTTTCCATAAAGGCCAGCAGAAATTAGCTACTAATGATAATAACACTAGCACACTGTTGAGCTCAGCAACTTGCAAAAATGTGTACTAGTAACTTATAACATAGGCTTGCACAAACCCCTTAGCCACAAGTCTAGTTTTAAATAAATCAATATTCTCGTTTGCAAAATACTTCATTTTGTAGACCAACCTTCGTCAAACAGCCTTCTGCTTAGATTTATTCAAAATTCCAAAACATCATTTTTCTTCAGAGCATCCATTTATTTCATAATTGCCTGTTTACATTCAGGAATGGAAAGAGCTTCTAATAGATATTTGGCACTTCTGACTTAAGATTGCTAAGGCACTAAAAGAGGAGGAATAACCATAAAAGACAAATCTTAAAAAAGGACGATTGAGTGCACAACCTTGCCCTCTTTCTGAGAGCTACGCAAAGATCAAATTTGTCTTACACCATCACCATAGGACACTCTGATTGAGTTGGTTCAAGAGAATTGCCACTAAACTAGGCTTCAATTTTGAATACTACTATGACAGACGTTAGAATTTTTAGTACTATGAGACATTTTTAATCAAGGGTATACAATCAGGTCCAGATTTCCTAGCTGGGAACTAGGTTTCCCTCTTTTTGAAGTTTTTTCACATCTTGTGTGGCATAATATGCTGTGTAATTAATAAAATTGACGAAAGATAGGAACAAAAGAGGATGATGGTCAATTTGAAAAGCTTGGCAATGTTCACTTATACTTTCCCTCTAGCCGGAAGGCTTAAGAGAAAAAGGCTACAATTTAAGAAATCTAACATCCATTGAGAGAAAGATATGCCAAAAAATTGACAAGCAAGTATCAACTGAAAACACATTTGAATGCTCTAGGGTTTAATTTTAAAGAATATTGGTAATGAACAAGAACAAAGCAAATATATTCAAAAATTTTTAAGGGAAAAAAAATTGAACAAAACAAAAGGATATGTGTTGAGTAGTATAAAAACTAAAGATTTGAATGGCAAAGCTTTAGATGGCAATCAACTTATTACATATAAAGTTATTATATCTACATCCTCTAGGTAGCCCATTCACACATAACACACACATACAAAAATACTTTGCGACATAACTGTAAACATGAAAAATCTAATAACTTCAAAAAGGTGGTAATTGGCCCTTTCAGATACACCAAATTGTCAAGTTATATTTAAACAAAAACATCATAAAATAACCCACTAATTACTAAGTATAATAAAATAGAATGAAAATACACCTTTCTATTATCAATTTATAAGATTTGAATAATAGTTGTAAACTAATGTTTTATAATATAATTAAAATCTAAAAAAGTTTTTGCAACCTTAGACTACCATTGAATAAATAAAACAAACAAATAATATACAATAGTAAATTATTTCATTCTCTAAACATTTTTTATACGAGTTGGAGTCTAAAACGGAATTACGAATTGGATGAGATTCTTTGAATGGTGTGAGAGGATATCAAGTGCAAGAATTTTTGGCCATTTGACAAGTTTCACGTGAAAAATAATCTTGGAAT
This sequence comes from Vanilla planifolia, assembly GCA_023846275.1. Taxonomy (NCBI): domain Eukaryota; kingdom Viridiplantae; phylum Streptophyta; class Magnoliopsida; order Asparagales; family Orchidaceae; genus Vanilla; species Vanilla planifolia. The sequence continues at coordinate 41,073,000 of CM043875.1, read as the reverse complement.
TTTATTCAACAGCAAATTCAAAAAGCAAGAGTTTAAAAGAAAAAAAATTTGTGTGGCTTAACCCATTATGCCAAGATATTACTAAACTATCAATGGAAACAAGGAAAAAAAATCACCTTTGGGTGGCTTGCTTCCTCACAAAGAAATTATCCTAAAGGTAATAGAGTCCACCTTCTTCACATAGCCAATTATCATCTTTAAAGTCCTCTATTCAAGTTCATGTAGATCACAAAAAAATTACCAAGAGAATCTAAATTGCAGGTCAATTAAATAATTAATGAGTTATAAGCTAATTTTGAAACATGAAATACATAATGTATAACCAATGATTTTGAGGAATTGAAAAATAGAGACCATCAACTATCATATGATCTAATGCCATAGAATCAAAATATCAAAGATGTTGCAATTTATTTTTAGTGTACAAAGACATGACTTCAACAACAAGGCGCATGTCAGAAAAAAGGCATTCAACTGCTAACCCAAAATTTAATTGGGTTATTACAACTAAAACATGTTCCAAACCACACTATTCTCTTCATTATGTGCTTGTTGCCCTCAAGTTTGCCTTGATGGATGCTTCGAATGCCTTATTCCCATTTTCCCATTATAGTTAAAAAAATTGCATGCAATGAATATCCAATAGAGGCTAAGTGGTTCCATCCTATAAACCCAGCCTCTCATTGCATCCAACTCCTCCATAAGACCATTCAAATTTCACACACACATTATTTTGCAAGGTGTCCATTAATCATCATATTTTTGCCCATATCTTTATTGTCTGTCATGTAAAACAAATCATATGCTTGCCATAAAGTTTTCAGTGATTTTTAATAATTTACAATACCCAAGGTGCTTAGCCATATCTTAAGTTTATTATCGGATTTGAATGCTTGAGAGGCCTTCTCAATGTTTGAACAATTTTCTTTAACAACATCAAGTGTACCCTTGGCAATGCACAAGAATAAGTATGCTTGGCTAATTTAAGCCTCCATGGAAGTAATCAACCTTCCAAGACACAAATATGGAATTGTTAATTCACAAGTTTGTAAGTCGAATTGTCAATATTGAGTCTTTTTGCTTTGCCAATGATAAAAGTTAACATGCCTCTTCCTTGAATAACAAGTAAAAGGACTTATAGGGAACATTAAAGTAACTTTTCCATCAATTTTTGCGTTTTGTGATCTAAAATAATGAAATTTCTCCAGAAGTCAGCAATAAAACTATACAAATTAAAATTAGAAAAACTGGTCAAAGAAGCCTCCTATGTGCTTGCAATCTCCTCATCCAAACTTGTCCAAAATGAATTTCATAGATTGTTGCGTTTTTCCACCTAATCTAAGGCTTTGACAACATAAAATTAGAATTGGAATACTTCAATATTCCAAAGAACATTTAAAAGATCTAGCTAGCCCTACATAATAGGAAATTGCTAAAGATCCTACCATGATAATAATAGGTCTCTTAGTTAGAAATCAAAGAAATATTCATCAGTCTCTTATTTAACAAGAAAAGAAATATCTTCCAAGAATTAAAACTTGAAATGTTTTATTTCCTAGATAACATCTTACATTTCTAATAACCAGTGCTACATATATAAAATAATCAAAGACCATAATTAACATATTCATGAGTTGCTTATTTAGGAAGCAAAGAAAAATTAATGAGTCTCTTACAAAGGAATCAAAGAAAAAAAATCTTTCAACATTAAGAGAAATAATAAAGAAAACAAATAATGCATAAAATAAACTTTTCAAAGAGAGTTAATAGAACAGCTAGCCTAAACCCATCCTCTAAACATCTTCAAAAAATCCTCTTAATAATATTCATTAACTTGTAACAGTTTCTTATACATTGTTCATGTTTTCTTATTCTGGAAGCCTGCCTAAATTTTCATAGATCATACAGAAAAATTGTGTTCAACCATTTCAAATGTTTTGGATAGAGATTAATGTCCCTAATTTTAATACTATTAATCCATAGTAGGATACAATATGTAAGAAAACTAGTATGCTCCTGAAGCTCTCTCTCTAACTCTCTCACCAAATCCCCACACTCTCTCCACATATATTCATAAAAGGAGAGTGATAATTATACAATTAACAATATAAAATAACCATCACAAAGAGCACCTTGCTTTAAACAATTTCCAAAACTTTGATACTTAATCTCCAAGAGGATGGAGCTTGTCTCATATGACAATAACCAGTGCATACACGGGAAACATAGCTAGCAATTTAAGTAGAACAATCATTCTGTAAAAGTATTAGACTAGGCAAATGTACCTTGAGCCATTGGTTTAGGGTTGCTAAGAGATGGTGATTCCAGAGCATTAGGTTGTGAAATACAAATGTCACTTGCTGGCACTAACGTGTTTGCTGTTCCACCATTAACATTAGTTGATGGCCATGATACAAGGGCAGCTCTTTGAGACAAAGGAATTAAGGCTTGCTTCCTGCATAGGTGGAAGTAGAAAAAAGTCACACATGAAGAGATAACAAGATAATTGAAGGACGTCATGATAATCTATGGTGAAGTTTGAAGAGAAACCTTTTCCCTCTAGGAGGCTTGTTTACTTCACTAATAAACCTGTGACGTGCTGCATCCAAGTCTTCAGCCAACCCTCCAAGCACCTCCACGGCTTCTGGAAGAAGTAAAAGAAATGCCCCTTCCAATTGGTACATTCCGAATAATACCCTATGAGGCCAAAAGTTTAACATTGAAAATTTTTATAACCGAGAAAAGTATAACAAAAGGGAGAAACTAAAAAAACTAATCAGGAAATGTAGGTTCCTCTTAGCTTTAGTGATCACCAAAAATATGAAGCAAATGACAATATTTGCAGAGTTGGGGGATACATAACCAAAATGTTGACGGGCTTTACTTAAGTTTAACAAAATTTCAATTAAGTGCATAATTAGCTGAGATCACAACTAAGCTTGGCATTGAAATCCAACTTTACCGAGATTTTGTACAAAGGATATAGAAATAAGCAATTACAAAGGTTTTACATGGATGTTCTAGTCTATGATTTGAAACACAACTTGTTGTCCTCATCTTATCCTAACATTTGATCAGTTGCTGTCCCATGGTAACTGCATAATACAATTCTTCTTCTACAGCCACCACCATAGCCACAACCATACCCATAATCCTACAAACACAACTCTTAGAATGGACAGATCCCATGCTCTCATAACAACATTCACGTGTACTACACTCTTGTGACACAACCTGAAATATATGTAAATGATACCACTAGTTTCCCTTGTGATCCTTTGTGGTTGGAAAGAACACTGCACCACAACGATGTCTCGCTTTGATATTAATCACATTTGAATATTATGCTTGAAGATGAGTTTATATCTACTTCAGAAATTCTAATTTTTCAAGCGTGAATAGCCTTTGTTATTTTATAAGGCAATTAAGGAGGAACATAATCTCAAATGGTTGAGGGTAACAATCTTGATTAGTAAATAGAGTTTTTCCATCAATGATAACTCACCTTCAAATATCAAAGGCCCAATATAAAAATACCTAAGAAATGTGCTAAGTTCTTGAATAAAGCGTGGGATTTCCCACAAGAAATAGACACTTTGATTTTCATTGAATATTATGCAATCATAATCCTAATTCAACTCTTTTGTAAAGATTTTTCAACCATGTCATCTTCTTGTTAGTATCTAAGATGGAAATATATTCAACTTCTATGATTGACAATATCATAAACTTCTAGAGTTATGCCATTCAACTTATTATCATACTATATAGTAAATACATTTCATGAGATATTATTCAATAATTCCCGAGTTTACTCCTAATTTATCATCAACAGACCATCATAATAATTATATTTCCCCATGAAGCATACAGGCATATATGATATTCTTATATGATAATGTAAAAGTCAATTCACTGCTTCGAAATTCTTCCATCCTGGATTAGTCATATGCTGACTAACAAAGTCTCATTGCATATAAGATGTCCAACCTTGTGCAAAACATAGCATACATAAGGCTTTATATATTAGATGACCGTGAAACCTCAGCCATATATTATCATCCCCCCCAATTGCTTAGCAACTATTTGTGGAACAATTCCCCAGTGAAGAAATCCCTCTAATATATGAAATTCTAAATTTTTCAAGAATCATCGATAATCTTTACTATGATATGCTTAATATTCACTTAATTCTATTCCTCGAAATTCTTACCCTATAAATGTAATTTGCAATTCTTAAATCTTTCATTTCAAATTCTTTAGCATTTGCTCCTTCAATTCATGAATCTTCTACAAGTTTGATCCCTTGCTCAACATGCCATCCTTGTAAAGTGGCAAGATAATGTAACTATCATCGAAGTTTTTTTTTACTAACAACAATGGCCTATCACAACTTGTGTAATTACAGTTGTACATAACATTATAGTTGAGCTTGCTTCGAAGTTTTTTACTTTTTCTTACAAGAAGTTTCTCATTGCTAGTAACTTGAAAAGCTTGATGTTTTAGCATGAAAATATGTTCTTTTAAGTTGTGATGGAGAAGAACAATCTACAAGCCAAGTTGCTTCAATGCAAGTCCACCACTTTTACAATGCTCAATATAAGCTATGTGGTAAAAAAGCTAGATGTGCCATTATCAATGCATTTCTTCCATTAAATGAGCTTTAGCATCAGCCATGGCTTACACACTTACGCAATAGAATCTTCCTTCTAGCAACGAGACTCCATTTGATTCGTTTCAAAGGCCCCACTTGTACAGCATTGGAGAAACAACTTGACTATCCGCTCTTAGAAGTAAATAATAAGGAGAACAGTAACTTTGAACAAGCCTTGAAGTTTGGCTTCACTTCCATACAATTGGTGCAAATCATACCATATTTTCCAAGTATGTTTTACCCATAATCGTAGGGATTGCAACCGTATTTGTTTTTAGATACCATTTCATGCTTGCAGATGACAACTGCTCTAAGTTTACAGCTTCAGAGTTCTTCAAGTCTATGTACATACAACTTAAAACTGTATTCACCATCTCATTGTACACTATACAAATAATTGTAGAGCTATAACTTATCATTTATATTGATAATCTTCCTATGCTTCACATCCCAAAAGCTATTTTGAAAACTATCACCAACATATTCAATGAAGAAGCACATTAATTCATCATAATGCTTGTTCCTATGCTCCAAATCAATATGAGCAAACAACAAACAATTTAAAGCTCTTAGATATTCTAGACTAACTTTCGCCATACCAACTTTTTTCAGATAATTGAAGTTAACATGGTAAGATCAACATGCAACCTAGAACTCTTCATGCACTCATTCATGTCTTGGTCATCATTTCAGCAATTCTATTTGACCATGGCCTATTTGGAATCATCTCTATCATTTCAGACCTATAATTTATCATTTATAGAAATAATCTTCCTATGTTTCACATCCCAAAAGCTATGTTCAAAATTATCAACACCATAATAAATGAAGAAGCACATGAATTCATCAGAAAGCCTGTTCCTATTCTCCAAATCAATATATGAGCATAAAACAAGCAATTTGAGGCTCTTAGATATTCTAGACAAGCTTTCTTCCACAACTTTTTTTCAGATAATTAAAGTTAAGTAACATGCTAAGATCAACATGCAACCTAAAACACTTTATGCACTCATTCGTATCCTGCTCATCATTTCAGCAATTCTATTTGACCATGGCCTATTTGGAATCATCTCTATCATGTTTTATTCCAAGAACACAACAAAAATAGAAATTATCTTTACTCCTATGCCCACAACAACTACTACACCATAACATCTTCTATCTTACATTTCTTGCAAGTGTTGAGGACACCAACCTTGCTCTATAAGAAGCAGGCCCAAACCTTGTGAAGTAACCAATGAACAAAATGTAACACTTTGATCCTTCAAGTGATGACATTTGTCATTATCCTTGATATCATATATTAAGCAATGGCCAGTTTTCAGAAATAAATAAGCTTCCTTGGCTATAACTCACAACCAATATTGGTGAGACTGCTACATCTCTGATTTCCAAGGGCATAGTCTTCACATGCACCAACAGTTATGGATTTGAGAATAAGTAGAAAACAAAATTTAATCATAACCTCTGTCCTTTTGATTAACTTCTCCAACTGTGTCGAGCCACAACCGAGAATCTTTCTCAAAACTTCACAAAGGCACCACTACCATACCCATAAAACTACCTTCCATATAGAGAATTCAAAGATTGTTGCCCCACATGATGACAATTTTTCATTAACTGGATGCAACACCCATGTTTCTTAGTTGATAGATGAAAACAAGATCTCTCTTCAAACCTATGATATACTTAAGTTGTGCATTTTAATGATGTGTTTGCAATCATAACCTATGCATCTCTTCTGCTCATGATCTTCAGAAGTTCATCAACCAAGAACATCTTGCCGAAAACTCTTGCTACAAAACCCTATAACAACTCCTTTAAGTATAAAGTGAAATGATATTATTAAAATCACTGACTCAATCAAACCACTAATACTCACATTGAAGCATCCACTATGCTCTCAATGATCACATTTTTAGATGTACTTTTCTATTAATTTTGATCCATCTTTTCTTAGAGATCATAAAATTTTATTTCAACTGATTATTCTTATAATAGTTCTAAAAAAACTCTCCTTTTCCAATACCTATTATGGTCTTATTGATGAAAATTATGAATTCACAAGAATATAACATAAACTTATGTTTATTAAGAGCTAGGGAGAGATTACAAAGCAGAAGGAAGAAAGAAAACTTGGGATTCTCAAAACCAATGATGGTCAAGAAGAAGAAAGATGACAAGACCCACCTAAGAGAATGAAAAAAGAATAAAAAAAGAAATAATTCTCAATTAAATAAAAGAACTCTCCTTTTCCAATACCTATTATGGTCTTATTGATGAAAATTATGAATTCACAAGAATATAACATAAACTTATGTTTATTAAGAGCTAGAGAGAGATTACAAAGCAGAAGGAAGAAAGAAAACTTGGGATTCTCAAAACCAATGATGGTCAAGAAGAAGAAAGATGACAAGACCCACCTAAGATAATGAAAAAAGAATAAAAAAGAAATAATTCTCAATTAAATAAACCTCACTTCTCTCCCAATACTCTTTGAATTAGAATCTAAGAAACAAATCGAGCAAAAAGTAAATTAGTTGCCCAACCCCCTAGGATTCTATTTATAGCTAAAGAAGATAATGATATAATCTAACCCCATTTTCACATGCAGAAAATTACAGCTAGCTTTTAGTTATAAAAAACTAAATGTTTTGAGCTTTTACCTTTTATTGACATTGACTAGTCTATTACAACTACAAAACAAGAAACGCAACCTTTGATTACATGACCAAATTAGTGCTAAGCTTACCATAACAACATAATTAATCTAAGTTTCAAGTATAAAGAAACTATCTTCATGAAACTAGATCCATGATGCTCAATTATAAACAGTTGCATGAGCTTTGAACAAAGTTTACTTATAGAACTAGCTTTGATAATGAGCCTTGAAAAGCTCGCTCAAGAAGTTTGTCTCGAGGGTCTAGTCTTGAGAAACAGGTCTCCAGATGCTACGTTCAAGGCTTTGAACTTGATGAACTAATCTCAAGCCAATGATAACCACCACATTACTGAAGTTTGGATCAACAATTGAGATTAGCAGGTGAAATTTTGCATCTTATAACCCCTATGACTAACTTGCCCATAAAATTATGCCCTCAATTTATACCATGCCCTATTTTTTCAATGTTCAAGGCTATAGAAATGTTACATTAATTCTTCATGACATATATTATAAATTGCAATCATATTTCAAAAAACCTAAAGCTTTAACTTTAGTACCTTAATGCACTACTCACTGTACAGATAATTGCATTCTAATAATCTAAAAAGAGAGTAAAATCAATGCCATTATTTCAACTTTAAGCTAATCCTATCCAACACATAATATGCAGTAGACAATCCAGTGGAGCCCGAGACACAAGAGGTCCCATTTTGTCATAAACCATGGACTCGATTACTGTCAAAGGGCCATAGTGGGTTCGCATAGCATTTTTTATTATTTAATAGTTTGATTTAGCAAATTGTGGTACATCATATTTGAGCTTATAGACCTATTTGATATTTCAATTATTTTTGCTTATTCTTAGAATATTTTAATTTTTTTCATGTTACTTAAGGTTGTACGATTTAAGTATTGTTTTTAAATGAAAAAAATAATATTTTTTACTTGAAATTTTGTTTCTAAAAACTACGGTTTCTTTACCATATATGCGTACACAACTCTAGGTTATCATCTAGGTTTCTTCAGGTTGCAATCTAAAGATATCCAAATTGTGATCGAATTTATCTCCACCTTTGTCGTCATCCTGTTCATTTTCTTCCATTTTACATCCAGCAATAGGAGTTCCTCTAGTCCAATCTCTATTATTTTTGGTATCAAAGCCAGGTTTCCTTCTCCATCATTTTTGCTTTAGATCCTTGTTCATCTGTAGTCACAATCTCTACAAATCTCACTTGAGTCTCAATCATATTAGAGACATTACTACGATCTGTTACAAAAGATGCCCATGCCATCTTTAGGCTAAACAACCATTGCATAAAATACACCATAACTGTTCCTAAAGTCATTTCATACATGTTGCACAAAGCCATAATCAAACATTTGTTTTTGTTACCTTGGCTACATCAACATATGTCTCTTTTGAGGGTTGGTTGTACAGCTCCCAACACATCTTTAGCAACCCACATTCTTCTTTCGACAAGCATTGAAGTTTTTGTGCAAATAGTAACTAATACAAGTTCTTTTGATTGAAAAATTCAATTAAGTGCACCTTCCATAAAACATTTTTCTTCAAACTTGTCAATCTTGACTTCGTCACCTTCCATAATTTTCTAAAACCTTGTAATAAATTGCCTCCCAACTACCATTAACACAATTGATACAAAAAATCAAGGGCTCCAAAGAATAGAAGAATAAAAAGGCATAATTTGTCACCGATCGTGAATAAAATCTCAAACACAAGCCAAAAGGAAGGCAAGAAATAAAGCCATATTAAACTTATTTAAGTTATTAAATTATAATGAATCATTTATGAGACCAAAAATTATTTCTTACTAAACTCTAAGCATTAACACCATACTATTTTGCTTTTGATACCCTCTTATGATTTTATTAATTTTTAAGTCGAAGAATATTTGTCTTTACAATTACAACTAGGACATTAGTTTGTACCTAATTTAAGACCTTATTGTGTGGTATGAAAGGAAGCTTTTGGTTACCGAAAGTTGAGTACTATCACGTGCTCAATGCATACATGCTCAAGATAAATCCTTTGAGAAGTCTAAGTTGTCCTACTTGGTTACGATCTCACTTCACCGCCACCGCTGCCATCCGCATTGCATTGATGTAACCCTTGCCAACCATATATCTATCACCAATCATGTTCTACACAGCATTCTGAAACCTTGTTGAACTCCTCAACTACCCTGTTCACCACCACTTCCCGGGTCCTCTCTGAACGTTACCAGCTCATTACCCCATCCCATTCCCTAAAACCAGTAATTGTAGCCTCCAACAACTCACTCTCCCAAGCCTCTCCGAACATTACCAGAGTTGGTAATCTCTCATGTTAAACTAGAATTTTTTGCTAATTTGATGGCTAACATATTATTAATAAAGATAGTTATTAGCTCTTATTATTGATGATGTAACTCCTGTAGTAAATTTTACAAACAAATTGCTTCACAAATTATTTATGAAGCTGTAATATACTCTGTTTTAGAAGATAAAAGAGCAGTTGATCTCTACATAAATGCTGATAAACTTAAGTAGAAACAATAATCAGTTGTACTTTTTCTTTCATCTATATCACCTCCTCAGTCACTAACAAAGTAGCCACATAAATCTATTCCACTTTAATTAGAAAAATATAAACCATAATCAAGTGTTACTTTAATATATCTCAGTATTCATTTTGTAACAATCTAATGTATTTATTTTTTATTTTTCATATATCGACTAATAAGTCTAACAGAATATAGAATATAATGTCTCATTATAATGAGGTAATGAAGACTACTATAAGATTTTTGAACAAAGTAGAATCAATATATTTTTCTTTTTCTTCTCTACTTATTTTCATTCTCACATCAAGTAGTGTTGCCACTGATTTGTAATTTTCCATTCTGAACTTTTTTAGAAGTTCAATAGCATATCTTTTTTAAGAGATTTAGATTCTATTTATCGTTTGCTTCACTTCCAAGCCAAAGAAAGTATGAATTTCAGTATTGTCTATTATGTCAAATTCATATTGCATAATTCTTTTGAATTCATAAAATAATTAAAAAGAATTTCTTGTATAAAGTACATCATCTACACAAAGACCAACGATAAGAATATCATTATTTTTTCTATTAATATAAAGTGCATACTCAAATAGATATTTTTTGAATCCTTGTTGTTGAAGATATCCATTAATCTTGGTATTTCATGCCCTTGGTGTTTATTTTAATCCATATAAAGCCTTCTTCAAAAGATAGACGTCATGTGGATCACTTACTATTTTGTAACCTTTAGGTTGATCAACATATACTTCTTTTAAAACTCCATTCAAAAATATAGATTTAACATCAAGTTAGCATATCTTCCATCTGTGATGTGCTGCAAGTGCTAAAACCAACTTCATTATATCAAATTGAGCAACTGGAGCAAATGCCTCGTTATAGTCTATACCATATTTTTGCTTAAAGTCTTTTGTCACAACTCTTGCCTTGTATCTATCCATTATTTCATCCGCTTTATGCTTGATCTTATAGATCTATTTCACTCATCTCGATTTTTTTGAGGGAAAAGATCAAACAACTCCTATGTATTATACTTTTTTATAAATACTATATCTTCATCCATAGTCTTTTACCAATTTATATCCTTTAATACTTCATCAAAATAAATTGGTTCATTATCAGCAAAATAATAAAATAAATTAAAAAAACTAAAAAATTTGCTCATATATCTCTTATAGACTTTTTATCTTTCTGCTTGAGTCAATAGGATGTGTTGTCTTTTGCATAATAATAGTTCTTGAGGGAGAGTGTATTGGAGAATTGAAATCATGTGTTTATTGATTTTGAATTTCTTCTTCTAGCCTAAGTGTGATAGTTTTATCAACATTTTCTTTCTTTTACTTCTAAGTATCTTCTTCTACAAATACAACATCGTGGCTAATAATCACCTTTTTTGTTCAAAGATCATAGAGTTTGTAGACTTTTGACTTCTCATTATATCTAATAAATATGTATTTTTTATCTTTATCATCTAATTTCTTCCTTAATGTATTAGGTACCTACACATATGCAATACAACCAAATATATAAAAATGAGAAACACTTGATGTATATCAACTCCAAGCTTCTTATGGAGTCATATAATGCACAGCCTTAGCAGAACAACGATTCAACAAATAAGTTAAACATGCAACTACTTCTATCCAAAATTCTTTTGGCATAATCCTCTCTCTCATCATTGTCCTTGTCATATCAAGTATAGTACGATTTCTTCATTTTGTCACTCTATTTTGTTATAGAGTATACCTTATGGTAAGTTAATATCATATACCTTCTTATTTACACATTTGAATAAATTTATTTGATATATACTCACCACTTTTATCAGATCTAAGGCTTTGAATGAATAGTCAACTCTTTTTTTCAATCTTGCATTTAAACTTTTTAAATATAGAGATAGTAGTACATTCCTTCTTAATAAAAATATGTCCATATTTTCTTACTAAAATCATCTATGAAAGTAATAAAATACTTATTATCTTTATTAGATAATGGCACCAATGGACCACAATTATCTGTATGAATAAGCTATAATGGTCTTTTAGCTCTTCGAGTGTTATTCTTTTGAAATGAAAAATGATGTTATTTTCTAAGTATGTAAGTTTCACATATATGATTTGGATCATCCAATAAAGGAATGTCTTTCACTATTCTTTTCTTTTCTATTAACTTCAAACCTCCAAAATTAAGGTAACCATACTTTAGATGTAATTTTAAAGAATCATTTTAAAGATGCCCATGATAACAAACTTCACTTAGTAACTTTAATTGAAGAGAAAACATACGATTTGATAACATCTTCACTTTAGTAATATTTATTCCTTTTGAATCTTGTAAAAGAAGATAACTATTCTCCATATGTATAATATATCATTTCTCAAACAATTGCCTAAGATTAAGAATATCATTTTTCATATTAGGAATAAAATATACATCTAAAATAATAATTGAAAGCTCATTCTCTATGTAAAGTTTTATGCTACCTTTGCTTTTAACTTTCAACTTTGATGAGTGTCCAAGACTCACAGTTGTTTGCACATTTTTAATTGTATCAAATATATGTCTTTTTCCATACATATGATTGCTTGCTCCTGAATCAAGAAATCATACATCTTCTCTTTTGTTACCCTCTTTTTTGGCAAATAATGATAATGACTCTTCTTAAGATGTTTCAGCAAAGTTTGATTGGTTATTCTTATGATAATAATCAGAAGCATAATGACCAAATTTATGACAATTATAACATTTCAACATTTCTTTTTTATCCTCAACCTCAAGAAGCATTATTCCTTCCACGCCCATGTTGAGTGTAAGATTGATTAACATTCTGTTAAGATTTATTTTGGAAACAACCTCTTTCACGTCCTTGATATGAATCTCGTCCTTTTTCCTTGAATTTGAATTCTTTTTCTTCATGTCTTCTTTCAAATTCAATTTTGATTCTAATGCTTGATCAATATGTGCAACTTCAACCCTTTTTTGTAGTCATTGTTTATGCACTTGTAAGAAACATATTAGCTCTTCAATAGATAATCTACCTATATCTTTAGATTCTTTAATTGCTATTATCACATGCTCAAGCATAAGAGCTAAAGAACAAAGTACTTGTTTAATCAAATGTACATCATCAATTTGTTCTCCATTTCTTTTCATCAAGTTTACAACAACAATTAATCGTGAGACATAATTAGTGATAGTCTCATTTTCATTCATCTTTGACTGCTCAAAATCACCTCTAAGGATTTGAAGATGTACACACTTCACATGTTCAACACCTTTAAAGATTGTGTTGAGTTTATTCAAAACTTCTTAGCTTGTAGTCGCTTCCACAACTTTCTCAAAAGTGGCTTTATTAAGTCCTTGATATATCAAGAACAATGCATTTTTGTTTTTTTTCCTGATTTTCTTTCAATAATTTTCTCTATGCTTTAGTAGCATTTGATTCTTCAAAACCATCGACAAAAATCTCTCAAAGGTCTTACAAGCCCAGAAGGACTTCAAATTTAATGCACCAATTATCATAATTATCGTTAGTCAATCTAAGATCGTTTTGTTGCACAATTCCGAACATTTTAAATAAAAACACACTTTCGAATAGTGCTTCTTCTCTTCTCCCTTCGATGTTGCAGCATTCGTTCTTTTTCTTCTTCAAGCTCAATACCACTTTGATAGAAATAAATTGAAACAAAATAGATCTCGAATTGCAAATAACAAACTTGCATTCTAGAGTAATTGGGAGAAATTGTATAAATGGCAGCGAAACCCCAAGGCATGGGAAGAAAAAAAATGATAAAATTTTATTTTATTCATGCATAACAACATAGCAACAATTACACTATTTTTTAAGCAAATAATCTCCCAAATATTTTCTTCTAATTCAAAAATTTGTTCATAATATAAATGATAAAAATCAACTTAAAATTTAAAATTATTTAAACATTTAAACACCAAAAAATACTAACAAAATTTGAAAATACTAATAAATACTTAAAATATGTTAACTAACACTTAAAATATGCTAACAAACACTTAAAATTTGTTAATTAACTCAAGGGACAATTCATACTTCTATAAATTTACTTGAAGTTGTCATTTTATTTAGTATCACATGTGATCAAGTAATTTCAAGTTATATTTTTATTATAAATGAAGCTATTAAACGACATAATAAAATAAAATAAAAAATTATTTGAAAATCAGTCAAAGGATAGTGATTCCTCACCTAACCAAGCCAAAGGATAGTGATCTCTTTGGATTTGCAATTAAAGCAAACATCTGTTTGCAATAAATAACTTAACTCATGGAGTGGAAGAAAAAATCTCTTTGCATGGGAAGTTTAAAAGGTCTGTTCGGAGAGATACAAGCATTTATTAGATAAAGACAAGCATGAATAAAAAGGGAAGATGAGAGAATCATAAAAAAGAGTTCCATGATAAAAGAGTCATAATATTTAAAAAAAATGTAAAATATTTTATAAAATATTTACTATTCTGATACTGGGTTTAGAAGCCAAACAATAACTAAAATATTTTATTTGACTATGTAACAAAATATTACTTGGATGATCAAACAAAGAAAAGAATGGATTTCATAAAGAACGTATAGGCAAATGTTGATAAGTCACTGCAGCCAAGACAAACTTCAAAAATGTTCAATCAATGACATGCCTTCTCAGAAAACTTCTGCATTTTTTTTCATCAATGTTTAAGCTATTGATCACCATTTACAAAGATCTTGATGTCAAGTAGTAAGACAAAGTCACTTAGCAAAAAAAATTATTTAGTTTATATTTTTCCTAGTTCTAAAATATAGTATTTGTCACTATAAACATGTTGCCTTGAAATTAAAAATTCATAAATGTGAAAATTTTGCTTGATTTACTTCATGCTATAGTGCAAAATGTGCTAATCTCAACAAACGGATACTTAGAATTTAATGCAAGCAAATCTATATATGGATTTTCCTTAGACTCTGATTCATCTTCTATAAATGCGCCGAGGAAAGACCCAAAACAAATCACGCAATGGCTCCCAAAGTGCTCCTCTCCGCCCTGCTGCTCATCGCCGTCGCATCGCAAGGTTCATTTTTTTCTTGTTCAAACAAATAGACAACTTTATTTGATGCGATGCATGCGATGTATGCGCAGCGCTCGGCGCGCCGTGCGGTACGTGGGACATCGTGGCGGAGCAGAGCAGGACCGGGAGAGTGGTGGAAGGGCAGCCGGAGTACGCGGTGGACGTGCGCAACGGATGCGCGTGCGCTCAATCGGAGGTCAAAATCAGGTGCTATGGCATGAAAAGCTACGAGCCGGTGGATCCGCGCTCGATAAAGTCAATCGACGACGAGAACTGCATCTTGAAGAACGGGGCGGCCCTGACGCGGGAGGCTCCCGTTCGGTTCCGTTACGTGTGGAAGACTCCGCAGGACTTCCCCGTTGTCAGCTCCGTCGTACAATGCGGAAAGAGGTGAACTTACCGGCTGTTTTTAATGTAACCAAGGATGTTACTTGACTCGATTAGTTGAAATTTTTTACAATTTATAAAATAAGTAATGTGTATTATGGATTGGTATTTCCTTTGAGGAATAGATTACTGAACATAAATAATATTATGATTAGTATTATATTATAAATTGATTATAATATCCGAGTCTTAATATCGTGTTCATATTTTAATCGTCACATAGGATGTGTTAAAAAGTTTCTATAAAATTGATCAAAATTAGTTGTTCTATTGTTTCGAATTTATATTATTATTTTTTTAGTAAGTTAATCATAGTAATTTAATTTTTTTTTATAATTAATTATAGTTAATATGCTATTTGTTACATAATGCTTTTAAGTTTGTTTTATTTATTGAACATTAGAAAATCAACTAATTTTAAGAACCAAAAGGTTTTAAAGAGATGCATTAACAACACCTATATGAGTTGCTTTTGATGTAAAGACTAGAATGGATAAATCTTGAAATTTTTGTTCATCAAATCATATAGATCAATAAATTGTTAAAAGAAAAAAAACAATAGCATTTAATTCATCAATTAGGATTAAATTGTTTAAACCAAAGTTCTTTAGGTATCTCTATTTTTTATTTTTTTTAATATATTATTCTTATTCTATTTCTCTCAAAATTCTATTAATCCTTTATATTAAATATCTTTTATGTTTGTTATAACTTATATCATTCAATCTTTATTTTTAATATAATATTTAAAATAATATTATCAAAATTTAACAAATATGTAACATACATGCATTTTTGTCATTTGAATTAAAATTGATAAATCTCTTTATAATAATAGAAGCATTTAAGTAACATATGAATAAAACGTTACGTTCCACTGAAGTGGCCCAACGGCAATTTTTTTCCAAAGCGGCGTTTCGCCCTCACATGCACCTGTTGACTAAAATCTTAATGTCGTCGAGCCCCATGAGAGGCGAACCTCATCTTCAAACAGCCCACATGCATGCCGACTTGGTTGTGCCAAAAGTTTACCTAACAAATCAAATAGCATGTGATCCACTTGTAAACTTTATCGTTGCTTCCATCCGATTCTCACGCATTTTGCGGCCGAAAAGTACTTCAATTTTTTAATAAATATTTTTTAAAATTAGTTTCGTTTGGGAAATCATCTTGATAGATTAATTTTTATAATTATTTAAATAGTTTTAATAATTAAATCAATTAATAAGAATCATCCAACATCCATCCGCCGTCTGTCCCGGGGCGCGCACATGGGACTGATCACGTTTCCAAAGCCCCTCCTATAAAAGGCACCGGAGAATTCCAACCTCCTTCAAAGTGCCCTAATCGCCCCCGAAACACCATGGCTGCCTTCCTCAGACTCCTCTCAGCTGTGGCAGCTCTCTGCGCCCTCTCGTGCGGAGCCCGGGCTGCGCAATGCGGGATCTCTGACATCGCCATACACCAAGCTCGAACCGGTGGGATCGTGGAGGGGAAGCCGGAATACGAGGTACTAGTAAGCAACCACTGCCATTGCCCGCAGTCGCAGGTGGTGGTCCGCTGCTACGGTCTCAGCAGCGTTGAGGAGGTGGATCCGCTGTCGATCCGCCCGGTGGACGGCGAGCTGTGCCTCCTCGGCGGCGGGCGGCCCATCGCGCCTGGCATGCCGGTGAGGTTCAAGTACGCGTGGATGACGCCGCAGGACTTTCCGTTGGTGAGGTCGAGGATCAGCTGCTGAGAGAGGCATGCGAGGAGCTGCTGGCCGTCAACCGAGCTGGTGTGTCATCACGGCCGTTGGATCGCCAGATTTCTCGTGTCTTTGTGTGTATTTTGGGTGGTAATTCTTCCCAAATGTGGTTTTCTTTGTGATCTGTGCAAAGCCTCAGATGAATGGGCTTGATATGTAGACTTCCGTGTGGTAATTGTGATTGCATAAAATTTAGTTATTTGAAAACTTTTTGGAATTAGCCTGCAATTTTTTTAATTTTATTTTTATAAAAAATTCTTAAAATTTTTGTATGACTCCTTCGAAAAAAAATTGAAATTCGTTTTATGTCTCCTTTTAAAATTCATATCAAATGAATTAATAAATTCTAATAAGTAAAATATAAATTATTTATCTTAAAATTTTTATTTATGATTTGATAAAAATTAGGAATTATTTTGAAGATTTTTTAAGAGAATCTTGATTATAACTATTAAAAAAATATATTAAATGTCTTATCAACATATTTATCTTTTCTAAGTATAAACATTAATTCTTAGAATTTTAGTTATATGTTTACATGGTTTAAACACTTTACTCATGAGGCAAGATCTCACTTGTTAAGGTGAAGCCTCTCATTTGCTAACCAAACAACCAAGCCTACCTTTGTTTGTTGTCAATAAATAGTTATTTGAGTAACAAAAATTAGTTATATTTCTATATCCTCATATGTTTAATAATGAAATTTATTTTATAGTAAAGTCTATAAAAAATCTTATATTTATCTTCTGTTTTCGCTACACTTGTCTAACACCTTATATTAGAGTTGGGCATAATGGTTTTCAAATTTAGATGTCAAAATAAATGTAAAGAATTTAAAATTGGTGAAGCAAACGAGTGAATATAATCTTGATAGATGTAATTAAATGGTGTGATAATAAAAAATTTTAAATAAGATTTTATGTAAAAAGGAAATTTAAGAAAATTATAAATAAAATATGAAAAGTGAATGAAAATTTTTGTTGTATTTATTTAATATATTTTGTTAGTCAACATGATAAATCTAATTAGATGCAATATAATATTTATTATTAAACATGCATTATGTTGTATATTCATTATTTAAGTTTAATTATTAAAGAGATTTGGCTCACGCCAAAATTATTTATATTTGAAAACTTATCCATGTGCACGTCATGCCAAGAGTGATAAGTTTTGAGCGATAGACATTATGCTAGATGAGAATATTGTGTTTAATAAGTGATCTCAATTGGTTTATTTTAATTATAACTTTGAGTATAAAGTATAATTTTTAATTATTGTTTTAAACTTGATTATGCAATTTATTATTATGTTTTTTATTATAAAATTATATGTGATAGATGAAGGTTCAACAAATATAATAAATGTAAGTATCTTTAATTTGTTTGAACTTGATTAAGCACTTATTAGGTATGTTGGGACATGTTAGAATAGTTTTAACATATAATAATTATATTTTTATTTTGTTAATTATTTATATGTTTGTAATGAAAAGGGGCATTAAGATTGAGTATATTAAAACATTTTTAGATTTTTTTAATTTTAGATATTTTGATTAATCTTTTGATATTTGTAACATATTTATATAATTATATAAAATTTCTTAAAATTTAAGATTTTTTTCCCTCGCATATGATTCTCTAATAAAAAAATTAATATTGTAGTCAATTATGCACTTAATGTATAGCAAGGATGATGAAATTTCTCGTGTAATCTCCAAACCATCTAGATTATAATAGTCTCATAAATTTATCTCAATTAATTGTTCTTAAATTTATATTTCACATATTAGATACTTATGTTTCACCTTTGAAGTTCACAAATATATTAACTAATGGATGTCTTGAAAAAGTATTAGAACAACGATGATTATATATCAAATTTAAACACGTCATTGTGAAGATCTTATCATAAGAAGTTTGTAGGAATATAGTTTATATTTTTTTATACTATTTAGATTTTTGTAATTTTTAAAGATAAATCTCACAAAAAAGATAATTTATTATATTAAATTACTAACTTGTCATTTATTAAATAGGAAGATCTATTTCTTAAGCCTAAAAAACCAATAATAGTGTTTGGAAAATGAGTGAGAAAGCAGAAGAGCAATTAGATGAAAAGCTCAGAAAGTGAAGAGAAACTTTTTGACTTTTGGTTATAATTTTTTGAGTTGTTTTGGTGAGATCAAAAAGGAAATAAGAGAAGGTCAATGAAAAGAGCAAATTACCCTAACTTTTGAAAACTTCATTTCAAGATAAGGTCTTACCACAATTTGTATCCTTAAATCATGTATTGATTGTTTGGATGATTAATGAAGTGAATCTTGCAAGTTTTGAATTATTGTTGTGGTGGTTGGAGATTATCATTGTTTTAGCTATATTAATTGTAGTAAATAGTTATCTAGATCTTTTAGCATGAGCCTATATTAGTAGCTAACAAAAGGCTTTAATCCCTAAAGATTATGAGTTTTTACTTGTAGTCATATTAGTATGACTTATGTATTAGATGATACAATGACACAAATAATGTTGCATGAGATCGTCTGTTTGATCGCTCATTTAAATGATTAACTATATTGAACATACAGTCACAATGCATATGTTCGGCTTATACATTAATAAGTTTATGATCTTATGTTTATATATTGTTGATCATACAAGTAAGAAGCGAAATTAATTAATGCGATTAATTGTTAGATATATCATGTCATCATACTTGTATGAGTATTAGATTGAATATGTACATTAAGTTCTTGAATTCTTTGACCAACACAAAACATAAATACTAATTATTATATATGGCACTTTACAATTTTAAAATATAAATGTCACTAAAAAATAGATCTTACAATTACAAAATGAGAATCATATTAGTTTGTTTATTTTACTGAATATGTATAATATAAGTTATTTGTTTGATCCCTAATACAACCTAATGATTATCTTGAATTGTACTGGTATGATTGAGAGATCTGATTGGCATGATTAAAGTAATACGGTGGTTTGACTTTTGTAAAGTCATGTCCATATTATATAATAAGGTTGATCAGACCATGTGATATTATGATAATAAATAAAAATGAGAGTAGTTTTTATTGAATAATTAGTTAATTTTTAGAAAATATTTTTAGAATAAAAAGTTTATTATTGAAAATAATTAATATAAATTTTGTAGAAAATAAAAAGAACATTAAATGGAAAGAAAAAATTATATAAGTGACTTTGTAAAGCTATCAATTAGGAAAACTATTTTGTTGTATATAAGTATTCTTAAACATTCCTTTCTTTATTATGTAAGGCATGATGATATAAGCATTTACATCATATAACATCATGTAAGCATTTACATCACATGCGCACACATACACATGAACAAATGTATGAGTTATATGATGCTTTGAATTATAATATATTATAAGATATGAAAATATAATGAAAAAATAAGAAAAAAATAGGCTAATATAATCTAAGAAATAATATTATCATATTATATAATGACCTGATATATGTGATATATATTACCTCTATGTTGTGGTGCTTAGAGACAAGGCTGTGTCATGTAAGGGCTTTGATTTAGATGATGATCTCATTCACTCCTGGGTGTTGTGGATACTAAGAGATTAATCTTCAGCATTTCAAGTGTCGTGTTTCATATTAGCATAGACAGTTGACTTTATAAGGTACGATTTAGTGATGATTATATGCTTCACTCTCGATGGGTATTTAGAGATGAGGCTACAACGCTATGAGTGCTCTGTTCTTTATCAACATGGGATGTTGGTATTTAGAGAGAAGACTTAGTGACGATAAAATATTTGACTTCTTAGTATTATGATATATAGGGGTATGACTATTATATTTTAGAATGATGATACTCGTTATAATGAGATATAATATGAGTTCTCCAAGTATTAGAATAAAAGTCATAAAAGAGTTTGGCCTTAAATGAGAAATAAATATATAAAAAGAAAAGAAATTAAAAAATAAAAAATAAATAAATATGAAAAGAAAAAAAATAAGATAAAAGCATTATATGATTATAATGTATTGGATATATATCCATATGATTATATATGTAATTTTATAATACTCTTTTTTGTAGATTATCATGTATTATTTTATTTATTTATTGTTCATCTATTTTATTTACTCTATTACAACTTAAGACTTGTTTATTTAATATATTACATTCATTTTTTGCTTATATTATATGATAAGATATTAATATCCATTAAATTGAATATTTTTAAAAGATAATCCAAAACCTAAGAGTGTAGATATTGATATTTTTTTTATTATAAGTGATTTTATGTGTGTGAAAATATTTGTATCATATTTCAATTTTTTATATCAATATTGGTTTTTAAACTTCAATACAGTACGATAGTTGTTTTTGCATTGCTATTCTATTGAAATATTATTGTGAAATTTTATGTTACTATTACTTATTTTTAGTGACACGTCTCCTTTTTTATATTTTAAATTTTGATTAATTAGATATAAATGTATTATAAATATATTTTTATTGATATGTGTTTAATTATGTTGGTTAGGGTGTGATAAAAATGGTTGATAAAAGGCTAATGTGGATTTTGTTTTTCACTATACAAGCTTTTTTGTTCTCTTAATGTGGGCTAATAGATGAGCTCCAAAATTTGTTGTCACTTTGTTTTGAAGATAGTAAAATGTTTTAGACTATCAGGTTTAAAAAGAGCTTGAGGAGAGCTTGCTTAGCTTTGAAGAAGATCGAGGAAACTGTCATAAGAGGTTTGACATAAGCACTTATGAATCATAAAAATACACATTTACATCCTTGATTGGCATGATAACTAGTGCATCATATGAACTCTATGTTGGGAAGATCAACATCCTTTATCAATGGTCGAGTTAATGATGTAAAGTGATAATTAGGTGAGTTATATTTGTTGACGGGTTTTAGAAAGGAAGCTTTTGAAAGATCAAGATTATGAGACGTGGGTCAAATATATTTTTTTGTAATTTTATTTATGTTTATCAAATTGTTATATCATATTGATTAGTGTAAAAAATTTTGAAACATTAAAATCAAAACAATTTAATTATTTCTTTACTATTAAAATATTTTTTAAACAAATTATCACAATAAAAATTAGATTTCATATGCCTCTTTTGAAAAGCAATCCTCATCCACTCTCTTAATCACTTTCATAAGTAAATATTATCATTAACTTGAATCCCCACAAAGTGGCAAAATTATATTATTCTTATTCTCTCTCTCTCTCTTTGAAGTTTAGTCAATATTAATTTATGTCAAAAAACAAAAAAATACATCATTGATATAAAATACTTTGTTAATTTATTTTAATATTTTTTAACATGATTATTATAAAATATTAAATTAATTTATAAATAGTTATATACGAAAAACAAGAAGTTATGTTTAATAAACTTTGTTAAAAATATAAGAAAATGAGCAATGAACTTAAAAAAAAAAAAAAAAAAAAAAAAACTTTGTTAAAAATATTTATTAACAGACTTATATTATGAAATTAATAACAAAAAAAAAAACTCTTTCCCACGTTCTCCCTCTCTCTCAACTCCCCAAGTTTTTTCATTGTCAGCTTCAATGTCTATTTAAAAGCATAAGAAAAACGTGCACTTCAACTTGAAATAGAGTTGAGAATTTCTATTAAAATTCTTTTAGATAATTATTATTGGATTTTAATATATTCATTTAAATTTTTTAAAAATAATAATTTTAAATTAAGTATTTTTTTCGTGAAAAATCTCATTATTAATGTGCTGCTATCGCAGCTTTATGAAGTCCAACAAAGTTTGACAGTCGACGGGAATCCATCGCTATGTGGGAACCACCGGCATTCGCCGACCTCGTCACGCAACAGACACAAAACACTCTTCCTCACTGACGTGCCCGACTCGATTTCCGTTTCTTCCTCTGGTGGCATTCGTTGCTTTGAATCGAAGGTCTCTCTCGAGCGCCACCGCCGCCATCCATCTCCTTCTTCCCACCCGCTGGATGCCATCGGGTCCACCCGATTCCTCCGCCACGAGTGGAATTCTCCTTCCGTCCACGAAAAGTCATATATAATTGCATTACTTCTTTTATCTGTTGAAGAACTCTCTTCATATCGGGGTAAAGAGAATCGTCTCCTCGTCCCGTGTGTGTCCTCTTCCTTGCCGGAAGCCATGGAAGCGTGCTGCTCATCCTCCATCCTCACAGTCCATCCGATGGACGTCTTTCGGCGTCGTGCAGGGCTTGGTCTGTTCCACCCCAGCGTGTCGCTGAGTAAGACCAGTCTTGACTTGAACTGCCGGATCGGGTTTCATCGGGCTCCTACACTCCGGCACTCCATCTCCGATTCTTTCTCTGTCCGTCGCAGGAGCCCTTTTATTTCTCGCCGGGGTAGGAGGCAGACAATTTCTGCCGTATTCGAACGTTTCACCGAGAGGGCGATTAAGGCCGTCGTTTTCTCACAGCGGGAGGCGAGGGCTTTGGGAAAAGAGATGGTTTTCCCGCAGCATCTTCTCCTTGGTTTGATCGCCGAGGACCGCTCACAAGATGGATTCCTTGGCTCGGGGATCACCATTGGGAGTGCTCGAGATGCTGTGAGGAGCGTCTGGAACGAGGGGCCGTCGGTAACCGGCGAGGCAACGTCGGGACCTACGGAATTGGCTACAAATATGCCCTTTTCGATCAGCACCAAGCACGTTTTTGAGGTGGCTGTGGAATTTTCAAGGTCCAGTGGATGTAACTTTATTGCTCCCGAGCATATTGCTGTGGGTTTGTTGACCGCTGATGATGGCAGCACCGGACTGGTACTCAAGAGGTGCGACTGCTTATCCTTTGATCGGATCTTTAATAACGCCAAAACCTCACTTATGAGCATAATTTCGTTCTCTGTTTTCAATCCATCTGCTGAATTTGTGTTGATGAATTGTTTTCTACTGTTGGGTATAAAAAGAAAATATTTTTGGAATTTGTAACTTTTACTTGACAAATTTAGGAAATGGATTGATTTCTTTATGTTTAAGGTGAATTTTTTTTGCTCTTCTGTGTTTTATTATATGTATCATGCTATCACATAAATACTTAATCGATTCCTTCATGTGGTATATCTTCAGAATATTGCACCCTTGTGATTCGAATAATTTAAACTAGGTGGAGTGGGGCATCTGATCAAATCTTATTCTTGAAGGAATAACAAGTGTTGTTACTTGGTAACATTGGTTATTCAAAGTCCATCCATTTTGAAGATGCAGGGGGGGTGTGTCCAAAATGAACCCATAAGAAATAGAACCAGTCTTTTTGAAACACTGGAAAACAATGTATTAGTTCCCATTTTAGGCAAGCTTATATATATTTATGGTTTTTATATGCTTACAAGACTGGCAAAAATGTTTTCAGTTATGAAGTCTACAAGTAACTGTTAGAGTAATCTGTTAAAATAGTCAAAGGTAGATAAGTTTTAGGGGAGAATGTTGCCTTTGCTCGCATCTATCTATCTCGCAAATTCCCTATTCTAATGACTACCATTGGGTGATTTCTGTAGATTGGGTGTTGATGCCAGTAAATTAACCTCAGCTGCACTTTCGAGGCTCCAAGGAGAGCTTGTGAAAGATGGTAGAGAGTCTTCAAAAGTATCTTCCAAGATTCGCAAAAAATCCCTTAGTGGTAAAGTTGCACCTATGAAGTTTACAGATAATGCAAATGGTTAGTTCCTATTATGTTTCTCTCTTCTTATGTTAGTATCATATTGGAAGCTCCAGCTAGTGAATAAATTTCAAATTTTTTGTATGTGCAGATAAGAGCTTTTTAGCTCATTTCTGTGTTGATTTGACAGCACTAGCCCATGAAGGGCGTATAGATCCTGTTATTGGTAGAGAGGTCGAGATTGAACGAGTTGTTCAGATCCTATGCAGGAGAACAAAAAACAACCCTATCCTTCTGGGCGAACCTGGAGTTGGAAAAACAGCAATTGCTGAAGGCCTGGCTCTGACAATTTTCAATGGAGATATCCCAATATTTCTGGCGGCATGTCTCTTCATTTTACTCATTTTTCTGTAGTCAAAGAAATATTTTGCATTTCAAATATATAACCCTTTTTTATATTTCAATGCAAAATTGGTAGTTTTAAAATAAAAGTGAACAGTTTCAGAGCCGTTTACTTTTTCCTTTTTCTTGCATGCAGTCTAAGCGCATTATGTCCCTGGACATAGGCTTGCTAATGGCAGGTGCAAAGGAAAGGGGAGAACTGGAAGCACGTGTTACAGGGTTAATTGCTGAAGTTCGGAAAGCAGGTCACTGTGGTCAATTTCTTCTGAATTTGGGATGTCCTTAAAACAGTTCTCGTCTGTTTGACTTGTTATTTTAAACGCAGGTGATGTGATACTCTTCATTGATGAAGTTCATACGCTTATAGGATCTGGTACTGTTGGAAGGGGGAACAAGGGATCAGGTCTAGATATTTCCAACCTTTTGAAGCCTGCCCTTGGAAGAGGTGAATTGCAGGTATTGCTTTAATTTTTGAGTCACAACAAAAAATGATATTGTGTCCTCATCTTTTTGGCATTTCTGATGGCTTTTTGCATGGAAAAGCATTTATTCTTTGAAGTCACATGTTTTTGTTTTGTAAGATATTCATGATGCAAGAACCATTTAAATTGCTGATGCTCTAACTTCAATAAAAGCATCCGAACTTCATTAAAAGGATTATGTGTCATTACCTTTTCATTCTCCACTGTCTCTGTGAGGAGAGGTCCATATTCCTTAGAAGTTGCATTTTTTGCTGCAAACAAGCCAGTTTTGATGGCTGTAGAGCTATTTAATTTTCCAGTTTTGGCACTAAATTATAAGTGCCACTAATGTTGGTAATTTATGTACTTGCGGTTTTCTTTTCTTCTGCTTTTGTTTTTGAGAAAGTCATAGTTCTTGTCATTGGCAGGAGTTGCAAAATTATTGCTTCTATGGATTGGATATTTTGCTTTCAGAATGTCTTTCTTAAATTATTATTTGATGGTTTGTTGGTTGATTGTTACCTTTACAGAAATTGGATAGAGCTATTTGCAATGCTTAACGTGGAATCTTTGGATAATTTATGTGAAGGAGTATTATATGAATAATTTGGCACCTTTCTAGTTCTTGTACGTCTGTTGCAATGCTTGTTTATCTTTTTTTTTTTTCTGTTTCATGATAATTATTTTGATTATTTCCAGTGTATCGCCTCAACTACGCTTGATGAGCATATGACACATTTTGAAAAAGACAAAGCTTTAGCACGTCGATTCCAGCCAGTTCTAATAAATGAACCCAGCCAGGTATGCGTGGCTTACGATGCACCACTTCAAATTTGGGTTTTTGCATTACTATAAGTCACTAGTTCTTTGAACTTCTTAGGAGGATGCTGTGAAGATTTTGTTGGGCCTTCGAGGAAAATATGAAAGCTATCATGGATGTGGATACACATTAGATGCCTTAAATGCAGCTGTATACCTCTCTGCAAGATATATTCCCGATAGAAAACTTCCTGACAAAGCTATAGATCTAATTGATGAAGCTGGTAGTAGAGCACGAATGAATGCATTTAAGAGGAAGAAGGAAGAACAAACTTCTATACTATCAAAGTCACCCTATGAATACTGGCAAGAAATAAGAGATGTACAGGCAATGCATCAATTGGTAAGCAGCTTTTATAATAGGGATGCTTGGATATCTCATAATGTCTGCCAAATGTGATGACATCAGCTTCATTCCTTGTTCTTTTCAGATGCTAGCCAATAAATTAGAAAAATCTACCAGTAAGAGTACTGTTGATGAACATGACTCGGTTGGGAGTATCAATGATACCTCTGCATCAGCCGCTCTATCATTGTCTGAAAATGAGTAAGAAATTTAGATATACCCATTCTGTTTGATTGCCTATAAAATGAGTGAAGGGGATAGTTAAGCAAGGTTATGTTTTTGGATTGGGATGGTTGTAATGAATAAACTACAAGACACAAACTGTTAGCAGTTTCTTTTGCTAACGGGTAATTTTTGTCATGAATGCACAGTTTTAAATTCAACTGTTATTGTTTTTCATTGATTTTTATCTGTTCAGTGCTGTCATTGTTGGACCTGAAGAAATTGCGGTCGTTGCTTCACTGTGGTCGGGCATTCCTGTAAAGCAGCTTACTGCTGATGAAGTGAAGCTTTTAGTCGGCCTTGATGATGAACTACAGAAACGTGTTATTGGACAAGATGAAGCTGTTAGCGCCATATCTAAAGCTGTAAAGAGATCAAGGGTTGGTCTTAAGAATCCCAACAGGCCTATTGCTACCATGCTTTTCTGTGGCCCAACTGGTGTTGGCAAAACAGAGCTTACAAAGGCATTAGCAGCTAGCTACTTCGGATCCGTAATACTTCTTCCTCATTCCTTTTATTCTCTGTAGTTTCACATATTAGCATATGTCTTTTACACTTAATGGTTTATGCAAACATTCTATAGTAAATAGTACAAAATTTGTAGAAACTATTAAATATATTAAAACCTGGGTTACTCTAATTGTACTGTTGCTTATACTTCATCAACCTCCTTCTGAATTTGTCCAAGAATATGTGTTATTGTGAAGGTGGGAATGGAAAGAGGTCATGAGAGAATTTGTATAATCATTCTTTATGGTTTGATCAGAAATGCATATCTGATGCCTCATAGCCATTAATGGGCTAAAAACTTGGTTAAAATACAGCTACAATTACTGTTTGTCCAAAAAATTCATGTTAACTAGATAAACTGACTTTTTAGCCTCATAATAAGTAAATTCTGAAGAATAAGAAGAGGATATGGTAGTCATAACATATGTTAATTCTGTCCCTAATCCCCATCTTCTGGTTCACCTAAGATCAATAAATTGATGAGAAATCAAATTCAGTTCACATAGGATAGATTCAAAGAAGATGGCACACAAAAAAGAATAATTAATTGATGAGCCGTATGAGGTAGGAAACTCTCAAGTACGGTTCTCAGGGAGGGAATTGAATCACCTATTTCTATCGAGGAGAACAGGCCATTCTACAAGGCAATTAGCAGTAAATCAGATTTTGTATGATCTTTTAATACTTAATACGTGCACTAATGGTAAACATTTGGTTGACTTACAACTATGTTCATAGAACGAGAAATGCTTGACAAAAGGAAAGCTCTTGGTGACCAATAATTGAAATAAACTATTTTATGCCCTCACTGAACAGGATTATAGTTTAAGTTTTTGGCATCATGATGTGTGGTGAGCCAAGATTATGTATAATAGATATAACTAGTACTTTTTGTTAGATTTGTCAAATTTCATTTGTTTTCAGTTGATTATACATTGAAGTAACCAAGGAGCTTTGGTGCAATGAAAAATGTTTTGGTCATGTGACTTTTATGTTCTTGGTTTGATTTGTTGATATTGATGTTGGAGTTGTACCAGCGAAGAGGTCAAATTAGGTTCAATGCATTATTTAATAAAGTCTTAACTTGAAATGTTAAGTCTATGGATAAGGTTTATCTAAATTGTGTATTATAGATTTAACATTATATTCTTTTTTCAATGGACTGATCCAAATCTCTTATTTACTAAACTCTCAAGTAGGAGCCTTATGCACATTGCTTATCACTTCTTTCTAACTTTGAACTCTTCTAACTAAGTGGAGCATTATGTGTGACATCAAGGATGCCAATTTATTCCATTCTATCTTCAACATTATATGTGTATTGCATGCTAATTAGTGAGCATCAATGACCCAACCTTGATAAACAAGCATTAATCACTCTTATCAAGCCTAGGCCAATCTACAATAACTTTAATACCATCAAATCTGTTGCACATCATGTGCTAGTCAAACATAGTATGAGTCATCAAAGCTTTTTTAAACCATGATAGAGCAAGAAGATTCATGGGAGTCACAATCATATAAACCATTTGATACTTATTGAAATTGGCTTTCATACATGTTGTTAATGAAGTTGCATTACTTGGAGGTCTAATTTGGGTCTATTTGACCTTTAAATGAACAAAAATCAACCCAAAGTATTAAACATATGGATTCTTAAATATTAATACAATGATCCAAGATTTTACTCAAGTTTTAATATGAAATTAGTCTAAATCTCACTTGTATTCAATTGAAACAACCTTTTAGAAAATATAGGATATTATTGTGTATAACAGTCTTTTTTGCTTGAGCTTTCCCAAACCATAAATATGTTTTGGTAAAAACCTTGAGAGTTGTGTCTAAGGTTCTGGAATTTGTATATAATTGGCATTGATGATCTAATCCACCGATACACTATTTCGTTTTTGCCCACATCTTATTTTGGACCAAAAAAAAAGAAGAAAACAAGGATATTTGTTATGGCTTAGAAAGCTGATGTTTATCATAATTTTTTCTTATTCATGTTGTGAGTACCATAATGCTAATTCTTTGAGATACTTTTACTGTCATGTTTTATTGGCTTATCAGAGTTGGTATTTTGTGAATTTGTTAACTTATTTTAGTGATTGCATCTCTAACATTATGGGGCAACAAGGTTACAACAATTCAAGTGTGCTTCAAGTTAAAGTTTTATTTTGTTTGTGATATTGCAGGAGTCTTCCATGCTGCGTCTGGATATGAGTGAATACATGGAGCGGTTCACAGTGAGCAAGCTAATAGGATCTCCTCCAGGATATTTGGGTTATGGTGATGGAGGTACTTTGACAGAAGCAGTTAGGCGAAAACCTTTTACTGTGATTTTGTTGGATGAAATAGAGAAGGCTCACCCTGATATATTTAACATTCTTCTACAAATTTTTGAAGATGGTCATCTTACTGATTCTCAGGTGATTGATCTGAAATTTAATGTTTTGTTTTCAAGTTTTTTTTTTAACAGTAAACAAAAATGTGCGGGTGAATTCAATTTAAAGTTTGTGAAAATTTTAGGAGTATCAAGGTATTGGGATCAACTTTTGGACATTTGTTTGTTCAGGTTGTACCCTCAATTTATATGGAATAAAAAACATAAAAATCAAACTTTTGTATTCTCCTTAGAAATTCATTTGGCCATAGGCAACATTCCTTGGGTTGTTAGCACCATATGTGGTAAAATTCCTCAATGACTTGGTTAGCATTCGCGAATAAAGTTATATATCTATATATATGCATTATCTTTGGTCTTTATCTTATATTTGTTTGTAGTTTTTCATAAAAGATATAACAACTATACGTTAGAGGACATCCAATGTAATAATTTTCATTGATAGTTTTAAGATTTGACATCATTCAATCCTAATGTAACATTTCTTCTTTTTTGAATCCAAAAAATTGACTATTGATTTATGATTGTCATTAATAAATGTTTCATTTATGGAATGTTATATTCATTTTGTAAATTAACCAGTTATATTATGAGTGGAATGCATCAGGTTGTAACTTGTGGCATTTGAGAATTTTTAATATCAATTTCTCAAGTTTTATGTTGCTTAACTAACTCCAATTGAACAGGGGCGGAAAGTGTCATTTAAAAATACTTTGATAGTCATGACATCAAACGTGGGCTCGACATCAATCTCTAAGGGCAGAATGAGCATTGGCTTCTTATTCGGAGAGGATTCAGCTTCAAATCCGTATTCCTCGATGAAATCTCTTGTAATGGAAGAGTTGAAGACATACTTTCGACCCGAGTTGCTAAACAGGATTGATGAGGTGGTTGTGTTCCACCCGCTTGAAAAGAAACAGGTTTGCTTCCCCACGCATTTTAGGGTTTTGTGTCTCTATGCTTAGTTCTATCCACTCCACTCTTCAATCTTTTAGTCGATGAGTATAGCATAGATACTAGGTATGATGTTAGATTTTGTTTGGGAAATTTTCAAGTTCTACTTTCTGGAATTCTTCCCTTTTAAAATCCGAAGTTCTAAGCACAAACCTCACAACAGCTTAAATTCTTCTAGTTCACATTGTGGCTTCATAATTATACAACCTGTTAAGCTTAAATTCTCAACACCATTGTTGCAATCCTAAGTTTCATTTGATATTTTTTGAGTTTAACTTAGTACAAAAGTATATTTCAATATGTTGCCAGACAATTTTAAATAAAAAAAAAATATGCAACATTAAAAAAAAAAAAAAAAAAAAAAATTAATTTATCTTTTTACTAAACAATTAAACATCATTTTATTCATGATGCACTTGTCAATAACAACTACTTCAAATCAACCCAATAATACCTATCTTACTATTGCAGATGATGGAGATTCTGGACATACTGCTACGAGAACTAAAGAGCAGGCTGCTGTCACTTGGAATGGGTTTACAAGTGAGCAGTTCAGCCAAAGATCTTGTTTGCCAACAAGGATACGACAAGAAGTACGGCGCTCGGCCGATGAGAAGAGCAGTCACGAATCTAATCGAGAACCCCATAAGTGAAGCGCTGCTCGCCCGAGATTACAAGCCCGGCGACAGCATTGTGGTTGATGTCGATGCCTCTGGGAATCTCTTGGTTAGCTTCTTAAGTGATCAAGCCATTCATCTTCCATCAGATACCGCCTCAACTCTGTAGCCTACACTTTGTACCAGTTGTAGTTTGCTTGCATGCTGGGCTGGTTTAGCAGTTATTTTTTATCTTGTTCATATTGATTCATATAGGAATATGTATACATATATAAAGATAGATGTATTAATTTTACTTATAATTATATTTTCATGCATGAAGATGTATACAAACAATTAGTTTCTCTCTAATAATTCATGTTCTGTCTTGTAATTGTTCTTGAATTCTCTTGTTTTCTGTACCTGCTCTTGCTTTCCATATTGC
This sequence comes from Vanilla planifolia, assembly GCA_023846275.1. Classification (NCBI taxonomy): domain Eukaryota; kingdom Viridiplantae; phylum Streptophyta; class Magnoliopsida; order Asparagales; family Orchidaceae; genus Vanilla; species Vanilla planifolia. The sequence goes on along the minus strand of CM043875.1, from coordinate 41,041,102 downwards.
TACTAAAGCAAAGCATGCAACCCCTGCGCTGATGTTTTTATCTTCATGCTCTGTAGAATTGTTGAAATAATGTTCTAAGGACTTGGTTGGTTAAATTTTACGTTTAATTTTGATGACAATTCTATTTAAATATTAGTGGAAATCATCATTGGTTTTATGTATTTGGTTTATTATTATATAAATAAGTTTTATCGTACTAAATCTCTATAAATTTTTTGCTGTGTTGAAATCATGTCTCAAATTGAAGCTCTCATAATCCTGTTGAACAAATGTCATCTTTTGTTCTTAAAATAATATTTCTCTGCAGAAAAAACCCTAATGGTTGACCTATGTTTATGACAAATGAAATAAGATGTATTATAGTTGAAGTCATAAATAGAAAAAATTTTCATAAAGAATAAATGTATTTAAAATTTAAATGTATTTAGTTTTATAAGCACAAAAATAGATTAAACTATATCATAAAATAAAAATATTTCTTGCTCTATAATAAAAGAAATAACTTAAAAGAGATAAATGTCTCTTACTCTTTATGATAACTTTTTTTGATTATAACTCTTTCTCATCTAGCATAAACACATAAATTCCTTATAACCTCCTCCTCTAAAGATTGTTTATAGGATTTGAGTTTAATGTCATACAAATAAACTATTGTTTTTACTAAATAGTAAGAAAAAAATCTTTTGCATCGTTAAGAAAAAAATCTTTTATCAATATAATTTTTTTATACCAATTATATATTTGTTCAAAAAATTAATAAATTATGTAATATGATATTATATTTTTTGCCATTTGCTCAGACCCACGATGATCCTTGTCAACCCACCGGTCCTGTTGACCCGTTATGTTTTGCCCAACTCGTACCTACTTCAAAATCAGATCAACAGCTCCCTCGCGCTGCTTGCTCTGCCATTTCTTCGTCTTTTTGCCACTCATTGTTATTGCCGCTCAAAAAGCACGACAAGTTTATGAACCATTTAATTGAACTATTTTATTTATTTATTTCATTTTTTAAAAATTAATGAAGAACTTTTGAAATCTCTATAAATATGAATGCTTATAAGGCTATAAGAGACGGAAAAAATTATGGAATTAAAATTTATATTTTTTATATATTTTTCACATTTGTGAACAAATTGTGTACGCTTAACTCTAGTTGGAGAGATTTGAACTTCTCTTGTGTGAGAGACAATGATCTAATGTGAAAAACCTACCAAAAAAATCGATAACTAAATCCTTTGTGAGGATCAATGATCGAAGGTGAGAAACATTCTATCGGAAGAACTGATAACTAAATAAATTATCATTTTTGCCAACACCTCCAAGTTTACTACTAATTCATATCATCAAAACGTTGCTTTTTTTTATCCATTTAGTGCTCCAAATGCCAACGCTCATGGAACTACAAAACATAATAGCTAAAAGGTGCATCATTGCAGTAATTTTTATTTTTTAAATAGCAATCTAAAATTAGAGTTGATCTTTTATATTAAAGTATTCTATAAGAGTTTGTCTTAAAGTCTCTATTTTATATATGAAATTAAATGTGACAAAAAATTATTTTACAATTTTTTATGCTTAATGTTTAAAATGTTGCTACATACTTAACTTAATAATCAATATTATAGCTTAGAAATCTTAATATTTGAATATTTTTAGAATATCACAAATGTTACCTAAATCTAATCAATGCATAATATATTTTTATATCTTTTAATAATCTATTAAGCATCTTCAACATTATAGGCTCAATTTTAAACACTGATAGAACTCTAAATCTGTCATATACCAATAATATGTCAACAAAATAAAATAAGGATGTCATATGAAACTTCAATAATTTATAACTATTATAAGCAGAGTTTGATCAAGATAAAATAAATGTCTTTCAACTTATCTAATCTATCTAACAATATTCTTATTTTCATATTTATCTTGACATATTTTATAAAACAACTTTATATATATTTACAAATTAATATTGGACATTAGTACCACATAATTTGGCTTATAAATACCACTGTCAAGTTTAAGTGAAAGTTTTTTTTAGATTTTTTGGCATTTCCTAAATTAGTCACTTTGAACAGTCTTATTTTTATTAATTTTTTTTTCAGAGAATCATTGTCTTTTATGGTCACCTTTTCTTTTAATATTCGTTATATTAATTTTCTTTTATTTATTCATTTGTTTCCCAAATACATTCCCTTTACCTCTAATAATAAGGTTTATTTTGACCAAAAGTGTTTATTTGTTTTAGTTGGCCTACCAAATATGATATTAATTAAATTAATCTAACTTTTTTGCTAACTTGGTTTTAGGTTTTTCATTTGTCTAATTTTATTTGCAATCATTGCCACTACTTTAACCATTATCGTAGGTTAACAATGTTAGCCATTAACACCTATTGATCACTATCTTAAATAATATGGTAATCATATAGTAATAAGTAATATCATTATTAGAACACCTTTTTGTTGTTATCATTATTCAAGTCATAAGTTGTTGGCTATTCTATTTTTATTTTTTTTTTATATTTTTAGCTATTCTATTACAAGTATTGAATTGATTGCATTTTATTAAATAAAAATAAATAATAATTTCATTTCTATGATACATTATGTGGGCACAACCCATTCATCCAAAGCTAAAGCAAAATTAGGACTTAAAAAGTAAAATAAGGCATAATTTGTACATTTATTTTCACTTTTTTGAAATTTTTATTTTAAAAATAAAAAATATTATAAATTTAACAAATATATGTTTACCAAAAATACATCTATATATACATACATATACACATACACACACACACATATATATATATATATATATATATATATATATATATATTATTTTTCAAACTATTTTTTGAAAACTTTATTTATTTTTTTGTAACTCACTAAACGCAAACTCGCAAGCTAAAAACAAACAGAGCTGGTCCGTCGTCGACCTCGACCTTCTCCAGCGACCAACGTTGTTGCTTTCTCACTTCGGTAATTTCCTATCCCTACCCGGTTTTCTCTATATCTCTTTCTCTCCGACCACCTCACTCCCATCCATCGTTTTGCGGTCGTTCTGTAAATGCATAGAATCTATCTTCTGATTTATGTTAGTTCGCTACTACAAGCTTTCAGACAGCAGCTGCTGTCCGTATCCGCAGTGTCTTTGGCTTGAAAATCGCAGTGTGCCCTGCGTTGGTCCAGTCTCTTTTGTCATACGATCGGGCTTCTTGAAGGGACTCAAGTGATGCTTGATCTTCAGATCAGGGTTGCAGAAGCCGTTCACGTTTTAAACCACGACCTCGACCTTCTCCAGCGACCAACGTTGTTGCTTTCTCACTTCGGTAATTTCCTATCCCTACCCGGTTTTCTCTATATCTCTTTCTCTCCGACCACCTCACTCCCATCCATCGTTTTGCGGTCGTTCTGTAAATGCATAGAATCTATCTTCTGATTTATGTTAGTTCGCTACTACAAGCTTTCAGACAGCAGCTGCTGTCCGTATCCGCAGTGTCTTTGGCTTGAAAATCGCAGTGTGCCCTGCGTTGGTCCAGTCTCTTTTGTCATACGATCGGGCTTCTTGAAGGGACTCAAGTGATGCTTGATCTTCAGATCAGGGTTGCAGAAGCCGTTCACGTTTTAAACCACGACGTCCAGTCCTGCAATCGCGTCGCGGCGAACCAGTGGCTTGTTCAGTTCCAACAGACCGAAGCGGCGTGGGAGGTGGCCACTGCGCTCCTCACTTCCACAGGGGACTTTGTCCTACCATCGGACTTCGAGGTTGAGTTTTTCGCCGCACAAATCCTCCGTCGAAAGGTAACTCCTCGTCCAAACAACTTTTCCTCTATCAGTGTTGTCAGTTCCCTATTGTTTAGTGTTTCTTCTTATTGCAATGATCAGATCCAGAATGAAGGCTATAGTCTCAAGCTCGATGCCAAGGACGCCTTGCTCAATGCCCTTCTCATTGCCGTGCAAAGGTTCAGCTTGGGCCCACCACAGGTACTTAAACAGGTCGACGTAGATAATCAATCATGTTCACAATTTCGTTCATTCATCTTACATAACGTGGCATTAACGTGGTAGTCTTCTCTGATGTTTCAATGTTTCCCTTTTTCGGCATGGCTGCAGCTGTTAACACAGATATGCCTTGCCCTGTCTGCCCTCGTGCTTCGTGCGGTGGACCGCAAGTTGCCTATTGAGCAATTCTTTTCAAGCCTGAGCAATCTGCAGAGACTGGAAAATGGCAATGTTGCTGTGCTAGAGATGCTGACCGTTCTCCCAGAAGAGGTTGTGGAAGATCAGAGTGGAGACCGGAACATTAATGCAGCGAACAGATCTCAATTCACTCGAGAGGTGTTTTTCTTTTGGAAAGTTTTTTCACGCATCTTGAGCTACATGAATGAACTTGTTTGATGTTCCTCACGCTGTTTTCAAATTGATACAGCTTTTGTCACACACTCCAATGGTGCTTGATTTTCTTCAGCTTCAGTCTGAACAGAAGCTTGAGAATAGTATTCAGCTTCATGAGAAGAATAAGAAGATATTAAGATGCTTATTAAGTTGGGTAAGAGTGGTTTAAAGGTTTTTTGATTTTCCAGATTCTATTTTCCTTATTTGCTCATGATGGATAGTTTAGCTCAGTTTGTTCGTCGCAATGGTCCCAATTGAACAATTTTAACACTGGGATATGGCAATTGGACTGCTAAGCCCTAAAAAGTCTCAAACTGCTACATGAAATGTTTTCAGAAATTAAATATATACAATATATGCATATGATAGAACCATGAATGACAAACTCAGGAATGACCTTGAACCACAATTGTAACATTTTAGAATGGCTATTGTTTGTTATCAATCTAATTTTGCTTCTAAAGATATAGGATACTATTTTTATTGGTGCACGAGTTCAATTTTTTATGTGTATAAAATAATGGAATAAATTAGATAACATGTAAAACACTTTTTGTTTGTGATTGAAACACATTGTAGGCACCTAGACATTGCTTTATATATAGAATTTACTAACAAATTAGAAGGAACCCAAAGGTGAAGGGTTAGATTGGAGCTAACATGCTTAGAATTTTCGTGAATAACATGTTATAAACTTGATTGAACACCCAATCTATTGTTAACAAGAATGAATTGAAAAATAAGAATCATAAGATGATCACTGTTGTGATGATGCTAAATATAATTGCTGCAAGTTCTATGTATTTTTCCTAGTCAGATATCTTGAATAGCTCTTTTACCCTATGCTCTAACTCTAGGAAACAGGTTTTTGTGATCTACTATAGATTTTCTTACTGTTTTGTGTACTATTCTTGTTCTTAAATTGTCTCTAAATTGTTAACTTTCTGCTTGTGTAAGGGACCAAGTAGTGGAGTATTCTTTTGGGATACTCATTGCATTCTAATTTTTGTAATGATTCTTTGATATTGTTATGTCATTATATGGCGATTGTGAAATTACTGTTTCTAACAAATTTTTCTTGAATTTTTAGCCTGTTAGTGCAAGTAAAGTTTTTTTAGATTGTTTTGCTTCACTTGCTTTATTATGAATTGTTTATTAATCTCAGGCTCGTGTTGGGTGTTTCTCTGAGATTCCACCCTTGTCCTTGCCGTCTCACCCACTTCTTAACTTTGTCTTCAATTCTTTACAAGTATGAAGAGCTCAATTTTAATGTTCTTATTCTTAACCAAAACCCTCATGTTGTCATTACTTTATTAATTTTTTTTTCCCATGTAAAAGGTTCCAGCCTTATTTGATGTCTCCATTGAAGTTCTTATTGAGCTTGTTTGTAGGTATGAGGTAGGTGTTCTTATTCTTTATCATGTACAAATTGTTACATAAACAAAGTTTCTGCTTTTAAGTTATCAGAAATAATTATCTGTTTTAGTGGCAAGTTATTAGCTAAATTTATATTTCTATGCTTTCCTTTTTTTCCTGCAACTTATTTGATGATTTTCCATGCAATAGATAAAAAAGTTATGTTCCAATATCAACTCAAACATAAATGAAATCATTAAAATGGTTTATGTTGACAATTTGTTGAAGTCAAGTTTGATCACATGCATTTATAGTATGGTTCACTTTCTCTATTATGGTTTGATCTTAGAAGACATTTTGTTTTCTTTTAGAGAACTTAATTTGTTTTGAGAATGTAACGTGCAATTGATTCCATTCTATCATCGAAGTTTTTTTTTGCAAGTTAACCGAGAATTCATATTTTAAAATGCCTTTGAGCTGATACAACTTGTTTTATTGCCAAGATTAGCTGGCTTTCTATGTAGGGAATTCTCCTTTAATAAGTTAAGTTGATCTGGTTCATTTGAGCCTAAAAAATGATTAATTGGATATAGATCACTCATGCTTGAGCAATTTTATAGACGAGTTCATCTACTTTGTAAATAATGCAAATTATTCCCAATATCCAATCTTGTTTAGGTTCTATTGTTATAATTGTATTTATGAGATGGTGAGCTGTTAAATATGCTCTTGCTCCCCTTCGAATCCCATTTTACTTCAACATAACATATTTTAGAAATCGGAAACCTATGGTTTCTGTGCCTGTGAAGTTACTTTCATGTCAATGCTTGCTATTGTTCCTCGTTTCAAATGAAGGTGTTCAACAATGTTGTTTTTGGTTTGGATCATGTAGTTTTTTGGTCTATGCAGTTCTAGTTGTGACATATTGTGTTTTCAATCGCTAGTTCTGTTCGTTTCTCATCGTGTCCTCACTTTTTTATGGTGCAATTAAGGTATTCCCATCATGTTCTCGCTGTGTCATTTACCATGTTGACTTTTTTGGTCTATGTTGATGTGAGTATTTGCAATGACCAAATGAAACTTGTATACCTTTAGAGTTCATTGATTGTGTGCTTGTTTTGTTGCGTCAATCCTAATTTATGAGAGAGATTTGATGTTGAAAATCTTCCTTTTATTGTAACAAAGGAGGCAAATCCTTGGTTAAAATCCATCGACTATTGGGCTTCTTTTTTTTCAGAATGAATCTATAAGTGATGTTCAAATATAAAGTGATGAGCATTCTTGATATATTTGATGCTACATATGTTGAATTTATTGACCATTTGTGTATTTAGTTGAGTGCATGGAGGAAACTATAGATGGTGATGTTGGTAAGGAAATTTATGGGAACAATCATACTTTAGATGAATCCCAAGAGGATTTGGTTAGACCTTTGTATAGATGATGATAATGATATGGATTGTAATTCTTTAGCGCAGAGGGTCCAAGTGGGTGTGGATATGAGTTTATTGAAGTTGTGGATCTTGTTGGTGATTTTGATCACAAAGTTGATAAAGATGGCATGGATATCTTTGGTGTAGAAGATGTGAACCATGTGAAGTAAACAATAACTTTTAACACCAAAAGGGTTGATGTGCAACTCTGGCCAATGGATTAACTTTTAAGAAGAGGAGAACGCGAGGTCACTACTAAGGACATCATGTGATTAGGAGGTCAAGGCGTGCTCAACGAGAATAACCCAAAATGGAAATGACTTATGGTTGGAAAAATTCATTCGAAAACAAACTCTAAAGTTGTTGAGCTTTGATGGTTTATTAAGTTGGTAAAAATGACTACCAAGTTAATGACAATGGAACAAGCTTTGTTGAAGATCTGTGCATGCTTCTTGAGATTGTGGAGCTTGGATGGTGAATGGGTTTTCATGTTCTTGTGTTGCAATTCATACACTATAAGAGCAATGCATTACATTAGTCTTGTTCCAGGTATTTTCACTGAGATTTTTGTCGGAAAGCCTTGTCAGTTGTCCTAAAACTAGTTTCAGATTCTAAAAACCTTATCAATATAGAGTTTCGTGCTCTTCTTCATGACTAAAAGCTTGGACTGACTATTGGGTAGAGGTTGTGTGAGCCATGGGAAGTTCAAACTCGAAATCTCTTAACTCAATTTGAGCTCTAATTATGTTCAAATTGAAATGAGTTGGCTCAAGCACGCTGTGAGCTCAAGCTCACTCAAAATGATTGAATTGGGCTTGATATTAGGCTTTTTCCGGCATTCTTACCATGGTTCTTCTATGTCATATTTGTAGTAAGTTGCTCACTTTTGCTAAAAAAAGCAGCTTCCAATTTCAAACCTTCTACCTCTTTCAAATTAATGAAGCATTGATTTGTGATCACTTTGCCTTACCTATTTTTACAAGCTTATTTGGTCATAGAAATTCCTTAAGAACATTTGGAATTTGCTTGAATTATTTTCATGTGAATCCATTTGAACTTATAGTCTAGTTGACATTCACTTCAATTCCTCCAAGACTTGCGATGCAGTTTGAAAATGTTTAACTCAATTCAATCATTGGGCGAATTTCATGTGACTTTTGTTTTTTGTCTATAATTATCACCTGTAATTGAAGTGATTACATGGCGGACCATAGTCAAACGAACGAGTCTTGATGACGAACCATGGGTTGGTGCTTTAACACCACAAAGAAAATGCATGCCCTTTGATCCATAAAGGTTTCTTGTTTCTGACTACATAATTGTGCCTCCAATAAGTGGTTATGCAGTTGATGCATTTGTTCTGATATGCACTTTCCGAATTGCTGCACATGTGCCACTGCTGGACCAACTAGTTTATATGTGTGGCATATTCAATACCGTGGGCATTCAAATTATGAGGTAAATGACTACAGAATTTAACAAGTCATCAAGCTTTGCAAACATGAAGTGCTAGCAACAAAACAAAATGTCACTTGTTGATCAGACTTAGGCACCTCTAAAACCAATGGGCATACATGAACACGAGTAACAGCAGCAAAAATGCTACAAATTTTTCTGTTCATTGACTTCATATTTACATGTTCCAATTTGATGATCAGATATATATGCATAATCAAATCATACACAACATCAATAAAAAACACAAGACACATAAGAAATTTGTCCTCTATAATTGAGTTTTCAGATGACTGTTCAATTCTTCTATCAACACTAGCTTCTTTTTCATCACAATAAGCTTTTGCTCAAAACTAGACCCAATGCTAATAGGAGTTGGAGGTGAAATGTCATCACTGTGTTTTCTCCATTTTACGGATTGTAGCAAGCAAAAAAATGATTACTTTCTCTCTTGTAAGCAATAAAATAGTCGGTTTGAGTTGTCAGCCAACTTGGAAATCTTTCCCGTACACCTACAATAACAAAAACAATCATATTTATTGAAGTGAAAATATGTCTGCTTGTTAATTGATGAAACACTTGCACTTGAGACATGGCATAGCAACGAAGTTGCACATTTAGGCTTTTCATTAAATTTCTATCGTCACATGTTGTCTTTTCATCAAATTTCTATAGTGCAGATGTAGCCTAAGGTCTCTACCAAGGACCAGCTAAAATAGAATTAGAAGCTGATAGTAAGTGGAATGTTCCACAATTTAAAAAGGATTACAAAAATATCAAGTTTGCTAAAATACTTGGCAAAGGAAAAGGGTGAGGCAGGGCTTGAAGCTAGACATAGAATAATGGTTGTGATTAAGAATAATGGTTGTGTTTAAGAATAATTTATTAATAAAATACTTATTTGGTTGGTGTATAAGTGAATTCCTATTGAAGACGCATAGGATGTATTGCATTGTCTAATTGCCACCATCAGCGATTTACCTTTTTTCAGGAAACAAATGCACTATGTTGTAAGTCAAATGTTTTTGAAAAGCATGGTAGTTTAGGAATATTTCATTGAATATGCTTTTGCAAAATGGTTTATTATATCTAGACCTTAGAGAATCACCAATTATAAAAGGGTTTGCTAGTATATGGATCTATCGATAACAAATTGAAATATTTGGATCTATGTCTATTTTTGAAAATAGAGGGACACACATATAAGATTACACAAATTTAGGGGCTTATATGTGATTAATGGAAAGATAAGTTAGTTGGTTGATGTTGTATTCCTCACTTGATAACAAATTTTTTTTGAGATTTCTTATTGAAGCGTGATGCATCTGTTTGATGGCCAAACAAAATGTGTAAAAAATGCAAATGAAAGAATGAATAGAAGATGTGAAAGAATGACTTGTATGAACTTTGGTTAACATTTGATGTAGCACTCATTTTAAAGGTGCAATTGTAAATGATGAATGAAGTTGATTTCATGTAGTTTGTATAATGCTGACCATCATAACAACTTTTGAATGAATCAATGCTAAAGTTGTCAACTTAGAGGGAATCTTACTTGTTTCATGTTTAGCTCTTTATGTACTCTAGAATAGAAAATTTTGTATAATTTATTTAATTACAACTTAAATTTTTTCTTAAAGATAATCAACGTAATAATTTTATAGGAACTTTACTTGAAATATGAAAGGGATCATAACTATTCGTGTAGAATCATTTTTTGTACAAGTTATTCAGCACTTTGTCAATTTATCTTTAGATGAGTTGCTTAACCTATGGATTACTCCATGAAGAAAATTACTTTTAATAGGTGATTATTGGGCTTTTGAAAAGATTTTTTTTGTAGAGGAATGCTTGTATCCTATTTTAGAGATTAGCATACTTAGAAAAAGTGTGATGGAGTTTGAGAGCTGGTTTGTTGGATTAGTTTTGACAGATTTGATGACATAAGATAGGATCAAAGATTTTTTGACCAAAATATATGCAAATGAAAATGATTATGCTGTTAGCAATGATTTTATCTAGATTTAGGAATTAGGTTATGTTTAAAGGGTGTCATAGGCTTCAGAGATTTTTAATTGGATTTTGTTTGACATGGTGACATAGGATGGAACCAAAATATGTGTAATTTCTTATGATTATGCCATCGTTTAAATCTTTGCCAAAGGTCTTGGAAAGAAAATTATACCTCCAATTTATGCCTAGTGTATTATGAATTTGTTAAGCTCTTAGGTTAATTTGGCAAGTTTTGAGGTTTGGGCCATGGTGAGTGGTGTTTGATATTTTGAAATGCCTTGAGGTTCTGCAATTCTAGTTACAAAGAGTTTCTTTTGTTGTTTGGAGTTATTGGGTTTCTATTATTGTTTTGTCTACTATTTTTTTTTGATGTACATCACATGGGTTGATGTACCTTATAATAGGCCTTATGCTGTACGAATGTTTGTGACACCTAAAGGAACCTTACAATGCCTTGAAAACTTTCTGCACCTGGGTTATGAAAAGAAAACCAATTTTACTGTAGTATTTTGTATACTTGTGCATTTTATATGACTGCAGATCTCAAAATTATTTATTGCAGATAAACAAGATTTTTGACTTAGTCTTTTATTCATATTTGCATAAAATATTGTAGGCATGCACACACACACATATTTGCATGTCATAACAATGCAAAACTTTAATTCCACAAAGCAATCACTTGAAATTTTTCAAATCGTAATTCACTATGTCAACTGGTATTGACAAATGTAGGTTTTGTTTTAAATAGTTTGAATTTAAAAAAGAGGTTTTAAGGGATGAGTTTTTGGAAAAATTAGTTTTATGTGTGAAAATGGAATTTGGATGCAAGTATTTATTTCAAAAGGAGTTTGAATTAGAGAAACTTTTGCAAAGCTTATTTGAAATGTGATTGACAAACAAAATTATAGTCTGACTTCAATTTGGGTTGATTGACTTGAGTTATACAATTGAATATATATGGCATGAGGAGTTTAGCATATAATTCTATCCTTGTTTTGTTGGTCAACATTTTCATCCATTTAGAAATGTTGAAAGTTTGACCTCCCTTTTAAGCATATTTGGCTTCTTTTTGACCATTTGAATATTGGGTCCAAGTTTGACTTGGAATGGGATTAAGTTGACTTTCTATGTTAGAGTTGATTAGAGCTAGCTTGAATTCAACTTGATTCCACCTTTTATCTTATGGAAGTCATCTTTTTAAATAAAATTGTCTTAGTTCCAAATGCCTAAGATAAACCTTAATCCATATGACTAATTGAGGAGTCGAGGCTAATTTATGGGGTTTTTATTACAGAAGTAAAGAAAGCTGTACACAAGGCACAAGATTGATTTTAAATGGAGTTAAAAATCATGGACAGTAAAGATAAAATTAGTCTAAAACTTCATAGAGACATAATCCTTAGAATATTAAACCAATAGTAAGGCTACTCCAAGCAAGTCGAACCAATTGTTTCAAAAAAAATTAAGAAACATCGCACCAATACCAACAATTTAATGGCCAAAGATGCTCTTGTGTTCAATACCATGCCCTCTAAGATGATCAATAAAATGCCATGTATGAATAAGATATATATTTATTATGTACTAGATGATCACAACAACATAATAAAAAACATGGAGCTAGTAATCTTAGAATTTATACAATCATTATTTACATGATATTAAAACTAAATAAGCAGTTTGTCCCAACTTCCTCTCAACATTGGAATTAGTATCTTGTCTCAACTCATTGTTTTTTTCCAATTGGGCATTCCTAACATTTTACTGTATCATTTGGCCTCGAGAATCTGAATGCCTCAACCTGATAAATTCTAATTAAATCCATCTTGTTACTATATCCTTACTAACAATTGCTTTGCTTAAATTCTTTTTTTTGTCTTGTTATTTGCTAACGTGATGCCATTATTTGTTTTGGAAGGGTTTGCCACAGGTATTGCTATGTAGGATGCAGTATCTGAAAGATGTACTTCTTCTTCCTGCTCTTAATACAAGAGATGAAAAAGTAGTTGGTGGTCTTGCATGCTTGATGTCAGAAACTGGGCAAGCTGTAAGCATATATTTGGCTTTTTGTCAAATGATATTCTTTTATTGTTTTTGATTATGACTTTGTATGCATGCCTCTAGAGAATTACAATGCTATTTTGAAACTGGCTATAACACCGTCGAGTGTCGCATGAAACTGTTAGAAATGGACTTTCTGCTTCTTAGAGGGAGATATTAAACTTTTGGTCTTCTTATATCAGGCTCCACCTTTGATTGCTGAAGCCAGTCCTGAAGCTCTTATGCTTGCAGATGCACTCTTGAGGTATCATAGATTGCTGCAAACTATTCTTTAATATTGAAAAGAAAAAGTTCATAGGGTGTTAAAATGTAATTCCTTCATATCTTTTTAGACTTCTTTGGCAGACATTTCAAAGTTTCATGTTTATATTATTGTTTTTTACCAGGCATAGTGATTGCATGAATATTCTGTGACAGCTGTGTTGCCTTTTCGAGTGAAGATTGGGAAATTTCAGATTCAACCCTCCCATTCTGGTAATAATTGATCTTCTGCTGATACAAGTCCACTGTTCTCTTCAGACTCCACTTCAAAACTTATGAGAATCCTATGCTGTGTGAAGTTGTAATTCTTTTTTAATATTATTTTTTCTTGAAGTTCTTGTTCTTTTTCCTGAGTTTAATGCTGTGATTTATGCATTTTTTCCAAATATATTTTAAAGATTCATATTTACATCTTTCTTGCGTTTCCTTGCTATCTCAGCATTTTGCTACTGGTAGTCAAGAAAGTTGGGGGTATGAGAGTGTGAGTGCTTGAGTTCTTGTTTTAGGAAGCTTTTTGATTGGAGAAGCTGCAGTAGGCATTGTATTACTCTTACCTGTTTTTGCCCTTGTTTAGTTTTTGCTCTATGTTTCTATTTTCATCTTTTAATGATAAACTTGAAAAAGAGAGGCTATTTGCCCTTGTTTAGTTTTCGCTCTATGTTTTTGCTCTATGTATCTATTTTTCTTCTTTTAATGATAAACTTGAAAAAGAGTGGCTTGATGTTGATAGCAGTCAGTTAATCTTTCCTATAATTGCTATTTTGTCACACCTTAGGTCATAATGTGGTACAACATGACAATATGAGATACATGAACGTTTGAGCGTCAATCCACATGGCATAAATAGGGGACTAAGTGTATGCAAAGCAGCTATATTTATAAATACGAGAATAATTTCCAATGGGGAAAGGTAAATTATTTTATTGAAAAGCAACATTGTTCTAATATCTTGAAGCCATAATCCACAACATATCAAAAGCACAATTTCTTTAGGCATTATGATAAAACAAGGGTCCTACTGCTTGTATGATTATGTCCATAAAGTTGACTTCTATAGGTAATCTAGTAACTGATTCAAAGTGATATGATCCATTCAGTTTCATTGAATCATATATTCTTTGTGCTCCAGGTGTAGCCTAGCAAGTTATCTGCTGGGTTTGGATTCAGTAAAGGCTGATCGGAGTAGCAAAATTGAAGTATTTTCTCCTGTTTTCTTAACATTAATGGATGCAATTCTATTGCGTGCTCAGGTTTTGCTCTCCCATTCTGTTACCTATTTTACTCTCTTCACATTAGCCGTTGTTGCTTCTCCCTTCCCAGGCTTCCTGCCCCTTTGAAATATTTTCTTTGCTTGCTGGATATTCCGTAGCTCATGCATGTACATTTTTTTTTCTTTGTTAGGTTATGGATTTGGTTGCATAGGACCATATGTATTCAGTGATTTCCAGAATTCAGCTAGTTGCTAAACCACATATTCAGTCATTTGTAATATTGTCAGTTTAGTCTAAGAATGACTTTTATGAGCCTGTTACATGTAATATTTTTTTTAGCAAATTGTTTTGTATACTAAAGCCGTCACCTCGTAATGTGTTCAAAGATCCTAAGAATTCAGCCATGTGCTAAGCCACATACTTGACCATTTGTAATATTGGCACTTCAGTCAATGACTGACTTTGGTGAGCTAATAACATATAATATTTTTGGCAAATTCTTGCTCATGCTAAAGTTAGCGACATTTTTTTTGCCTCAGTGATAAAATGGTGAGCTTGTAGCAGTGCTTAAGTTTGCTCTATTGTTACTCTAATGTTAGTTTTAATTGTGGAATAGCCTCTTTGCCATGCAAATGTAAGTTTAAATGCTTCAAACTCTCCCAGGCTTAAGTTTACATGCTTCAAACTCTCACAACAGACATTTTGATGAGTTTTAATCACGTAATAACTTCCTTATCATACAAGGGCAATGTTACATGCCTTGAATTCTTCCGTGCTTAAGGATACATGTTTCAAACTCTCCCTTACATTTTGATGAATCTCATCCCCTCATACCTTTTTATGACTGATAATATGCATTGTCAGCATGTTACTGTTGATAAAGTGTCAACATTCCCGTGAATGACGCTTTTGAGAAATTCATTATGTTGAAATGCTGTTTATTTCTAAGTTTTCTTTGGGAACATTCTACTGGAGTAGCAGCTCTAGGATAATTATATTTTGTCCCATGTTATCATAAGGTTATCATTGTAATCTTAAAGTTCTGAGTTTCTGCTTAAATTTTTTTAATTATCTGAACTAGTTGGTTTCAGTTTAGGTTTTCTAAATTGTCACATTCTATGGAGATGTATTATGATAATAGGTAGATTTCCCTATAATGGCAACTGGTTGCAGATGGATTCCACAGCTAAATTCAGCAAATCTATTTGAACAAACCTAGTAACTCTATAGAATGTTATCAAAAAATGAAAGCTTGGTTACTTGCATTTTAGTGGTAAAGTTTGGCTTTCTTTATTTTCCATTTTAAACCAAATGCATTGTCTGACAGGTTGATGATACTGTGTTAGTTGTAACCAATGGAGCATTTGATATTCCAGATGGACTTCTTCACTTCCGCATGAATTTGGAGGAACTTCTAGTATATATTTGCCAGCTTTTGGGAACGTCCACATTTGTACATAAGGTGCTCCACTAAAAATGTCTTTTTGGTATGAAGATAATTTTTTTGGATTTGCATATCAGTTATCATTTAAGTTTAGAGCTGAGTCTGTACTATGTTTGTGCATTGTAATATATTATCATGTGAAAGCACGTTAACAAAACTTGATATATTATGGTTTCATCTTGTTGTTGGGCTAGCATAATGCAGCTCTCTTGTTAGTGATTTCCTTATGGTGATTATATATTGTGCATGCTTAGAGGTTTTTGTTTTAACTGTCTGTTAGTCTGTTTTTAGGTTTAGATTTATGCTCATGGAATTATTACAACATTTGTTGATTTTGAGCATCCCAAACCAGCTTGACATTGATGAGACGCTGTTGACTGAACCCGGGCATCATTTGTTAGTTTGATTGGCTGGATTGTTTCAAGTGCCATTGACTACTGATTGACCTTATACATTCCTTAGTCAGGCTAACAGTTGAGCAAGTTGCCCTGCTTACTCTGATTGAACAGTAATTTTCACAAGCTCTGTTCATCTTAAAACCATACTATGGTTAGTTTTTTGTGTGGTATTTGCTTATAGAATTTCTTTGGACAAAGGATTCTTTTTAGTCTGTTTGATGCAATTCTTACAATTGACATAGTCAACTGAAAAATTGTTTTTGAAAAAGCTGCTTGTTTAAAAAAATGTTAGATGCAAGTAAATAAGTACAGGTACTTTTTATAGGCATTGTTCTGCATGGTAGTTGTAGTAGAAATGCAAAAACAATCAATAAATACTTTATAAAAATAAAAAGTAACCCTTTATCATATTTATTTAGTAATTTTAGTCTCATTCATTCTTTATCATCGTCAGTTGTTTTTCAGAGCTCTGCATTTATTGCCAAGTTCTTGAGTTCTTCATGAAAGATTTAACATTTTTTTTCCCTTTATGAACAAGTTGAAATAAGTTATGAAGTTGTGCCATTGTTTGCAAATCCCGAAATTCAAGAGATTTTCTTTTAATGTAGTAGTAATTTGAAGAACATTTTTAGCTTCAACTTTGAACTTTACGTATTGCTTCTCCTTGCAATGAATTTGGCAATTCTAACATGCCGCATACAACTTCCTTACCCTATCATTATCCACATCAACGTCCCTTTGAAGTAACCCAGGTTTCATTTGATGTGAAAACAATCTGTTCTCATAAATTTTTGAACCAGAGTTTAACGTGGGGATGGTGATTATTATGTTATGATTTTGTTAGTTTTTGTGTTTTTATCGGCACTTCAATTTTACGTCGTGCTTAATTACTTTGGATAAAGGTGATGATTGTATTGGAGGTTTGAAGCACATGGTGAAAGATTTTAGGGTTTGGGTCTACCAATTTTGATCTTATCCATAATATTTTCAAGATGTTTCTTGCTCTTTTTATGCATTAATAGAGCTATGGTTTTTGGATATAGTTGTCACCATGTTTTTATGGCCCTTTTTTTTTCTAATAAATTTAAGTATGTAAGTTTTCATCTCTTTTGAATATACCTTATAGGAGAAAGTTGTGATAATCATTATTTGCTAGGATGGCATACTGTTATCTTCTGTTTCTCTGGAGATTGTATCGATTGCATGTTCTAATGTTTTGATAATTTATGTTTAGAAAGCTGAAGTTGATGGTCTCTGTTTTTGCTTAATAGGTTCCAGCCTTGTCTGCCATATCATTCTTCTAGAACCATGTGAGAGGTTATTATACTTCTGATATTAAAAATAATAAATCCCAAAAAACATGGGATATGTTGAAAGCACTCAACCAGAACCCATGCTACACTTTTTAAAAATCAAGCCTATATATTGCATTGTTGTATAATAATATGAAAGAAAGTCATCATTATATGTGTGGAAAAGGATTTAAAGCAAGCAAACTAATCCATAACTGAATGCAGATTACTTGTATTGGTATGCTAGTTTTTGTGAACTAGGTAAAAGGATCAAAAGATTAGAGAAAGTATTCGGTGAGAATTTAAGGGAAAAAGTGACAAAATGTTGAAATTTTGATGACTAGGGAATAGTACAGGAAAACAATAGATGAGATGGTGGGAAAACTCGGATTTTTGACAAGACCTTGAGAAAAAGAGATGAGAAAAGGTCAAAAGCATTGGAAAACATGGAGGCTTTTGCCAAATAATGACTGATACCTTTGTATCACAATTATTGTTCAGAATAATTAGTAGAAGGTAACCATATGAATCTCTTATCTCAGGTGTAGTGGCTTGTAGATCTTTGTCTTTTCATTGTTCATTCAAAGCTTGTTAGTGTTTACTACATCTCAACCCATTATGTAGGCGGCAATGGAAGTCATTCCAAAGAAATTGCAAATCTATAGAAAAGCACTACAACCTAAGGATTGCCCAGTCAATTGTTAGGGAAGCTTATGATTCTGCATTCACAAAAGTGGAAAGAAAAATGTGAGGGAGATCTAAGTTCTTTTATTAAAGTAAGAAAAATGTAAGTTACTCAGAAAATTACATATAATTGAACCTTTGAAACTTCACAATGATGACTTACGAGACTCCCCAATAGATGACAATGAATGTGGTGGAACCTAAGGCTTCAAGTACTACTACCATAAATAGTTTTTTTGTCAATATTTTCAACTGGTATGGTAGAAGATAGTAAGATTTCAAGGTGTTGTTTAAGATGGTGGTAGCTCCAAAAGAAGGGTGACATTGCATTGGTTATAGGTAACTGGACTAATTTGGCACTTTTTGATGTTGAATGGTACAACGCATGCATATGCAAACTTACTCAAGTGTTATGAGTGCTATAACTTATTCACCTTCACTCACATTAGTGTCAATCTAGAATCAACGCAAAGACATACTAAGCGTCAGTTCGCTGACAAGTAAAGAAGCTTCAGGAATTCTGATGTTCATGCACTCAATTGAAATATGTAATCAAATGCAATTCGGACAGTGGTTAAGCTAGACCTCTTGCAATCTAAATCATGTAATAAAGTAAAGATTTAAAATGGTTCTCACATGCATGGGATTTTGGCCAAAGTAGTTTATGCAATTGCACAATAGGTGACTGGTACAATCAGATGTTTATCTTGTCCATGCATGAATTGGGAAGGTGATTGGTGGTATTGTGCGAGTCTTTGCTTGCACATTGGCCTAGGTTAGTAGTTTTTTACTCCTTTGATCTGGAGATGCTTATCTATTGGTGGAACTAGATTTTCTTTTTCAGTTGGGCTTCTATCTGGATGTTGTTTTGCTGCTTTGTTCTTGCTATTGATTCTTATCTTAGTTATACCAGTCTTATGCTTCATATTTAATGATGCCCCTTTGCTTCAGCTTATGTTGTTCTGTTGATATTGATCATTTTTATAGGCGCTCCCCCAGGTTTAGTATACACCTTTGTCCTTGGCTTTAGTGAACTCCAATTCTGTCTTTGAATTTCTTGTGGCTTGTTTTAGCTCTAGTTTTGCCAGCTATGATTTCTCTTTAGTTGACCTATAATGTGCTGGTTGCAAAATTTTTTTCTTCTCTTCTTGGTCTTCCTTGGAGATTTCTTGGACAAGTGAAATATTTTTATTTTTAAATTTTTTTTGGCATTTGCAAGAAATTATCTGATTAAATCTTTTTGTGCATTATCTTAAGAACTTAATCTGCAGAATTACAAGGCATTTGTTCTAGTAACTCTTAGCTCATTAGTTGTCTTACCGTTATTTTTCTATATATTTACTTAATGATTTTTCTACTATGATGGTTTTGGGTGGCGGTGTTTTTGTTATTTGCTTTGGAAGAAGTGTTGCCCAAATTGTCTTCTACCTGGCAATTTTACTTGCACAAGTAATTAGTTTTGGATCTTATTCTTGAGTTAGTATTAAGCTTGTTCTTCCATTGACTAGAGCATCCTTTCTTGCAGCTTTTGGTTGATAGATGGACCATTTTGGATTCTTCAGTTCCTTGGGTGAATGTGGAAATAAGAATGTTTGCACTACATTTGGTGAGGAGTTGTCTTTGCAATGATTATGCATTCAATAATTTTATAGATGCAAAGATTTGAACATTAGCTTGTGAACTTTATCTAAAATGTGTGTATTTTTTGTTTAGTGTCTGTTGGATTGGTGTTTTCTTTGCCCACATCATGTACAGATTATTTTTTTCATTGTTATATTTGTTGCCTTAATTATTGTTCCAATCTTTTTTGGAGTTTTACTGTTGTGTGATATTTGTTTGTTTGAAATCGGAATTTGAATTGTAATAGTTGCACCTACTAGCAAGTTGATGGAGGTTATGAATATCATGATTCATAGAAAGTTATAATGCTGTGTATTCAAGAAGCTAATGGGATAAGCAAGAAGGTCAATGAAATTGGTACTTTCGGTTTCAAGTTTTAATAATTTGTGAAGAATCAGAATCTAAATGAAGTTTGTGTAATTTTGAATGAGAATTTTAAAGGTAATACAATGGTTCTTAAGAGGAATAGGGATAGAATTATAATTTTAACAGTAGTTATAGTTGAAGAAGCTATTAATATTATTATAGCTTATAAACCTCCAATATTATTGGGTACCCATATTATGAATAAATTTTAGAATGAGTTGGATGAGTCAATTGAAGGGATCTGACTAGGTGAAAATATCTTTATTAGAAGAGATTGGCATGTTGGAAGTGAAACAAAGGAACTTAAAGCTTTGATGGTGGTTGGGGGTGACAACTAAGAAGCTAAAATTGCCTTCAGAGTTTATTTTAGCATGTGATATTGTGATTGCTAATAGTTGTCTTTTTAAGAAACAAAAAGAGTATTTAGTTACTTGCAATAATGAATGATTAAGAACACAAATTGATTATTCTCTTATGAAGAAAAGTGGTTATTTAGATTTCATTGTTTGTAAGATTATCCTTGGAAGATCTTGTACAATTCAACATGGACTAATCAATTTAGATTTTGCTTTAAAGATTGTAGTTGATAAAATAGGTCTAAACAATGCCTTAGGGCTAGTTGGTAAAACCTTAAGTGTACAATTGGTGCTAGGTGAGCAGGAAAATTGCACTTTGATACTTTATTTCTAATAGATATTCATAATTATGTAAGTTATAAATGAATTAAGTTACTAAGCATCACCTGAAAAACTTGTGGATAGAATGGTCAAGCAAAGATTACAATATGAGATTGGTATATTACAAAATAAATTTTGTTTCATGCCAAGAAGTTAAAACATAGTGGCTATACACTTTGTTAAGCAGACTAATGGAAGATTAGGATAAGAAAATAAGAAATTTGTCTAATTTTTATTGATGATAAAGATGTCATATGATAGACTTGTGAAAATACTTCGCAAGATCCTAAAGAAAAAGTGATAACAAATGTTACAATGTGACATTGTATAATGAATTTGTTTTTATGCTATGTTGATCAATCATTGTTATTATACATTTGCTAAGAGCATTAATGAAAGTTCATGGCAAGAAAGAATAATCATATATAATTTTGAATGACCTAAAGACTGAATATTATGAAGTTGCAAAAGAAGTTCTTCGTAATGTTTTGAAGTGGAAAAGGTACTAATATTATTGTAGACGTATATAATGGAGTAATGATGTGTGTGAACTCTTGCAAGAAGGATTGCCTTTATTTCCTTAGCATGATTGGAATTTATTAAGGTTTTTCTTGAAGTCTTTAACTTTTGTATTGGTTATGGACATTTTAATTGAGTAAATTAATGATACGATACCATTGTGCTTATCTTTTGTTGATGTTATTGTAGTTGAGTTCTTTTTTAACTAGTCAAATTAAAGATATGCAAGTATAACCAAATTGTAGCAAAAATGATGCAGACATTACAATTGATGATCATAAAAGATTGAAAAAATAGGAAATTTTATTATCTTGTCTAAACTCAAATGATTGAGAAATCGATGTGAATGTTAACAACTAGATTGAAGCAGGTTGGGTAAAATGTTGAAATGTTTTTAGTGTATTGTATAATCATAATATGCCATTTAAGATTAAATATAAGTTCTAAAAGATTGTAATGAGATGTGCAATATAGTATGATACCTATTATTAGCCTATGAAGTTCAAATATATAGTTAGAATGAGTGATAGGGATGGAGATGTTGAGATGAATGATTGAATATACTCAAGAGCATATGATTAGAAATGAGTCTATTCGAAAAAAAGTTGGTATGGTGTTGATAGGGGGTAACCTTCAAGTGAGTCATTTTAGCTGTTTTGGACATATAATATATGTAGGTCATTTAATGCCCCTATAAAGTGATAAGCTTTTGAAAATTTCTTTTATGAACAAGAGAAGAGACTGACCAAAATAGGCATGACATGAGACTAGTAGAAAGAGCTTTGCATGGTTGAGTATTAAGAAAAAATTATCATTAGATAAAGTGTGATGATATCAAAGAATTGACATTATAATCTTATTTTGTGGGACTAAAATTTGTTGTTGAATTAAATGTTCATGAAGTTAAAAGCTATAATAGCTATGCTAGAGTTGCCATTTATTATTATGTAGTATTTGTGTTATGATCTGTACTGTTAAATTATATTTATTTAACCGTGGGCAATATGATTAGATAGGTGTAACTAAAGCTTATCACCAGATTTTTTTTGCCTTGACCATTACATCAAGTCAAGTATGCCTGCAATCCATTTTCTTTCTTTTTCAATAGGAGTATGCTTTTTTCCAAATTGAATATGTGAGTTGTGCATCATGTCTTCATGTCATTCCTGTGTGTTTTTTCTTTATTTCAAATCAAATTTATTTGTTCTCTCCTGCTTATTAAATTTCTAATGGGTTCCAGATTAATGTTGTGATATTATCCCATATGTATTGATAAATTGGACAAAGTTAAGTCGTTTCAGCCTTTTTATTTTTGAGCAACGTTGCAAAAACTTTGAGGTCTTACATTAATGGACCTCGAGGATTTTTCGCATGCCCATTTCTGGATCAGTCATGCAAATTATCTGAATGCTCAAACTTTTTACATCTCATAGTTAAGATGAATATGTCATCCAAGTAACATTTTGCTTTCAATCCCATGCTATGTGACCTTCATTATCACCACTTGCCCGATATCACACTTCATCCATACTAAGGGTATGCTAAAGTGCTCAATTATTTATTAGAGTCCCACATGAAGCACCTTCATTTAAACATTCCCCTTTGGAGACTGGCAAAACTTTGCATTCCCTTAGTCATTATGATCTATGTGACAAGCCTCCTCCCCACTGGCTTGAGCTCAATTTAAGTAGTCCTATTGTAGTATCCATCAATGTTGTGCTTGAGCCATACACAAATGAAGCTCTAAAAGCTCCTTGACTTGCTCCATACTGAAAGAAATA
This sequence comes from Vanilla planifolia, assembly GCA_023846275.1. NCBI lineage: Eukaryota > Viridiplantae > Streptophyta > Magnoliopsida > Asparagales > Orchidaceae > Vanilla > Vanilla planifolia. The sequence goes on along the minus strand of CM043875.1, from coordinate 41,018,119 downwards.
TTTGGTATCTTAGGGAAATTACACCACTGAAATTGTAGAGAAGCCATCTTCTATTGAAATTGTATTTAGGTGCAAGACGAGCCAGTAAATTTTCATATTGCAACGGTGCTTATTCATCAGCTTTCAGAACAGTGTCAGCTGTTACATTGCAAGATAAAGCCCACAAATCTGTTTCCGAGGCACAAGTTTGATTACTTTTCCATAGCTTCTTTTCCGTGGAAAATCTGCTCGATAGACTGTTGATTTGAAACACAAGTGCACGCCAGCAAAGACACGAGCAAATGGAGCAAGTGATAGCTTTGTCAAAAACAAAATTACTGGTCTCAGCAACTTGGTATTTTCGCTTCTATGCTTCCATTAATAAATCTTAGATGTAGAACGATAACAAAGATGGAATTCTCTGAATTTGCATCAAGAATAACCAAACAATTTGCAGCTTAAGATTTAGCATTTCACCTGTTGCTGAGCAATCATGGCACATAATATTCTTAATATTAATGCATATATTTTTATCTGCATATAAGCATACAGTCTAGTGCAAATGAAAGATGGCTATCTATTGGATGATGCTTAATGTTGTATACACATGATTTTTTCCTTGAAAGTCAAATCGTCTTGTGAGAATTTTTCTGCATAATATTAAAAAAAATATGGTTATGTAGGGCATCCTTTCCCTAGGCCACTAGTAGGCTTGAAAGTTTCTGTCATTGATCCATTAAACAAATGAAAAATGATGCTCATGCAGCAGAGCATCATAATCCCAGAGTGCTTTCGAAACTGTTTTTGTTTACCCCAGTTTGAAGGCCTTAACTATATCCAACTTGGTTGCTAGCATTCTTTCCATAGAATGCAACATGTGAACCATTAGAACATCGTCCACAGTATTCCTACCAGCTGCAAAGGTTCTTTTTTTCTGCATTATCAAGGTTTGCATGAGGCTTCATTCTATTGACCAGTATTAGAGCAATTAGCTTAAAAAACGTATTGCATAAACTAATTGATCTATAATCTTCTGTTTTTTGGCTTGAGAACTGTTGGAATCAAGCCTATAATCATATATTTGCTAGCTTTTTCTAGGACACCAGTTTGTAAGCACTGAATTCTGCTTTCAATAGCATCCTCGTGATAATGTGCCAACCATGAAATTCAACAAACCTTGCCCCAGGGCTTTCAACAAAGTTGTGATTCTGAACGTTCATTTCTTTCATTGTTATTGCAACGCCTCTTCATTTTTATTGAAGACCCTGCAATTCATATATAATGATCTAATTCTAGTATTGTCTTAATAACATCTTCAACCCAAGAATAATTAAGAGATCTTACAATAATGTGTCCAATTCTAGTAAACCTTATTCTCTTGATTGTGGTTTTGCAAACACGAGGCATGTCTTTCCTTTCCAAAGTTAACAGCTGGGATTTTTGTTTCCAAATTATTTCTTGTAGATGCATGGATGGCTATCATCTATTTGATCTGTTCTGTAATTGTCCATGATCATCCTCCTTGCCTTTTAGTGGCAGTTCTGAAGTTTCCTTGTCAAGCATCTTGGCTTTCTAAAGTTGTCGTCCTACCTCTTTCTTGTTCCATCAGTACTTTTCTTCTTAACACTCTTTCCTGCATTATGAAGGTTTGTCTTCATTGATTTTCCATGCAACCTGAACTATCTTTCTTGTTTTAAAGAACCATCTTTGAAGATTGCGATGATTGCAATTCTCTCCACACTGCATATGTTAGTGGTTGCATTACTGTCTTTGCACAACTAATATTTCCCTTGTGAATCCTTCAACATTCTGACAGTATATTGATTATTAATTGAGCTGTATTCAAGACATGATAAATGGCCGCAATACCGCCATCCTTGCTTGAGGGATGGACATAACTTAACCTTTTTGTTTCTTGATGCCTGTCTGATCCATTTAAGAATGTTTATAGGACCATCAAATCTCCCTTCAACTGGTAAATAATTGTTTCCAAGTTGTTAAAAGCATCTTAATTATGGCTCCTTTGATAGCAGCCTTGTTGTTCATCCAGCATCAAGGCAAGGCAAATGTCCTGTTGAATCTCCAACAAAAAACTTCACCCTTGTCCACTCTTCAAATCAACGGTACTGTGTTGGTTGAGACAGGAGTTCAAGAAGCCCTTCTCATATTTCAAGCTTCTTTTTGCAGTTGCATGTGCAAATCTTTGGCAATGTACGCTTTTCTGCCCGAATTTGAAAGAAATAATTTCTTTGAAAATTTGGTTTCAGCCGTTCTTTTAAAATATTGTGGGATAAGACCGAGTATTTGCTTGTAACTTTGGTATTATATGTATTTCCTTGTAAACATTTGTGCAAGATTGATCTGTTGATTTTTGTAACCAATGGTAGAAAACTTGTTTAACTACAGATTAAAAAGACTTGGCACCAAGTACATGATCTAAACCTAAAATTTTATTTTTATCTTTGTTGTGCATCTTATTCTTCTCCTTTTTTGTTCATTTGTGCTATATCTATTGTAAATACCTTACCATATATAAGATTGTTTCTATTATGTTCTTCCTTTAAAAGACATCCCATCCTTTTATAGCTTTTTAGATATAACAAATCTTAGTTCTGATTTTGAAGAGGAAAAATAAAAAATACCAAAAAAAGCAAGCCACAGTACATATCGAGCATACCACACTTTGTTTACATCTAAAACACATTAGTCACATGGGAATAAAGAAAAACGAAGAGGAGTCTAGTGGTGATTTGGTGCCATTAGTTGGGAATATCTATAAGAAGGCCCTTGAGCTCAGTCAAAAGGGGAGGAGGCTCACTAATGCAGATCAAACTCTTTTTTCTAGCTTCGACATCTCTTCTTCCTTAGATTCCCGAAAGTTGATGCTTTTGAAGTTCCCTAGTTAGCCTCCTGCCCAAGCTCCAGCAGCTCTTCTTCCCCGAGCTTTCCAAAAGTTGCTGTCTTTGAGCCCATATCCTATAGCTCCATGCACCTCCTCTGGGCTTCCCAAAAAGTGCTTTTTGCTCCTCTTAAACCCAGCTCGATGATAGCCTGTTTGCTCGTGCCCATGCATGTTGCTCACATTGCCTAAAGGCATTTGGAAGCTGCTTGCCAACTCACGCTTGACCAAGGCTGTTTGTACCTAATTTTTGTCGCTTGAGTTGAGCGTGTTTCTTGTGTCATAATGTGCCTGACTGCATCCGATAGTGTTGGACCATGCCACATTGTACTTATCGGTGTCGAATTGCGTTGAATTGTCTTAGGCAGTGTGTTCAATTGTGCCCAACCTCATCGGATTAGGTTGGACCTTGTTGGTTTACTCGACTTGTCTTGCGTACCAAAGCATTCTGATTATGCCAATTTGAAAGCTTTACTTCATTCCAAAAATACTTTTCAACTGCTCAAATGCTTTTGCTTTAATCAGTGAGCCAATAGAATATTTTATAAACTGTTTAAAGATATCCCCTTACCCAACACAAGCTTTCTCGTCCCTGCATCAGGTAAGAATTTTTTTAAAATTTTCTAAATCCTTTTTTTTGCGGTAACATTTTTGGTGTTGTCTGTGGGAATAAATAAATAAGTTGAAATGGAAAATGAAGAGTGAACCGCACTTATTCCTAAAGGAGTGCTTGACAATTGTGACCAAGAGACAATTATGGTCATCGCGTCTTTGTCTTAAATCTCACAAGCTTCAGAATATTTTTTATTGTCTACTGGTAATCCTTTTAATTTGTTTCAACAATAGATGAAATATTTTACAGTTTTCTTTAAATTCTCCTTATGCTAATAGAAGAGCAAATCAAAACTAGTGTAGCTACTTTACCAAAAGAGGCCACACCAAACATGTCAAACAAACTAAACATGCCAAACATGCTAAATGTATCAAACACATCTTCTAACAAAGAGACACTTGATACCTCCCTGCTTCCTTACAACAACATTCCACCAACAACTTAACAATACCTTATGGCCTAAGGCTCTCTAGCTCTTACCCAATTAAAACTCTATTCGACCCTCAACTTGATCTCAAAGCACCATTAGCACCTGGTTTTAATATATCTCAAGGACCTCCCTATCAACCCGACGAGGAGCCTCGTTTACGTTGGCAGTATAGGTATAATCTGCACATTATTGAGGAGGTTTCGCCATTTATAGAATAGATCCTTTAAATACCTCTACGTCCTAAACTTTAGTTGCCCAATTCTTCCTTTTATTATGGAAACTTAGACCCTACGTTTTTTTGGGGGAATTTGAGACGATCACCTCTTTGCATGTGATGACTGCATAAGATATAAGATTTTCTCTGTTTTCTTTAAAAACATAACCTTAAAGTGGTTTTGGAAGTTGATTTTTAGATCAATTTTTTCGTTTAGTTCTAGAGGCTATTTTTTTCATCTTTTGCTTGTTGTATCAAAGCCAAGGAAGTTTCTGAATCTCTTCCTTAAGGTAGCATTAATTTGAATTACTTGGAGCTTTCCTCTAGCGCTTTAAAGAAGCTCTTGAAGTAGATCAAGAAGATTCCTAATTTACTCGAGTAGCTCTCATTAGGTCTCTTTATTCAGGGGATTTCTAAAAATATTTGGCCAAATGTCTGCTATAGGATTTTTACAAGAAAATTTTAAAGGCTTATCTTGTAGATCGAAAAGAATGACACCATTGCCTTTGTGATGCCTCGATTGAAGACAAAAAGATCGTAGGACCACAAAGGTTATCTTTGAAAGGTCCGTGAGAGTGTCATCACCTTTGACGCTACCAAGCTTAGTATTTCAATACTCTTTTAAGCATGCCACTAGTTGAAATACTAGCAGCCATAGTAAATGATGGATTGTATAAGAAGCTTATGCTACTCTCAAGAGATAATTGAGATAAAATGAAGTTTTATAATTATTAAAGAACTATTGTCACATAACTTCTTAATATAAGGCCTTCAAAGCTTTATCAAGATATTATTAAAAGAAGATCACCTTCAAGAACATTGGGTAAAAAGTTTTGAACTTATCTCTAAATTTAATAAACTTGTAGAGGCAATAGCTATCTTTCGACTTCAAATTGAGAAGTATGACTAGATCCTTCAAATAACATTAAAAGATAAAGGCCCTTATCATAATTGTCTGCCTCATCATAAGACGGGGGCAATCCCACTTTGGGAGCTCTACTTTAAAGTTCCTTAGGAGAATCATAGTTACCAACGTCACAACTTGGCGAGAGGATTCAGTTTCAATATCTTTCATGCTCGAAGATTTGTTACCTTTTGGCAACCCATACGTTAATGAGTCTTAAGGATAATTGACAATATTGAAGTTTGGTGTGTACTCATCAACATATGGAATTTTGGTATATATCCTTTTCCTTAATGCTTTTGAGAAAATTAGTATCAATCAAAACCTTATCCTCTTGTCTTTATGTTGACTTGCAGGCTTCTTTGGAGAATCTTTGAAGCCAAAAGGAACCATTACATTGCTACTTACAATAGGAAACTCTTATGGCTTGGCCTTTTATGTGATCAACTTCATTATTGTTGTCACTCCTGTTTATAATGCTATCTTAGAAAGACTAACAATGAACATATTCAGAATGATAGTCTTGACATTATATTGTCGCATTAAATGCAATACCTCAATTGGAGTGGTTCTCATGCAAGAGAACTTTTTATAGTTAAGGAGATGTTACATCAACATTATGAAAATTATGGTTAAGTCAACTATTGAGCCTCCTAGATAGGGAGGTTGTTAACCTTGTCTCTCCTTACTGCTCATTTCCTCTTAATCCTTATGAGCCAACAAAACTTGTAACTGACTCAATCAATCTAGATGAAAAAAAAGAGGTTACCCTTAAGCTCTTGGCTGAGTATCTTGGTGTTTTTGCATGAGAGCCTTTAAACATGTTGTGGATAGACCCATTAATGGCTAACACTCTCTTCATATAAATGTGGGAGTCCCAACTATTTGGCAAAAGAACGAGTGTTTAGCATCGAGAAGCAAAATACAATCAAGATCTTTGCTTCTTGAGGCTAATTTTATTGGAGCAATCCATTATCTCAAATGGTTGGCAAATGTGGTGTTGGTGAGGAAGAATAGTGGCAAATGATGCATGTGCATTGGCTATACCAATCTCATTTGTGTTAGCTCAAAAGACTCGTATTCTTTACCTCAAATTGATGGCTTTGTGAATTTGGCATTTAGTTTCACCTGTTTTAGCTCTTTGGGTACTTTCTCAGAATACCATCAAATTTAAATGGTTATAGAGGATAAGAAACCATTTTCATTATTGACTTCAGTACATTCTGTTATAGAATCATGCTTTTTGGACTCAAGAATGTTGGAGTAATTTATTAAAGGATGATTGATATCGTGTTTCAGAGTTAGAAATGTAGGAACCTTGAGGCTTATGTGGATGACTTCTAGTAAAAAGCACTTCTTTCGAGGCACATCTATAAGACTTATAGGAGACTTTTGAGATCTGCCAAAAATTTAACCTCAAGCTCAACCCTTTGAAGTTCACTTTCGACGCATCCTCAGGGAAATTTCTTAGCTACATGATATTGAAGGAAGGAATCCCACCACTCCCACCACATCTCGACAAGATAAAAGATCTTTTAGGCATACTTTCTTTGAAAACCTTAAGAGATGTCTAATGCTTCGCTGGACTTTCGTTTTATTTCTAAGTATGGGGAAAAGGCTCAACTATTCTTCAAACTTTTTCACAACTAGAGCTGACTTTAGTGGACTGAATATTATGAGAAGGCCTTTTAGAAGCTTGAAACTTATTTTACCCTTTATCTTAAATGGTTCAATGCTTGGAGAACCTTGAGCCTTCTCATTTGCTTTATATTTATTTGAGAAAACAAATGTATTTAATGTCTTATTTATTATGTATCTCACACTCTAAAAAATGCAAAAAACATGATATTTTGCTTTAGAAAAGATGGCACTGGCTCTCATGTTTGCAAGACGATTATGATGATATTTTTAATCGCACGCCATCAACATCATCAGACTCAAACCTTTGAAATGCATCCTTCAATCAATAGAGGTCTTGGAGATGCAACAAAAATTGGTTATTGAGCTTAACGAATTCGAGATTGAGTTCATACCTCTTTGTTCCCTAAACTCAAGTTCTTTGTTGATTTCTTAGTCGAGGAAGTTTCCTTTGAAGTTGAGCTTGAGCCTTATTATCAAGCACCTAGAAGCTATTTGTGGAAGGGGCCTTAGGATAGATATATGTGGGATTGGCTTTGTTTTACTGAGTCCAAAATAAAAAGTTGAATTAGAATCACCCTTCCAATCATGAACAACCATGTTGAACATGAACTATTAATAGCTGGACTAAATTTTCCATTGGAGTTGCGTGTTAAATTCCTACTGATTTTTAGCTACTCATGGCTAGTGGTTAGTGAAATTAATGGTTTATTTGAGACCAGGGACCCAATTATTAGGTTGTGTAAAGCAATATCAATCCTTCTTGTAGAAATTTGATTGGCTCAATCTCACTCAATTTCTTTTTAAAAAAAAAACAAAATAAGAGGTAAGCTTATTATAGCCATCCATTTAGACCATAGAGACAACTATCCTCAACCTTAAGAGGCCCACTTTTTAAATAAATCTCTTGAAAGCCTATCTCATGACAAGCCTTGCCTTATTGGAAATCAAATGTTACAAGAGTCAAAGAACAGACTCAACACTATATCTTGATTGAAGATCAGCTCCACTGAAAATCATATTTTGAGTTTTTACTCAAGTGCACCAGCCTATCTGAGAAATACACTTAGAAGAATGCATCAATCATGTCTTTAGTCATAGTTTAACCATTAAAATTATAAGACAAGGATTTTTCTAGCTCACCATGCAAGAGGAGATTGCATTATTGTTAGAAGATGCAAATGGTGCCAACTTCATTCCTTTCTTCTTGAAAATTAACAACCATAATGAAAGTTATTAATGTTTCTTGGCCTTTGTTTAGGATATAAATTTTCTTGGACCTTTTCCTGTAGCTTGAGGTGGGAGAGGATTTCTTCTCATTGTAATTGATTATTTCTCAAAATGGATCAAGGCCAAATCTCTTGTTAGCTAGGCAACAATAGAAGTTCGCATCTTCTTCTGGATAACTATTTTTAGTAGATTCAAAATTCTTTTATCTATAGTCATTGACAATGTTACCATGGTCTAGGGTGAGGCACTCCAAAACTTCTACACGAAAAATGATCGTCACTTGGAATACATCTCTATTTAATCCTCAAATGAATGGTCAAGTTGAGGTAGAAACAAGAGCTTTTTAAAGATTTTGAACCCCTGTTTCAAAAAGGAAAGAGGGGCTTGGGTTGACGAGTTTCCTGGCATACTATGAGCATATTAACCACTTCTATTACTATGGGCAAGTTCTACTCTCTAGTCTATGGCTGTTAAATTATGCTCTCAGTAGAAATTAATCACTACACTTTATGTGTTCAAACATTAAGGGGTATGTCAAGACATGGTTGATGCTTAACAAATGATTGAAGAAATTAGGAAACTTGAGGTAGACCAACTTAAAGAAAAACGCTTAAGGCACATGTCGGTCAACTCAATAGAAAGCGAAACATAGAAAAATAGTTTGATAAGCATGTCCAAATGCATCTTCTCAAGGTTGGGATCTCATTTTCAAAAAATGTGAGATCTCAAAGAGATAAGAGGGGCTCAATAAGTTAGCTTCAAAGTAGGAGATGCCATACCTCATCAAAAGAAATTATTGGGTCAAATGTTATCAACTTTAGATAGGAGCTCTTATGATTCTGGAGTGGGGGTCACTTCAAAAATTGAGTATCAAATGTATGACATTGCTTAGTAACTTATACAAAAAATTCCCTTTTGAGTTGAAATTTTCATCAAATGGTTGATGTTAGATCTATGTTATATCACAAAAAACCTTGTCATTCTTAAAGCTAAATCAATTTAAACCTTTTTTTTTTTCCAAATCACTTTCAAAGTTCATCAATGTATTTCAATATTGCTTGTATCCTCATTAAACAATTTAATCAATAATTTGGAAGGTTGGCTAGCTCATCCTCAACTCTCTTCATCACTGCTTTGATGTCAAAAGGCTTCAAAAGGAATGGTCTTGACCTGTTCTCTTCACCTTCATCATGACTTTTTCCTCAAAGTATATGAAAGACAAGTTGTCGATTTCTTCTCACTCTTCAACATTGCTCCATCATGAGAATGCTTCAAGAAACATTCCTTTGCTCTCCTCTCCTTTCTTTAATCATTATTGCATCATTTAAGGGCTTTAAGAAGCATGTTCTGACTTACCTCTCCTTTTTTTATCAAAGTTTGTCACATGAAGACTTGGGGAGGGTTGGTCTTGTGTTCTACCTTCTCCCTTCATCGTTGTCTCATCATATGAAGGTCACATCAAGCTAGATGCTCTCCTTTCACTCTCTTTTAAGGGCATTGGGAATCTTGATTGTTGCCTTCTTTCAAGATCTTAAAGTGCAAAATTCCTATCTCATTTCTTTCATCCCATAATTAAGTCGTGTCACTCAAGCAAGGAGTCTCTAAAGCAATCCATTTGATATGGCTCTTGAAGGTAAATGATTCATAAGATTGTAATAGAAATTTTTACATAGGCCTTCCATAGAAAATCCTATTGTATTACTGACGATGACCATATCATCCTTCTTCCTTTGAGAGGCCCACCATCCTAGAACCATAGGACACGTCATGGAGAAAGCTAACTTTGTAGCTCGATGGGTAAATAACTTTTTTGAAAATTTAAAATTTCATGTTAATCTCATCTATTAAATTATTGCAAAAACTCGGGAAATTCTTTATTGTGATATTAATGATGACATGAAGAGTTCAGAGATCAAATGAAGAGAAAAAAAATATCAAAAAAAGCGACCTACTGAGTGAACCATACTTTGTCCATGTTGGAGAACATCAATCATGGGAGAATAAAGAAAGAAGAGGAATTTAATGATGATTTAGTGCCTTTAGTTAGAAATGCCTATTAGAAGATCCTCGAGCTCAATCAGAAGTGGAGGCTCACTAGTGCAAATTAGGCTCTTTTTTAAAGCTTTGACCTTCCCTGGCTACCTGAATGCTAATTTTGCTTGTTTGCGTCGGACTACGCTTGTCCGTGCCCACTTACATTGGACTGCTCTTGAAAATGTCGAGCCATATTAAACCACACCTAATTAAGAGATAAATTTCAGACTCGTCAAATCCAAAATTATGAAAGAAAATCAATATTGGAGAAAAATGAGGAAAATTGTCATCCAGGAGTCGTTCACAGAAACACATGCACACACAGAAGGGCATGGTGCGTGGGATGCATGCAAATGCACCCTGTTAGCCATCTACTGCGCATGTGGACCTATCGGGTTGCCTTGGTCAATGTGCTCGTGGAGGGCTTGTCCACACATGGGAACAATACTTCTGCATGTGAACACTGCTTTGGTGCGACAGATGGGTGCGGGCGGCACTAGCATGTGCAATGGTCATTCCAGTTAGGTTGGGAATTTGCGAACTTTAATATTTTGTCTAAATCACATGTTTTTATTTTATTTTATAATTAGTTATTAAATCCAAACCTTTATGTAAAAGGAGTGGAAAGAATGTTGAAACAATTCAAAACTTTGAAAATCAAAATATTGTGAATTCAGAACCCCTTGAAGGAAAAGGTTTTAGAGAATTCATTTTCTTTATAGCAAAAATCTTCTTCTCCTTCCGTGGTTCACCATTTCTTATATTTCCACTTCCTTCATTGTGACTTGAAAAAGATCTATTATTGAGGGTTTGTATTGAGAACATCTTGCATATAGATCATATTATTTGTAGTATCAGAGCACTTTAATTCGACGCCAATGGTAGTTGCAAAAAAGGATGTAGTTGATGAGCAAGCCGTAAAAGAGAATCAAGAGATTAGGGAGACATCAGTTGAGGTGATTGTGTTAACATTTCACTGTCAAGTCTAGAGACATAGGTAACTATATTAGCCCAACAAATGTAAGTGTTAATAGAGATGATGTTAAAATCTCAATCTTTTTTTACGATAGGTAAACGGACAATTCATCAAAAAAGCATGCTTAATTAAAGAAATTTTGGATTAAGTAGTAATCCAAAGATTATTGGAGATAAAAATGAGGATGACATTAATCTCACTTTTTCGACGCACAGGAATTAACAACATTCTTTCAAGTTAACGTTATGCTCGATTAAAAATGGCAAGTCATGCATTGGCCTGATGAAATGTTCACTTAAAAATTGGTACAGTTATAGAAGTGACATAGAGCTAATTTAACAAATTAATTAAAGAAGAATTTTTTTCGATTGGTTACATGAAGGAAAGGTGGAGCAAGTGGTATAGTTTACGACAATGACAATGACAAACGGTACAGGAATATACTATAGACTTTTGACTGCAGTTATGAGTTTGGGAATGCCTATTGCAGAGTTGCAAAGATTGTCAAAGTATATTTGAAGTTTGTTTATCTTATTATTATTGAATTATCTCTTTTTTTATTTAATATTTAAAAAAACTCTACATTTACTGTGGCTATTGAAAAGAATAATAAATACAAACGAACAAAACTAGAAGGACAAATTATTAAGAAGTCGAAGTATAAGTGTAATTATTGGTTGGAAAAAAAAGTTTTCTAACAAAGTTTATTATGCTAAACAACTAAAAACACTATGTTTACCAACAAAACTGAAAAAGTATTGTAATCACTACAAGAAGATAAGACATGTAATAAAAATGCTAGAATTGTATTTCAAATTATTTTTAGAAAAGTTCATAAAGAACAAAGATCTTACTATAGCTGAGACAGGATATTTTAAATTCCTATACAAGTTGATGAAAATTTATCGCTTATAGTGAGTCCAAAAAACGTCTTTAATGAAACAAAATAAAAAGAACTCTTCACCATCATAATTCTAGTGAAGAAAGAACTCGTTAGTGATATCATCGTCACTAGAAGTAAAACCTTGTATTACAAAGTTTTGTGAAAAGGCAAACTTAGAGACTACACATTCGAGACCCTATTCCTTGGGGTGGATTCATAAAGACTTAGAGGCAAGGGTTGAAAAATAATGCGATGTGAAGTTTGTTATCGTCAAAGATTACATTGATAGGGTTATCTGTGAAATGATTTATTTAAATTTCTGTCAAATTATACTAGGGATTCCATATTTATGGGATCGAGACGTCATCTACTATTGATGGGCACAATGATATTGGTTTATGAAGGTTGGACGATACTTTTTTCCAACTCGAGACAATGAAGCATTGAAAAAAGGCATTGATGCTAACAAAATGAAGAGACTAGTGAACAAATGCCAAAGTTGTGTTGTTAGTGACAAATTTAAAGAAATTATTTGATAGGAATGACAAAAATCTTAACTTGTCAAAGAAGTGAACATAATTAGATTTTACACAAAATTAGTTCAAAAAAGAAGATTATTTGGGACTTAAATTTCAAAAAGAAGAGACCTATAATCAGTAGGTCAATTCTAGGCTCATTGAATATAAAATTGTGAAAAATTCAAGGGAGGAGACATGAATATCGTTGTTGTTGTTGCACAAAGCAATATGAGCTACACACTGGGTTGTGTGCAGTGGCTTGTTGCAGGCACGTTGGCCAAGTGCGCATGCGGAAGGGCACAATGCACCAAACACCTGCTCGTGTTGGTGTGCGCGATCACGAGTGATATGGGCATGTGCGCCATATCGGCCACTTATCGTGCCGCCATGGTCAAGTCGTGTGCAGAAGGGCTGTCAGTGTGCATGAACAGTGCTCTTAGAGTGATCGACGCGTGTAGGTAGTGCTGGCGTGCGATCATGTTAGATCAGTTGGACAGGAATTTGTGGAATTTAATATTTTTGATCAAAATTATATGTTTTGTTATTTATAATAAAATATGATATAAAAACCTTTAAATAAAGAGGGTGAGAAAGATTTATAAAGCAAATTTGTATTTTTAAAATTAGAATTTTATGAATTCAGAATCTCTTGAAGGGAAACTCATAAGAAAATCCAATCTCTTTGTGGTAAAAATCTTTTTCTTATTCTTATTCTTCTTTAGCTCTTCACTATTTCCCATTCTTTACTTGTGTTGTTGTGACTTGAAAAAGAAGGTCTGTTGTCGAAAGTTCGGGATGAGAACACCTTGCAGTCGGATCAATGCCAAACCATCCTTGATTGTCTCAATTATACCGAACTACTCCGAATTGTGTCAGAGCAAGCCAAGCCAAAAGCACGGATAAGCTCTTTGATTGTGCTAATTTGAAAGCTCTATTCGACTCCAAAAATACGTTTTAATTGTTCAAATGTTCTTCCTTCAATCATGAGCTAGTACAATGTTTTATAAACATTTGAAAGATGTCCCTTTTTCCATAGGATAAGCTTCATCGTTCCCTATTCAAGCAAGTTTTTATTTAAATGTTTTGAATACGTTTTCCGTATCAATGGAGTTGTAACTAATTACTTGTTTCTACACCCAATTGGCTATTCTAGAATTTGAAACACTTGTAGAGTTCATGTGCACTTTTGTTGTTGTATTGTAAAGTTTTGAAAGAATTTCCAAATAGCATGTATAAAGTAGCCTCATTTGTCTCATTTACATGAAGAATTGGACCATTAGTATTTTTTTAACCTCAACTCGCAATTGATTAATTATTCTATCAATAGATCCCCATAGAGTGTCTAAGATTCTTTTTTCCATGAGATCCTTAGATTTTGTTCAAATGTTTATCCACATGAATCATTCCTCATAAGGGTCCAACGCTTTTCTGATTTTATCTATTTTGAATGCATGATTATGTGCTTAATGCAATTTCTAGTTCATTTTGAAGAAAACTTCATTCATTTAACGATGTGTGTGAGAGATTATTGTTATCAATTATCTTCATCTTGTATTTTTACATTCTTTGCCTAATGTCTATCTGTCTTCTATTGTAGAGTAATTATGTTAAGTGCTGAGGAAGCATATTTATTATTTGTACCTTTTGATTTTAAATTCACTTATTTAATTATATGAAGGTATCTGTCAGGTTGCTGAGACAGCTTTGCAAGATGGACAACCAATTGATTTATCAATGGTGATGCAGCTTGTGAACATTCTATCTAGCACATCATCTACAGATCTTAAGGGTTTGTTGTCCTTTGTAAGTTTATTATATAAGCTTTGCTAAAAAACTCTCTATTTTGTTCTACTTCTTGCTTTCCTTGTGCTTCTTACTTGCTCATTTGATAGCATTAATTTTAGTTGACAAAGCTGTATGCTTTCTTATTTGTTGAAATGAGCGCAGGTCTATAAGTCGTTAGCTGATGTTATTGGAGCTTATTCAAAATGGATAACATTAATTCCTGCTAATATCAGACCACTGTTGTAAGTATTTTTCAATAGCATTTGGCTTGATCTTCGTGTTTTGTTGTTAAATACTTACCTTGCCTCCAGAATCTTTTGTGCTTCTGGGATTAAAGAATCTATATCATCTGCTTCTTGCTCATCTGCTTTACGTAAACTTTGTGAAGATGCCCCTGCTTTGATACACAAACCCTACAATTTGGAGATTCTTCTTTGGATTGGAGAGGTGCCTCATCTTATCTTTTTTCACGTTGAAGTGAACTTCACATTTCTTCTACATTTCCTGCATTCTTTTCTCTACTAATGCTTTGTTTTGTAAGCATCTTCTGCATTGTTTTTTGTTATTTTTAGACGTTGGCATATCATTTTTTCTGTGTATACTGGTAATGTGTTAAAATTTACCATCACAGAACATGAACCGTTTCATTACTTCCATACTAAACAACTAAGGGAAAGTAATTGCTTAGCAATTTGTGCAAGATTTGAAAAATAATGATAGCTTTTTTAGAACATAAGCATAATAGAACATTAAATGTTGGATTCATTTCTTTTGAGCTTTTCCATTACATGCATTACAAGGTTCATATGATGCTTGTTGTCTATTTCATAAGATTTAAGACGCTGAGATATATATATATATATATATGCCCGGCTCAAGACCCACCATCCACTGATTTGATTTGTAGCTGCAAATCAGTATCCGGTTCACAAAAAAAAACTGTCTTGTGATTAGGTTTCAGTTATAAAATGCTCACACAAACTTTGGGACGTCAAAATAAAATAAATTGGTCTTTTTCAAAAAAAATGGGGCACCTGTTGGGGACTTGCACAAAGCCAAACTCAGCTTGAAACTTCATTGTGTGGTTTGGCAAACAATGATCAAACTACCACAACTTCCTCTTCATCTGCTTTGCTCTGAAGGCATTAACCCAAGGATTGAAAGATTGTTATTTTGCTTAAGGAGAACTTTCTGCCAGCTTGGTGACTTCTTTCCATACCTGCAAGCTATGGATGCCAAGGACCTAGAGCCTTGGGCTTGTAAATTGCTTCCCAAACGACCCCCTTATCATCCTCTCAACAGCCTCAAGAATCAGTATTGGGGTTAAGGAGTGGGAAGTTTCATACACAGGGTTGGAGGTTAGAATGCAGTTGACGAGCAAGAGGCGACCAACAAGAGAAAGTGCCTTGGTTCCCCAAGTTGAGATTCTCTCACTAACGAAAACCACATTATGACCAAAGTTTGCCGCAGAAGGTTGCTTTTTGGTTGGAGGAATCACAAAGTATTTATCACCCTCTGCATGCCTAACCCTAACCTAGTTGCAATCATTACCTAATGCTACTTGGTAGTCCTGCTAAAGATTGCTAAGAACTTGCCATGGTTGATGTACTGAGCTGTAGGAGATTAGAATGGAAGAAATGTCCTTAGTAACCTTAGAAGTAGTGGAGCAAAAAGCTAGGTGTCATCTCCAAAAAGTTGGGAAATGGAAGAACTTGGCAAGCACGCCTAGATATTGCGAAGGGTTTCCTGCTTCATCCTCCACTGGATATGTGGGAGGATTTTTTTTTTTAGATTTGTTACTTTATACCTGCTCCTCATTTTGTCTAATACACGAGAAGTCACAGAAAACCAAGTTATATTGATCAGTCTGAGCAACTTGAGTTTTATATATTAAAGATTAAATTTGTAATTTTATTTTCTTTTATCGTGTTAGTTAAGTTGGGAGTGTAGATTTGAGCTATGCTCTGGAGTTGCTGTGTGCTATGCAGTTTTGCAGTGAATGTTTCCTCTTTTTAAGTGCCTTTTCCCTATTTGGTGCTGTTGTTTTGTATCTAACATTGCTATCATATGATAAAGACTCTTAATGAACTTCTTCACTCTTAGGGTTTGGAGTACAGGAGCTTGTCAATATCAGTGGAAGAGGAGATAGTGAGTGCTATAACACTCACTCTTGCTTCTATTCCTAACTGTGAGTTGAAGAAGAGCTCCTTGGCCAGCCTGCTTTCCTCAAGCTATGGTGCCATTCAGAAACTTGTATGCTTTTATGTGTCTTTCTCTTTAATGTTTGATTTTATAACTTGTGTTGACTTTTTATTCTAAAATGCAAGTGTTAGCTTTTGAATTATGCCATTTATCATGTCCTTAAGTGTTATGGTGCTGGAAAGCATATTGTACTTTAGTCACGTTGTTGGTGAAGTGTATGACATCCATTTTAATGGGAAAAATGGGCTAGACTAGGGAATTGTTTCTTTCCTATTCAGGCTATTTAATTTTTGTGATCATTTAACATGAATTTTGGTAAATATATCAGAAACCAAATATTTTAAAAAGCAATATATTCATATATCAGAATATATGTATTAAAATGCTAGAAAATCACATTTATTTATGGAATCGGTTGATATTTGTTTCAAAACATCAAAAACTCAAGAATTTAACCTTTGCAACCATGAAATTTGTTCAAAAGAATATCTCCAAGTTTTAGTTCCCTGTAACACTTACTTGAAGTGCCTAATAAAGCAGCTTTATGAACATTATTGATAACATAATTTTAGATTTTGAACTTCATAGCATATATCTTATCAACTAGGTGTTCATGGGGCATTAAGTGTGGGTGATAGATTAAAAATGAAATGGTTAGTGCAGATAACTGGAAAGGCAAACTTTCGAAAGAATTCTTATAAACTAATTTTAAAAAAAAAAAAACAGAATTAGACTATGCAACACTACTAAAATTATGACGAAGGGTTTCTGAGAACAGTTTAATGTTAATGATAATTTACGAGTTACAAAGCTTTGAAACTCAAGAACTAAATCTTTTTCACCATTGAAATTATCAGGGAAGAGAATCTCCAGTAACTTCTACTGAAGAGATTAATAAAGCCTTTATGATTGTTCTTGATAACATGGTTTGCAATTCTTGAATTTTGTAGTAAAATAACAAGTGAACAGGTGTTGGTGTAAATTTGTGTGATGGAATAAAAATGAAAGAGATACGGAGCATAAAATTCAAAAAAATAAAAAATTTAAAAAATTTTCTAAATAATTCACATGAACTGAAATTAGACTGCGTGCTGCACTCAATTAAAATAATGATGAAGAAGCATTTATACTGCTAGCCTGAATCTAATGACTGTTATGGTGTTGTTGATGATGACGTGTCTTCCAAACGTTTGTCAATTGTAGTATTTTTTTTAAAATTCCAGATTGCTCTGACCTTCTCGTGTTCAAGAAAAGTGAATAAACTAATCTATTTTGTTGGGGAATGTTTGCATGCAATTTGCATGTCTTGTTTGAACTTGTGGATTGTAAGGTGCAGAAAAGGCAACTAACTCCACTGAGTCAGATAAACAAGGCTCCATTATTATTTTTTGTGAAAAATGTCTTTGCTTATATGGAATGTAATACTGGAGCAAGAACCAATATGACAGTGGTGGCAATCTCAACACTAGAGATGGACCTGTTGAGTTAACTTAAAAAAAAGAGTGGTTTTGCATGTAGTCCAATGTTTGCTGATTTTAATGCAATGTGATATATCTTCCTATATTACTTGTGTTGTACATTAATAACTATTGGTTGTTGGTTGGCCAAGAAAATTGATTTTGTTTTGTTTTCCTTTCCATACTAGTGTGACTTTTTCTTTCTGCAAGTATGATGCTTGAGACCCATGAGAGCAAGGAATTATTGTTGATCGATTGTCCAAAGGAATTCATTGGATAAGAAGCTTGCTATTAGGCTTTAAGGCAGAGGGACATGGGGATAAATAGGCCCATATCTCAAGAAAGAGCATGCTCTTAGTAAGTGTATTTTGAGGACAAAATCTTGAGAGTGTTTGTGTTAAAATGTACTATAATCAACTTTTTTGGTTTGATTTGGTCATGATGACAAAACTCTACTTACTCTTAGTACAACCAATCCATACTCCACCTACCTCAGTGTCGTTGATCCAACGAAACAATGAATCGATGATACACTCTGTTATGATCCACATGATGGTTGTCCTCCGAACAGCATACATGTGTGGATATAAAGATAAAACAAATGTTAAGAGCTTTTCCCAACAATAACTTAGAAATGTTGTACCATCTTTTACATAAAGATATTTAATGCTCTGATTTGATGGCATATATTGTATCTTTTTTGGCATGACATACCTCCCTATATAAGTTCTAGTGTCCTAATTGTTCCCCATGGATGGCTTCAACAATTTCACTTGGATTTTTTGCACTCAGTTTCTTTGTCACGTTAATGTTTGTCGAATGAATTTAGGGTGTGTCCCCAGCAATTAGTCAATTTGTGTCTCCAGAATTTAGGGTGTATCACTGTGAAACTTTTGGCCTTGCCATTCTCCCTCTAGTTTCACTAGTTTTCATATTATTTTCTTCTTCCTTACCTTCTGTATTTACTTTTCATGCTGCACAAACCCATTTTTGCTTGCTCAGCAGTCCATGCTATAGATGAGAAATCATACATGTATGGCATTGATAATATATGCGTTGAATAATATACATGCAGGTTCTTCAGGCGCAAATTAAAATTAAAATTGTTTCGTACAAAAAATAAAAAGCAGGTTGAAAGCATTACCAGTTGATGCGTTAACAGTAGTCTTCTATTCTGAAGGAAAAAATCTTCTTTATTCTATTTTCGTGGCTTGTTATGTTGTTTTAATCACTTGCAAATTGGGTTCTTTTCTAGCTCTTTTACTTGTTTTCATGTAATAGTATAGTTCTTTGACCACATATGTGCAACCTTATTGCCTTGCATACTCTTTCATGAGATGGTTATTCCTGTTTGTTTCAGATCGATGCTGAGAGGCAGCATCCCTTGAAGCAACATCTTACTGATTATACGCAGGTTATGAATTCTGCTATTAGGGCACTGTACAGGTTAGCTCGAAAACTCTAATGCAGTATTTTTCTGTCAACCTTTTCAGCTGTTCCACAAATAGAATGTTGGCTATCATCTTGAATTTCTCATTTCGGGATTGCTAGTTTTGCATTGTTTCCATGTTGTTTTGAGCATGCGAGTGTGCCTTTTGGAACTTCTTAATGTACCAAAGCATGTTCTAGAAGTCCATAAGATCTGAAATACAGTTTAAGTTCCTATTTTTTCTCTTCAGTATTTTTTAATATTTGTTTGCAGTTTAAGTTAATACTCCTTAAAAATCAAAATTTTGTCATCTCGTGTGTATTTTTTGTTAGGGAATTATCATTGTTTTGTTTTAAAACTATTCAAAGTAGTTATGGTTTTTAGGATGGGAACTATTCTTGGGCATCTCAGTGCTCCTCTGTCAACTGATCAGACTGAGGATGACACCATTCTTGTAATTCTTTGTATGGTTTGGCCACCATTGGAAAAAATTTTCAATTCTGCTCATATGGAGAATGGTAATTTGTCAGCAGCTGCATGCCGTTGCCTTTCTCAGGCAATCCATTCTTCGGGTACTGTGTTTATCGCCTACATAATTGGTTTCTCCTTAAATTTATGGATATTATTTTTTTTGAGTTATTCGTGATTTGTTTCTTTTCAGGAGAGCAGTTCCATATGTTACTGCCAAAAGTGCTTGACTGCTTATCTGCCAATTTTTTGTTGTTTCAGACCCATGAGTGCTATATAAAAACAGGTAGAATCATGTTCTAGTCAATGGTGCTTTTATGTTTTTAATATTCATCTTCATTAACCATTGAAATGACTAAGAAGGGTGTGCTGCACTCCTTGGTGGCTGGAGCAAGCCTACTGTTTTTATTTTGTTTAGTGCAAACTTAACTGGATCGGAAATATGTTGGTGGTCTCACTATGATGAAGTGGAATTTTAACTTGGTTTTGGTCATACCTCACCCACATGCAACACCATAACTTCAACAAATATTAAATCTTAAAGTTTGCTGTTGAAATGATTTTCTTTCTCAAATCCTTTTGATTAGTTTTTTGAAGAAATAAATATACCGTGGGAGTGTGGAGACACGAAGTTTTAAAATTTGGTTAAATTTCCTATTGTACAGACTACCCCAACAAGTTAAATTTGAAATTTATCTTTTTCATTTTTTTGGGATTAGGCTTTATGTCCTTTTTATTTTTTCTTTCATTAGGTTCATTGAGCTTTTGCTTTATTGTAATCCTTCCAGGCGTTTTTCTGGACAAGCATTAAAATAGTGTCATCTCACATAGGTTTGGGATATTTTCTATTTAGGGGAGTCTAAGTTGAACTTCAAAACCACCTTGGATTGCTGTTAAACTGTTGATCCTGTGTATGCTATAAAGTTCATCTTAGAATGTTGGTTTTGTGCAAGATTTAACAACTTTCCATCTGTTGAAATGGATCTTGAATTTCAATTGCCAGTCTATTTTTTGGTTCTCTATTTTTTTTTTTCTTTGGAAAATAGGATTGCAAAAACAAATTCTGGAAGTTAACAAACCCGACCTCATCTTCTCTGATGAGTGAGTGAAAAAAGAATGAAATTTTGGCAACTCTGGCTACTCGGATTTTATTCAATGTCTCAAGTCATGTATCAGCAGCATACTTCTTAGATCACCTAGGAAATGATTGCACAGGGTGCTTAATGATACGGGTGTGCTGAGCTGTAACATAATCTAATGCGGTTCTTTAGGTCCAACTCTGCTTTGCACTGCTCAGGTTTTGAGTCAGGCCAACCTTGCCTAGGGGCAATGTAGTTCTGTGCCCGGTTTAATTGATTCACTTTCAGCTTTCATTCTGGACAAGTTCTTCTTGGTTGAATAACATGGAATTGAATTTTCATAAATGATGTTTACAAAATTCAAACTATCGTTTGATTGTGTATTGAATCCTGAAGTTAATTAATAATTTGTTTTAATGCATTGATTTTTCTTGGAGAATTGTTAATTTAAGCATGTTGTTTTACGGCATTGAAGTGATATATTTTTATTATCAGAGTTCTATATTAAATAATTGTGGCTCAGACATGATGGCATTGTTGATACATATTATGAATATAATTGTTTTTTTTTATGGAAGCTTGTGGTTCTTATGGGTATTAGTACATCAGATGTATGCTGATTAATTTTTATTTATGTTCCACATAAATGCATGATACAGAAACGACTCATCTGATTTAATTTAGTGATGATCATCTAAATATGAGCTGATAATGAAGGCATATGCTATGCAAATGTTGGTACAAAACCCAGTATTCATATTTTGTTGTAGTTAATTCTGGAACATGGTACATGGTGTCCATATTTTCATTGTATGCATGTTGCCAAATATTAGTTGCAGTTATGCTCTGCATTACTCATGTTATTTTTATTGTGCACGTTTTATGCTACTATCCTTGTCTTACGTAGCAGTGGGTTTCATCCATTGGATAGCTTTGCAAATTCACTTATTGGTTCTTTTAGAGATTCAAGCTATTGAATCGATAAAATCTAAGTTGCACTAGCTAATATATTAGGGCAAGCATTGTGCTTAGAGTATTATTTCCATTTCTACATTTGGAGCATACTAATTGTAGATCATGACTATATTTAATTAATTATTGAAAAGAAGCTACATTTGTGATTATTATTTGCTTTGTATTTTCAGTACTATTCCTATGAGATATACAGATGTTAGTTCTCTTTTTTATAATTCAGAATCATATTTTTTTTTGCAGAAACAAAGTGGTACCATGTAGTGTTGTCTTCTAATATGCTTCATGTTAAGGTCTTAGACCTTCCATTTTAAAGACACTCCTCAAACCAAGCAGCCAATGGCCCCCCCTCCCACCATTTGCTTTATTTTTTTCAGAACTATTCCTTCAAGAAATGCATGTGTTAGTTCCCTTTTTCTAAAATGCAATATCATGCCCTTATTTTTGTAGAAACAAAGTCATACCATTTAGTGTTGTTGTAGCAGTAAATAATGGCCAAGTCACGATTAATCAAAAATATGGAAGTTCCGGTAACTCAATAACATGAACAATCGTGAATGTCTTGCCCGAAACATCAAGGGGATGTTGTTGATGCATTTTCGGAACAACTTCTATTATCAATGTTTAATTAGTTACGGTTGTTTTGTGAGCCAACATTATATGATGGCATGAGAAGCTCTTGTTCATGCCTACGAGTTGTTATCACCAATATGGTTACCTTTTTTTTTTTTTTTTTTTTTTTTGAAGTTTCAACGATCCTATTTTTTTAGGCAACATATTTCCTAATGCAGAAAAATTGAGAATTGTTTTTTCACTATCACTTGGCAAGATATTAATTTGTTGGGCCCTTCTACTTATGACGTAAAGAGGCATTAAATTTTTTAGTCTTTTTACCATCTTTTCACTCAACATGTTCAGCTGCTGTTGTCATTGAAGCATTTGGCTACAGAGAAGAATATGGGTCGTTATGCATCAGCACTTTTCAAAGGCTTAACTCAGCGGAATCAATAGCTTCTCTGAATTCTTCTTATGTTTGTGATCAAGAGCCAGATTTGGTAGAAGCATACACTAACTTTGCATGTGCTTTTGTTCGTTTTTGTCCCAAGGTCTGCCTATTGAATTCAACTTGAATCTCCTTAGAAATAGGAGATTTTGCTTATTAATCTGTTTTGATGATTGATTTGATTTTGACGTGTTCCAAGGCTGTGATTACTGCTGCTGGTTCTATGCTTGAGGTATCATTCCAAAAGGCTGCTATATGCTGTACAGCCATGCACCGGGGAGCTGCTTTGGCTGCTATGTCTTACATGTCTTGTAAGTACAGTATAATTCAAAATTCTTTTTGGTAGTGAACCAAAAAATCAATGTAAGAGCTTTTAAATGATTAACCTTGCTATTGCACATTCGTGCACATAGGAATGATTAAAAAGATAGTTACATGCATCTAGCAAATGACCTACTAGTTTTACTTTTGTTCTTTTGGTGTGAGAACTATCTCAAACAATGTTTGGAGAATAATACTTTTTTAAGCTTTGCTCTAGCTATTTTGTGTTGTGATATTGTGAAGAAAAACCCTATTGGTTCATAAAAATTTTCAATTTTTTATACATTCCAAAATCATTCAATAGCCGCTTAGAAAGCAAAGATCAAAAAATGCATTTCAACAAACATAGCCTAAATATGTATCAAATTTTATGATACATTTCTGTCAATGGTGCCAGATGTAATCTTGTGTTCTGCATATATCTCAGGATTACATTCTTAGAAATATGCGTCAAATCCTACTGTTAGTCCTACACATTGCTTTTGTAATCTAGCTTTGTGCTATTTTTTAGTTATGACCTTGTCCTTATTCTCACATATTTTTTTCATTGTTTAATTACATGGAAGTTGTAGTCTACAAAGATTTTATTTGTATTACATGCTATATGATATGATACAAATGGACAAATGCATTGAACGTTGGACATGGATGTGTTGTGATCTAATTCTTATTCGTATGTTGACGAGTTAATTATTGAATAATATTATGTTGAAGGTGTATTCAAATCAAAAAAAGCTTTATAGGCTTGTGTGTAATAATTATGCAAATTTATGTTTTTAAAATTAAATGTCTGAATATATAATAAATTTTTGGTATGAGCCATTATTTGTCATCTATGTTTTATTTTGTTCTTTGTCTTGTCGAATTGCCTAAAAAGAGAAAAATTGAGTTTCCAATTTTTCAGTATTTCATTGTTTCATATTACTATTATTGATTTGTATTTTAATGTGTTAAACGTTATGAAATTTAACCAATGTCTGGTGTATTGCTTGATTTGATCCAAAGGCTAGCGGAGTGCTCGTTCTTTGGTCTAGGAAACTTAGGTAGCTACTTCGGCTTTTTTTGAATAGATTTAGATGTCTGGAGTTTTAGATCTTGTTGTGTAATAAAGATGTGGTGGAAAGCAAGGTTTTCAATGTTTATGTCACATGAAAAGTTATTATTATCTTTTCTGGGTTAAAAATGTGACGGGACAAAAGAGAAGGCAAATTTCCATGCCTGAGAAAAGGTATTCAAAATGCAGTTCCTCACCCGTTGTGCTGGGTAACTTATGGACAATCACAGGCGAGAGCCTGGAGAGATTTGTTGGCAGACTGCCAGGAACTTCAGAAGTTTGTTAACGAAACCTCATCCTTTACCAGGTTCATCAATTAGCTGTACCATCTGGCTGGCTGACATTTGTATGTCTGTGAAAGATGCAACCATGCATGCAAACACAAGCAATTCCATTCTTTTTTACAGTTTCAATTTGCCTTGGAGGAAGTAATTGCTAGTCTTTTTTGATATTTATCAAAGAAGTATGTTATCTAGGCATGAATTGGCTAGTAATCTACTTTTTGCATCCAGTTATTCTGAATATTTGATTTCATCATCAAATTAATCTTCTTGTCCCTAAATAGATGTATATGTACGTAAAAACTAGTGCCTAACAAGGCACAATTATAATTGATTTTGTTCTTAAAGTTCATTGGAATGTCCTAAAGAGCTAGAGCTTTGCAAATGTGAGAAAATTGCAAGAGAAGAATCTTATTCTTTGTTTTGAACATGTAATGTGTAACCTTCTTATAGATGAGAATTGATGTGAAAATTAGAAAAAAAAAACTTATGAAACAACTTATATAAATTTCCTACCAAATAAAAAGGCATAAAATTAAAAATGAATAAAACCATAATATTCTAAAAGAATAAAATTAGAATGTTCCATCAAAATATTCTACACTCAGCTGAGTTGTAAATATTGATTAAGTCTTGCTTGGAACTCAAATTTTTTATTTTTTTCCTTGGTAAGGTTTTAGTAAGGTTGTCTATTTCAAGATAAATTGATAGATGTAGTAAGTACTATCATTTTTTTATGAATTATTAGTCATTTTTTCTGTGCTTTGTCTTGTCATGATGCATTAGATTATTTGTAATACTAATAACTGATGAATTGTCACATAACATTTGCATAGGTTATTTAATCGTAATCTTTAATTTTTTTAGAAGTCTTCTTCATTACATCTCGTTAGATATAATATATGTTATTCTTTCAAATTTGGCTTCTACACTACTTCTCGGCATAATTGAATTTTTTTTTTCGTCACGTGACTAAATTTCTCAAAAACATGTGTATCTAAAGTTTAATCTTTGATCTTTTATTGATTCAGCCCAATCAACATTATTTTATTTCTTAATATTTTTGTCTATAAACTTTCTAAAATGTAAGCCCTTTTTACTAGATATAAGTACCTCAAGATCTTATGTACTGCCTTCACGTGTTCTTTTGGATTGTTCATTATACAAACAGAGAGACCAATGTTGATTCTTGTGAGAGATAAATATATGAGTTTTCCCTTTAAGCTTATGAAATCCGTTTTTATCAATATTTGTTGGTTGACACTTGAGCATTCCTATTTCTTTCAAAAGTTATAGATCATATTTCATTTGGGATATTGGAAATTCTTGTTTTTGATCGAGCAATTTCCATTTCAATACAGCATCTGAGACTCCCCAAGCTTACAATATGATCATTCCCTTTTTTGCTTGTTGTCATTACTATGATTCTAAGATTTATGAACAACTAATGTTGAATTTTCCATCTAAAATGCAATAGTTTAAGCCCCCATAGTGACTTTTTTTTAAACTTCTCTTTGGACATAAAAAATGGCTTTTCAGAGATTGCTTTCAAGCGTCATCCCTTAACTTTCTTCTCAAACTTCATTAAGGTTTTTGTTAAGCCTAAATAAAAATTTATACATTTGTTTCTTCTCTACAATTTGTTTGTACTTAATTCCATGTTTATGGCATCTCCATGTTTTTCTCACATAGGTGTACTTGTTGCCAATATTTTGTGTGTTGAAATACTTGGTTGCAAGCAATCTCCTTATTACAAATCATATAAAATTCTTTTTGTTTTGAAAAAGTTTAATAGATTCTTCTTGTTTGAATGTGTTTCTTTCATTGTTTTTCAAATTCCTTTTGTTATTTTATAAATAAGAAATTTTTTTCCTTATTTTATTGGTCATGAAAATAATTAACCATGACATAATTATACTATTTTGTGTCTTCCAATTTTTGAACTTTTAGTCATCTGTATTTAAAGAGTTTGTTGCATAGATTAGGTAGTTATCTTTGCCTTTGTCACATATGAACATCATCATTAATTGAGTATAATGGAGATAATTATTCTTATTGAATTTGTGTCTTGCAATGAGGATTTTATTATCATCTGACATTTCGTCAAGGTTGGAGATCATAGTTTCATGATTAGAAGTGAATTTGGATGTTATGGAGGAGTTGAGTCTCTCTGTTGTCATCCTGTATTTCACAATGCGAGGCTCTTCCTTAAGTGGATGAAGATGATGAAGAGTTGGGGGAGGACTTCAAATGGAATAGGAAAATGAAATGGGAGCTTGAATACTATGCAAGGAGATTATGTTGGCACTAACTCTCATCTATGGGGGTTCATGTGATTGGTGAGGACTTATGTGGATTTCAATTGCTTCATTTGCAACGCCATTTAGATGGAGATTAACATTTATGGGATAGTGGTTTATGATGAAGAGGAGCTTTAGTCAAGACAAATCTAGTTTGCATTGATGAGATCAATCCATCAGAAGTTGATGCAGACTGAGAAGGTTAGGGGATGCTCGTGGTTTGCTAGGGACGCAATTGATAAGTTCAAGGCTATAGCTAGTAAGTTGGAGGGTGAGGGAGCAGCCTATGTCATTGGTGGCACCAGCTTCTAAGGCCATATCGGAAGAGAGTTTAGCTTAATACCTTGAGCAAATTGTGAATGATGAATTTTATTAATTACTTTAAGAATGTAGTATAAAATCCATCTCATATATAAGAAATTATCTAGCAATTAAGGAAAAATAATTTTCTTGACTTCTTACATGTATAGTTTGTCAAATAAAATGTTTTTTTTTCATAGCTTGTAAAATAAAAAGCTATAAAATTGTGAATGATGAATTTTATTCATTGCTTTAAGAATTTAGTATGAAATCCATCTTATATGAAAGAAATTATCTAGCAGTTAAGGAAAACTAATTTTCTTGATTCCTTGCATAAATAGCTATCAAATAAAATATTTTTTTTTACATAAATAGTTTGTAAAATAAAAATCTACAGTATTGGAAAAGTATAAATTGAAAGATTCTACATGATATTTGAATATTCTTTCAAGTTTTAATTATAAATATCAGAATATTCTACAAAAAATCATTCACCTTAAGTGAATAGAGCCTTAAGCACTTTTTAGTAATGTTAATGACCTTTCTTAAATTCGAAATCTAAACTTTACAAAAAAATTTAGAGAAAATTTAGTGGCACAATTTTAATTGAATGAGTTTTTTGTTTAACAATAAATTACTATTTAATTTTGGCACTAAAAGAAAAGAATGAAGCGTTCGGTCTTTTGAAATTTTTACTGATCCAATACCAATCACTTTGAAAAGTGATTCATTTGCTATATAGATTGTATATTATCATGGCAAAGGTTGAAAATTTTTATGACATCTCTATCACTTTTCATGCAATTTGATTCTCTTAAGTCTATAATCCATGAATTCAAATTACCTTTACAAGCACTAAGCATTCACGAATGCCTTTTTGAGCCAAGTATTTTGATTCCAATAGTAAAATCAGTTTTTTATGATTGCTTGATTGGTTGTTTGAAAATATTTAATTGCTCTTTGCTAAATGGGTTGTACTTGATTGGTACATAATTTTTCTTGTGGTAGTAATGTTGGCTTGGCTTTCTCTAGTTTGTGAATTTGAGGGCTTCCAATTGGTTAGTTCTTCATGAATCTTTCATCATGTGTCTTTGATGTGTCCATGATTTCGATAATGGTCACAATATAGTTTTCTTTGTTGTCATTGTTATGATTTTGTGACCTACAAACGACTAGGATAGCATTTTTCAACTGAGATATAGTTTGATTCCTCAATATGATTTTCCTATTTTCTTTTCTTTAGAATTCATAAAAGATTTCTTGGAGATTGAGTTAAGGTCTTATCCCTCAAATGCTTTCTTAAACTTTATCAAGGTTTTATTGAGTTTAAAAAAATTTATATGCTTTTTTTTCTCTCTATAATTTATTTGTGCTTGATTTCATCTTCGGTCCATCTCCATGTGTGTTTCTCACACATGTCTACCTATTGCCAATATCATGTATGCTAAAATAGAGTCAAAATCAAATCTCTTGCCACAAATAATGTAGGATACTTTCTATCTCGAACAGCTTTCAAGTATCTCCTCGTTTGAATATATTTCTTTTACTAAGATTTCTCTTGTTACTCCATAATGAAGAAAATTTTCTTCTATTGTGTTGGACTTAAAATTAATCAATTAGAACATAACTATACTATTTTTTTGTCTTTTAGTTTGAAGTTTAGGTCATCTATCTTTGGAGAAGTTGTTGGACCGAATAGGTAATTATCTTTGTCTTTGCTACATATAACCATCATCACTGAATTGGATCATTGAAGAGAATTATTCCTATTAAGTTACATCTTGTAATGAGGATTTTATTGCCATCTCAGTTGTTTTTAAGGTAAGAGTTTATGATTAGAGATGACTTTGGATGTTATGGAGGAATTGAATATTTATTTTGCTGTCTTGTGTTTCATATACAAGATTCTTTTTCATGATGATGAAATTAATGAAAATCCAATAGAGGGTGTCGATGAGGGCTTTCTTAGGGGAGAGGAAATCGACATGGGAGTTTGATTGTTGTGTCTGCAACATCGATGAGATGGAGATTAATGGATACGTGTGGTTGATTCCCGTTGACGAAGAACTTTAGCCAGGATAGATCTGCTTTGCATTTGTGATCAATGCTCTAGAAACCATGGCTGGTTATAGACCTCGTGACACTTGCGATATGGGTGAGCTTTGTAATAATGATGGTGGTACCCAAGAGCAAGGGAAAACCGACGACAGGGAAGTCTTGAAGTTTGTTTGAGCTGCAATTGATGAGGACAAGGCTGAGTCCGCAATTGGCAAATTGGAAGGCAAAGGAGTGATCAATGCCTTTGGTCATGTTGGCTTGTAAGACATTGGAGGAGTGGGAGTTTAGCTTTCATATCATGAGGAAATTATAAAGAATTTTATTCCTTGTTTTAAACATTTGGTGTATAATCTTTCTTATAGATGAGAATTCATCTTATAATTAGAAAAAAAAATAGTCTACTAAATACTTTACATAAATAGCTTATCAAATAAGAAAGATATTCTACATAAATAATCTATCAAATAAAAACACATAAAATTGAAAAAGAATAAAACTGAAATATTTTATAACAAACGAAACCAGAATATTATCTGAATATTTTACAAAAAAGTATTACAGATTACTCAATTTAAATGTTTCGTCATATTTTGGCTTCTTTTTACTTAGATTCTTTTGTAGAACAATGGTTTCAGATTTGTAAACATTTAACTCTACTTTTCTTCTGAACCTACAAGGTTTCTTGGATACCTGTCTCTCCTGTTTTTTGGAATCTTTGGCTCAAATAAGTGCCGGATCTCAAACCGATACAATGATTCAAGTTTTATGTAGGAGTGGTGATGGATTAGTATCGAATGTCGTATATGCTCTACTTGGGGTATCAGCAATGTCCAGGGTAATCTACTTCTTTTAGATTTCTAATTTGCTGAGTGTATGTTTCATATCAAGAATATCATCTACTGCTTAATTACTTGGATGAACAAGCATAATTATTTATTTGCATAACAAATCAGTGCAATAAACTATACTTTTGCTTTTAATCTTTTGCAAATATTATTGTTCTTTGATCCATAACCTTTTGTAGTAGATTGAAGCTAGTACTATGGTTTATTTTTGTAGACCTTTTCGTTTCAAAATAGCTCCTATCTTCTGCTGCTATACTAACATAATTTCATGCAATTAATCTGGTGTGTTGATAGTAATAGTAAAACGTTCAGTACAAATTATTACTATTGGTAGTTGCTTGGCTGAGTTATTAAAGGTGAAAGGCTATTTCGTACAAATTATTCTCATTTTTTTCTTTTTATCTTTCTGCAATGTTTGCATTTTTTAGTATATTAGAGCAAGTCAAATAACTTTTCAAGTGTTGTGACAAGTATATTATTTGTTTTGGTTTTGTCAAATATGTTCACAAGATGGTGAGGATGGCCAAGAGCTTGTAAATTCTAATTTTTCTATATTCAAATGAGCTAAGGATGGTAGTCAAGAGATTTATTAATTAGTATTGTAGCATTTGCGGAGTTTTAGCCACCTTTTCCCTTTTCCAGTTTTCCCAGCTGAATCACTGTTATGAACTCAACGAATGAAACATGCATAATTTATCCTTTTCCTTAATAAGGTTCAAGTCATTGGGACACATCTGAGCTTAAACAAAAGTTTTTCTGAATCCTTTGCTCTGTGATATCGATGTTGCTCATGAAACAAAATCCGTAATGCTTACGATGTTCTGATTAATAATTAGTTTTCTGCAATAATTTAAACTTGTCAAAGCTCAGGTTAGCAGTTCCTTGATGTTATTTATATGACTTGGATTCACCTGTTTGTTTATCATAATAGGTACACAAATCTGCAACAATTTTGCAGCAGTTGGGAGCTATTTGCAGTCTTGCTGAGAGAACATCCTGGGCGGCAGTTATGTCATGGAACACTTTGGGCGGATGGTTACAATCAACAGTATTTTCCTAACTTGTCTTTCTCAATTATTACTATATTTCAAACCGCATCAGGCTGCTCTCCATCACCATAAAAGTAGCATACAATTTTCTAATGAATTTTCTTATACCTTAAAACTAGAAGAATGCCCTTATAAAATAATTTAAAGAAATGTTTGATAGAGCTTATGTACTTTATTTTTTTTGAATTTGGCTTACACTAAGAGTTCAGAAACAAAAGAAGTTTAGCATATCTTCTCTTTTTGTTGATGGGTTTTATTTTATTGAAGTTGATGATACTCATTGATTTTACAATTAAATTGTAAGCATCAATTTTCTTTAAAGATTCAACTCATTGAACAAAAAAAAACTTATGAAATTATTTGGATTCTTCACAAGTTAATTTGTAAGCATCAATTTTCTTCCTGTTCTAACCACGTATATCTTCATGGATATATTAGGTACAAGCTCTTCCCGCAGAGTATCTAAGACAAGGAGAAGCTGAAACACTTGTACCTCTGTGGCTAAATGCCCTTGCAAGCGCAGCATCCGATTATCTTGCAAGCAAAACCTGTGCCGACGCGTCGACCGATCATGCCTACATGCAAGGAAAGGGAGGAAGAACTCTGAAGCGTATCATCAGAGATTTTGTTGAAACCCATCGAAATTTTCCTAATCCAACATAAACATACTAGAAGTTTCCAGTTCCAATGTCGTGGTCTCCAGCTCAAAGTTTGAACTCAGTTTAGCTGATGGTCTGTTGGGCCTTAGAGGTATGTACAGACTTTTTTTGCTTCCAAATCTTCGACATCGTTCATTAATTGTTCTCAGTTTAGGCCTCTTGCCTACAAGTCTCTCCTGTATTCGTATTCCTATTGTAAATCATTGAGTAATGATAAGAAACTGGACTTAAATGGTTCTCTGGTTTTAAGGTAGCATCGGTAAAATAGTTTAGTTTTTTACCATTTTCCTGTAGTATTGCACTAAACATAGCACTGTTACATGTTGCCTAAGAGTTCCAGTGTTTATTCATAGGAATTCACAAACTTAACACTAGATTTTATAAGTGGTTTTTAAAATCAAGTCATGTCAATAAACAACAAATTTTGATAAAAGATATTTGTATGAAGATGGATGGATTTGTTAGCCAGAAAGCTTGGGCCCCTTCATGAATCTTCGTTGGAACAAGCTTTGTCTGATTAAGTAGCCATCAAATGGCCAACTCTCTACTTGCCGGTCTATAATAGGACAATTTCATAGAAATTATACCAAGCTATTTAGAAGTACAAGAAAGTTTTTTTAACTTAAATTGTTTAGAAGAATTTAATAATATTATAGCATTTCGGAAAGTGATTTAAAAACATTTTAATATCAATATGCTACAACGATTAATGCTTACCGTATTCGTTTCCCTATTTTACAAAAAAAGATGTTTAATACTTGTACGTATATCTCTTCTTAAGATTACCCATTGATCTTTTAGGCTCTTTTGTTTTGCCAGCTGCAATGGGAAAACTAAATATAAAACTAATAAAGATGACCTTTTATTAAAATAAATAAATAACTTGCTTCGTGGAATACATGATCGAATGCAACCGGTCAAAGCTTTGCCACGCAAGCCTGACGTGTCGTCAATTCAAATCGTTAGCACGAAACTTCGAAAGTAATATGCCAAGTAAACGTTTCAAAAAACAATTTTAAAAATGGATAAAATTACGTTGGCCACGAAAAAGAGAGAAAGCCCACCTACCGCGAGTTACCACAACCAACAAATACCAATCCTCTTCCTTTCCATTAATATAAAATCCCACTAAGCATAAGCGTTCTATGCACTAACGGAGCCCATCCACTCTCCGTTACGTCTGCCATCCGTTACCTGACGGTATAAGTAGCGGAATATTCCTACCGACGATTGGAATATCCCGCGCATAAACCCTCTGGTTTGCAAATCCCGATTTCTCTCTCTCTCGAGTCTCCTTCCTCGTTATCTTCCTCCCTGCCCCTTTAAATAGCCCTATAGCTCCATTCCCATCGATCTTCATTAGAGAAGAAGGCACCTGCTATGGCTCTTAAGGCGGTGCACGTGTCGGATGTTCTTCACCTCAATCAGGTCCCTCAGATGGTGTCCCCTCCGCCGTCCATCGCCGTTTCCTCCTGCCGTGTCGGTGAAGCCGACGAGACGAAGGAGGCGCTCCGTCCGGCGAAGTTTCTGGTCATTGGCCATAGGGGAAAGGGGATGAACCGGATGACACCGGTTGATGCCAGGAGGGGGGCGGTGAAGGAGAACACCCTCGTTTCATTCAACCTCGCCGGGGAATTTCCCGTCGACTTCGTCGAGTTCGACGTACAGGTAATCCTTCGCTCCTTCGGTGTTTTCGATTGGACTTTTGGAGACTACGGCGCTTCCGCGGCCACGCGCCGCTGATCCCGATGAACGTTACGTGGCATTA
Organism: Vanilla planifolia; assembly: GCA_023846275.1. Lineage (NCBI taxonomy): Eukaryota > Viridiplantae > Streptophyta > Magnoliopsida > Asparagales > Orchidaceae > Vanilla > Vanilla planifolia. Next base: position 40,984,771 of record CM043875.1, on the reverse strand, counting down.
TCGGCTTTCTTTAAAGAGCAATAAAGTTCGGGTAAAATGGGAAACCAAAATCTACCTTCATGAGGGAAATTGTTATTAATTAGATGATGACAAAGGAAAGAAGAAAATATATACAAAAAAAAATTAGATTGACATTATTAACTTTAATTTCAACAAATAAATCGATTAATCTTTATTAAAATGCTTTTTAAGAAAGTTATTTGATAACGTTAAAATATCATGTTGATTAATAAAAAGTTAAGCTTAAAAAAATAATTTTAGTTTTTATTAAACAATTGAGTTCAATGATTTATTATTAGAAATATTTATTTTTAAAATAGTAATCAAATTATTCTATAATTTTAAAACAATATTGATAATACCTTATGAGAACAAAAGATATTGTTTATTTTATTGAACTTTGAAAAATATAAGAACATAGTGAGACTAATTAAATGGAGATGTACAATAATGTTTGAAAAATTATACTTATAATATAGATAAAAATAATAATTATATGTCAGACAAACATAATGAGATTGATTAATAAGATGAATCTATACAATTAGAATATAATATTAATTATAAAATTATTATATATTATTTAATTTTTGGAAAGCTATACATATTATTAGACTTTAAAACCAATTTTGAGCGTTTGAAAAACAACAGGCCACCCTCCTAAAATAAATAGAGCTAGAAATGTTTTTCGAACTATTAAAAAATTATAATAAAAGAGTATATCGACGTTATTCTTTGAAAATTAAATAAAACAATTCAATATTTTGCTCACATATAACTTAAGTTTGTATTTTTAATTATTGTTTTTTGCATGTATTGTCACTCCAGCACAAGCAAAATGTTTTAATATTTCTTTAAAAACCCTTCTTCCAGGTAACAAGAGATGGCTGCCCAATAATCTTCCACGATAACTTCATCTTTACCCAAGAAGATGTGAGTTCAAATCCTAGCAAATCACCCAAAAGAAGCTGCATCCTTGCTACCCATTTCCCATTTTAGTTGTTCAATGCATGCAGGGTGAAATAATACAGAGGAGAACAACTGAACTTTCTTTGGAAGAATTCCTATCTTATGGCCAGCAAAGAACACCAGGAAAGGTAAATGTCACTTGTTCTTATGTAGCATTGCTTCTTCCCCTTGTAAAAGAACAAGGAGAACTTAACACTTCTCCTTCAACAACAGTTGGGAAAGCCTCTCCTTAGGAAGACCAAAGAAGGTACAATCTACAACTGGAATGTAGACGTCGACGACACTTTCTGCACCTTACAAGAGGCGTTCCAGAATGTCGACTCCCATCTGGGATTCAACGTCGAGCTCAAGTTTGACGACGGTATGATCTACACGGACAAAGAACTCACTCGAGTTCTCAATGTAATCCTACAAGTATGTTTTCTATCTACAATCTGAGCTGCTATTTGCCTATTTCATGTAGGAAACCTAAACTTGTGAAAGTCTACACACAGGTTGTGAACAAGTATGCCGATGGTCGACCGATCATCTTCTCCAGCTTCCAGCCGGATGCTGCCCAGCTTATGCGGAAGCTTCAGAGCTCTTATCCTGTAACACTAAACTTTCACCCTTTCATTGCAACCAAAGATGTAACTTTTTTGTAGAATTTAAAGAGCAACCATGTTTCCATGCTTTGAATCACAGGTATTCTTCCTTACAAACGGTGGAAGTGAGATCTACAAGGATGTTAGGAGAAATTCTTTGGACGAAGCAATCAAGCTCTGCTTGGCAGGCGGATTGAATGGAATAGTTTCTGAGGTGAAGGCCATATTTAAGAATCCCTCCATGATCCATCAGATCAAGGAATCCAATCTTGGCCTCCTAACTTACGGGCAACTCAAGTAATATAATACTTCCTAAGCATATCATTCGATTCTATATGTTCTCTACTAATCGTGCCTTCTCCTGTGGGATACTGCAGTAATGTTCCTGAAGCAGTGTACATGCAGCACCTGATGGGGGTGAAGGGTGTGATTGTAGATTTAGTGCAGGAGATAACAGAAGTGGTATGTGAGTTTATTAGCTTGGATCAGGAGGAAGGTGGGAAGATGAGAAGGGAAGAAGAGCCTGATGGGGAAGAAGTGAAGACCAAGGCGGCTGAAAGGCCAAGGTTTACACGGCGGGAGATAGCTTTTTTACTTAAGCTTATACCTGAATTGGTGCAGCACTGAGATGTAGTTGGGATTAGAAGGGGAATTAGATAATGAAATGTTTGCCATTTGTGGAATCAATTTCTCCTTTCTTTGGTTGTACAGTATTGCAGATTTACTTATGCATCAAGCGTGAATTTTATTTCTTGCTCTCAATGTTCAACCTAATGGAAATTGACAGTTCATTGACCAGAAAAAGAACTATCTTTTGGCCTAAAGGTGATGATACACAGCTCATCTCCACAACATGATCCCAGGAATCTTTTACCTACTCATCTGTATTAAACTAACCGCAGCAGTTTAGGTAAGGATGAATGCAGCAAACATACAGGTCGGTCTGCATCTGGTTCTTTAAACATTAGCTAGTGATCTTCAGAAATTTCAAGAGATTTCAGTACATTTTCTCAACTTTTGAACAAATAACTTTAGAACCCACTTCTAATTAACCAAAACATTTCTGAAATATCAAGAGATTTCATAAAAATCCTACCAAACATGTGAAAGATCTTTTGAATTACAAAACACAACAAGCACATGTTAGTGAACCTGCCAACCATCAATTTGCGTCCAGAAACAGGCAAATTGTCCTTTTCAAGGGGAGACTCGATTTTCACAAAAAAAATTGTGTAAAGATTAAATCCTAGATTTAATTATAACTTCTGCCTATTCCTCCATCCTTCTATCTTCAACATAGGAATAACCAAAGAAATACATTTTAATTAAAAAAAAATGATTGCCTAAAATGAAACAGCAGTGCTGGAGTTTTAAATCATTAGTTACAAACTTGTGAATTTAAATTTCAACTAACTTTCAAATAAATCTAACGATTGGGGTCATTCCAGGTTCAGCTAAATTTGGCATCAAATAGAGCATTTAATATTTTATAGCAGTTTAGAGAAATATTAAAAATCAAAAAGCCAGCAATGGTAGTAGAAAAGCTGAGCTTTTAAAAAAAATTGCAGGTAAACATACTAGAAGAACATAACTCTACAACAGAATTGTACTTGAAGCACTTGAGAGAAAAGGTTATAACCTCGTGAACTCAGCCGCTGAGGCAAGAACAGATTTGGAGCTCACAAGCAGCAGAACAACTCGTGTGCAGGTTACTCACTTGTATCCGTGACTAAGTTGGAAGTAACAGATGAAGCCTTCAGAGGTGGGTTTTCAGCACAAGCCCTCAAGACTGCCTCATTCTGCAGCAAATCAAGGCAATTAGCTTGCAGGTGAGGCCAATGATCACTTTCAACAATAAAAAAAAAGCTATAATGTTTAATTGAGATTAAATGGTCTGCATACAAAAAGTAACATATAATTGATCAAGGTTTAAGACTTAATACTGCTTCAGCAAAAACAATAATTACTTGTGACCAAGATATCTTTTGGGGATTTGTAATAAGTTGTTGCATGAAGCAAAATCTAAATTACTTCAATAGAATCATGCAAATTGCTCACCACGTGCTACCTCGCGATTATGAAGCAGTAATCAAGTGGGTGCATGCACATTGCTGCACTGTTTGCTAAATGTTTGTTGCACATACCAAAGATGTGATACGGCACGAAGCACTTTACCAAATGGAGCCATCATTTGGCAACGTTGTGGTACTCTGCTGTTATTTGTTGAAATTAAACCACCATTAATCTCACAACACTAATGAGAGTGTGTTAACTATGGCTCTAAGTTCACACAAGGATGCAAGTTTCCGAATCCTTCATGACACGTTTGGTATACAAATGAAAATGGAGATTTGTCAGTATTTTTCAGAACTTCCCAAGATTGATAAGCCATAAAGTGCTCACATAACATCAAATTTTTATATAACACAACTTGCATACAAAATCCTTCATAACTTTAAATATGCAAAATCTTTTCCATTTTTTTGAGGACAGCAATCTTTTCATGTTATCCCAATTATTCTTTTATATTCACCTTTTCACCGTACACATTATTACAGATTCCATATCATATTTCTCCTAAGAAAGTTACACAGTTAAAGTATTAAATTTGGGCAATGAAATCCCAAGTTCAACAACAAATTGTTCTGAGACCAAGGAAAAGAGAAAGGAACCCACAAATGAAAGGAAAGTAACATGCTACACATTGAAAATCGATCTACGGCTTCTTAGAAATTTAAATGAGAATATCAATGCCACAAGGGCCTAGATATTCAAAAAACAAGAATAATATCTCCAAAAAAAATCATTCAATAAGAAAAACAGATTTGTTTTCTTAGCTTCCATAATCCAAGCATAAATATCTGCAAGCAGAATCATATAACATTTAGCACGGACCAATAAAGGCCAGTTTTCCTGGTTAGATTGCATGAGGATACTCATAGAACCTTTATTAGAGGGTAGTTTCGATCAAGTACAAACACTGCTGCAGACATAATGCTGCGCACAAGCATTCAAGACATTTCATTCTTCAGAATGAACATATCATGTTTATAAAATCTTGATAAAAACTACAAACATTTCTTGAGGTCATAAACGTGTTGTACTAAAATTAGTAACTTCCATTGAATAGTTCCTTATGATTGGAGTATACATTTGAACCATTTTGGGCTTCATTTGCTTCAAAATTCACACCACTACACTTCAAACTCAATAAACTGCATTTGGACATAGTTTCATTTGGAGAACTGCATTCTGACTAGTGGTGGCTAGCACTATATGGGATTCACCAAGTGAAAAAAAAAAACCATAACTACCATCCAATACTTATAAATATTACAATCTCAAAAATCAATAAATAATTGTCTTTATACATCTATTACATTTCAAAAATCACATTTCGACCATTATTTAGATGTTATTGTGTTTCAACGGCATGTTCTCACCTCACTACATTCTAAAAGTGACCGTCAAAACAAATGTAACCTTAATTAAGCTAGTTTATTATTTAAAGTATCTCTTTCAGTAAGGATGGGAAAAAAATAAGTTATTTGGATAAACCTACAATTTCACTCTGTCATAATCTCATCTAATAAAATTTTAGTATTGTAAACTTAAGTTATAAGTTGCACATGTTTTTGTCATAAAAAATAAAATTACTCATATATGCATGCCTAGGTAACTGTTATGTAATCCCCAAATGTCCTGAGGTTTTGCCTGAGTCGAGCTTAGAATTTTCACGTCTACTTAACAGTTGCATCACTGGTAAATGTCTTTCCAAATTTGCTTGGAGTGAAAGATTTCCAATTTAGGAGGAGCGTTCTGCATATGAATTGCTGATTGGGCAATTTCCAATGTTCAACAATGACATGCTCTGACAAGCTTAATAGAATAGGAAATTCAAAAAGTCACCAAGTATAGGCCGCCGGTGGATGGCAAGAGCATGTTTTCCAAATTTGGGATTTCATTGTTCCTGTTTGGCAACCTTTTGTGAGCATCTAAAAGAGGAGCCACTTAACAACGACAAGTTGAAAGAGTGGAAGGCCGGAGCCGCATTGATTGCAACGAATATCCTATTGCTAATAGCAAGAAGGTAAAGAATTATCCAATCCAGTGCTTAGCCTTCATACTTTGGCCAAGCATGCCACACAACAATGTGATTTAATCGTCGAACCTAAGAGCCAACCTCCTAGTTTAGGAAGCAATTATGCTACACCTAACAGAATTTTTCTTGTCATGCAAGCATCGATGCAATCGGATAGTCCCACGCAGATGAATATTAAGCTGAAGAATTCAGCTAAAGCCTCTATTTCTCAACTTTTTGAAACGAAAAGCAACACAGACATTGTGGTAGAAGATTCAAGTCATAAAATCAAATTCAAATGGAAAAGGAAAATGCATTCTTATGAGACAATTGCAAAGGAAGTGAATGCTCCTTGCTTGGTTAATTTTGGATGAACGACTACTTCCAGTCATGATCAACTCCAGCAAAGGATTGCTTCAAGAAGTTCTAACTCAAGTGTGCCACCTATCTGACATTGAGATTTGGAGGCTGCAACATTTTCCTTTGCACCCAATTTGAAGAAGACCCATTACCAACATTAGTCATCCTCTTGACTTGTGGAACATATGCATTGACCACGCCATGGATGCTTAGATTGAATTCAACACCTTTACCTTTCCCTTGTTGAAACGTTGGAACTCCATTTAATACATCCTTGAACATTCGTGAAGAAACCACTGTTGGTGGCATATTTATTTCCTTCTCTAACAGTGGTCTTTAGAAGGGAATGTTGTGCCTATTGCTATAGTTGAGGACCACGACATGGATTCGATGGACATCTTGCCTGATGAGGTAGAAGGGAATGTTCTCCATGGACCAATCACAGTAAGTTCACAACAAATATGGTAAGAGATCCCATGGGTAACAATGGCTCTTCCCTAGGGCAGAGGAAGAATTAATCTTGGTCTATTTTGATCTTAATCTAGTTTTCAATATGATCCCAAACACTAATTGAGTTATGGATCAAGGCTGCCACGAAGCTCCATACATCTCTATATGAAAATTTCTATCATACAATGTTTTTCAACACAATACTAGTTTCAACCTTTTTTCACTTCAAGCTACAATTGATTTTGCTCCAATTTATTGAGTCAATTGATTCTTATTATAGTACATTACGAAGTGTCCCGTCATTCAGGTATGATCTTCTCGACCTCCCTATCACTTCACCTTCCTTCGATCATATGGTTCAATTTTCTTGATTGCCCTTACTTTTATCGACATTTTATTCTAGTTTCATGTGATTCTGTTTCTTTTATTTTCTTGGATTTTTACAGTACAACCACTTATATCGTATTGTACGATTTCTCTCTATTTCTATTCCCCTGATTGTACGTTAGAACATCTGCCATTGTCATTGTATGAATGTATCTACCTCTATACCACATAACTTCCTTTGTCTAATCATACACATCGATCACCATGAAATCATACACAATGTGCTTTGTTTTCTATCACAGTAGTGTATGCTTCTAACTCCTTGGCTTGCTTGGATTGTACACTACGACCTGTTGTGTCATACATGTAAGAGAAATTCTGCTTGACACTGTGTCATCCTTTCATAAATCAACCAATATGAACTTAACGATCTTCTGATACAATCTATTTCCTCCTTCAGCCTTGTCTAATCCTAACACTATATTTGAACCATAACTTATGACAACCTGACTCATGCTATACGATCACTATCTATCCCAAAACTTGCTGCCTCAATACTCTAGTTCATACACTATGACCCACCACATTGTACGGGCTTTGTTTGTCTCTATGGCCATGCCGTTTCACCATATTTCAGCCAATCATTTGGCACAATCTCTTGGATCACCTTGGACGATCATGGGAGTCCCCTACCAGCCTTATACGACCCTCCTTACAATTTGGTTATTCATGTATTGTATAGTATGGCCTCAATTTTCATGCTATACAATCGTTATTTTCATGCTATACGATCGTTATCTCCAGTGCATCTAGTCCACAATTGACAATTGCTTGGCTATCGAACCTCTGGTTCTTGGGGCCAGAACTTGCTTTTGTTTGCACAACAATGAATTTTGGTTCGAGACAACATATGATGAACCTCAGTTCACATTCAATAATGAAACTTGCCTTCTGCAAAGCTGCAGGGAGGGGATGATAAATGGCAGAAAGGAAAATTCTATTCTCACTCAAAGCTGGCTTCTATTAATGCATAAAGGTGCCAAGGATAAGTGTTGAATGGAGCAGATGTTATTCTTTTCTGGAACTAGATGGAAAATGGTACAAAGCACAGCAATGAATTGTCTAACCCAAAAAGATGTGACACTGTAATCTGGATCATTGCTGTCTCTCTCAGTAAGCCCAACTGCTGCAATCTGTTCCGTCAGGTTCTAAAATATCACACAAAAGCTGCAGTCAGTCAACCGAATGTCCAATTTGTATCTCCTCCTAGCAGTTGGACCAAATGGCAGACCTATCTACTCATCTTCATTCTGCAAAGTACCATTGCAACATGGAAATAGTGCAGATCTACTCCTGTTCCGAGTGCTGTTCCTTACATTCTGTTCCAAGCGTGGTTCTTCACCTTCGAATAAACAACAATTTCTGCTATTCTCTGGAACATTCGTGGGGTAAAATCCTCCAATTCTCGGAACCATTTGCGGGACATAGTGTGTGTGAAGAAAGTAATCTTAGTGGCCCTTGTGGAAACCAAAGCCTCATCATTTAATAAGGAGGATGCAGATGTTCTTCTTGGTAAGAAGTGGGATTTCTTCATCGTTCCTAATGCTACACATTCTGGGGGTATTATCATCCTTTGGAGGAGTTTCTTGCAGGTAAAAATCATTGGCCACATCCAGCAGGCGTTGTCCATTGAAATTTCTATTAAACGTCACAGCTCTTAGATTTTTTGCAATGTTTATGCCCCTAAAGGTGAAAAGAATTGAGATATGGCAGCAACTTCAAACCGTGAACTTCCCTATCCTTGCCCATGATTGTTGCTGGCGATTTCCATACCACCTTGTCCCAATCTGAGAAGAAAGGTAGCAAGCAATTTCAATATACCATCGAGCAGGAGGAATTCATCCAATTCATTAATAGCACAGATCTCTGTGATCTGGGCTTCAATAACCCCACCTACACTTGGTGCAATAATAAAGAGGGATCAGCTCACAGTTATTTGAAAGGCTGGATCGCATTTTTCTCAATGCGTGAGGCTATTTCCAGATACCACTATTCAACACCTCACCAGACTTGGGTCAGATCATTGCCATCTCTTTCTTCAATTCAAGTATCTTGATCTTGGGCCTATTGGGAGGAGAAAAAGTTTTTAGCACTCATGGGCTAGCTATCCAAAAGCCAAATGTAATGCCACTCAAGCTTGGAAAAGGAAAGCCAAAAGCCAACCTATCGATGCTATCTATACTAAGTTTAATCGATCTTTGGAGGCCCTACCTATTCCCCACAACTTGAAAAGTCAGTAGCCAAGCTTCAGTTCAAAGAATCACAGCAATATCTTAATGATATTGAGCAAAGAAACTTGATTGAATTGGTAGATAAGTACCATCATGCACTATCTCAACAAGCAATATGGCGGTGGTGGCAAGCAAAAACCAACTGGGCCAATCTTGGAGATCGTAATACATCATTTTTACAAACAGTTGCCACGAAGCGACTAAGAAAAGAAGAGAAAACTATATTCATCAGTTGAGATGATCCAACAGTGACACCGTTACCAGCTTTGAGGGCATATCCAGTGGGCTTACATGCTTTTTCACTAACAAGTGGTGCCTGAGGCTTTCTACCACTCAAATGCATGAACTTATTGCACCCAAAGCTCTCGTGTCACATGTTCATGCTATTATCCACACAACACCAACTATCAAATCAGAAATCAAGAAGGTTATCCTTCTTTGGGGCATTAATAAACCCATGAGAGCTGACAACATCAGTAGCTCCTTCCTTCGTGCTTACAAAAGGACATTATTCATATGAATATTACCCAATCATTTAACCAAATATTCACCACTACTAATACGTCCACCAAATGATGTGATACTCCGTTAGTTCCTATCCTAAGAAGCAAGATGCACATCATCCAAGCCACTATAGACCAATAAGCTTGTGCAATTCTATCTAAAACGTGGTGAACAACATTCTTGCCAACGAACAGTAGCTGGTCCTCCTGCATATTATTGCTCCTAAGCAAGGCGCATGTAATCATAGTAGACCTAGTTCTAGCAACATCTTCCTAGCCCAAGAGACCTCTCATCGAATAAATAACTAAAAATCAAAGGAGGCTCTTATGGCCATCCACGTTGGCATGGAGCAAGCATTTGACAATGTTAGATAGGATTTCCTCATCCATATGCTGCAACACCTTGGATTTCCTAATATTTGGATTAAGGCATGTATTAAAATGCTTAGATACAGAATTTTGAGCAACGGTCATCAACTCCAATGGATCATGACACTTGATGGGATGAGCCAATGATGCCTTTTATCTTCCTACTTTTTTATTCTTATGTCAGTGTACCTTACTTCACTTATAAATCATCGTGAGGCACCACAAGCCCCCAAATGACATACGTATCAATCTCTCGACACCCTGCACTACTCACCTTCTATCTGCTGAAGATGTGATGCTTTATGACCCAGCTACTTCTGTTGTTGGTTCCTCATTCAAAAAGATCTTCGAACAATATTAAGATATATTAGAGCAAAAGATCAATCTGGATAAATCCAATGTCCTATTAGGTAAAGGAATGTTACCATGGCACAAAAAGATGATTGCAAATAAGCTAGTAATCAAGAAAGCTAAGCAAGTCAAATACCTTGGCATCCTCATTTCCTGCACCAAGCGTGCTACTACAGATTTCTCATATCACACAGGCAATCAAAGACAAGATCTTCACTTAAGCTTCCAAAACGTTATCCCTTGCCAACAGAAAAACTCTAGTCAACTCCATCCTTGCAACAATTCCTTTATTTAACATGTATCATGTGATTATTCCAATGAAGATATTGTCTAAAATTGAGCAAGTCTTTCATCTAGAGTGGTTCTCACAATCAGAATTTGCTTCACTGTGTGAACTGGAATACAATTGCTGAGTCGAAATCTATCAGTACTCTTGGAATTCATAAACTCAAACAATGGCTAATTGTCTTTACAAGTCAACATTCAAGGCAATTTCTGGCTTGTGAGTCCAGCCTTCCAAGCGAAATATGGCAGGAATTACTACTTCGAGCCGAGGCAAGGAGACTTGATGGTATGGAAACTTCTTTATTCTGCTAATCAATTTACAATGGAAAACACTATTCGAAAATAGACAATGGTGGCATATGCGATATTTACACCAATAACTGGATTGGTTCGAAAGCTGTAAGTAAATGGCCCACCTATGTCAATCTCAATTCGAAGATTTATTCTTGATTTTGGTAACCAATCCCAATTCAAGCTAGAATCCTGAAATGCTACACCATTTAATCAGACTGGATCTTGTTGACCACATTACCCACATCCCTCGGGCTGCAGTTGGGGTTGGCGACTGCCTTTTCTAGATGGCATCAAACTCCTCTAAGATGCCTAGATCAGTCTTATACTATATATTTCTCCAGCTGGATAACAATAATGGCAACAAGGGAACATGGTTTGGAAGCTTAAGGTGCAACCAATCGTGAGAGCCTTCCTTTGGCAGGGCTGCCACTTGGCTGTCCCTACGATGGAATGGCTTCATACTCATGGCTGGCCTCCAACACCAATTGTCTTTGGGCTGAAACTCTATAGAGTCCCAAGATCACATTCTTCACATCTGATCACCCATTAAGTCACCCTTGAACATCCTTCCAATTTAATTTAGAATCAAGATCTGTATATTCACTTATAAGAATGCATTAAATCACAAGAATCATGATTTTGTTGGTCATAAAGCTAGCCATTCTGAGTTCAAAGAATAAACATAGACAACTTGCCTTGAGTGTTTGGAGTGGTCACATTTTATGCTATGGTTTTTATTTCCAAAGCACATCGCTTGATGTCATTCCCACAACATGGCATGGAAGGGGGTTGAACCTCAAGCCAACATATTGACTTCATGCTTCAACAACACTATCATCTCGCAAAAGAGGTTTCACAATAGTAAATGGATAATGAAAATGTTTTCTCAGACTAAACGATTTAGTTGTACCTTCATAACATTCAACCGCTCTTCTCATGCCCTCATAAGCAGTAAATAATGCAAATGAATTAAACAAATAATGCAAGGGCCAGCAAATAGAACATACAAATGTAGACAAATAATGCAAGGGCCACAAAAACATGTTAAAAGAGGTTTCACAGTAGTACATGGATCATGATAATGTTTTCACAGACTAAAGGAATCATAACAGTCAGCCGCACCTCTTGCGCCCTCGCAAGCAGCAATAATAAGATTAAGGGAGTGAAGAGGGCCAATGGGTCCTCTTTCTATTATGGGTTGAATGTCGTGAGATATTTAATAATGTTGAACCAGTAACAGATGAGTCGTGTTATTGACATGTGTGCTATAACTCAGAATTGGGTCGTATTTGTTCCCAATGTGTCCATGATAACACTATTGACCATCGCACCATGTAATGCCAAAACTTGTATAGACCAAAAGATGCTCCATTGAACTCAGGAGAAAAGAAAGAACTTACAGATGCAAACAAATAAAGCAAGGGCTTCAAAAAAATGGTCAAGGATAATATGAAGTATATTATGTACTAATTTTTTTTTTGTAAATAGATTAAGAGTCAAATCCAAATAGTATGTAATAGGGATTCAAAGACATGGCCTTTAGACGAAGGTTTCTAGAAACTAAGCTAGTTGGCACCCATGCAAACAAAACTTGCTAAGCACCGATATTTCATAGAGAATTGCTATGTTTAGATGATTAATGGAGATGTCTTCACTGCATAAGATATTTTGATATTATTCTTGATCATGAAAGCAATCTATTGAAATGTATAGAACAATTACATTAAAAAAAATTCTGCCAGACAAATGTTCATGTCATCAGGAAAGGAAAAGGCTCATAGAAAGAAAGGATTCAAAAGATACGACCTTGTATACTTAAAAATGAAGAAAAACCTTAAGAAGCATAGAACTTGAATGACAAACCTTGAAAAATACATCAGAGAAAGAAGATAATTTTATTTCCTTATGTCTGCTGAAAAGTTAGAACAGATAAAAATAAAAAAAAGATCAAATTCATATCGAATTCACAATCTTCAGGTTCATTGAACAATCCATCACATAAACTACTTTCAAATAAGTTCTATTTAAAAGTTCTTTAACACCAAACAAGAATATGAAAATCCATTTTTTATTCACATAATCAACTTTGTAAAATTCTTTAATTTTTCAGAAGCTTCTTATAAAAACTCCTTTTTAATCCAAAACAACAGAGTTAAATGAATCCTCAAACCAAACAAGAAGGAAAAATGAAAAAAAAAAACAGCTGCAGTATACAAAACAACTAAAAATAAGAAAAAAAAAATCCTCGAGCACCTTGTCCAAGGTATGAGTGATGAGCTAGCCTTTCTAAGATGCAAAGTCAAGTGGTAAGTTAAGATACGAAAAAGTTGTGGATTTTAATAGAGGTGAGCACTTTAACAGCTAGCAAATAACCTATACCTTTGTTTGCCTCGGATACTATGTATATATTAAACAATATCTCAATAAAGTATTCTTGAAAAAGACACCAAACTTGGAAAATGTGATTTTTCACTTTCAATTCTCTCTGGGTTCCTTGATTGCCCTAGAATACTATGAATAAATTAAGCGATCTCTCAGGCTAGTAATCTTGAAAAAGACACCCATTGTGGAAATTTTTCCCTTTCCATTCTTGAGAGGTTCCCACCAAAAAATTCTGAGCTTGTGTGAATTATTTCCTACTCTATGCTCAAGTGTTTCTACAAGGACCCAAATTTAGATGATAAATGCTTCAATAAGTATGTTTATATTAATAACGTAATTTAAACAAGAGCAATTCCAACCTGAAATGGAATTTTAATATTTTCATTTGGTCCACGACCAAAATTTTTTAATGTTGTCAAATCAATTTTGGTATGTTAATCCAAACACTGAAATTTCAATTCCCTTTGATGCCTCCGTTGAATGTCCAGGTTTTGTTTTGATTGATTTTCTCTATTCAAATGAGAACCTTTAGACATAAACAAGAAAAAGTTCATATTTTTACTTCAAAACTTGTTATGCATATCCATTAGCAATTTCTATTTTAAATACTTCAGATTTCTATCACTGTAATGGCATTTGTGAGCAGAATTGGTATGCTATGCACAAACAGGAATTTAAAGTATTATATTAGCAATAAATAAGTAATATCTTGTTTTTATCATGGTTGTTGGAAATTTGTATGTATTGATCTTTATGCTAACAAAATCAATAATAAAAAGAGTACTCTAACACTAGCCCTCCCAAAAAAAACCAGTATATAGGCATATAAACAGCTAAATGTAAACATAAAAACTCCAATACCTACTCAATAAAGTCATAAATATGGTTGAAAACCCCATTAAACTTTTGGAGACTCCATAGGTCATATACCAAAACAAAGGGAAGAACTACAATGCAAAACATCTATAGTTGATGATACTGTTTAAAGAAAGGATTTGTCTAACAAACTCCACATTTCTTGGCAAAGTTTCTAGTCATATGAAGAAACAAAAATTCACAAGTTAAATCTCATCAGTTAAATAAAAACATAGCCATGTGACAAGCAACAATGACAAACCGCTCGAGGACATACCCTCAAAACCCAAGCAATCAAGGCCATACCCTCAAAACCCAAGCAATCGAGGCCATACCCTCAAAACCCAAGCAAACGATGCCAAACTCTAAAGAATTAGCTATTAGAGTTAAGATGTTCGAGTACAAGTAGTTCCCGATGATATCTATAAGGATTCTTTATCTCACGAATTTTACATTGTTTGATAAATTTTCAAACTATCTGAAGATACAAAAACTCTCAAACTAAATCTCAACCACTGAACCAAAAAACACAGCCACACGATAAACATCGATGACAAACAATTCGAGGATAGACCCTCGATACTCGGGCACTCAAGGCCAGGCCCTCAACACTCCACGCATTCAAGGACAGACCCTTAAGGCCCAGCTATTAGAGTTAAGACGTTTGACCCTAAGTCATTCCAAGCCAACTCTATGAGGATTCTTTAAACTCCATCCTCTTACACTAACTCCATCTAATATTTTAAGCTATCTCTATCATACACACTTCATCTTGGACAAATAAACAATATTGATATTTATCAATAATTGCAATAACTCCTACTCATGCACAAACATCCCAAATAATTAAAACACTATCAATTAAATTACAATAATACTACCCATATACAAGCACATCTCAAGTAATTAAACCATGATCAAAATGATGGTGATAACTCCCACATTTTAAGAGAAAACTGAGACATGTCCACTCCGTTAGTCATAAGAAAGCCCCCATGGGTCTAGTTCATAAGGGCAGGCAACCAAAACAAAGTTTTTTGATTTTCTTTTATTTTCTTCTCCTTAGAAGTCCTCACCCTATAAGGATCCAACTCTCTCTCTCTCCTCTCTTTAGTTATTAATCTCACCCTTTAAATTCTCAATAAGCTTCTATTAAATTTTCTCTAGTCTGATGTTTACATCAACATTTTCTGACGTCGTTTTGTGAAAATGAACAAACAAATTGAAATGGGAATTGAAGAGGGCAATACTGCATTAGCTAAAAGGGAGCCTCTCGAACCTCAAGTTCAAGAAGCAATAAAAATCCCTACATTTTTGTCTCAACCATTTTAAGCTTCTAAGCCTTCTCCTCTTTCAAGTGATCCCTTCCATCTATTTCAATAACAAATAGAGTGCTTCACAAAAGTTCTTTCACTCTTCTTATGTTGATAGCAAATCAACTCCAAAACTGTTCCGATTGCTCCACCAATTGAACCAATATCAAACCCTTCTTCTAATCGAAGAACTCTCAGGACCACTCATGCCAAACCTGAAACTCATCTCATTTTCACGTCCATAAATCATCCACCACATATCCAACCTCAACTTCATCCTATTGGTACTCCGTCATTATCATGCGATACGGAACCCTATAGCTCTCATATAATCATCAGCCCTCCTCACTCTTGACCCAGCATCGAGACATTGCAAGCTCCACCACCCATCACCCCTCGTGGATTCCTTTATCATCCTGATGAGTAATCCCACCTCTAGACATATGGGTACAACTTACACATTATTGAAGAAATTTTCCCATTCTCATAAGAGATTTTATGTACTCTTTCTCTAAAGCTTCAATTACCATCTTCCAGACAAATCAAATCTCTATGTTTTTCTCAACAAATTTGAGACTATCATTATCTTACATGTTATGCCCAAACACATAACACCTAAAGTTCTATCTTCTTAAAGGATTTGGCCTTCGAATAGTTTTGAAAATTGCCTCCTAGATCCATCTCTTATTTTGGTTAGTTCAAGAAGCAATTCATGTCCTCCTTCGCTAACTACACAAGACCCAGGGTCTCTAAGTCTCTAATCAACATTAATCAGTTTGATTTTGAACCACTTCAAGCTTATCTCCAGCGTTTCAAGGACTCCCTCAAAGAGGTAATTCAAGAAAACTCACACTTGACTCTAGTTTCTCTCATCAAATCACTCCAACCTAGTGATTTCCAAAAGCAATTGATCCAATACCCCACAAGGTTGCTCCAAGAGATCTTCAAATAAGCCATTTACTTCATCAAAAAGATGAGTTCTCCATTTTTTTTAACGAGACGTTCTCGAAAATCCATGATCGAAACCCATAGTAATCCAATTCTAGGGGGTTCATATATGTGATCAAAAAGTGGGATATCTTCTAACATGTGGTAAGAGCATACCCCAAACCCACAAAACCTCTGATTACATAGCATGATTTGTCACCTAATCAGCAATAACATTACCCTCATAGTCGATTAATCCAGTGAGCAGCTAAAAGGTGGAGATTGTATAAATTATAAAGAAAATGAGATCTGATGTCATGGCTCGCAATGCTCGGGTCATGCCCGGAGAAAGTACCAATCGTTTGGAGGTCTTGCAAGAAAGGCATCTTTGACCATGAAGCCAATTGAGGACATGCAAAAACAATAGAAGATTAATCGAGATTTTCCTCAAAGAGTCCATCAAGGAGGTCATCCCCTTTGAGGCTTCCCAACTCTACAATGTGAAATGCCCTTAAATTCCCCCCACAAGAAGGTATTAGTTGCAATAAAGAAAGAACATCTTCTTCAAAAGTTGAGATGTCCTACAAAGAGTAATAGAAAGCAATCTATGTTCTACAAGTATAATGAGAATTGTGGCCACACCACCTTTGAATGCAAAGATCTATGAGCATTAATTGAAAGGCTCTTGAAGAAAGGCCACCTCTATGAGTATAGAATGAAAAGAATTGAACTATCTAGTCAACCAAACAATCAAAGTTTGCCAATTAACAATGCCACACCTCAGCCTAAAAAAGAATACCAAGCCTCGCAATTGATGCTTAGAGAAACAGGATGCCCAGGCTAAAGGAGATGACCTCCTCTTCCTCAATGCCCTCAACAAAAATGGCATTAATCGAAGCCTTCTTCTTCCCCCCGCCAATTTTTCATAGGCATCATAAGGGACATGAAGATATAATGTTAATCCTTAGGTATAATGCTTTATTTGATGATAATAAAACCTAAATATTTCTAATAAATTTGTTTAAATAAATTTCATATTTTACATAGTCAAAAATCATGTTCATGAGAGATTTAAAGAAGAAGATGAACAAATGTCAAATCCCATGAATATCATCTCAGAAAAAATGTAAATTTAATTCTATGTATTTCAATTTTATTTTAATTATAATGTTTAATTTGATTAAAATATTTATTACAAGACATACAAATTAAATTAAAATTAATTATCATAAGAAAATATTTAAATTTTCTATATTTTTTATCTATCTTATTTTGGCCATCATTCTATATTAATCAGATCTCTGAAAATCATAATTAACTTGTTGCAAAAAATATGTTATAATAGCATTAAATAATTAGTATATAAAAAATTTAAAGTTACCTAACCCGTTAACTAGTTCGCTACAGTAACCAGCTTTGAGTAAGGTATGGTACAGTTAACAAGTTAACAGGTCGAGAAATCAATCCCAAACCCAATTGAAATTGTGTTGAATCGTGTAATTAATCTTGCATCGGTAAAATAAAGTCTAATGTACTGCTGGTCGCACGGGTGATGACCTCCCGAGCAAATTAGGAGGCAACCAACCCAGAATAGGCTAGCTACCTAAAGCAATCACACAAAGCATTGAAAACAAAATATCCTTGAAATCCTTTGCAATGTGGGACAAACAAATATTTGTTTTCGAGCAATCTGCTTCCGAATTGCAGGAGATCATCCGACTACGCAATTTCGCAATCAAACAATCCTAATCTCATCCATCTCTTTATAATACCTGTTCATATATTCCACTCGATCACGCCTTTTGCGATCTCACTGTTCTTGCTTATTTCGCATGTAGGATCGATATCCAGTCGTCCGATTAAGATTCAAATCCAACGATCCCAATCAAATCTTATTTCTAAGCACCTCCATTTGAATTTCATCCATCTAATAACGCAGTTTTTGCAATCAAACAATTCCAGACGTTCCAATCAAAAGGCTCCTGCTCAATAGCTCTTTTAATAGTTATTTATAGCCATTAAAATATTTTATTTAATTAATTTTTTATTAAAAAAATGCAAAAACCGACAGAACAATAAAGGCTATTTTGCCTATTTGGTAAGTGCTTTTACTGTTAGAAAATATCAATAAAGAAGAGAACTCTTGTACGAAAATTATTGATGAATTTTTATGAAATCTAAAGAAAAATTTCAAGCCAAAACATTTAAGCCGTTAACAATCCGTTCTTATCATCGCTTCCATATGCTGTTGCATCCTTCAGTCGTCAAACTTCTGAAATTCTATTTTTTCTCAAATCAACTAAGTTATTAATCTTCTTTATTTTTTAATTCATTTAATTAAGATACTCACATCTCTTTAATCATTTTATTAAACATAAAATTTTGATTGTATTGATTTTAATTTTATGTTTCAAATGTTTTTCTTCTATTGTCATTTTATTTCATTATAAGGTCGTAACAATCTATTTATTTTATTTAATTATTGTAAGGGTTTATTCTACCCGTCTTTTGACGAAAAGTTTATATTGAATATTTATTTTTGTCTGACATTTTTTTAGGGTAACAATATACCTATTTTAAACTGAACTGTCTAAAAATCATTGGTGTATATTTTAATTATTATTTTTTTTTATTACACAATTTTTATAAGAATTTATTATTAAAAGAAAAATTAATATGTTTTAAATTAAGTTTGAAATTTGTAAAAAATCAAATTTAGATATTTGCTCAAACTTTTTAAAAATGCTTTTAAACTATTTCTTTAAATATTTTAGTAAGAAACCAAAATTTTTATTTTAATAATCTCCCCTCTTGTTGAACCACACTTTAGAAGAAACCTAAAGGTCCCATCACTTTGCCCTTGACACTAAAAAGCCTCTCAAGCTCAGTCATGCATATGGTCAATTTTGTGGTCGTTGTTGCTCCATTCTCATACAATGTCATTCTTAGTCAACTAATGAATAATTTCATAATGACAATCTCCACACCTCTGTGTCACGTTCAATTCTCCAACGTGTGTCATTCAAATACTAGACAACCTTCAACAGTTTAGGTGATGCTACCAAAACGCAATGAAAAACACTCTACGTTGGACCCTCAACAAAGGCTCAAGCCTCCTTAGTACATGCACTCCGCCATTGACCTTGATCCACTTGAATGCTCTAATCTCGACCAAGGGGCCACCAAAGTCCGAGTCAACCTAATTTGAAAAGTGATAAGCCAATTGGCTATCAAATAAGTCATCATTTTTAATGAATTTAAAAATAGCATGTAACCCCCATTGACTAATTTTCTTATAAAAATTTATGAGCAACTCTTCACTATAAAATGAATAATAATACAAAGAGTTAGATGACCAAATAAAGACATAAAAATTTGTAATTTAAATCTTAATCAATTATCTAAAACGCAGCCAAGTTGCAAGCATCGATGGAAAACCATCCAACAATAAACCCTCAAGACCCAACAGTCAAAGATAGACTCTCGAGCACTAGCCATTGAAGTCAAGATGCTTGACTCCAAGACATTTCAATTCAACTCTATGAGGATTCTTCAAACCATCCAATGGTTTAAGCAATCCCTATCATGAACATGCTGCCCTAGATAGATAAACTAATATTGAAGAGGCCTTTGGAGTTTACCAATAAAGTCAAAAACCCCCCCACATGTACAAACATCCTAAGTAGTTAAGCCATAATCAATGAAATGACAATAATTCCTATCTCACATACACACGTCTTAGATAATCAAGCTACGATCAAAATAAAAACTATAACTCTCTCATGTTTCAAGAGAAAATTGAAGCACATCATCCACTCTATTACCTATAAGTAAGCATTCAAGGTTCAATTTCAAGGGGGAGAACAACCAAAGAAAAGTTTGCTAATATCTCTCTACTTTCATCTCCTTCCTTAGCTCTTCTCGACTTTTGAGGATCCAACTCTCCCTCTCTCACTATTCTATAATCTCATCATCTAAATTCTCAACTAAATAAGCTTCTTTTAGATTTTCCTTAAGTCCAATTTCTGCATCAACACCATCAAATTTCACGTTTTGGAATAAAGCTCGCATGAAAGTGGGCATTCCTTAAATAGAGAAAAAGCTCAACCTATACATCAGTTTGAGAGAAAGAATTGAACTCTACAAACTTTTTTAGTGCATTAATTAGTTTTCTTTATGCAGGGATACCTTCTCCAAGATGAATAAAATTTGAGGCTATCAAAAGGTATGAACTTATTGGTGCTGCTGTGGTTGCTAGCAAGCATATGGGTTTTTCTATTTTTGTTGTTGATAAGATGCTCTAGCAGTTCTTCTTAATCTTTTTAAAGCCAAAGAAGCTTGCATGGTCGCTGATTTCCTAAACATTTGTTCAAATTGTACAACAGAGTTTGGCCAGAGGGCCAGATCACTATCATTGATATTTTTTGAAAACATGTAAGGAGCCCTATAATCACAAGCTGTAGAGGGGTGTAACACAGTTGTTTTCTTTCTTTTGACCAGCATAGGGCCTAACATGTTTATAGTTCTGCCAACCACAAGGCAGATTTCTATGCTTAGACGCCACTTCCAAAGATTTTTTATGGGACGGGGGGTATGATTTTTGTGCCATTCTCTTTGAAGACATTGCTTTTTTATCTAAAATCTAGCTAATTTCATATAAGCTACGGCCAACTTTCAAAATAAAATAAAAACCTAAAATCACGAAAAATAAACAATCTCTTGACTATATGCACTCTACCAATAATTTAGCCATCGAATTAGACTTTTTGCCACACGGAGAAAAAGTACAACCTATACGAATTTTGGGATATAGAACTGGCCTCCACGAAGCATCAAAAATTTGAATCACGAGAAACAAACAATCGTCTCGAATATATGCACCTGGCATATAATCTGAATATCGAATTCGGCTTTTTACCATAAAGCTCACACGAAAGAGTACATTCCTTAAACGGAAGCAAACATTTAAACTATACAACTGGCTTCCATGAAGCATCAAAACCCTAGAATCTATAGAGTATGTACCTGCCACACACGGCGAAGGCGTTTCTTGGCGTTGTTCTTGCGGGTGCTGGTGAGCTTGATCTTCTTCCACAGCAGTCCCGGGGAATTGTTCCTCTTCACGACCTCGAGCACACGAGTGCCCCAAAATGCACCGATCCCATTCATCTCCGCCCCGCGAGGTTAAACCCCCGGTCAATACCATATAGAAGATAAAAATATATATATAAATTCTAAATATTTAACTTTGTTGTTTTAAATACTAATTAGTGTTTTAATTATGGGGTTTAATTATTCATATTTTTGTAATGTGTTATTGCGTTTGTTGGAATTAAAACATCATGTTGAAAATCTTCATATGTGTATTTTTGATATAAGATTTACAATGGAATATAGATAAAATATTGTTTTATATATTTATTTATAATGTTTTTAATAATGGTATATGGTTATCTTTTATAAAAGATGGTTTTATGATAATAGTCTATTGTATGGAATGAATTTTTTTTTATATTATATGTAGTGTATATATCTTGTATTTGGGTGTTTATGATGACTTAAAATTTATAAATGAATTAATCGATAAAAATTTAAAAAATGTAATAAATTTAAATAAGTTTATATTCAACTAAAATTAAATATAAATGAGAAGCATATTTGATTTGAGTAATATATATGTGTAGATTTTTATATATATAGCTAATTTTTATTCATATTGTATAATTTTATTTATCTATTATTTTTTATGTAATATTTATTGTACTTTATTTAGTGATAAAAAATCGCTAAAGTTTTAGAATTTATTTGGCTATACATTTTCATTATATCGACTTTATCTTGTTGCTATGTACTAAAACAATAAAATAGCATGGATGGATATTATTAGATGTGTTGTTTCTCATATTTTAGAAGCCATTAATATTTGTATTATACTTAAATTTGACTTAGCTTTTGTTTATTATTTAATTTTATTTATTAAGTTCTTAACTTTCTTTAATTTATTAAATTATATTTTATATATTTTAAACGAAATAATGATAATTACTAAATAGATGTATTTACTTGTAATGATCCAATTACTAAGTTGTATTATTTCTGATACATATCGAATCTCAAAAAATATAAGATAATAAATTATATATTATTTATATAAATAATCTCATCTATCATTATACATGGGAGACTGATGTCCAAAAAAGAAAAAAAATTCTAAAATTCTTCGTGCATTTTTCTTGTTGTTGCTTACTATGATGTTGCATTTAAGGCTTATCCTCTAACCTTGAACTAAAATTGCTAAAGCATGACCTTCCAATATCATTAGTATCCTCCTTGAGTGGCTATCCAATTTTGCTTGACCACTACATTGCTTCCAGTAAAACTTAATAATTTATATGCTAAAGTAGCATTATAAATTCTTTGATTGAATTTTCAATCCTTTGTAGAACATAAAACATCTTTATCTTTCAAAGCTAGCGTATTGAGCATATTCTTTAACAACACAAAAACTTGTCCTTGTACTCCACAATCATATTCCTTTATATTAAATGACTCACAAAGAACCTCTCACATATTTTCCTTAGCTAATGCAAGAATGCACCATTCTAAATGATTCATCAATTCTTGACTTGGCCTTCCTACACCTAAGAGAGATAAAACTAATTTAAGTGATATTTCTTTTTGAAGATATAGATATACCACATTGAAAAGAAAAATAGAGACAAAACATAGAAACATACAAACAAAGAACATGCAATGTTGATATATTTTCTTGTTTAGGGTTTCAAAGTTTTCAACTAAAAATAAAGATTATAACTATTTTATTATTCTCTTCTCGTTTCTTGAACTCTTAGATTAGTTTTTTAGTTTGGTAACCCTTGTAAATAAATATAAGATAAAATAACAAAATAAACAAAAATAAATAAGCTAGCCTAGTTCAAAACCTAAATAATTAAGGAATTTCATAATGTCCAAAATTCTCAAATCTCTAAAGGATAAAGTAATCGATTCAATTGATTCTATTTTGCATATATTTAGTGAATAACCTTAAAATGCTCTTGAATCCTTTTATATTTATTCCTAAGTGCTTGAGTATGCCATTATTAGTGGATTCTTTAAAACTCATGCATGTCTTAGTTTGATATTTCAAGATTATAATCTGTGAAATTCTATCATGCATTGTTCAATACATCTTAACTCTTTTAAGTTTTGTAACATCCTTATCATTCCTAGAGATACGTTATCTTAATCGTTTAAAGTTTGTCCATAAGCTCTCAAAGGATTCTTCCCTTTTCAAAAATTTACACAAATGCCCATTAATAACCCAAAATTATCCCCACAATACCAATGCGAGACGATCGCTCTCATCTCCTAACTTTCTATTGTTTATTAACCCATTACATTAGAGTAGCAATAAGGCAATATCACCCATTTATAGGTTTTCTATCTAATTGACGTCTATTTATAAGTTGTTTACTTAGAGTTGTTCTATTAGATATTTTAACTAAGGTTTGTTCGTTATGTTATAATGTTTCTCATTAACACTTCAACAGTCTCACATCACCTTAAAGCATACCAATTCCCCATTTAGAATCATTTTCTCTAAATGTTTTTCCTTTTTTTATTGGTTTGAAAATATTTTTTTAGTTTTTAAAATTTATATTTTTGTGATTATTTATTTGAAAATCTTTCTTGTCCTTTTAACAACATATGTACATTTAATATATTAAAAAAGAATATAAAAATCAAACTAATTATCACTTTTTTTTTAGAATCAAATACATTTTTGACATTAGTACATAAAAACAATAAGAAAACATAGTCTAACTAAATAAAAAAAATGATAATTTAGCTGAAGCAAAAACTTTTTACATTTTTAAAACCATAACTTACTAAATGATGTAAAAATACAAAATAACTAAAACAATAAAATATGGTTCCTCCATTTGCTCATTTCTAATGTTCTTGCGTAGTGCCTCTTAAGCTAATGTAAACAGTAACAAAAAATAGTTTGAGCCATTATCAAGAGCTTAGTGGGCAAATAATATAAAATATAAATATAAGATATTATATTATTGGATTCATTTAATATATTAGGTTTCAAACAACAACCATTTTATAAAAATAATAGTTGATCATAACAAAAATTATCTATGTTCAAACAATACTCTATCCATTTGAGTTGATCACCTTTTTTTATCTTTTCTTCTTTCATCACTTTGACAACCCTCTTTAATTTCTTTTTGAACCCATGCTTCTTTACCCCTTTTATTGTTTCTTTAGTTTTTCCTTGTTTCTATCAATGTGACAATCTACCTAATTGATATCTCATATCTTTTCAAAACATATTTTATATATTAGATATAAGTATTACAAAATCAGAAGTCTAAAATATATTGATTTTTAATGTCAAAAAATATGTCAAAATAATAGTAGTTACATTTCATATTTGAGCATATCATTAATAACTCTATCAATGCATGGTTTATAATTTTTAGAGGTGAATTGAATATTTTATGATATTAGTCCTCTTATTTAATAAAAGAATAAGCCTCCCTGCCTAAGACTTAATTATTACATTTAAAAATCAAGAGAGAGAGAGAGAAAAAAAAGAGAGCAAGAGGGGAGTTAGAGATGAAGAAGGAAAGAAAAAGTATATTATCTTTAAGAAAAAACAAAAGGATCAAAAATAAAAAAGAAAGCTTACAAGAAAGAAAGAGTTAATTTTGTTTTGCAATAATAGCATTGAAAGGTAAAGATTTGACCCAGCTCTCTATTTAAAACTATATTAATAGATTTAAATGTTAAGTAAGCATTACATGAGTTCTAATAAGAAGTTGCAAGGGTTAAAGGTCATTACAATTTCTAACTACAATGATCATTTAAATCGTACTAATATGATCTTAACAACTAGAGCTCGAAAACCTTTCGACCTGAATATGAAAAGGGGATTTGCTAAGCATCGTATTAGTGCGATATGTTGATCATACTTATATGATAATATATGTATTATTGAATTAAGAAATTGTTTAGTCTAATTACTTGATTGATATAATAATTTGGTATAACAAAATAGTCAGACTAATATAACATGGTTATAGGAAGATTATGCAAAGATCGTCTATCTAATCCCTTGTAATACAACATATATATTATGGCTTATATAAATACAAAAGGTGAATCAAACTTATATGATTAATCATTGAACAATTTAATACAAAGTGTATGTCATCGTACTAATACCACTTTGGAACGGACAAGTAGATTTTTATATCGAGATAATTAATAAAGATCATATGTTCAATCTCTTGGATGATGAAGTACTTGTATTAGAGCATACTAGTATGGAACTAAAATTGAACATATGCAACTAATTCTTAGATTATTTAACACAGATTGATTACATAATTCAATGCTTAACCAACAGAAGATATAGATTGTATAATACGATATTGGTGATTGTATTGTACGATATGAAGATAAAAAAAATAAATAAGTCACAAATCTTACAACTACAAAATGAGAATATGACTGATATATTTAGTTGATAGATAAACTTAGCATAGATTATTTATATAATTCCTAGTATAATCTATTGACTATTATAGATTAAACTTGTACAATGGGGAGATCAAACATGTATGATCAATATAAAGTGACAGTTCAACCTTAATAAAGTCTTAATACTAAATAAGAGTAATTGTATTGTATGATGTGAAGGCAAAATTATGAAAGATAATTTATTAATGTATGCTTTGGTACTATTTTTGAAAGTGCTTTCTCAATAAAATTGATTTATTATTGATAAGAATAAATTTGATTATGCCAAAAATGAGAGTTGATGAATGAAAAAATATATTAATTCTTATTTTTATATTAGAAATTTTGATTAAATCAATAAACATATATTATAAGCATAATTTATCAAGTTGTATTTATCTATGCTAGATTGAGTGTGATATTTAAGACTACACTTCTATGTTTTACTAAATGAGATACTCCTAATTATTTATTTTTATTAATAGGCTACACCATTAGATCATTCTCCTATGTTAAATACACTCTTTTTTGGATAATATAGTGACTAAATTATGTGAAAATTTTAATAATGTCTCATTCTTTAAAAACCTTTAATTTTTTTTCTTTTTGTTCTTAAATCCATACAACTAGATTTGATACAATTAAATATTTATTCAATTTTCTTTTCCTTTATCCTAATTTCATGTAACTAAGTTTTTTATACACAATATCTATTACCATAATAAAGCAATTATTTTAGAGAAAATATCACGATTTCAAAATTTCATGTTCATTTCATAGCAAAACATATACTACAAATTTAATGCACCTATATTACACTGCAATGTCTTTCTCAATTCTAAAGCAATCACCAAAATTGATTTGATTGCAAAGCCCTTCATAAATTTACTTTGTTCCTTTCTCTTCCTTTCTTGTTTGATTGTTATTTGAATTTCTCCAATTCTTCCCTTTTTAAGTAGTTATCTTTTTTCATTTCTCTTATGTAAAAATCTCACAAATTTTTTTTCCTTTTTTTCTCTCCTCTCGATTTGCCCCACAATTCCTTCTCTTTTTTTTCCAAACTTTTCTACAATACTTTACCTTTTCTCTTTTTTTATGGTATAACTCTTTCTTTCTTTCTCAGTGCTACTTTTTTTCCTCTTCTGTGGCACTCTTCCTCTCCCTCCTCTTTCTCTCTCTTATTGACATTTTCCTTTTTTTTCTCTTTCTCTCTTACTATCCCAATGTGTCTCTTCTCTCTTCTTCTTTCTATTAGCAATAACCCTCTTTTTTCTCACTTAGAATAGTGATATTCTTTCCCTCTTCATCCAAAAAACACTCCTCTCTTATTCTCTTTTGCTCCCTATTATTCTCATTAGTTTTTTTTTATCTCAATGGCATATCCTTCTCTTTTTATTTCTCTTTTTTTCTTGATAGTTTTCTCTCATAATAGCTCCTTTTCTCTCTCCAAAGCTCCCTCTCCTTTTCTCATTTAGTGACAACCACTTCTCTCTTTCTCTTTCCTTCACCACCAATTGAACCCTTATGCAACCAAATTCTGCTTTAATAGATTTGCACAACTAACTTCTCACTTATTATTCTCTTCGATTTCTTAAAATGACTAAAATTTTAAAAAATTTCAATGTTAAGCTCTAGTGCTTATTAGAATATCCTTAATTATAAAAATAAGGATATTTTTTAATAAATTATATATTTTAAATTTTTAAAAACTTTTCAAGAAATTTTCTATAAAATTTTGATTTTTGTAATAATGTCATATAATATGATCATATATACTATACCATATGATAGAGTATGAAGCTAAATTGAGATCATATGAATAGTACATCACCACAAGGAATCAGATGAGTCTTATAAGGAGAGAGAGAGAGAGAGAGAGAGAATATTTGATTGTAGGGTATAATATCAGCCATCACACAAGTATGTTGAGCTAAAAAAATCTTAACTAAATACATGCAAATGATGAATAAGCCCAAACTTATCATATGACATGATTAGAAAAATTGTATAAGTATAATGACTTTGAGTGAGTATAAATTGAATAAGTATTATAAGAAATAGCAAATAGTACAATGATAAGAGAATGAATGAACTGGATAATAAATAGGATCAAACACATATGACTAAGATCCTATACAAGTATAATCAAGTTATAAAAACTTTGTACATGATCATCTTTTATGACTTAACAAGAATGAAGAGTGAACGAATAATTTTCATGTTTTAAAATTTTTTCAAAAAAATAAAAGAATTAGTTGACATGATATTAAAATATGAAAAAGGCTAATGAGTAGGCACGAAATTTCTCCTTGTGTTTTTCCTTCTCTTTCCCACAAATGTCACTGTAGCCCTAACCATGTCCATAGCCTTTAAGGTATGTTATATATTAGAGTTAAAAATAATTAAATTTAAATAAATAAGTAATTATCAATTTAATTGATCCTAATTCCTTCATCTTTGCATAACCACCACAAAATAACTCTATATTAGGATTAATTAGTTAAGAATTCTTATTATTTTTAAATTAAAACATGGGATTATTAAAAATTTGTATTTTTTTAATTAATTTCTAGATCAATGTTTAACTTATCATTTCATAAATATCATATTTCATATCCACATCATGATAATTTGAATATAAACTTCTTTGTGGTCCCTACATCATTATCTAGTTTTAAAATTTTTCAAAATCATTTCATAACTATTTTTATTTCATAATTGATATTAGCTATATAATTAAATTATTATTAAATTTTTATATACATTTTATTTTTTATTTTATCATCTAACACCTCTAAATTTTATCATTCTAGTATGATTAGATACTAGATAAATTGTACTTACAATTTCTAAGTTTATTTTCTATCTGTTAGAATTTATAACTTTTTTTTGTTTTATAAACAAGTTTTTAGAAAAAAAAATAATTTATAAAAAGATTTAGAAATCATAAAATCATTATTTAGTTTACTTATTTACCTCTATTGATATGTATATTTTTCCTCCCTTTCTAAAACTCAATGGTCTTGCATTTTGATTGATTTTCTATTTTGCTTGCCTATCTATGCACAATATTTTAGAATTTAATCCCCTTTTGCATTTCTTTTCACAAAGGTTTTCACAAAAAGTCTCCTTCCTTTTCTCTCTCCTCTCCTTTTTTTTCTTGACTCAATAATTTTTTTTTTCTAACAATTTTTTCATATGCTTCTTTATTTCTAGAAGTAGATATTTCTAGAAGGAGACCGTTCAATGCTTCTTTTGATTCCTCTCTGAATGGCCGCACTTGACATATCCGTGCATTAAGAAATGCATCCATAAGTGAAGGAACACATCTAAAAGGCATGTTGCCCACATTTTTGTCATTTAGCTTTAGAAATAATAAAATTAATAAAAAAAAATCATGTGCCTTCCTGTCCTCTTCCCCTTTTTAGACACAATAGTTTAGTAAAATAAATAAAACAAGTAAATGTTTAATTAAAATTTAGGCAAAAATATATTTCTTGATCTTTCTATAAAAATATTTCTTAAAAATTGTCAACCAATTCTATATCCAAGTAATTTTCAAGTTCTATAAGTCATGAAATTTTTATAATTTTTTTTGACATCGTTTGTTTTTTTTTTAGATTTTCTCTTTCCAAAAAAAATTATATAACAAAATAATTTTATTTTATAATGCTTGACTTCACATTTTAGAATTGATACACATAAAATTTTATGAAATTTATACCACTTAATTCTTGATAAAATATAATATTTTTATAATGTTTTCATAATTTATTAACATAATTTGATATTTTAATAATTTTTTTCTTTTCTAAAAATCATATAATTTAAAATCACACCATTTTTCTTATAATTTTAATAATTTTGTTTATGATCAAGTCATATCCAAAATTTTAAAATTTATATTATTTAATTTGTAGTAATTTGTATTTTATTATTTGAAATTTTTCTTCTTTTAGAACTTGTAGACTCCTTTTAATAATTACAATAAAATTTATCAATTTAATAAATTATTTAAATGTAATATTATTTAATAAAATTTCTAAATGATAAATATTTTTTAGAAAGTTTATGTTTTGTCTTCCCTGTTTATAAGACTTAATCTAATCAAATTCAATTATTAAAAAATATTTATTAATTAAATTCTCATATTTTTGAGATGTTAAAAGTTTTTTTCCACAAGCTATTAATTCTGTCACAATCCACCATAAGCTTCGACAACCTTAAGAGATCCTATTTCATGCCTTTCCCTCACTTCATGCACTCCAAGAGATCCATTAAACATTTGAAATTTTTAAAGAAAATCAAATATTTATAAGAGAAAAAAAAATAACCTTAGCATGCAAATCGAGATTTTGTTTTGTTGTTCCTTTCGGATCACTTTTCCCTTAATCCTTTTCCATGTACTAAATCCCCCTCCTCAGAATCGATGAGTTATGTATCTCTTTCTTAATGCAATTGAAACTCAATAACAACCCACTTATTGTTTAAATAATTTATTATATCATTTATAAATTATTTACATATATTTATCCTTTTTATAAAACTTGGGTAGCTTATTTTATAATTGAGTCACATCTAATTTCAATTAATCAATATCACTAAATTCTAAATACTTTTCTCTATAATATTTTCTTTTTTTTTTCTTATTTATGAGTCATAATATAATCTATAATTGGATGATCTATTTACAAAAATATAAGGTAAAATAAAGCTCAAATCAACATGTTTTGCACAATTTTTAAAAACATGTGTTTGACTTTGCTTTGATCAAAATAAATTAAGTTTGAAATTAACAGTCAAAAAAAAAACTCAACGCTTTGACATAAGGGTAGCTGATCAACTGAAATAGTTTTCTTTAAAATCAAATAAACCAGTTGGTCGCGGAGATGCAAACCCCATGTTTTGACTTTTTTCGGTCAACTTCTACATTCATACAAAAAACTACTATAATAGTTCAACTTGTTTGCAAATGCAAGTTTTACTCTCAACGGAGGTTGCATTTGAAAATAAATCGAAGGTTGATGGAATGGCCATAACTTAGGTCATACTTTTGGCCATTTTAAAAATATTTTCTTGGCAATAATAGAATAAAATATGTAATATTATATGTCTAAATATGACCCATCATGTCAAATGGATGAAAGATACATCTCACATGATACGATAAGGACCTCTTTTGTCAAGGTAAAGTATTACTTAGAACCATTATTGAAAAAAATAATAATGATCATAGTTTTAATAACAATTTGTTTTAGGTGTCCTATTATAAAACTATGGTGTTAAGGTTGTATGGTAAAAATTTTCATCAAGACTACGACCACTGAGTCTATGGTATGATTAAAATTATGGTTATATGCATAATAATCATAAATGTAGCTATGTTATCATAATAATAACTTCAACACTATTAATTTAGGAAAAAATTTTAAATGATAATCATATCTTATCATTACACATGTGAATTGAATTTGATGTTCGTGTTTGAATCATGATCATGGCTTCTAAGTCATCAATGGACACAATCTGAGTCATAATTTGAACTATCACAATTCATGTCTTGAAAGCTATAGATATATAATAATATCTATTAGATAACAATAATTCAACAAAGCTAAGAACAAAAAATTTATCATCCTCATTATCCTCTATACTAATTGTCATCAATATCAATCTTGGAAAGATGTTTTATGATATATTGAATTGATATAAAAATATAAATATTAAAATTACAACAAATGCTTAGCTCATGTAAATTAAAATTTATTTACTTTTGCACATATCTTAATAGGATGAGTAACATTTTTGCCTCCATTATATACTCTCATCTTAACAACCTTCTTTTACAAAGTAGTGATATGATCATTGTAAATGACCCCAAGCATTGGCAATTATCTATATGAAATTCAATCCAAGCATAGGTATTATAATCTATGCAAATGTTTAAGTTTGTTAAATTGGAGAAGTATTGTCTTCGTGTGATCATAAAATTCTTGTTTATAAACTATTCTTGAATGCTAAAATCTCATAAATAGTGAAGAGTCTCATTCTTAACATTTTTATCATCAATGGTTAAGCCTCTATTTATCAATAACTCATAAGTTGTCACTTAAAATTTTAAAATATGACCAACACATTCTATGTAGATAAAAAAACAAAATTAAAACTATGTAAATTAGACCCATAAAAAAATAAATAAAAAATATGTGAAGCTAAATTAAAAAGAAAAAGCAAAGTGAATGAACATTAATGTAAAGGATTTATAAAATATGAATGTGAGGCTAAGTGGATTTCACTTTATTTAAAATAATTTTATGTTAATAACAATATGGATTCTCAACTTTCAATTTCTTGATTATGATTCTTAGGTGATATATGAGGAAAAGAATGAAGAGTTTTCAAGTATCAAGCGATTATAACTTAGTTTCTTACACATCTAAACTTCAAAGTTAATTCTTATTTTAAGAGTTATAACACATACCTTGATCTCACTTTGGAAACATCCCATACTTTAATGCTTAATAAGACTTCAAATTGTCTAATATACATCCTAAAGCCTTTTATCTCAAGTGTTGTCATTAATATTATCTAGCATTCCTTTTAAAAAATGGTATTAATGATGAACCATGGAAGGAGTTATAAGTCCTCAAACAAGTTTTTTGACATTTGAAATGACAATTCATATTCTTTCTAATGTGTGACATCCTAAAATTTGACTAATTTAAATGAGCAATATTTGATATGTTTATATAATTGAGAATATGACAAACAAAATAAAATACTAATTTTAGGAAATGCTTCGTAATGTGTCATAGAGCAAGAATTCTAAATTTTGAAAATGACTATATTTTTAGATAAAACTAACTAAAATGAGTATATTGACACCTGTTTCATCACAATCGAAGTTTATTTGAATTTGTTTGCAAATTTTTGAATAAAGATATTATTAATAGTTATTTGTTTATATTAGATCCCAATATTCCATTTTTCTTATCATTACGTCAACATTCTTCTTCTTCTTCCTTCTTAGGCACACAGGAAAGGGGTTTTTGAGACCTTATTAATTCATGAAAAGAAGGGGGAAAGTTGTGTTTCTCAATTTTTACCAGATTTGATTCACCGCATTGAGAGGAGTTAAAAGGTAAGATTTTTTTGGATTTTATTTTGATTCGAGGAGAAATGAGGGGATTTTATGAATTTGAGCCTTATAGTCATGAGGAGCTAGGTATGGAGTTTTCTTTCGATTTGGTGTTGTTTAAGAAGGATTTTAAGTTGATTGCTTCCATCTTTCAAAGTTGATCATTGGTTGGAGAAAAAGAAAATCTAGGATTTTAAGGTGATAAAAGGGCCATCAACTTGATTATGAAATTTGTGTAGAAAAGAGCATGAGAAGCAAAGAGATTAATTAGATTCAACAAAGGAAGTGCATAGAAATGAGAAAAAAAGATCATAAGTTGGTCTCTATATCACTATGCTTTGTATCTTAATACAAATATAAGTTAATAAAAAGTAGATTATGATTAACATTATTAGTTAAGCATTGATTAAAATAATGAATGTTTCAAAATATTGGTGTGTGTAAGCCAAAGAAAAATAGAAGCTAGAAAAAAAAATCACCCTTTAAAGGTTAAAAAGATAAATTAATAGAATTATAATATAAGAAAATAACTATATATACTTAAGAGTATTACATTCATATGAGCACAAGATCATGACATTTTCTATTTATGCATACATATTGTATAATAACATATGACATGTTTATTAGCATTAGTGAATTAAAATATAATAAAGATATTTGCATTTATAGATAATGCATTGGATGTTATATGTACTAAAACACATTGATAAAAATATAATAAAGATATTTGCATTTATAGATAATGCATTGGATGTTATATGTACTAAAACACATTGATAAAAATGCTAATGACATGAAAGAAAATAATAAAAATTATGATTTAGTTATAAGACTTATAATATTAATATGATAAGCAATGAGATTGATTGTGTTTTTCTAATGATATTATTCTCTAGTAGCTACATTCCATTATCATTATTGATTAAATGAGTAGAGATGATATGACACCATTATTGTTATGGGCTTAATGAGTAGCTTGGCAATAGACCTCTTTCTCAACTATCATTATAAGCTTAATGAGCCGAACTCTTCTATCATTATGGATTAGATGTGTAGTGATGATATGATACTGTTATTACTTTGGACTAAATGAACGATAATAAGATCATGTGATGCTGTTATATTATTATGGATTGAATAAGTGATAATGAGATGATATGATGTGACTATCATTATGGATTTGATGGGTGAGCTAATAATAAACCTCATTCTCTATTATCATTATAAGTTAGATGAGTTGAGCACCATTATTACTATGAGTTATATGAGCAAAAATGATATGATATCTTATATTTTATGAGTTGGATGAGTGATGATATGATGATATAATAATAATATCACTAAAGATTTGAAAAGTAATAATGTCATACCCTAACCAAAATAAATCAATATAACCTAATAAATATACTCAAGATACAAATTTAACGAGTAAATCAAAGCCAGCAACATAAAAATTGAGAACACAAGCTAATAAAATTGAATGAGAGTGACACAAAGATGCATAATAATATTAAAATATCTCAAAAAAATAATAATACACAATGAAATAGTTAATACACTATATCAAAGTTTAAAGATAGTACTAATACATAAATTAAAATAATATACAAATATCCTCTTACACGTATAATATGGTTCATACTCGTAAAATATATTAATCTCTTAATGCTTAGGCCTTAAACTATCATTTAAGGACCCTCAGTTTGGCAAGTTTTACTATTCTCTCCTATTATATAAGTGAGAAATGAGCATAATATATTAGTTAGTAAACATCTAACTATTCATAATAAAATAATATAAAAAATAAATAAAATAGTTAAGTAATAAAATAAATTAGTAAATAAAAAATCATAATAGTATAAAAAGAGAGCATTATAACAACACATATATAACAATATATATATATATCTCCAACTTATCATAAGTATATAATAATTTCGTATTATGTTGATTTTTCATCATTAAAATCTTAATACTTTGAAAAGTCATGAGCTTTATCTATAAGTATTATAATATCAATGAGTAAAGTATCTTATCATCATTAAGTTTTAAGTTTCAATACCAACATCTTGTGTTGATGACCAATAAGGGGCTAAGAATGTTAGAGCCCCTTCTCTGAGTACCTATAGCACTCGAGAGTGAAGTATCTTATAGTCATTAAGTCTCGCCCTAATGCAAACATTCAATGTTCACAAGGAATGGGACATTCAAAATGCTAAAATCTTATCTCTGAGTGCCTACTATACTATAGAGTGAAGTATCTTATCATTATTAAGTCTCAACCTTGATGCTAACATCCAATGTTAAAAGAGAATGAGATACCCAAAAAGTTAAAACTACAACACTAAATACCAATGATGCAAGAAAAGAAATATCTCATCATCCCTAAGTCAATGTCTCTACATGTCATGACACCATATCTAAGTACCATTACACCAAAAGTGATGTATATCATATATATCATATTTATTAGGTTATTTTTGATAGGGTTATGCTCTTTCTTAAGTTATACTACCCTTTTTTCTTTTTTTTCTTTTGATTTTATTTTATTTTCTTTTATCTAATTATATTTTTTAATTTTTAGAATAGTAAAACTCAAATACTAATATATTTATAATTATATGTATACATTAATAATCACAAAGTATAATAATAAAATTAGAATGTATGTAAGAAATGTTATGTCATGCAAATGTTTATATCATCATATATATTCCATAATAATAGCAAGGGATTTTTAACAACTCACTTATATCAAAGTTAAATGATTTACTTACCTGATTATTATATGAAGCCTTTCTATCACTTTTTTCCCTTTATTTGTTCTCCTTATTTCTTACAAAATTCATCTTAATTCTTATCAAAATAATTCAATTAATATATGAAAGTACATTTTGAAAACTCTTACTAATAATGTCTAACAAATTGATCTTATCTTCATTTATGTCATCACATCAGATGGCATGATTGACCTTATCGTATTATATCATCAGTACTTTACAAAGGTTGAACTATTGTATTATTTTGATCATACTAGTCTAATCTCTCTATCATACTACTATAATCTATAATGGTCATTAAATCATATCAGAGATTGAACATATGATTTATATTATATATGTTCATCAAATAAATGTATAAGTATAATTCTGTTTTTATACTTATATGACATGTGCTTTAGTAATATTTATCTTACTATTGTAACATACGATACTCGTATCGTATTATGTGACATATATTTAATGTTGGGAGAATAATCTAGGAATTGATTATACAAGTTCGATCTAATACTCATACTAGTACGATGACATGATATATTTATTAATTAGTCATTCTAAGCCAATTTGCCTTTCATACTTGTATGATTTGTAATACATAAGCATCATAACACAACATTGATCATAATCATGCATCATACATATACAATTCATTTTTAATATAATATGCATCATTGTATTAGTCTAATATATATGACTTACTAGTATGATCCAAGCAATCAATCATTCAAATGAGTGATCAAACAAACGATCTTGGGAAAAATTATCTATATTTATCATAACAGTTGATATTGGGATGTACTACTACGATCTCCAATGACAATTTAATTGAGTCAAGAATTGAACATATGATTCTCATTTATACATTCTACAATACATAGTATTGTTTAATCTAAAAATAATATTAATATAATATAAACAAAAAAACTCATAAAATGATTAGGCTAAAGACTTTATTGGCTTCTATTGTAGGCTCACACCAGATGATTTGAATGATCGATGGGTATGATTAATACATTTGTAATGATGATAATCTTTAATCCACATGACCACAACCCCAAACTTGCAAGATCCACTTCCTTAACCATCTAAACAACTAATACATGTAGTAGATATGAAAATTATGATGATACCTACCTTAAAATGAAGTCTACACAAGTCAAGGTTAACTTGCTCCTTTCCATGAGCTCCTCCTTTTTCCTTTCTGATCTCGTCAAAATGATGCAAGAAATCACAATTAAAAATCTAAAAGCCTTTCCTTCACTCTCCAAGCTCTCTTTCACTTGCTCTTTTGCTTTCTCCCTCACTTTCCAAACATCATAGTTGGTTTTCAAAACACATGAGGGATCTTATATTCTAATTTAATAAGAGAATAAGTTAAATATTGTTTGATATGATAAATTTTCTTTTTTTGTCATTTTATAGTCTTTATCTTTAAAATTTTGTTGAAATTCTAAATAATCTCCAAAAAATAAAAATCACATACCTATATATTCTTTATGATAAGATCTTAACAATAACATGGTCAAATCTAATATCTTATTATTGCTATCTTGACACATTTTCAAAGCACTAAATAAATAATATATTTTTGAGTTTCAAATCTAGAGTACAAGTATCTAGTATGTGGCTCATAAATTTGAGAGAATAATTGGGATAAATTTAATGAGCTATTATAAGTAATGAGATTGCTTATGAATTAAGGTCAATATATAAGATATAATGAGATCTTATAGGTTTATGAATGATAGTTATTTGGTGAAAGTCAAGTCCTTATTTTGAGAAAAAAAGAATGAAATAAGAATTTAAAAAATAATTAAATAAATAATGAATAAGAAAAGTGTTGTACTATGAAAAACATGGGTGGATTACACATATATATGCATGATTATAAGTGTGACAAACCAAAAATTCATAATATAATTTATCTCGATGAACCATCCATATCCCTGACTTCTTCACATTCTTTTTGTTGTTGTTTGACAGCTTTGTAAATTGTGCATGACTATTATTTATCTATTTCATCTATTGTGATATATGAATCATTGATATTATTTGTCAACCACAACCAATATTAAATGGTGACTTTGAAATTTTTGTTGCATTCTTTATTTTTTTACTTGGTAATTTGATATTTCTAAGTATTTTATTGAATTAATTTTTTATTTGGCCAATTGAGGTGTGATAATGAGATATGCATTACTCAAGTGACATGTTTTTATTTAAAGTACTTTACAAATGTCATATATTTGCAATTATTTTATTCATATTGTGGATCATTTTTCTTTATTACATTGTTTACTAACATGTTACTTATAACTATCAATTTATTTGTTGAGCTATGAAACTTATCTCCTACTTATATTATAGGTTAGCTCACAAATATGCAGTGAGCTAAGTAACATAGTAGCAACTATAGATTTTGGTAAGAGTGCTATGGGTGAGTTGAGTTGTTATTATCATACATTATATTTATTTAGAATTGTTTTCAAGTTTAAACATTTTAGTTTTTGCTAGTTTTGTTGTGATATGATGGATTTTCTTATTTTAGAATTTGGTTTGAAAAGATTGTTTTTATTATCATTCATATCTAAGGAGATGATAGTATACTCAATTGTTTATTTAATCTAATTGTTTCTTTGTAATATTTATTGTATTTTATGTATTATCGAATAGTTAGGAAGCAATCTATTTGAATTTTGTTTTAACAATTTTCAAATACCTAAAAAATTTAGGATATAAATGATATAACACATGTAAGCAAACAACATTCTTTTTTATTTTCAATGTTAAAATAATCATCTTTATATATCTTAACTTAGAAATTTGCTACATTATATTCCCTTTTTTTTAATGAATCCACTTAAATTCAAATTGGTTTTGATCAATTTCAAGTTTTTTTTTAATTTTGAAAATGGGAAGAATTAATCAAATAGATATAGCTCTCAATTCCAATTGCAACTACATGATCCTCAACATAACCCATGCAAATTAATGATTTTAGAAACATTGACGAGACGGGCAGTAGATTGCACTCTCTTAGTTATAACCTAATACAAATTAAAGTTAGACCTTTATGTTACTCAATCTTGAGATTGTAAGACATTGCAATTATTTTCTATGAAAAAAAATCCATCGTAGACATTAATTGTTCTGAAAAATATTGTGACATTATGCTCATTAATTACCCAATTAACTTTATAATTTAAAACAAAAAAGGGCATGCCATGATTGATTGATAATTAAAAATATCCATTCAAATGGGCCCTTGAAAACAACCCATTTTAAAGATATCAAATTTCTCTTATAGTGATTCAAATGTACTAAATAATGTTTACTTAAATGAAGGATCATATTATTAATATTTTTTTGCAATAAATATTTTTTTCAATTATAAATATTTTTTATCTATAAAACAAAGTTGCATGTAATGGATAATACAAAAATTTGAGTAACTAATATTGTATATAGAATGTGACCTATCTATAAATATATACATGTTTAGCTCTATGGGTCCATCATTATTGTGCCTTCAGATTGTACTAAGCTCTATCCTTCTTTTGGTGATTGACATTTCACATTGTCAATTAATCTTTTGATATTCTAGTATGTAAAATGAAAATTTTTATTATGAAAGTTAATCTACAACACTATGTAATATTTTTTTTGTGAAATTTAACTTCATTATCATACTCTCTTTCCTTATATGCTATTCTTCCTAAAGTATATTGACATCTTGCATCCTAGCATTCAAGATATTATCATGTTTTTTTGTCTACACAAGTCATTTTAACATTATTAGTTGTGAATTATCAAAATATATTAAAATTATATTCTACAATTTAGAAGAAAAATATCTAATCCTTTTCTTCTTACCATTAGCCAATAAGTTGTATCAATAAGACTCCACCCCATCAAGACATCAATTGTGATCTATTGTACGGTTCAATTAGAATGGAAGAACTTTATCTTCAAAGTTTTCCTAAAATTCCATCACTTCTTGTCTCATGATATAAGAACCTATCACTAAGCATTTGGTGGATAATCAAAGCAATCTCATATAAGAGATATAAAACAAGTAATAATATATCAACTCAAATGAATAAATGATAAATAAATAAATCTCTAAACAAAGACTTAACTAAAACGTCATATCCTTTATGGAGGGGTGTAAATATTTGTCTTCAATCTTTAAAGTATATAGAAAAAAGTTTAGAATCTTAAGCTATAACTTTAAGTACGAGTTAAGTTAAGATACACTAATACCCTCACATTACAATATTATCATAGTTCACCAAAACTTGTGCATTGTTCCATCTAATAATGCTTATAGTGGCACAATAATTTTGACTCGTATTTGGTTTATCACATCTCCTCTAGAACATGTAAAATAAAAATATTGAAAAAGTAAAAATAATTTACCAAATTTTAAAATATGGATTAAAATTATTAATATGAAGAATTAAAATATGCTTACTCAATCTCTTCTTTTGGTTAGTACTAGACAACCTATTTTCTCGTGATATGTATAAAGATCTACGCAATAATTTGAGGAGAACCTTTACAAATCTTCAATTCGTGCGATGCCTCCTTGATTTCACATCACTATGATGAGCATAATGTCAACTCTGAATGCCAAGTTATTTGTTATTTAGATCATTTTTTGTAAAATACAAAAATATAACTTGGTGTTTTGGATGTGGTTGCTCATCTTCAAGCCCTATATCATATTCCAATCATTTTTATTTGTTCTCCTTTGTTTGAGTGCAAAATCATATGTTTTCACCATTTGTAAAAATTTGGATTTTTTATATTTTTTTACTATTTTACGAAATTTTCCAAAACTTTTATATGTTGGATCTTTAGATATTAAAACTTTGGAGTTTTCAAACAATAGCCATTTTTAGATTTGTTCGACTTTGCTATAGTCTCTTGTGTAGCACCTAAGTTTTGCATCGTAATCACATCAAACCCTACCATAAATAGTCATAAAAGGCCATGAATTGTCAAAGTATTTATTATCCTATAGTTTCTATATTAATTTTCTTTTAAAATTCCATCATAATTTTCTTAATAAAATCCCAAAATTTGCTTGTCACTATAATCACTTTATATTCATGTGTTGTGTTTTTGTTTGTTTTTTGCATCCTTTCATAGCTTTTGAGTAACACATGAGGTTTGGTAATCAAATATGACAATTTTTATATTATTTTTTAAATAATGACTATGTGTTTTATAATAATATTTAACAAAGTAAAATAAATTTGTTTGTATATATTTCTTTTATATCATATTTTGACCACCATTTATCTAAGATTATTATGTTTTAATTGTATATTTCTTTTATATCATATGTTTTGATTTCTTTTGTTAATACTTCATTTGAAAATTTCTCATTTTCAAAATGTGTTTTTCTTAAATACATATTTTTCACTAGAACTTGATTTTTTTTAGTCGCATAAAATCTCTTATTTAAAAATTACTTTCAAATATCCTTTTTAAAATTGAAAAAGTTGGCTCTAAGCTTTTTTACTCACCAAACAAAGCACCATCAAGATTCAATGAACAAATAAATCTAACTTCCTACATTGCATTTAGGGTCAACGAATTAAAATAAAGCCGAGTTTGTTTTTTCTCAAGATTCGCAGAACAATGAATTATTTTTCTATTTATAAAAATGATTTTTAATCATTAATAAAAAAGAGTTTCTTAGCCTTCTTGTGGTCGCATTCAGTTAATTAAAAAATTATTCAAATAAAAAATTTAATTTAACTTAAAAAATCAATATTTTAAACATTATTTTCATCTGCAACTGTAGTCAAACTAACGGTCGGAAACCAAGATCTACGTTCAAGAAATGCTTGTTCGCTAAGAGGCACTTAAAAAGATCAAAAATCAAATATAATGTGAAAAAAATAATTAGTTTGGGGACCAATTAATAAAATAATGTTTTTTATATAATTTAATATTTAAAGAAAGCAACTTGGGCATCGCCGGCTCATTGGTCAGCCAAGCAAGCTCTTTCCGACAAGAAAGAACAACAAAAGGAGTCAGGTTGGAACGAATCATAAAAGAATCTATTTTTAAAAACGTTTTATTTAAAAGCTGTTTGTTCAAAATTCCTTTTTTCATTCATAGTGGTTATAATGTATCTATTTTTTAATTATCACGGATTTTCTCCTCGATGGTCAAACAAAACGGAACATCGGTTGACCAAAAATCAGCAGTCATGATTGTTTACGTAGTAGCTTATCTAACACAATGATCTCGGTCAAGTCAATGTTTAAATCTATTGAACGGGGAACGATTGTTTGTTATCTGAAATCGTAGTGTGAAGCGTTGTCTCTTCTTCAGAAGGGAAGATTCATGTCTTTCTAACCCGTTGCTTATGAAGCTTTGCAGCCCGTTTCAGACCGGCTTTTCCTTCCTCCTTCAGATTGTCTTTTGACCAGAACTTACTGAGGAATTTAAGGCCTTGGAAACTAAAACCCACGAAAGAGAGCGAAAATCAGGGTTCTTCCTTCTCCTCCCCCGTGCATTTACGAAGTTGGAATTTTTATCACACCCAAAAATCTTCTCTCTTACGCTTTCCGTTCCCGGCTTCTGTTCAACGACTGGTTGCTTGGTGCTGCCTCTTGGGAATGAGGTCGTCGCTGAGGAGATTGAGAGCGTTCGAGTGCCGTAGGAGCGAGCCGAAGGAAAAGAGGGAGTATAGGCCTCCGGCGGTGCTCGATGAATTGGTCCAGGCCTCGCAGGTATGTATGCCCTCTTCTACTTTCTCCTTTTGCTTTGCGTTAGTTTCTTTGGTTTTGTTTTATCTCCGAGAAAGGATGCGACTTTTTCTTCTCTTCTCCGTCTTCGTCTTTTCATGTTTATTCTGCTTGAATGCTTTTCTTTGGATTCGTAGCTGGGTGTTTGCTTTATTGCCTCTGTTAGTAGGGTTATTGCTTCCAAATTAATACGCTAAGTAGGGCAGGGAGGCCAATTTATGAAAATTTTGAAGGTTTGGATTTTTTTTTTTTTTTTTTTTTTTTGTGTGTGTGTGTGTGTCTTGGTTCTTCCAATTTCCTCTATCCATAGTTTGTACAGTTATGTTTGGTATCATCCTAAGTATGATCGGCTACTTCAATCATGGGAGGAAGATTGCATGTTGAGGTGTACTTCAAAAGCCTAGGCCCTGCTTGGAATGATATGGCCAAAATCTGTTCGTGATGGATTACAACATGCTTCCCTAGTATTGAGGAGATAATCAAGTTGATTCTCCTTATGAAAGTAGTTCAGCTCTGGATAGATTGGTCATTTTCTAGAAATCATCCATGAGACCAATTGATTAGGGATCCTAGTTCAGCTAGATCTATGTTGGTTTAGAAACTACCACATATTGGGCAAGTGTGCATTCAAAATTTTGGATGTATGCTCCTAAGATTAAAGAGTAATTGTCAAATTAAAAGCTAGCAATGGCCCTCAAATGTAGATATAGTGGGTGGTAAATAGGGAAACTCTTCTGTCATAATGGGATAAGAAAACTCTTGAATAAATGAAATTTTATTAAAGAATAATTTAGTTAATTAAAGGAATTCAAACTCTATCAAGAACATTCTTGTCTGAATTTCAAAGGGATCATGTTGGAGAATGGTGTTAAAAGCATGGATAGTAGCATGGCAATGTTTTGGTGGTGCTTCTCATCCTTTAGAATCTCTCATTGCCTCCTAGAAATTCCTTTAAGAACCATTTGGGTATTGCAATGGTGATTAAACCTTATTTTGTTCACCAAAATCATTGTTCTCAAGCAATAATTTATATGCTCAACCTATCTAGCCTAGATTTTATAATATCTTTTTTTCCCTTTTTTGAGAAATTTGAAAGAATGCTTGAATTACAAACTTTAATTTTGCTTTGGAGGCTAATGCCATGTGAGATATGCTACAACAATTATTCCCATGTATTAGTTAAGAAGTGCTTTTGCAACTTGAAATTTGATCAAACTCCTTTTGATCAGATGGTTCAACGTTAAGAACTCCAAAAAACCCTATTTGTCCATCAACTTCTAGTGCTCTAGGTCGAACAATTCAAATGTGCAATATTGTTGAATGAATAATTTGATGAGAATGATTGCATGGCTTGATCTCCCAAAACTTTTGAATATTGAGCTTCTATACCACCATTTGATGTAGGTGATTGAATGGTTTGCTAGGTGCATCTTTGATTTGTTATTTTGAAACCTACAATAGTAAGTAACTCCCACAAATAAACTAAGTAATGATCACATTTATTTATATGTTATCATGATTGCATGTTTAGAGCAAAACCAAAACATAAACACTACTAAACATGTGGTTTGAAAAATAGAAAATAATGATTGGCTATAAATATGCAAAGTCATATGTTATTAATATAAATGTAGGGTTGAACAACTGCAGCACTCTAACACCAAATAAACCAAATATACCTTTAGTTGTGCCACTCCATATCCTCTTTTTATTTGCAAGATCTATAATAATATATCCATTGGTTTATCTTATGTGTAAGTTAACTCTAGTTAAAATTTACGTAGGTTTATCTTATGTTTAGCAAATAAGTGAATTTATAAGTTAATTTTAAAATGAAGGGTGTGTTAATATTGATATGGCTCAATTTAACACTTAAAGCCTAGGTTTGTATAACCCAGTTGACCTTTGAGTTTTATAATCCTGTTTGTAATCCATACATAACATAATATCCTCAATTTTATAAAATAGAAAGATTGTATTGAGATTTTAAATTTTATCAATTTGTTATATATTTTGTAAAACAAATTAGAAATGATTAGAAAATAAAATATTTCAAAATTTAAAAATGAAATAATTGTTAGAAAGAGCTCGTCAAGATAAGTCTAGTAACATTTATTTCTTCTCATCGGAGTTCGTTTAAAGTAGCTATAAATTGTTGAAGTGTAATTTTATAATTAAACAAATTATTTAATTAATATGATATTAGTGTTATATATATCCTAAATGTAAATCGTTTACCTTGCTTAGCTTATGCATTCTTGACCTCTTGTGCTCTCGATGAATTTTCTCACGCGTGGTTCAGTCCCTTTTAGCAAAATCTTAACCCTAATCTTGTCATTGCCTCGCCACCTCGCTGTCGTGTTGTCATGAGGAGGAGCCGTCACCATCTGCTCGTTTGC
Source organism: Vanilla planifolia (assembly GCA_023846275.1). NCBI lineage: Eukaryota > Viridiplantae > Streptophyta > Magnoliopsida > Asparagales > Orchidaceae > Vanilla > Vanilla planifolia. The sequence goes on along the minus strand of CM043875.1, from coordinate 40,939,806 downwards.
CCAACGCTTACTGGTGTGACCACTATGGTGGAGGAAGTTATTGGGAAAGCATCACCATTTAGATAGAGCAAGATATACAAATTAAAGGAAAAATGTTTAAGTCCCCATTGATTCTAATTGATTTTAAACAATTTGATATAATTATAAGGATGGATTGGTTATTTGTTGACCAATTGATAATTGATTGTTAGGAGAAAAAAATTAAAATTCACTTACGCGATGCTACCACAATTGTTTATTTTGGGGATGGTAGAAAGTATCCATTATTGCTACTCCGAAGGTAAAAAAACTTTTATAAAATAGTTGTCAATGTTTTCTAGTAGTAGTGCAAATTATTAGAAATGAGAAGCTTGATATTCAACAAATTCCTATGGTGTGTGAATATGTTGAATTATTTTTAGATGATCTATAAGAATTATCACTTGATAGAGATTCAGTTCATGATAGATTTGATGTATAGTGTAGAACCTATTTTTAAAGCTCCATATAGGATGACACCTACAAAATTATAAGTAATGAAATACGATTTTAGGAAATGTTGGAGAATGTTTTTATTAGATTTAAGTGTATCCCTATGGGGTGTATTTATATTATTTGTAAAAAAAAGACGATAGTCTTAGAATGTGATTGACTACTATAAATTAAATAGAATTACTTCAAATAAAATATGTCCTTTGTCAAACATGGATGAACTTTTAATCAATTGTGAGGTAGAAATATTTTCAAAAATTGATATACTTTTTGGATATCATTAGCTAAAAATTATAAAAAAGGTTATAAAGAAACTTTTGTCCATTTAAAATCTAAAAATTGGTTAATAATCATATTAAATTGTTTTAGGATCATAGTATCTTAAATATATGACAAGAGAATAGGAACGTCACAGATAACTTGATATCAAATAAGTTCTTAGGACTAAAATCTGTATCTTCTTTCAAGTAAATAAATACCCATACCAACTTTTGGAGATTTATGAGAGCAAGAGCTTATGTCATAAGTATTATATCTTTTAAAAATATATAAAATGAGTTGAAATGTCTTATGGGATTAAAGATTTAGTTTTTGTTATTGTATTAAGCTAAATAGTATTTTTTGTGTTAGCTATAGATGCACTTCTTAGGCATAACCATCTTGAAATTTTCTCTTCCAATAACATAGTTGTCATCAATTCACCTATTTTATAGCCTAAGTACATTCACATTTATATAAGGAGAATTTTAAGACTAATATCATCATTCTATATCTTAACTCTATGAACGTGAGCCACTTCCAACCAAATCATTGTAATAATCAATCATTCTTTAATGAATTTAGTGAATCCCATATCAAAGATCCTTTTCTGAAATTTTGCAACGACCTTTTATGGGAGAAAGCATAGGGAATTAAAGATTTAGCTTTTGTTGTTGTATTAACTAAGTAACACTTAAAAAAACACTAGATAACTAGATAACATTTTATCATTTTTTTATGTTAGCTATAAATGTGCTTCTTAAGCATATCTATCTTGAAAAAGAAATTTTCTCTTTCAATGACCTAGTTATTATAAATTTACCTATTTCATAGCTTAAAGACATTCACAATTATATGGGGAGAATTTCAAGACTTGCATCATCATTGTATCTTAACTCCTCCATGAACATGAGCCACTTCCAACCAAATATTAGTAACAATCAATCATTATTTAATAAATTTAGTGAATCCCATATCAAAGATCCTTTTTTGAAACTCTGTGAATACTTTTATAGGACAAAGCATAATTACTATGTAGCAAGTCATGATAGGCAAGCAGGCAATAACCTATATTCAAAACCCTAGCAAAATGCTATTTTTCTACTATATCATATTTGGCTTTTAGGCATTATTTCAAGAGACATGCAAGACTTGAGTCACTTCCAAACAAAACTCAAGTGCACAAGCACTCTTTCTTTAATGAATCTCAATGTTTACATTAAATTATAAAAATTGTTTTAAGGGTTCTGCAAATTTGTTTTGCAAAAGAAAAGCGTAATAAATAGTAACTCAACATAGGCAAGCAGATATCAAATTATACACATAATACTACATAAATTAACGAATTGTTTAATTTCTTGTTTTCTATTGTGGCATTCCTTTTGTTCATAATTTCAGTCTTTTTGTTTGAAGGACATGCAAGACATGAAAAGCTGCTATGATAGTCTGCTTTTGGCTGCTGCTGCCACTGCAAATGGTGCATATGGTAATCTGTTTGAATATTTTCCATTCTTGAGGAATTCACACTTCCCTAACTATACTCAATCTCTAAATGTGAATTTAATATTATTCAATGCATTGTAAGCTTGTAGTTTTTCTCCACCTAAGTGATCATTTCAGGCATGTATCTTATTGCAGAATTTTCTGAAGCTCTGCATGAGATGGGAGCTTGCCTACTTGAAAAAACTGCAATGCATGATGACGACAATACTGGTTTGTCCCCAAAACTCAACTTTTTTTTTGTTTTTGCCATGAATCTTTTCTGAAGTACAAATGAGCTTGTAATGATGAACTTTGTAACCAATCAATGATTTTGGAAATATGTACTTGCTGTAGTTTGATTTTAAAATGTCCCCAAATTCTGCCATGCTTCTTTTTTCAATAACCATATCAATACATTTTTAGTTCTAATATCATGATGTATTTACTTTCTTCATACAAATCATTAAATTTTACAAATTATAAGAATTTTATAATACAAAATCTAATAGTTTCTCTTTTTTTTCAGCATACCTGTTTCTTATATTACTTAAAAGTTAATTGCTTTTGTTTAATGTTTTTTTCAGGCCGGTTGTTGCTGATGTTAGGAAAAGCACAATTTGAACTACAAAAAATTGTAGATAACTATGTGAGTTTGCTTATTGAACTGACCATTCTCAGGTTTAAGTATTCTGATGTTATTCTTTGCAGCGAGCGCATATTATCCAAACAATCAGCACCCCTTCAGAGTGCCTTCTTAGGGAGCTTCAAATTTTAGAGGTTTGATGTAGATCTACCTATCTTGCGTTTTTGTTTTCAGAAAACTCTTCAAGATTTTGACCTAAACATGAAAAAGTCTTCTGCTTATTGCTTTTTATTGTGAAGTGGTAGAGTCTTTCTCTCCAGGCATGTAAAACTAGTTATTTTTAACTTAGTTCCTTGTTCAATTTTTGAAGTTATCACTTGTCTAACCTACAACATTACCAGTTATAAATAAGCATATGCCAACTTTGTTCTTTTGCAATGAGTTCTATATTCTTTTGCCAATGGAACAGTATACCACTGTGATACCCATTTACTTTTCTCCTGCAGGATATGAAGCAGCAATGTGATGAGAAACGGTACAACACTTCTCTGTTTGGTAACTAAATATTCTTCGAGTTGAATTTGTTATTAACATCACTTCGTATCCTTCAGAGACATGTATAAATTGATGTTAACTGCACCTAGAGCAAAAGGGAGATCAAGAAATGCCAAAGGGTTATCAATTACAGCTCAGCAGCTTCAAATAGCTCAAGAACAATATGAAGAGGAGGCAAACCTCTTTGTCTTTCGCCTGAAATCATTGAAGCTGGGTCAATCAAGAAGCCTTCTCACACAGGCTGCTCGACACCATGCTGCACAGGTGGTTTCTATCGTCCAAGTTCACTTGCAATGAGTTTATTTTGCTTGAGCTCAGCAGATTTTTTGCATTCATTCTTTGCTTCAAATTTAGGTGAATTTCTTTCGAAAAGGGCTCAAATCACTGGAGCTTATTGAGCCTCATGTTAAATTTGTGGCCAAACAACATCATATTGACTACAGTTTTAGCCAACTTGAGGATGATGACAGCCATCATTATGGTGATGGAGATTTGAGTTATGATAGCAGTGACGTTGGAGAGTTGAGCTTTGACTACAGACTGAACGAAAAAGTTGATGATGTTCATTATTTTCATAGAAATTCAACTAATGTGAGTTCGGGTTTTCTTTTGCCTTCAAATATCTTTTTTTTTTTGAGCAAGATGATATCTTACTTGGTTATTGATTGTTCATTAGATTTAGGGAATACATTGTTGGTCAAAATGGGGATTTTTCCATGCTTTATCCGTTTTTGTTACCTTCATTTCATGCTTTATGATACAATCTGTTGTTGAGCTATGCATTTTTTTGCCTAATGCTTCTTTTTTCTTTTAGTTGGAACAAGTTGACAACAAGACTTGGGATGTGTCATTTTTGGAAACTCTTAAGGTTATAATTATAATGATCTAATTGTCAAGTACAGCAATAAGATTTTTGTACTGATTGTATTGTTCTTGCCTCTTAAACTTTCTCATTGTTTCCCTAATGGAATTGCATGAAACATGTCAAGTTCTTTAGTAGGGTTTTTGAGCTAATAGTTATGATGCCATAAATGGCTGAGAAAACATAGAATGATGTATCAAAAGAAAATCAAGCAAATTAAGAGAAAAACAATAGCTAGGAATAGCAATGCTTTACAAGAAAACTAGATATCAAATATAAATCCTCCAAGTGTCACCTTTAAGGATGGAATTCATGTGCACAATACTAACTGTTGATATCTTCATTTAATTGACCAAGCTAGCTGAGTTTGGTTTCCAGCAGCAAGAACATTTCTGGCTACATAAGGCTAAGTTCATATGATGATTGTTACCTAGGTTTTCCCTTGGTGTATGACTCAAAAGAAGGAAGGTGAAGTTACATAGTTATAGCAAAACTCATCTTCTTTATAAATTGTTTGGCATACAAAGCAAAACCCATTACATAACTTCTTTAGTCTGGACTATAGCAACCATCATTTATTCAAGTTGCTGTATCCAGAATTGTAACATTTTAACATTACCTGATGAAATTCAAAAGTTTTGGAACAAGATATGATCTTTTTTTTCATTTTTGTTGGTGTTAAATTTTTTGAAATAGAGAGGATCTTCTTACTAGTTTGTTTCTATTTTTGTTGGTGTCATCTAAACAGGATAAAGGTTTCACAGATCAAGAAGTGTTCTATTTTAACCAAAGATCGACAAGTTTAAGCAGTCAATCAGCACCGATCTCTGCTCTTAACAAATTTGATTTTTCCAAGAAGGTGAAGGAGGAGTCACCTCCATCAAAGAAGTTTCACACCTATGTGTTACCAACACCCTTGGATGTGAAGAGCCCTACTTCAAGCTCTACTAGTATTTCGCTTTCTTCTGCTCAGCTTGAAACCAACAACCATTTTCCAACACAACTATGGCATTCTTCTCCTTTGGTGCCGCACAACTTAACAGAATTGAGAGACAAGAACATGCTCAGTCCTCCACAACCTTCAAATGAGTCTATACTACCTCTGAAGCTTCACACAAGCTCCACCTTCGACGCGAAAAAGATCACAAGGCATGCCTTTTCAGGCCCCATAACCAGAAATTCACCTCCCAGGAACTCATTTTTCACACCATTTGCTGCTTTTAGTTCAGCAAACCAGCACAAATATTCCAAGGCTTCCCAAACATCTTTTTCGACGGTACTTCCTAGTACCACCTCCCCATCGACATCGTCACCGAGGATCAGCGAGCTTCATGAGCTTCCGAGGCCTCCAAGCTCTTCTGCTCCATTGAACGATCCGATCAATCTAGTTGTTTATTCAGCACCTTTGTCAACCAAAGGCCAAGAGACACGAACATCAGGCCAAGTTTCACCGATCAGCTCGCAAACAGCATCACCGCTACCACCTCCACCGCCGACCGTACTTCGGAGCTTCTCCATACAGTACATAAATCAGTTAAGACCACTACGAACCCATATCGGTGATCCATCCGAAGAGGTTGATTCACCTCCACTGACTCCATTGTCACTAAAGGCATTCCATTCGGATGCTCCATCTTTGCATTAGCTTGTAGAATGAGTGTTGTTAGTGTTTTTTTATTCTTTAGTTGATTAATTATAGGACACTTCTGCTATAATCACTTGAGTCTCCTCTTCTGTTTGCATCATCATATTGTGCAGCATCAATTAGCTATGTAAATTTTCTTAAAATTTTTTCATTGATGTTAAAATGCATTGAAGTTGTAGCAAAGACATCTCCTTTCTTACAGTATGATCACTGTGTTAGTGAACTATGTTGGGTTGTTTTAGAGAACTATGTTGGGCTGTTTTAGAGCTGCTGTGCATCATGACATGGTGTGAAGTTTGAGTGCATGAAGAAGGTTGAGTTCAGGCAATAAGAAATGGTGCTGAATTGTTTCTTTTAAGAGAGCTTGCAGATTGATGGAAGAGGAGTGAATAAAATCTAAAGTGTAGAAATTAGGCATGTTCAGGTTTAATATGATGTAGAGGAAATGTATCAAACAAATAAAGCCTAATAATTATTATCTGTGGTAAAAAAAAAGAAAAAAAAAGCGTATTAAAATGGGTAAAAATTATGATGATATTCAAACAACGAGCAAGAAAGGGTTAATATCTGATACCATGCCAAAGAAACATTTTTCAAGATAGTTTTAAAGATTTTCTACTGGAAAATAATATTAAATTTTTTTTTTTTTTTTCTCATCTTATACGTTCAATTTCTTTATTTTTTAGATAGTTAAAAGTATTTAATAAAATTTTTAGATTTTTAAGTATATCAACTAATCATGTATTGTCAAACACCACCTTGACATATATTGATTTTGTAGTTATTGCAAACACCTTTGTGGTTAGCCATGCCTACACATTTTTGCACACCTCATTACATTTGTTATTTGGTCACTCTCTTGTAACATTTTTGCATTGGTGTTCACATAACACTCTTATTAGGTCACTTGAAATGGTTATTACTTACTCGACCATTTAATTGCTTTCTCAAATCTTTGCACATTGCAAAAGGATTAGTGTCCATCCAACTTAGCCACACTTGCACTAAATATAACATCCAAGTGAATCCCACATTTCCATTTATGTATTTTGTTGTACTTTCATCTACGTGTGTTTATTCTTTGTCATTATTAAGTGTTACAGACCCATGAATTTTGCTTGATTTTTATTAGAACTACACTAGATTAGAGATTTTACTTTGATACCATATTATAATATCTCAAATGTTTTGAAAAGGTATTATCTTAATCTAATTAAATTCTGTCTTTATCCTTGAGTCTATTATTACTTGGTGACTCATCTCAAACTTATTTCAACTCCTACACATTTAATTGTAGATTTTTCATAAAATCCAAACCCCAATTCTTCCCAAAAGGCACATCACCATTTCATGGCTTATGATTTTATTTATAAGCTAATGATCTATACTCTTGTAATCTATGTAGAACTTATTCATCCTTATATTCATAGAAGCCTTACTCAAAAGTCATGATTTTATTAATGCATTTTATCACACTTTCACATGTGCCCTTCATTACACTTTTACTTGTGCATGTTCTCTCATCATCCTCATCGAGTGCTATGATGCAAAGAATATTGAGATCCAATAGACATAACATATGAGGAAAAGCTAGTAGAAATTATGGATTGAGAAGATAATGCATTGAGAAACCAAGTTATTTTGATGCTTAAAGTGTCATGAAAAAACTAATAAGAATAAGAAGCAACATTGGGGATAATGAAATCAAGATATCCAAAGTTTTTTAAATTTTAGGGCAAAATTTAAGATGGAGAGACACTTTTTAACCAAAATCTATATTTTGAAAATTTGGTATATAATTGTTGTACCTTTCACCTTTGTAGTGCCATTTTTAAGTATCATGTGTGATGAAATATCATTGATAACTACTATAATAAAATATCTAGTTATTATTTGAACACTCTATTCTTGAGATCAATGAAATATGCTAATACATTTGTCAAACTAAATGGAAGTATGAGGAAACCAAAATGATCATATCTAGTTCAAAAAATTACTTTTGTTATGTTTTCTTTATGAATCTTCAATTGCTGATATCTAAATTTTAAATCAATTTTCAAAAGTACCTCAATTTCTTGAAGTTGATCTAGTAAGTCATTTAGTCAAGAAAACAACTATTTATTATTGATGAAAGCTACATTTAATTCTCGATAGTTTATGTACATACGTAAACTTTTATCTTTCTTTTTAACAAAGAGTGTCAGTACTCTCTACAATAAAACACCTAGTCTAATGAACACTTTATCTAAAAGTTATTGCAATTGACTCTTTATCTTATGTAATTTCACTAGTTCCATCTAATATGATGCCTTGTATATTGGCTCCATACTATGCACAACTCAAAAAGAAATTCAATGTCTTGATCTAGTGGTAAAATAGGTAAGTCTTCAAAAAAACTATTAAGTATCTACATACTACTAACACTTCTTGAATTTTGGCTTTTGTTGTGTTCTATATAGTATAAATATTAAGTAATACTCGCATTATTTTTGCAGCATCTCTTTAGTTTCATCATTGATATGAGTGGTACTTTTTTTTATTACAAAAGTAGACTAATTTTGAGTCATCCTCTAATCTAAATATTACTTTTTTCTTAGTAGTCGATAATAATTCTGTGTTACTAGCCAATCTATTTTCAAGATTATGCCAAACTTAGTGATATTGATTAATATTAGTTTAGAGTTAAATGACATTTTATTTATTTTCATATTCTTGAGAATATATTGATCTATTGTTATTGTTTTGTCAGCTAGTAAGACAACAATCAAGGATTTTTTTTAATTATTATATCTTTGACTAATGTTGCAGATATTAATAAATGAGATGATGTGTAGTAAAATAAGTCACCACATATTTACATGAGAATTTTAAAATACCTATGATAACATATGGGGATGATAAAGCTTTAGTTTGATTAATTACGTGGATACAAGATTAAGCCAATGAAGGTTACATGCAAGCTTACTTCTTTCCTTTTGTTATTGTTGTTCATGTTAGTATTTGAGGCCCCTTATTGTAGAAATTTTCACCCATCTATTTTCATTTTCTCTAAGAGAATTCCTTAGCATAACATAATTATTATAATTGAAGCATTTTATTGCATTCTTCCTGTACTCTTCTCTACGAAATTTCTCACAAGTTTAACATCGTGGTGTTTTTCTTATATCATTCTTTGATGTCTAACCAACTATCTTGTTAGTTTTGTCATTTCCATGTGGAATAAAATTTTATTTCCTTTTATTTTTTTTATCTTTCTAGCTTTTTTTACTACAAAATCATATTCAGTTCTTGTTTTTTCCACCAATTTCCTATAAGAGTAAAATGCCATTAATATTAGCATATTCTTGATGGCATCCTTTAATCTTTTTTGTAGTTATCATTTTTGGAGCATTCTTTATTTTAAAAATGTTTTCTCTATTCATTTGTTGTAGGATTCTTTTGATAAATTTTTGTCATACATTTTCTCCTTAATAAGTTTAGAGATGTATCATTCCTAAAATGTATGCCAAAATTCCCTCCATGATATATCAAAGGTTTCCTTATCTTCAAATAATATCCTCCATTGGCCCCTCCACCAATGTCTAGTAGTTCCATTCAATACCAAATTATTAGTGGCACCTTCTGATGATCCTTATAAGCCATGTCATCGAATAATATTTTATTCCTCACGAACCAAACTTTGGCTTAGAATGAATTCATGATATGTTTGCAAGGTGTTCTTGTCTTGATACATCGACAATGACCTTATTTTTAGAGCCGCAATTGCAAAAGTTGAAGCATGAGAATTATAAGGAACTAAGGAAAAAGAAAGGAGAAGAGGGTTTTTTTTGCAAGACGATGTAATTTTTAAAGTTCTTATTTATTTATTTGTTATTCTTGTCTCTTTATATAAGGGTTGAATATGATATTTTATTACAAAATATATAATATTTTAATTTCTAAACAAATATATGATGTTTTACCAAAATCTAAAATTCTATAAAATTTTGCAAAATTCGCACTGCTATGAGCTTATCTACATGTGGGCTATCAATTGTGCCAAATGACTATTCACAGACGCGAGTACTGCTCCTGAGTGCAAACATGCTCTGTTGCGAGCATGTTGATCATGTCAACATGTTAAGTTCATCTACCTTTTGGGGATAATATTAAATAATCTTTTATTTTATAAGAAAGTCTTCATTATCTTTCTTTTGAGTTACTTTTAAGTACCAAGCGATGTGCAAAGGAAGTTAGGAGAGAGAAAAGAGCTTGAAAATTAGAGAAAAGAAAGAAAAAGATCAGGAGAAACCTCTTAAAGTCATAAAGAAGTTAAATTAAATAATTGTGATATAAAAATATTGACTTGTTAAATTTCTTAAATTATTATTTTGTATTATAAGATTTATAAGCATTTACATTTCACAGTATTATTTACATATGTTATAATTATGTGTAACGCTTTACTATTAATAATATATATATATATATATATATATATATATATATATATGTATGTATGTATATATTCTTATATGTATATATGTGTTGTTATAATATTAGAACTTCTATAAAAAAATTAAAATAAAAGGAAAAAAAGATTGCTTAAGTTTGGTGATTTAGAAGATCACAAGAAAAAAGAAAAATAAATGCAAATATTTTCTCTTGTAGCTACCTGATATGACATAAGTATCGCCCTACTATCACAGGCACTCAAGGATGGGTCCACTTCAAAGTAGAGGTTCTATTTTCATGAACATAAGATGTTAATAATAAGAGATAGAGACTCTATGATAGATTAGATAGACATCACCATGTTTTCATGGATACTTGGAGATGAGGTTAAGACATGACAAAGTTCTCACCCTTATTAACATAAGATATTTTGTGATTTAAGTTCTATCATTATTAACATAGGATGTTGGCAATAGAAGCGATAGCTCTATGATTATAACAACTTAATTTTCATAACCAAACAATTCTAAAATTTTAGTACAATTTTGCAATAAGGAAATATTATAACATACTTTAATTTTTTAACTCAAATTAAAATGAGAAATCCTAAAATTAAGTAATAAAGATTATAATCAAGTACGATTAAACATGATCAAATTAATTTCTTAAAATATATTATTTATATATAAAAGTATTAAAATAATAATAAAAAGTTAGTAAGTATATCATAAACTTAATCTTAGTCAAAAAAAAGTTCTTTTAGTATATTAATAAAAAAATTCCTTAGAGACAAACTTAATCGTATTAAGTTTGTAATTTTTAGATATCTAAAAAATTTCTTATGAATTTTTAAAGACACATGTATGATTATAATTGTCAAAATGTCACTCAAGGTATATTTACAGTTTTAAAAATTTTAGCTTAGGTTAAATTTGATTAGTGAATAATAGATTTACAAATATTAGAATATCAAATGAGCTAATGTAGATGTTAATTTTAAAAATATTGACTTAGATAAAATTCGATTGGTAGAAGATAGATTTTTAAATAACAAAATATTGAAGAGGAGAAAGATTAATTTTTGAATTTAAGATATTCACTAGAGTTTTGTGTTTAGTGGTGCAATAATAGCTTAAAATCTACTTTTTGATAGCAATTATTGACAATTAAGAACGTGTGGGCTTATAGTCAAAACTTTGACTTTTCAGGCATTTAAAAGAATAAGTATATAATGAAATTGGATATTATATTATAAAACACCTATGCATTAACTATTTTTGTGTAAGCATTCAACTGATTGGAACATCAAGTAAGACGTCACTGCCACCACGATAGATTAATGTGAGCTATGAAAAGAGCTAAAATCAAGAGAATATTCTAACTCAAATCAATGTATACTTTATTACATCATTTCATTTTTTTGGTTACTATGCAAAGTTGTCATTGAACGACTTTGAAGGAAAGAGATGAAGAGATATTTGAGAAGAGCTTAGTTTGAACTATGAAAGTAAAGAGAGGCCTTAATTGTATGAAGGAGAGATGGTGAGAAGATTGATTTAGCATAAGGAATAGGAGAAAGGTGTTAGGTTTGCCAAAGAAAGAGGAGACGAGTGTCAGGTCACAACATGAAAATTTTGTGCTAGTACAATGATATAAATAATTTGGTATAAAGAGCTTGGGTTATAAGACTTTGACAAAGCTGTCAAGATATCGTTTTAGACAATTATTTTATACTAATACAAGGAGCATTACTACTATTGCATAAATAACCTAATTGTATAGGTATATTATGAATATCATATTGTATGATATACTTCAGTTTAAAATAAAGTAGCTAAGTTTAAAAGATCAAATTAGTTAATATATCATATAGTATGATACTTTTGTTATATCAGTATGACCAGTGGATAACGTCAGCAGATCGATGAGAAAAAAGAATAAAATAAATTATAACAAATAAAAATTATTCATAAGTCATACAATATTATCATATAAATTGTATTAGATGATCATAAGAAATATCCTAAAATAGAAATGGATCATATGGGGGTGTATAGTATGATATAATGTTTCATATTGTTCTTTATTTTTTTAGGACTTGTGTATTTGATCAAACGAAAATATTAAGTAACGAAAAAAAGAGATCATAAAGTGTGATAAGTGGAACATACATGTATGTATAATTTGTGATAGGAAATGATTACAAACCTAAATATATTTTATGATATTGGGATCATACATATATGATATAGTGCATATTTAAGAGTTCTATCTAATTGTACAGTTTAATTAGGGGATTATACTAATATGAATTTAGGTAATTACTTAAGAGTTTAGAATGAATTAAATATTTCACATATAAAATATATGTTGACAATTGTGTATACATGATATTGTAAAAAAATTAAGAAAAAATTATGGTTGAAAAAGAAAGTCATTTCTCAATTTTCGATAAGCACACCTAATAATTATGATATAAATATGCTAATATTTTTCCTCAAATATTCTAATTTCTTTTTTGATTTCTTTGTTTGGCTACACCATATTCTTCGACAACAACTCTTCTCACTCTCTTCTTTCACTAAACTCTCGAACTGAAGCAAGTTGTTCTCCAATTTTTTAAAAAATCCCCTCGATGGTGGTTTCTTTCTTTCTTATACTTGACGAATGTTCTTTCGTATTACTAACTTCTCAACTCCCTCAAATGGTCATTCCTTTCAAAGGACACCTTTTAGCGTGCCAACCTTTTGGAATGGGAATACTTTTTTATCAATTTGGGCTCTTGATTATTGATTTCCTTCATTGGTTTTTGCATTAGAAGTAAGGATTTAATCATTAATTAAATTTCTAATTTAATTAAACTAATGTAATCAATTAATTCAAGTTCCACAAATTTGTCAACATTTTTTAAAAATATTCTCGATGAGCTTGACTTGTATGTCAAATTTGATAATTTTTTGTGAGATAATTAATAATTTTAATAATTTTTTAAACTTAAAATTCTTAAAATTATTTGATTAATATTTTTCTTTAAATTTCATTCAATTTTTAATTTCACAATCATAATTATGCCTTCTTTATCAAAAAAAAAAAAATTTAAATTCATTTCAATAAGTTATACATCTCTATAAATTTTCATAATTTTTTGATGTTCATATAATATTTTTCAAAACTCTTGAATAAATTCTCATGAGTTTTAACTCTTTCATTTTAATTCTTAAAAAATTCATATTTTTACCAACTTTGTGTTATAGACTTTTAAATAATTTATTTATTAAATTTTTCTGTTCACTTTTCTCCATTGAAGTATTGCATCTTGTTTTTGTAATTTTTTTTATTTTTAATTTAAAATTAACAAAAATATATATAAAAATATTTTATTTTCAAAATTTGAGATGTTACAAAAGGGCATAGCACAATTTTGAAATATATACATAGCACTTATTCAAATTGACTTAAACTTGGTTCTAAAATAACATGTTTTGCATAACAAGGCATATTTCAAAATAGCATGTTTTATAGATAGTGCCCAAAGAGCAATCAATAAAGCTATTCTCATTCTTGGATGACATATTATAAAAGTGAAACCCAAAATAATTTGAAAATATGAAAATCTTCTTAAAACCAACCAAAAAAAGAAAGACAAATTAAGAAAAATTAAAAGAAAAGTGAATAAAAATTATATGATTTTTTCTTAATATAACATTCCATGTTTTAAAAAAAATATCACTCCACTTCACATATCATTTGCATATGTATTATATAATATTAATCTAATATTTTTGTTTTAGGTATATGTTACATTATTTAGTTACTAAATCAATGCTAATTGATTTAACTTATTTTATATATAATATTTCGAGGCATGACAAAATATAGTATGATTTAAGAAGAAGATGAGAGAATTAGTTTCTTTGATGTGATGTTAAGTGATTATAAGTTCTTTTTATGTTATATTGTAGAAGTTATTATAGTTCCTAAACTTAAAAATGTTATTATGGATATATATTAATTTTTTTTATTTTATAGGCTATATATGAACATTTTTTAACAAAAAAATACAAAAATTTGTCAATATTTTTATATATAGTTTTAAACTTTGTTAAAAATACAAGACATGTGGATAGTCTTTAAATAAAAAATAGTTTTCAAAACTAATAAAAAAACTTGAAGTGGCACGACCCAAAAAGGTAGATTGGGTTGTCATAATTATACACATAAGATTGAAGAGAATGATAGAACATAGCTCAGAATAAAAAAAATGATAATGAGCTTATATGAACAAGAAAAACAAATATTTTAAAAAACCTAATTCAAAAAATAATGCAACACACATAAAAAAGATCTTTATGAAAACTTAAAAAAAAACAAGCTTCTCTCCAAGTCGATTCATGATAAACTCTTATATTGCCATTGCAAAGCAAAGAATAAGATTAAGGCTTCTAAATCATACATATCTCTTCACTTGATTCTTGCACCAATAGCCTTCTATTATATGCCTTCATGTTTATGTCATAATGACTCATTAGCTCATGTCTCGAAAATCACATCAATATTATCTATCCAAGTGCCCTTATGGCATAATTCTCTATATTCGTAAAATTTATCTTCAACATATCCATATTGTTATTCATTAGTTGTTTATAAATTATAGTTTGTCTCAACTCCTCATGTCATGCAAATCAAGAAATTGCATATGACAACATGCACAATAGCAAAATATAAATATGTATTGACAAATATCTTGTTAGTTCAATAAATATTTAAAATAAAATTAAAAACTATATATATGAAAGTAATTTTTATTAAAATTTTAATATTTTAATTATATATATACACACACATTTGAGCATAGTAAAAAAATTTTATTCTTTATTGATGCAAAAAATAGATTCGAAAAATTTAAACAAAAACTTAAGACAATGACAAAAATGTTCGCATAGACGAAATTTTCATATTGATTTAGAATAAGATTAGAGCATAAAATTAGGACAAGTTGATGTGATACAACGAAATTTCATTATTATCTTATTGATATTGAATACAACATGATTGATGTTGAGATGGTGATGTAAAATGCTATAGTGACTTGGCTTGGATCGGCGGCTACTCTGTCAGGATCAATAGCGATTCGGTAGAGATTGATGGTGACTTGGTTGGGTTCGATCGCAAATCGATCATGATCGGCGAGACTTGACCGGGATGGGGGTTGACTTGATCGGGATTGACGACGACTGGGTTGGGATTGACAACGAATTGGCCAGATCAGCTGCGAATCTGTCTGGATCAGAAGAGAATTGGTAGGATCGAAGCAAGCCAGTTGGATCAGCGATGAATTGCTGAAATAGGTGGTGAGTCGTCGAGAATAGACTACAAATCGGCCTGGGCGATGGTGTGTCTGCGGAGCGAGCTCGGAGTCGGCATGGGTCGACACGGCTCAGCTCGGGCGGGTGCGAGTTGACGTGAGCCGGCGTGGTCGGCTTGGGCTGTCTCGGGCACGGGTCGACACTGATGTTCGCAGGAAGCTTTTAGAAAGCCGTGTTCAAACGCACTTTTAAAACCCTAAACATGTGGTCCGAGCTCAGGAAGACGAAGGTGTTCTCCAGGGATTGCGGACGGAGGCAAACGACGCTGCTTGTATCGTGATCAGTCTTCGGCGATGAATACGAAGGGTCCGACCACGCTGGAATGACTTCCCGAAGCTACTCCTTTCTCTGCTTCTACCTCTTCCCTTCTCGCTTCTTCCTCCGATCCCCTTTGTCGTCGACAAGAAGAGGGCTTTCTAACGACGCTCGCCGAGACCTCATGGTGGCTTTCTCTTGCAAATTGCGGTAAACTTTTCATTACGACGAAAAAAGATGTCTTCGCACAATATTTATTTATTATTATTATTGTTTTACAACTTTTCACTCTTAAAAGATTTGAATGAGCATAGTTTTGGAAGAGGATATAACAAATTTAATATTTTTAATCAATCAACTGATAATCTAAAAATTGATGACTGTAAATCTCAAGTATTACGCTATATACAGCCTGGAATCTGAGCCCGCATAATCCCGGCAATTTTACATTCCTGTACCACCGAAAACCTCTAATTCCCCTTTAACCCTTTTATGCGATTTGATCTTTTTGGGGTCAGCCGTGCGGGCAATTGGCGTCGGCTTCATCGCCTTCTTTCCCCCATCAGCTTTACTTGCCGCGTGTCTTCTGGACTCGATCTCCTTCTCCAGGAAAAAGGACGAACCAAAGCTTGCACCCGGCGCCGCGAAAGATGCCGTGCTGCGGCCACCCGTCGATGGCGACTCCATCAAGGATCCGAGACCTCCGTCCTGGTGCGGCGGTGGGAATTTCTCGCTCGTGGTCTTCCCCTTCTGCCGACCCATCAAATTCATACGCTGATCAATCGCCACGTGTTAGTCAATTTGATAATTAATTCTTTTGTATTAAACGAAGGGTAGACTGACCGCGAGGTTAATTTGCAATTCTGCGTTGGCATGCGGCGCCGGCACCGCCCGGCTTCGCCTACCGTTGTGTGCCCGCGTATGGACGTTGCCATTTGCTTTTCCGTTGCGTTCTGCTTCCCTGTAGAAAAGGATACGGATTAGTGAGGAGCAGTGAAGCAGAGGAGTTAACGGATTCTATAGGCCAGAAACCAACTTTTTCTGCTTGTCATGGCTCAGTCTTGCATCCATTTCCTTCGTCGGGGGATACCGCGGTAAGCTTGACGGTTCGCAGGCCAAAGGCTCCGTAGTAAAGAACTGCAGGAATTCAGGGTTTGGGTTGTGGTTGGGAAAGCGAGCTACGGAGAATAGAGTAAAACCTGCGCACGCTCACCTCGCTGTTTAGAGCGTCGATGGCGGTGCCTCGGTCGGCGGGGTCGAAGGAGAGGAGTTTCTCGACGAGCCGCAGCGCTGACAGTGGGAAGTCCTTGAAGGTCTCAGCCAGGATGCTGCTATAGAGCTGCTTCGGCCTGTATCCGACGGCATGTGGAAACTTGTACATTTTCCAGTACCGCTCCGGAGGCGAACCGCAGAGTTTGAAAATTTTGTGGAGTTGCTCCACCTCCGTTCGGCCAGGAAGGATAGCTTTTCCGGCCAGGAGCTCAGCCAAGATGCAGCCAACGCTCCAGAGATCGATGCCAATGCCGTAGCTGGTGGCGCCGAGGATGAGCTCCGGTGCACGGTACCATAGGGTCACCACTCTGCTTGTCATGACCTGCTTGCGCTTGGAATCGAAGGTGTTTGCGAGGCCGAAATCCGCGATTTTAAGAATCCCTTGGTTGTCGATGAGGAGATTGGAGCCCTTGAGGTCGCGGTGAAGGACGCCGCGGCTGTGGCAGTGGTCGAGGCCGGAGAGGAGTTGCATCATGTAGCACTTAATCTGTTCGACAGAATGCCAAGCACAGAGGATTAGTAAAGAGTCGAGAATTGTTGTTAACAAAAACGCGAAGGAGAGGAAGAGGAATGACTTGGGGAAGAGAAAACTGGATGGAAGGAGAAGCTGCAAGTCCGGCAAGGTCGTGGTCCATGTAATCGAAAATCAGGTAAAGGGAGCGGGAGCGGGCGGGGATGCGAGAAGTGATGATGCCGCGGAGGGGGACGACGTTGGGGTGGTCCAGGCTGCGCAGAATAGCGATCTCGCGCGCCATGAAGCGGACGCTCTCCGAATCGCCTGCCTCGCACCGTACCTTCTTGAGAGCCACCAGCTGCTGAGTTTGCCGATCCTTGGCCTTGAAGACATTACTGTAAGTTCCACTTCCAATCTGGATAGAAATAGCAGTGGGATTGGAATTAGATCAACTGATTAGAAACCGAAATCACCGAAAGAGGGACAGGGTTTCCGGAATCCGGACTTTGTCGATCTTTTCGAACTGCTGGGCGCTGCGTGGATTCCAGCCAACAAGTGATTCTCCGGCTACTGCGGTGAGCCACGTAGGCCAACCGGCTGCTTCGCTAGGGGATGAGATGATTGGGCTTTGCTTGCGCTCTGAGGGAGACCGGCAGGGGATGCTCTCTGCGCCTGCGGGTGTGCGGTCGCCGGCGACATGTGGTTTGGCGAAGAGGCAGCCCATTCAGCGATGAGACGGTGGAAGGGAGAGTAGAATCACCGCCGGCCAGGTTTTCTGCCGCGGTGACAGACCTTGTCGTTGCGGTTTTTGCTCGGTTTCTGTCGAGTCGTCTCCCTTCTGAAAGGTAGACCGGAAATGGCGTGATGATGAATTCCGCGAATATTACCGAAACGCCATTGCGTACAGTCAAATCTATCCATATTGCTAATACAATTAATAATATGACAAAATTGAATAAAAATGTTTTCCCAAGATTTGTTTGAGAATAAATCTACGAAAATTATTAGAAGATATTATAAGTTACAATATTCAAAAATATGTTCTTTAAATCGAAGCTGACCTTTTTAAAATTTATTATTTTTTTAATGTATAATGGTTAGAGATTGAATTCCAGTGCCTTTGAGCTAGCTTGAAAACTACTGTTTATCTTTTAATAAAGCCTGAAAACATCATAAAATAATTTATTTTTTTAATTGATGTTTAACTGTAATGTAGTTTACTCCGCGGAGCTCACAAGAAAAGGACTGTCGTAGTTATCTTAAACATGGAGTGGAATTCGAACTCCATCGGACGATGGAGATTGCTACCGGGGAGAATTGAAGGAACAACCCGCCTGTCTGATGCCCAAGGAGACGTCATCTCCGGCATTAACTTTGGGTCATTCTCATTAATGGGAGCCGGTTCGTGACCGTTGAAGCGAACCGTTCGCACGTCGGTCTACTTCTGCAAACAACTACCTCATTGGAATAAATGGATTGGAACATTAATTACATCAGACCACAATTGTAGCCGTACAGCTGGCGGTCCAATTTCCGTTTCCTGCTCGACAAGGCGTCGTCATGGATCCTTCATGAGGAATCATGCGTTTTATAGTTTGTTTTTTAAAAATACTTATTTTAAAGCCAAATCGATCAAATTTTTATTTGATTTTTTAATTAACAAAAATAAAATAATAATAATATTTTAGACATTGATAATTCCTAAAGATGAAATGTTACTTTTTCAAAAATTGTAAACAAATTGTTAACCTAAGGGCATAGATTCAATCAACTTTAATTGTTATTAATGAGCAACAAATATTTAGGTCAAAATTTTGGTAAGCTTATTTTTAATCGATGGCATAACGAAATGGGCAAATGGTTGACAATCAAGTTCTCGTTATTCTAATAAGAGAGTTAATCAACCAAAAAATTATTATAGTTCTTCCTAATCAAATACAAGGATTAATTAATGAAATATATGAGTTAAGTGAATCATAAGTACCAACTTGTTGTTCATCCTTGATTACCTCTTTTTATTTAAAAAATTCCCAAATTCATTAATACCATTTTCTACCTCTAAATAAACACTTGCTTAAATCTAGATTCAATCATTCAAATTTACTAGAACCCATAATTCTCTTAAAATATTTTAAAATTTTTCATTTTTAATCAACTATATAATATATAATAAAACCTACTCCTTTTTTTAATTATCTTGTTGCTCCTTTAGGGCCATTTATTGCATTTATATATATCTGGCTCAATACTTTCCACTTTATTATCACCTACTCCATCCAATAGACACCTTAACCTCTGCTTAACCCATAAGGTTTCATTAAATGCTCTACTATTAATTGAATTTGAAAAATTCAATTCCACATTAAGTCAAAAAATAAGAGCTATCATGAATGAGTAAAAGATGTTTCTTAAAGCAAAAAAGCTATAATTTTGCCTTGATCAGAGCTACAATTATTGTTAAAAGTATTCTCAACAATGTAAAGATTGAACTAAGAAAATGATTTGGATTATGAATTCAGCGTGTTAGCTTATGAGTTTATTGAAGATGATTTTTCATCAACTCAATGCATTTCTCAACTGTTAATACATAAGAAAAAAAGGTGATCTAAAAATTCATATCCCTAATTTCAAGTGATGATTAATATGAATTTAATCTTAAAAGGATTTAGGTATCATTTATTTTCCACCACATTGTAGGGACATTTCTATGGTTGGTTTCAAGGTTTTAATTAATACATTAATGCTATCGTATTGTTAGTTTAAAGAAGTGTTTGTTTTCATTTTCTCTATTATAAGGAAACCTCAACTGATTAAGCTTTGTGAAATGTTATCATCTATTTCCATTTAATATTATGAAAATTAAGGACTACAACCATGAAGCAACAAGAAATGTCATTGGGAAAGATTACATCCTGAGTTTGTGTTCAAGGCTAAGTGCATTATTTGACTCATAACAACATACTAATTGATAAAGAAAAAAAATGTAAAAATATCTTCAAAAATAGAAAATAGAATGCCATGCAAGGTGAATGAGAAGAGAGGTTCTAATTCATTTAGTAGGTAACAAAGTTTATGTTCAAGACTAAGTCATTATTTGACTCCTAACGACATACTAATTGATAAAGGAAAAAAATGTAAAATTATCTTCAAAATAAAAAATGACAAGCCATACAAGGTGAACGAGAATTGAGAGGTTCAAATTCTTCCAACAGGTAACAAAGAAATTATTAATGTATTATACTATAAGTTTGAAGAAACCAAACTTAGAAAAAATTAAGTTGTTTCCCCATACCAACTGTTGATTACCTTCCTAAAGCAAAAGAATTTTGATATAATGAGTTTATTTTTTAAGAAACACCACCTATTATTTACCTATCAAGAGAAGTATTAATTATAAGAGAGATCAAGAAATATCATTCTCCTCCTATTTGTCAAAGCTTATTGTTTTCTAAAGATTTCATAAGATATTTTCTTTCCAAACTAATTATAATCACAAAAATTATGACTATCTTATATTAAGAATCCTAATTTAAATATAACTTTATGAGGGATATTACAAGAAATTTTTATCTCATTTGCTTAGAAAGCACCAAAGAATAACAAGTTATGCCTAAAAGCAAGAGCTAGAAAAAATGATTCTTGTTAATAGAGAGCAAAGTACACATTCTAAACACCATCTAAAGGCATTTTGTTTCCAAGCTTTTTACGAGACAATCAATGGTCGTAAGCTTATAGTTTTAGGATTTTTCAATTTAATATATTAATCTTTTAAAGGTGAATTTTCTTGAATTTTGAAATATCAATCAAGTATTTAATTGAAGGCACAAGGTGATAGCTTTCCAAAAAAGAACTTTCTCAGTTAACAATTCTCTTGCACTCAACAACTTTGAACATTTTAACATATTCTGAACTTCTTTTATTTTTTTTTATTTTATGCACATTTTTGATATTAAAGCATATGTTTTTCAGAATTAGAAATATTTGTTTTCTTGGATTTTAAAAATTTTTGTTAAATTTGCAACTTAATTTCACTTACAATGACTCAAACCATAACAAAAGACATTCCATAAACTAGGTAGAATTACTCTAAAAGCCTTACAATTTTTAGTCAATAAAAAATCAAAAAAAAAATTAAAATTTTGTTTGAAATTACACCAAAATCAAAGTCTTAAGAAAACATTTTTGTTTTTTCCAATGTACGCTATTTTAAAGCTTTTGAAATTCCACATAGAATTTCAAAAATCAAACTAAAGCTATTGATGTGAAGGTGGAATTGTAGACTACACAATTCAAGCTAAAACTTGCAAGGAATATAAAGGGATTGATCAATAATTAGTGTATATGAAGAAAAAATAATAGATATTTACACTTTAATCAATAATTAGTGTCATATTTATCTTAATTTTTTTATTGGAAGAGTTTGTTTAGATTTACTTATTTAAGTATAACATCCATTGTTTTCTCAAGAGCCTAATCAAATTAATATATTTTGGTTTTAATAGCCCTTATTTTGATAATGACAAAACAAGAGAAGTATAAATGTAAGGGTAAATATAAAATATTTAATCCCACTATAAAAAGAAAATTGATAAGTATAAGCTGCAAAATCTACAACCGATCAAAACATATTTTAACTTTTGCGGTGTTTAGGAATTTAGGTAAATATATAAGTTTTTTGTGTCACTTCTTCATTTTATATATGTTTTAAACTATAAGTACTTATAATTTATGTTCTTTACTAATATCTTTTATTGATAAAAATAATTAAAGTATATATTTTGTGGGATCTTCATACATGTATGGAGTTTTTTATTTCATGGTATTTGTTTTTTTTATAATCAAAATGAGAAATATTATTAAATAATGATCATTTATATTTGATTTTGACGACAACAAGTTGATTATGAGATATATTCCATGTTCATTCAATTGTTATGAAATCTATCTTTGATGACAAGTTAAGGGAGATTATTTGACAAAAGATTGCCAAAAGATGCACATGTCACAACACACTCATAGTAGGGCATAGGGCACGTGACAAAGGATGTGGCAGTGCATAGGATGTGTGCACGTAATAGTGTGTGGGATGCTAGGTGCTTCATGGTAGCACATGTGTGGTAGGTACCTTTAGCTATCACACATACAACACATGCCATGGTAGGTTCAACCAACTATAGCATGTGTGTCAGGCACAAGCGACGCCTACCCCCACACTTAGGTCATGTGCGTGAAATACTTACGTTGATAAGCATATGAACTGCGTGCATGAAATAGAGCTTGTGCATGCACAAGTTTCATAATAGTCAAGTTGAAGTTCTAATGTTTGCAACACATAAAGAATATAAAATCAGTCTTCTTATTATAAAAAATAATTATTATAATTAAATATTATATGAAATATTTTATAAAAGAGGAAGGGGGGGGGGGGGGGGGGGGAGTAAGGCATTATACATTCTTGACATAAAAACTTTCTTTTACTTAATTCGTAGTTTTTTATCATTCTCACTTAATTCCATTGTTATAATCTTAAAGCAAAATTTTTTGTAAAAAGCTTGAAATAATTTTCTTGTAGATAGATTACAGACTCTTTAAATATTTTTTATTAATGGTCTAACATATCCACTTAGTATGTTTTTTAGATAATAATTAGTTAAATAGATGTAGTGATCTATATAATGTAGAATGTATTAACACTTGAACAAAACATATGAAAATTATCAAATGGCTTAAGGATGTGAAGAATGAATGAAGCACTCTAAGGCTAGCATGAGTTCATCATCTAAAATTAATATCTTTCTTTGTAAGACTTATAATTCATAAACTTACACTTTTATAGTAAAAAGTCTTATATGTGGTCCTTTTTGGACCCTTGTTTGAGATCTAATCCACAACCTACAATGAACTAAGTATAGGTTTTAGAGGCGATTAAGATATGTCTTTATGCAAAGACAATTTAATTAGAGATCCTTTTATAGGTTCAATTTATCGATGAGTGATGTGATATATTGTGAAGAACAATAGTTATAAAAAAATAAGGTTTTATTCTAGAAAATAAACTATCTAAATGAATTAACTAGAGAGGGATAAGAAGAGAAAAAATAAAAGGAAATAAATGAGACTATTTTTCTATTATTGCTTGTGCATATTATAATTTGATTCTTTTTACTACTATTATTATTATATGGTTTGCAATAGTTCTATTATTGTTATTATATTGTTGCTATAGTATTAATTATTTATGATTTATCCACTTAATATATTAAGTGAATTTGTTTTAAGAAGACAATGAATGTTGGTAAACTCTTTGAAATTAGTGGATTTTATTTGTGGTTAAAATGATACTTGTTTTTTTAGCATTGTCTTTAATTTAAAATATGATATAATTATTGATGATATTGTATATTTCATTATATTTTATAATTTTATGATTATGATATATAGAAAAATAAATAATTTATGAGAAAGAAAAATAGTAGTAATGAAAATCTAATGTCATGAAATTATAATGATGAGTCCCATTATTTGAGAAATAATTAGAATTTATTAAACTTTTTAGCATAACTTTAAATATGTGGCATTTAGGACTTAAGAGAGCAAAATTAGTCTTCTAAATTGCTAATAACTCAAATCTTGGTGTTGGTATGTAATTTAGTGTTGTTGTGGTCTATATTGTAGAATACATTAAGATGAATAAATAATGAAAATAGCACAAATAAAATAAAAGAATAATCCAAAGCAACCTAGAAGTCTTACTTTCTCATTGGGCTCATCGAGTTGCATGCATTTTAAGTTCCTAATTTGAAAATAATATAATTAACATAAGTCTAACAACAACACAAATAAAATAAAAGAAAATGCTAAAGAAATCTAGAATTTTTTTTTGCTTTCTCATGGGACTCATATGTTTGTATTTTATTTAAGTTCTTAATTTGAAAATTTTATTTAATTACATAACTATAAGTTTTTTTTGTTAGCCCAAAATATGACATACCAAGTTATAACCATTTGATTGTCGCTACTCTGTTAAAACATTAAGTTAAACAACTTAAAATATCACACTATAATATATTAATTTTGTCAAGTCCCCACCTAAACTAGTACCTCTAAATAACAAAATTACCGTCAAAGTGAGGACAAATAAACAAACCCAAGGTGGGGACCCGACGGTAAGACAAACACTAACTCAAAATCTAAAATATATATATAAAGACATGTTTTTAAACATTTAATCACACCAAAACTTTCCCTCTTACACATCTCTTGGAAATAACTCTTCTGTAGCAGCACCATTCCTATCTCTCGGTGCAGTGGTTTCATGACCTGTGATGTAAGCACTAAATGAGATTTTACACATCTTAGTAGATAAATCCACATAGTTAACCAAGTAAATAAAAAGGCATAACAAAATATCATAAATAATAAAAATGAATCATATGCATCAAGCTAAAACCATACCATATGTTATATATATAAGGTAATGTCAAATGAAAATAATAAAGAAATACCAGTTCCTTATATAATGTGTTATTACCAGGCTCAATTCCCTTTGACGCATTATCCTCTGGATCCAATCATCATCATGACCTCAAGCCAGCATCCAACTAAGCACATAACACTAGGCAGATATCTGATCCGAAGATCGATACCCTGTGATCCAACATGCTGAGCCTAGTGCCACCAGGTAGGTATGGTACCATACCCTGCGATCCAACACGCCGAGCCTGGTGTAAATCATCATGGAGTCATAACACATAACACTAGGCAGATACCTGATCCGAAAATCGATACCCTGCGATCCCACATGCTGAGCCTAGTGGCGAGGATAATGTTCTCTGGGAATCTATTTTTTACTACAATTTTCAATCATAAATCCAAACAATTATGTCATATCAAAAGACATTTCTATATTGTTTCTTTCTTTTGATCTCATTATCATACCATATTATTTCTTCTTTTTCAGTTTTCATGCAAATACATAAGTAATCCATACCATAATATTTCTTTTTTTTATACAATAAACATATGCAACAATCACAATTCTATAATTGTAAGAAAAATATGTAAAAACACATAATATTGTGCTACATCCCAGGGTTAAGAATTTATCTATCTGGATTTGTTGTACCAAATTTTTTTGCTCACTTCTAATCTATTTTCTTGATGTCCTACATAGTTACAAATTAAAATATGTTCATTAACCAAAAGTGCTTTTTGAAAAGTTTTCCCAAACAAACCCCCAAAATAAATCCCAAAATCAGCTTATGCGGGCGCTGGGAGGCTAGACCGCGCTCGCTCGACTCGTTGGACCGCGCTCTCTCGGCGATGGACCACTGGCGCTCTTGGGGCTGGATCGCGCGCTCTCGACACGCTGGAACGTTGGCGCTCAGCAGCCCGGTTTAGCAGCGTAACCCGGTCCAACGGCGTGGACCGGTTTTTCTCTCTTTCTCTCTCTCTCTCTCCTGTACGTCCGGCGAAACTGAAATATTTCGTCGGCGAACTCGAAATCTCTTGGGTCTCTCGCCGGCCAATTGACCGCCACTCACCGAAAAAACTTATACAACCCGATGACAAAACAAACAAAATTCTCACCTTCGTCGACCGTCGCCGTCGGGTGCCGGAAATGATAAAAACTCCTCGCTGCCGTGCCTTGCCGTCGTGTTCGCAGAATTGCATTTGTAACGCACATGGGTCGGATTTTATAACACGGTCGGAACCTTCCATGAATCGCATTTTTTAGAAAACCCCTTCTAAATTTGGTATTTGCAAATATATCCTCCGCCAAATCGAATTTGAACTAAGCCGACATTTAAAAATTACAGATCTATCCTCCACGTTACAAATTTATCTCAAATCTTTAAAAATTCATACTTTATTCATTAGAGCTCCAAAAATTACAAATTAAACATCATTAGACTCGTCTCAAAGAGCTCTTTTTAAAAAAATATAATAAATAAAATAAAGAAAACTAAGGCTATTAAAAATTTTGTGACATATCTCAAAGCTCAATGGTTCATGCATATAGATTAAAGATCTCTAAATCAACAAATGTGGAGATCTTAAGTTTCAATTCCATATTACATCCTCTTTCAACATTGTATTATAAGTGGGGAGTTTAATGATTCAAGGACAAAATTCATAAAAACTTTGTCATTGTTAACTTGTTTAATAAATGATTGACAAATGAGCATGTTATACACAAGTACTAAAGTTATTTTTTGATGAAATTAATAAGACTAATATTTATTCTCAATTACAACCTTGAGAGCTCTCGAAGAGTTAACATCTTGTTTAACAACATCAATATTAAAAGCACTTATGTCATTCATAATAGAGTATTTTCAATGTCTTAACTAAATTAATTTTTATTTTATTATAATCTATAACTCATAAAAACTAATCATTTATCAATACTTTAATTCTCCCTCTTAACCTTGTACAAAAATTAACACTAGTGTCAAAAAAAATTATCTCAAGTCAAAATCTAAAATACTAAATTCTCATGTGACACATAAAATTTAATACAAATATGTAAATATTTATGTAAACTAAGCATTTGAGAAGAACTTGAAAAATAAAATAATTTTACACTTATGAAAATTTCTTGCTAAAACTCTAAACAACAACTCCATGCTTCTACTTATTCTCCATGAAACCTTTTCATAACAATCCATTTTTTGGATTGTAACATAGTCTTATGGCGATGTTATAGGAACATGTGTTGGTGCTATTGTGGCATCACTTGGCTTGCCTTGATTCCTTGAACAATTTAAAATGGTCGATTCATTTTTACATTTTCATTCAGTTACTGTAAAATTACCATGTTGATAATCATTTTGTAAGATTGGCATCAATTATATTAATTGAAGCTCGTAAGTATGATTGATGTCCCCTCGTCTCTAACGTGTTTGTAAATTAATTTTAGATCTTAGGAGACTATCAAATTTGCTTTCACATTTAAATGATTGGGATTGTTTTACTATGCAATAAAAACATATATATTTTTAAATTCTATAAAAAAAAAAAACAGAATTCTAATAAATATCCAACAACAAAAGTTGGTGGAATGCATAAAGAACAAATATAATGGTTGCCTTTTTTTTGTGGTACCAAGGCACCACCTTTTGCTTACAAGAACATGCTTTATTAAATACTTCAAATCAATCATGAAAGACTTTTTATTTGTTCAGTCAAAGTCAATATCTTTGTTAGAGTATGAATTTAGAAAATTATTTCAAAAAATAAAAAATAAAAAATAAAAAAAAAACGTTTTTGAAAAGGGGGTTTTGGGAATAATTAAAGACAATATAATATAATACAATTCAACTTTATGACCGAATAGCACTTGATGTAACATAACATTTCATCATAAGGACTCACAAATGTATAATGATGAGCATAATTCATTAATAGACAAAATTAATTATTAAACACAATAAAATTAATAGAATTATGAGAAAATAAACAAAATAAATATCCCAAATAATATTAGTTATCAATAATTTTTTTTATGCTATTAAATTAAAAATATAAAATAAAACAAGTTATACTAATGTGCATATTATGGTGAAATCATTATGATTTATCTTTCAATTCATTATCTTCATCTGAAAATAAGCATGGTTTAATAATGCCATTATAGGAGATCCATGATATATAAGGTTCATCATCTTGTCACTTATCTTCAAAGTATATGGGAATATGTCTATACATCTCTTATTTTTCTTTCATCATTGTAGATGATTCTTAATGTATCATCATGATGCTAAGAAGAGTGCTGAGGCATAATTATAAAAAATGGGTTTATGTATGGAGAATTTAGATACTCTAGTTCTCAAAGTGCTATGCATAAGAAAAATGATAAATATTAAAAAGATTTATTATATTAAAGTATAAATTAACAGATAAAGATAAAAACAATAGAACCTTATTCTCTCCTTTATAATACTCTATGGCTTATCAAGCACCTATACATACGATCAAACAACTAAAAGTTGGTCAATGGTGCTAAAGGTTTTACACCTTAAAATAAGACATGATAAACAAAAAGGCTATTTTTGAGATCTAAATTTTAAAAAAATGTAGTCTTATGGATCGTAAAATTTAAATTCTTATTAAAAATTTCTTATGCCTTTTGAAAAGGTTTAATATCATATTTTATCTAACTATTGATCTCTAGAACTCATTATTTTGGATTCCTTCTTCTATGACCTATTTTGCTATGCATTTGAGAACTTCACAAACATACCTAAATCGATATGTCAACACTCATTCAATAAGTTTGTAGTTAATGAAAATTTTGATGATTGACATCCCACAATGCTCCAATGAATCAATAAAAATATAAAAAATATAATACCTCATCTATCTAACTTGTTGTCTTTCCTTTTGTAGTTAAACTATCTATTGACTCTTCTCCAATGATGAACAAATAAAATAAATAAAAACAATTACACATGTTTGTTGTAAATAACTAATTCAAAAACCATGTAACAATATAAAACAAGAAAACTTTATCTCTCAATATGCATGTGAGATATACTTGTATGGATTGTCAAATTGGTCTTCATGTCAACTAGAATGTATGATATTGCCTTTGAATCATTCCACCTACATTATATGTGTTAAAAATATCATATGTATATGCAAAACTATATAACTTAAAACAAGCCTACATAATGCTACCTACAAAGATGTGAGTAAAACACATTATGGAAGGTCTATAAGCATATGCATCCTTTTGTTAGGTCTTTTAATTCAAGAATCCATCTCCTTAATATGAATACTGACGCATATCTCATAAAACATTGCCTCTTCTTGTTTAAGTTGACTTTGTCTTTTGGTTAACCTATATATAATCTCACAAAACGTATTTAAGAATATCAATTTATAATTTTGCATGTGAAAATAAAAAATATTATTATTTAAAAATTTGGATAAGACTTGCATGATTTAAATTAAACATTTTGTTTATCAAAATTTGTATCTACATTATTTGCATCACCATTATTAGATGACTAAAAACTCTTCTTTTCATCTTTGTTTAATTTTTTATAATTTATATTTATCAAAACTATTCTCATTTGACTAATATTTTCATTGTATCACAATTCTTCTAGTTTGGCCTCATCAAAGGGTTATTTCATCTAAAAATGGATAGACTATCAAGTTTCGAAGTTGGAAAAATTGAGATAAGAATTATTCAATTATACTTATGTACATTATCAATCATAATATTTTAGTCTTTAATAAAAAGTTGGTCGTCATATATGAGTTTTAAGTTTATTACAGATACAATCCTCTAAAAACCCTTATTTCTATTAAAACTAGGATATTTGGCATAATAAACTTATAATTTGCTAAGTAAAATATAAATTTCTATTAATAATTTAATATTTGAAGTTAATATCCTAGATCCACTTTAGTGCCCTTTTTAATGGTACATCACCCATACTTTAAAAATATCGCATTATTGCATTAACTAAAACATTACTATATCAACAATCATACCACAAAAAATTCACACTTGCATTTGATGTAGTAGCTCGTTTTACACATTTAAGTATTCATTTATTTCTTATTTTGGTTGTAATTTTGTGAATGAAACATAAAGCAATTGGAGAAGTAGTCATTAGTGGGATACATTAGTTGTGATAGTTTTTTGACTATCTAAATTAATCATTGCATCATATAAGATATTATTAACCCAACAAAAGTGAGGCACTTATCTTGGCCTTGTTGCTGAAGAAGAAAAGAGAGGCACTTATATTTATCCTTCTAACTTTGAAACATGTATTTGAGATGAATGCTTATAATTATGTTGTGAGGATGTTACTAATACAAAATGAATATCTCTTGGCTAACTACCACATGTTTTTATGCTTAGAGGAGCTCATAGTATTTCATAAAGCTCTCACATTTCACATTTTTGAGAAAAAAAAGGAAAATTATATAATACAACAACAAGCCTTAACAATGTCTTTAAGCCCATTCAAAAGTGCGATATACTAGATAATGAAGTAGAGATGTACCTATAAATAGACAAGAGAGTGTAGTTTATGCTTGTATATATGCTCTTATGATATGATCGTTGGAGCATTATAGTGACAAAATGATAACATGTGCCTCTTCTTGGAAACAAGGTATGGTTATGATGATAACATACGTACAATTTTTCTAAAATAAACTGAATGGCACTTTCTCAAGGCTTCTTCATGGATATGCCAATTAACTTAATCTAACATGGAGAGAAGATAGTAAAATAATAAATCTAAGATAGAGAGTAGGCATGGGAATGATGGCAACCAACATCCTTAGGGTCGCTCCTTTTTCTTTAGTTTAAAAAATAAATAACTATAGAAAATAGGCATTTATTAATCAATATGATAGATAACAATTTGAATAAATAGAATCTCCTCAAATGGCTATTTATAATCTAAGGACACTTAAAATATTATTGAATTAAATAAATATTAACTCCTATAAAATTAATAGTTTTAATATATAATTATCTTTAAGACTTGGTTACACATGTTTGAATTCAAATTCAAACTCAAAAGTATACTTATCCAAAAAGGCTTTAATATAATTGTACTATTTTAAGCTTCACTTCCTCATATATCTCATAATTTGATTATTCAAGATCTTTGGTTTTCTCACAAGATTTTTTCAAAACTTAATTGTTTAGAACTTTTTTGCATTACTATGAGAACATAATGTAAATTAGCATATAATACACAATCTAATCTATCTTCTTCTATAAAGTTCATCTTACACCAAGTCCCTAACAAACTCAAGAATATTCCTTGATCATTTATGTCGATAGTTATTCTTGTTGTGAATCTTTCACTTCAATGTCTTAGGACCTTCTCAAGATTTTATGATACTTTCCATTGAATCTTCTTAACACAACTTTTTCTCTCTCTCTCTAGATAGTTTGTCTATTACAAAATATCATCATTTGATTCACTTCTTAAGGGTTATAGGAACTCATTGAAGCAATCTTGATTTATTGAGCATTATGGTTTCTCCATGAAACCATCTTCTTATGGTCAAGCCTTAATCTTTCGAGTCTTCTACAACATTTGTTTGAAGGCTATATACACCTCAAAAGACTTGTTGCTTTCACTTATCATCTAAACCATCCTTTAGGCCATGATAAGATAATGGAATTATTCTTTAAGATATTCCATTTCCAATGAATTTACTTTCCTTGTTATAATTTCATTTTATACTCGAGTCTATTAGTTCTATCACAATTTGATCAATAACTCGTGTGTTGTTCATATGCCTATCTGTTGCCATGCTAATTGTCTTAGATGGCTTCTACATCATGTGGCTTGGTTCTTATGGCTTGTATACTATCTTGATATGACCATCTAGCTACTACATCGACGAGGCTTCGACTCATTTATTATATCGACTCTTCAACTTTTGTACTTTTGGCTACTTCACCCCTAAGAACTTTTAATGTTACTTAAGCATGCCACAAAAACTATTGGTCAAACTAACCTCTTGTATCATCTCTGAATTTGACAATCAAAGAAAAAGATTTAGTTTTATATCATATTGACATCCTTAGTAATTCTATTATGTTTGTTGACTACATTGTAAACAATTTACAAAGAAAGAAGCTTCCTTAATGATGAACAATATATCGACTTCAAGTAAATTAATACAATATTGGAGATTGGTTATTATATAAAAGCTTACAATTATGAATTTCTTAACATGGGAATGGTTAAGGAGGACTTAATGATGCATACCAACTTACCTTTTGAGGTACTACCACATCATTTTTGTCTATTATTGGTTTGAAAAGCTATTTTTTTATAGTTAAAAGCCAATAGCTTACTCACAAGTTAGAAAGCTAATTTAAAAACATAATGCATAAGCTATTCACCTTTAAAGTCATACAAGCTAATACATTTTATGGTTCATCAAGTTATATTGCAACAGAATAAAATATTATTACAAGTCATTTACAATAAACTAACTAGTTATTGTAAAAGCTTATATAACATGACATATAAGTAACAAACATCTAAGCATAAAATCTAAGTATTATCTCTCTTATTAACCCCCTAGAGTATATATTATGTCTCATCTTAACTTAAAATATTAAGATATAAAATAAACTAAGTCAATCAACACTGGTTGAAAAATAAAAATAATACAACATGTATGTAAAATAAATATACTGGGATTATGTTGTATGTTAGGTTAGAATCATATAATACAACTTGTACCAACATTTAAATTACATAATTATAAAATATTTTTTTAACACTCAATCTTTTATTTAAAGAAATCATATAAATTTTTTTTATACTTTTTTTTATAAACTTACTTTTCTTTTTTAGTTGTTTCTAAGATAAAACTTTTCATATTTTCAAATCATTAGGAATCTATCTTCAAAACAAATTATTTTGGATAGTAATAAACTCAATAATAGATTATTTGGCACTATAACTAGAATATATTATTCCAAATTATAGCCCTTCTTATGAAACATGGTAGTTCACATTGGTTTAAATCATTTTGGATAACCATTATTTATACATTTTAAAATCATACAAAGCCTCTTTTCAACTAACTTTTATTCTTGCTCATTTTCTTTTTATTACTTCTCAATTTCTTTTAAAAAATAAATAGATTTTCAACATCTTTTAACTTCTACCTCTATTTTTTAGCATTTTATTATAGTATAATATCATATTATGAATTTTAAGAAATTAACTTACAATAAAATATCATGCTTAATTAAGAAATACTGACAAATAACAGCACAAGAAAGAGTCACACTTATTCTTAAAATTGTTGAATTCAATTCATATACCCTAACGAGGTCATTATGGAACAAAGAATAGCACAATAAATGTATACATAGATGATACAAAACCTACTTATCTCAATTTCAATTCTTAGTTGTCTCTCCTTGAGATTGATATTTGTTTCATGAATTGCCCGTTAAATTTTCTGTTCTTTTTTCTTTGACTTCATCATGTAAGATATTCTCCTCAATTTTCTCTTGCCTGATTGCTTGGCTCCAACTCCACTCTTCTCCTTTCATACTCTTCTGACTCAATGGTAAAGGAATTTCCCAAATGTTGGCAAACTCCTATACAATTTAACCATAAGCTCCTTTCATAAGCCTTATGCACTAAATCCTCTTCTATTTTCTCTTTATTCCATCAAAAGAATGCAATTCCTCAAGGATTTTTCATCAAATGTCTCCTCATTTACCTATTTTTTGGATTCTAATGATTTTTTGTTGGTTCAAATCATTGCCACTTAGTTTTCCCTTGTCATGTATTAGGGTTAGAAAATTAGAAACTTAAGAAATTAAAATTAGAGTCAAACTGTATCTTTTGAAATTTTTTTATTTCTTATATTTTTTAATAAATTTGTCTTCCAAAAATTTGTGACTAATTTCTTATGAATCTCCTTCCAAGTTTTGTGGTCAGTCAAGTTTTACATTCATTTGATATAATATAATATTTTTATTCATTGTCTAAGCCAACAATATTAATGAAATTTATTCTATTATTTTTGTTAAACTTACTTTAAGTTTTAATTTTGTGATCTTTATCAACTCTATCTTATGGTTGAATTTTATAAATTTTTGAGACTTTTTACTATTTTTAATAATTTATGGAACTTCTATATGCTAATGAATTAATTGATTACTAAATTTTTTAAATATTTTATCTTCAATTTATCACTAATACAACTTCAATTTTCACCAACTTGGGATCATTGAATAGTAAAAAAAATCGTATACTTTGTTTTTCAACTTATGTTCCTCCTTTAAAATGTTATACCTATTTTTAGTAGCATATGATTTTTGAGAAAAAATTAAATTAATTCTTAGAAATTCTTAGAAATTATTTAAAAATTTTAATAATTCCAATTAACAATAAAATCATATTTTATTATAATTCTAAATGCCATGCCAAGAACCTTTTGTATATTGAAGGTGGATAATCATGTTGGAGAAAAGAAAACGAATCATAATTGATATAGATAAATGTATTTACCTTAACTAAATAACAATGTTGAGAAAAATTTTCAATAATGTGTGTTATGTAGTACAAACAATTACTCCAATTGAAATAAACGAATCTATATATGATTAATAATATTGGTTGGATTGTGCATACTTCAATGAGTTTTCTAGGCAATTTATTTATAATAAAGCAGAACCATAACTGCTTATTCATGATGGTTGATCAAGTCTTAAAATGATTATTCTTACTTCATGACAAGAAAGAAAAATAAGCATAGAAGCTAAACTATTATTCATAAAACATGGATGGGAAAAATATGAATTATCATCTTTAATTGAAAAAAAATAAATGTTTAAGTGGGCTTTGGTGTCACATGCACATTGACATATAAAATTTATAAGAGTGCAACCTCTCACCCATCAACATGAAATAAAATCGTGGTTATAAATTGGTTTCTATCTAGATAATTCTTATGACATTTAAAAGATCAATATGGGATGGAAGCCACCTTCATCTCTTATATGCATAACATTGATCTTTCGAAGACTGATGTCCTCGCTATCATTGAAAGACCATCACAATAATGAGAATGGAGTTTCCTTGAAGAGATCCTTTAATAAATTAGAATTACAAAATAGATATATGTTATACCCGGTAAAATATTATATGTTTAATCTTCAATAATTCAATTGTGGCTTGGATGATTTCAGATCGACAGTAGGATGAGCCAAGAGCTCAATTGGAGGCTATTGGAATTTCTGAAATTTTCTGGGGATTTTTTTTTCGGAGCACCGATATTTTTTTAAAAAAAAACCGGAATTTGGTTTTTTTTTTACGCGCGTGAACCGGACCGGAGCGGTTCAGCGAAGGCGGGGCGGTTCGCCGAGGTGCGTTTGCGCGTGCGTTTAGATAAGCCGCGGATAAGCGGATCGGACGGGCGAGATCAGCGGTGGAGATTAACCGGCTGATCGGGTGTTAAGCGGCGTTTTTGGAAGGTCAACCGGTGCTTAATGGGTCTTAACGGGTTATTACCGGTTTAAGCCGGATATTTAACCTAAACTGTTCGACTGTTAGGGTTTCGAACGGCGGCTAGAGAAGAGGTGTTCGCGGCGAACGGCGGTACTTTCCGGCAGCCTTCCAAGGGGCTTTTGGTAACCGGAGGTTCGCGGGACAGAGGCGAGCATTTTGGTACCGGTTTCGTTCGGCGAGGAGGTGCGATTGATCGCGTGCGAGCTTCACCGTCGCCGGCGAGCAAGGTAGGAAAGTCAGATTTAAATTAGTTATTTAGTAGAAATTAAAAGCATGGAATATTTTGCTTAATGAACACAAGCATATGGATGAAAAATCGGACTTAGTTGAATGCTAATCTGCGTCTTTTACAAATTTTGGATTTTCTGGAAAATTTCCCATTTCGCCGAAAAATTTAGTTAATGCTTAGGAACATGTTAGGGATTTGTATTATCAGTGTTGCCATTGAATTAGTTAATTAATTGTTGGATTAATCTTAAATCTCACAATACGGCAATGGCGTACGGGCGAACTCCTTCGGCGGAAATTTTGAAATGAACCTTAGAAATTAGTGGCATTATTGAAACATTAGGATAGTATGAACATCGGATTTTGTTTCTCCTTGTTCGCGTTCGCCGGAAATCGACGGAAGGATTGGATTGGTCGGCGATTGCGTCGGTTAGGGTTCGCGGGCGTCGGACCGAGGAAGGAGAAGGGTTTAGATTAATTACGAATTTATTTAAGTAATTAATGATATTTATATAATATTTATTAGTAATTATATTTATTTAAGCATCGACCGATTAACGGATTATTAAGGAATTTGGTTCGGCGGTGTCGCGGTTCAGCGCGAGGTTTCCGAACCGGCAGCGAAAACCGGTTCAGCGGGATTCGGCGCGGACGAACGGCGCGGAGGAAAATTTAATTCGGAAATTAATCCGAATTTTCGGAAAAAGGATATATGTGGAATTTAAATTTTATTCGGAAATTTATTCCGAATTTCGGAAAATGGATAAAGGGCGGAAATTGATTTTTTTAATTTAAAAATTTCCTGAAGTGAGAAAAAGGTGATTTTTAGAAATCACGTAGCCAAGTTGAAATTGACTGTTGGAAATTACCCATAAATTCAGTGCAGCTGGATTAGTTGGAAGGAAGTGTGACACTTGGGTGCTACCAGAATAGTCAGAATTTTGGTACAGTTTGTGTTGCTTGGATGGCAATGACATGGATTGAGTCAGTTTACTCAGTGTTGGCATATTTTATGGATTGGCATATTGGACCGGAATACTATAGGCCCTATATGATGTTTTAGGGTAGTTGTGGTAGGTAACTATGCGGTACAGACTTAGCTTCCACAGTATACATGTGTACTGGTATGCGCCTTGTTGTATCTGGACACATGTTGCCGAATCTTGGAGTTAGAGCTTGGCAATGACTGTAGGGGCGTGGCTTCTATGGAAATTGTTGGGAGAGGACTTCTTGGGACGGTGGCTGAGTCGATCTCTTCTGGTCCATGAGTGTAGGCCTGCGCGCCTGAGAGTGGCAGTGGCAGGGGTGACTCGCCGTGGCTAGCCAAGTGTGTAGGCCTGCGTGCCTGAGGGTGGCAGGGGTGTCTCACGTTGGCTAGAGATCTATGTGACTGGTTCTGTCTATAGTCTCCAGAAGATTGATTGACGAGAGACGCTGCGGTGTCGGGTGCTAGGCGTTGTGATGCATGCGCAGAGATGGGCGTGTCCCGCTGGCATGCTTTGCCTAGGCGCCATGCGTGCGCAGAGATGGGCGTGTCCCACTGGCATGCTGCCTGGGAGCACAGAGGAGAGCTACTCTGGTGTGACTGGGGGTGACTGTGGTTGGTCAGAGTCTAGGACTGAGAGTGCCTTTCCACCCTACATTGTTATGCTGTATTTCTATACTCTTGCTATTATCCTTCTCTTGCATGAGAGTTTTTTTTTACTAGCTGTCTTTCCTACTGGGCGTAGCTCATTCTTTTATTATCCATATTTTTCCAGTGGCTCGGCAGACTTGACGCCACCCAGCTTTAGGTGGGAACGTGATCAGCAGGCTAGTGGAGGAGATCTGATCTGTGATTTTCTGAGACATTCTGGTTAGTTGATTGTTGCTGTTGGATGTATTCAGTGAGACTGTTATTATTATGTCTTGTATTATGTGATGGTGATTCTGACTCATGTACTCGTATGGATAATGTGGTATTGATGGACTGTGATTTTTCATATGAGTTACATTTTTATACACTATCTTATTTTCTATCTTGACGGTATGGTGTGTGGAGCGCCATTTCATATCGATGGATGTTATATATTTTTTTTGTTGATGGTGAGGTCATTACATGACTATGGAACTTAACCTTGGGGGTTCAGACTTCTATTAGATCGGTTCTCCTACCGGTATGGGTTAGGAGTATTGGGTCTAGTAGGAGTAACATTGTGCGAGTTCATCAGTTAATTCAGGAGTCATGAACCTGATTTGACGGTGTGCCCGGGAGATGGGATCCACATAGTTAAGGAAAGTAGGTGTGTAATGATGTGTTATATCCTATGTTTTTCGTAGGCTACTCAGGTTGGTATGGGACGATCTGAGCTATCTATATGTAAAAAAAAAAAAAAAAAAAAAACTGGGGTGTAACAATATAAAGAAAATAATAATTGATATACATCCAATTGAGAGTTGATATGAAACTAATTCATGATCAATGATAGAAAAGATGGAATAAATAACATTATCCACTAAATGCTCTAGCTAAGAACAAGGTATGGTCATGTTCCCTTGTCATAACTTTGATAAGTTATAAGCTCCTCGAAGAGAGGACCTTTTAGTAGGGCATCAAGTTGTTACAACTAAATAAGAAAACATTTGAGGCAAATCTGATTCAAAGGGACTTAAATCCTCAAAAGAAAGAACATGCAATCATAGTATTAAATGATAACCTTTAAAACTTTGATAAGCAATTTCATACAAAATATGCCTTGGCAACTTGTAAGTGATGGTCATGAAATTTGACTTGACAATATGAATTGAACATTACTTGAAGATAACTATAGGCATGTTTATAATGATATCATGAATTATGAAATCTAGCCAAAACATGGTATCATCAAACATGGAGTGGAGCATTAACAAGCTACAACATCAATATAGGGGGCAGCGATTGAATCGACGTGAGAATAGGTCTTGATGGTAATTGCATATTACAATGATCTTGAGTCAAACTAATAAAGTGGCATCCCAAAGCCTGAAATGACATTAAGAAATTAAGAGAGTTGTTAACAAGATTTTTCATGTATGAGGGATGTTTAATAATACTAAAACAAATATGATAATAAAATAAAAAATAAAATAAAATTTTATAAAATTGAAATAATAATTTTAATGTTGCTATTTTATTTTTTTATGATAATTTTATTTATTATTGTTTTTTTGATGATAACATGTTTATAATATAATAATATTGATGATAATAATACTAAAAATAATAAAGAAGAAAATAAAATTAATGTAAAATGAAAGCAAAGAAATGAAATTGTTCACTAAAATAGGAAAGAAAGAATTAGTCATTTATAGATAATTGATGTATGAAATGAAATAAAAGAAAATAAGTATACAAATAAAAGGAAAGTTAAAGATTAAATAAAATGACAATTGAAAAGAGTCAATCATTGGATGAATGACTTTAATAGATGAAATAAAATATATAAGATTTGAATATTTAATATGATAAAAAATCAAAATATTTTTTATGTGCTATGCTAATTAGTTACATTCGAACAAATCCCTTTAAAACATGGTCCTCTACTTTATCTTTTAAAATATGGTTCTTAAGAGGCAATATCCTCTAGATTATTTATGTTCATTATTACTTACTTCATAAGTAAGATTTGTTCTTTCCAATTATGATTGATTTACTTTTAAATTTAAAATGAAAAGTAATAAGAAAACAAAGACAATTTTCTTTTCTATTTTAATGGATAAACTTTTGCTATAACATAGGGTCAACATGTCACCTCCAACTTTGTGTAACATAAGAAAAATCTATGACTTTAAGATTAAAGAAGAACAAAAATAATACAAATAAAAAAGAAGAAGAGAAAGATAAAATTGATCTTAAATAATGTAGATAATAAAAATATTTGAAAAAAATATTGTAAAACCTGATAACTTGAGTTTAATTTTATTGAGACAAGTCATATAATTACAAAAAATTTACATAATTGGATTACAAGTTGCTCTATTTTAAGGATTTTAGTTATGCACCTATCTCACTTATTTCTTATATCAAAGACAATTATAACATCACATATATGAGTATATAATTAAAATCATATAAATATTATTAAGATTATCAAACAAATGATAGCATCTTAAGGAGATAGTAAAGTAGAATGAAAAGATAAGTTGTATATGAAATTTATTATATATTCAAACATACATACATACATACATAATATATATATATATATATATATATATATATATATATATATATATATATATAGCAGCTTTTCGGCTTTGCAAGGTCGCACCCACTGCACTTCCTATCCATGAGCCACCGCCGCCGTGCACCATCCAATCTCATCCGAGTCATTACCTTTCCCAGATACGCCATTCTTATTTCTTTCACTCCTTCGAAATCCAAAGCGTTGGATGGCGGATCCCCTGCCGCGCCACCCGCCTATTCACAGCGCCGTTGTACAGTCACCGGACCCCCTTATCCCCTTTCCGGGTTCCAAGCGGCTGCGCCGCCCTAGCGTCCGCCTTGGCGACATCGGTGACCAGTCCACAGCTGTAGTCCATGAGGCTCACTTTCGTCGTCCCAAGAAGTGGAAGATATCCTCCTCCTTCGCATATGCCTCCGCCCTGCCGGCGGCCGCAAGTGCGAGGCAACTTTCCAAGGCCCGCCCTCTCACTAATCTCCGCCACGAGGAGTCCCAGGAGCTCTCCTCGTCTGCCACCGCTGATAATGGGAAGCTGGAGAGTGGGAGCCGCAAGGGAAAGGGTAAGAGGGGAGCGGCATTGTTTGACTCGAGGTTCCTGAAACCGAACTGGTCTGTCAAGGACGAAGATGTGGCTGAAGACTCCGAGTTAAAACCTAATGGTGGGGAAGGAGCCGTGGCTGACGAGTATTGGGAGTTTGATGAATTCCGGCTAGAATGCTCTGAGAGCCCATCCGATAGGAGGCTGTCCGCTCCAGGGAACAGGGATGCTGAAGTTGACGCCAAAGATGCCACGGAAGGGGAGGTCCCGTCAGAGATCAATGGCGTTGATTGGAACAAGAAAAACGGAGGGCACCACTGTTGGATGGAAGAAGACGGGGTATGGTCATGGCTGAATCAAATGGGCCTTGGTCGGTATGCTCCCATATTTGAGATGCATGAGGTGGATGAGAATGTTCTGCCATTTCTCACACTAGAAGACCTTAAGGACATGGGTATCAATGCTGTTGGTTCTAGGAGAAAGATGTATCATGCCATCCAGAAGCTGCAATAGAGTCTTTCTTGATTGCTGTTGAGAGAATAACATTCTTTTTGTTGGCCGAAGCACTGGAGTTTTCAACTCTAGGTTGGTGCTTCTTACAAGTTGCCTTCGTGGTTCTCTTCAATAAAATGTTATACCCTGCTTAAGTTATGGTATCTAAAACAACAGCATTTTGCAATATTAATAATTATTGTTTTTTTACATCCATTTTCCTCAAAGAAAAGCAGTGAGAAACAGCTGGATGTATTCCTTCAATTTGTTAGGTTTGTGGAGGATGAAGGTATGCCTTCTTCCTCATTTTGGTTTGTAGTTAGTTTTGGGACTTATTTATGCTTGGTATTAGTTGTTTACAAAAGCTATAATTCACTGCTGATATTCATAAAAAATGCTATGAGTCCACTTACTTTGGAATAAAAGGCATTGACGATTGTGAAGCATCATAAAAATGAAAATTTTACCATTATGGAATTAGCTAGATGATCTTTTTTTACTTGTACTTGTTTTCATTTGCAAAATGGACAGGCTTGGTATCAGAGACATGCTTTATTGAACACTCTAAAAGAAGAAGCTTTATTAGCAAAGGGAGTCCTCACGAAAGGAAGAAGGTGCTATGACAATGCAGTGGTTCAATTTGTGGATGATAGCAACTCACATATTCATGTCTAAATCAATTGAACTAATGTAGGATAGTGAATCATAGTCTTTTATTATTTTTAAGACAAAGATATATTATTATAGAGGTCGATTATAGAGGTGTTCGCTTATTAGTGGAAGCAGTTGGTTGGTGGTGGTGGGTTATGGCTATGAGCTTATAAGGTGGTGATTTTAACAAATATTATAACTTTAAGGAATCAACAAGTGTTCAACCTTTAAATGTCAACCAAATTTGTTGACTTTTAAAAGTCGTCATTAAGAGATTTTAAAAAGTTTGTAGGCAATAAATATTAATAAAAGATAACAAATCAAATTCATGCTTTTTTTATTAGAGTTTTTAAAAAGTTAATCTATTCACAAATTAAACATCACTAAAGTGTCTCCAAGTCT
The DNA here is from genome assembly GCA_023846275.1 of Vanilla planifolia. NCBI lineage: Eukaryota > Viridiplantae > Streptophyta > Magnoliopsida > Asparagales > Orchidaceae > Vanilla > Vanilla planifolia. Next base: position 40,897,621 of record CM043875.1, on the reverse strand, counting down.
TAACAAATGATTGTGTTCTATGCTCAATTTGATGCTCTAAGTCATGGCTATAAATGCAAGCTTTATACATAAGCTTCATCTTGACATGCCTTAAGTTCTTTAACTATATCATACTATTCAAAATAGTTGTTCAACTTAGCTTTTCAACCTATATATATCTTGTAAACTAAAATTCCATCAAAAGATAAGAGTTCTACTTAGCCTTCTTTGTATTAAGGCATTGATTAGAAATTATAAACAATTGAGTTAATATAGATCTTGATATTGATCTTTTCTTTTCATGTTTTACCCTCATCTTTCGAAAAAAAACTCTACGATTTCTTTGTTGCATCAAAATTGCTTGTCACTGGTGTTTTGTAAAAGAAACTAGTGAAGCTTTTCAAGAATTTCAAAATCCAATGTCTATCTAAATTTGAACAATTCATTGAATCAAGTACTTGACAAAGCTGATTCTAACATCTACAATCAATCAAATCAATAATTAAGATTTAGAAAGGAGATCATGTAATTGTGGTATCAAAGAATAGAGATCAATATGAGTACCATGAAAACTAGAAATATAGATGAGCACTTGGAGAATGAGGCGCATAGATCTGTTGGAGAAACATTAATGATGATTAAAGGATAAGGTCATCAAAATTTTGGTTAGAAAAATGCACAATTTGAGTAACAAGTAGAAGTCTTCATGGAGAATGTATTGACGAATTAGTAAACATTGATGATTGTGCGAAAGGAGAAGCTTGATACAAGGAAGTCAACATTTGTAGACAAAGAGGAAGACAATGTTTCATAATGCGAGAGGTGATAGAAGACGATGGCGATGATTATGTCTCACATTGTCTCTGTTTGACAACCAATGAAAATTATTCTAGATGGAAGAAAAAATTGATTTGTTGACATACAACTTAGAAGTTGACGTCAATAAGTTTTATACTTGGTTAGATCAGCTTGAAACTTCTCAAATTATGTTTATATTGCAATTGACATTGTTTCTTTTGCTTGTTAAGAATTATCTGGATTGTGCGCTCACATGAGGGGGCAATCACTTTTGAATGATATTAGATCATAATACCTCATGGAGTCAATTTAAGAAGCTTGTATGAGAAGCATTCTATTTGATGGGATATCTTGAGAAAAGATAGACAAAATGAGGCAACCTTAATCTTCAATTAGGGAAGATGATATAGAATCTTTGACAAAGTTCAATCTTTGCATTTTTTAGATGAAATGCAGGCTTTAATAAAATCCATATGAAGTCGTTCTTATTTAATAGCTGTTAGGTCAAATTATTCCCCATCTAGACCTTTAATCAAGTTAGCACATCATGTATGACAAATCATTAAGGAAAACTTTAGAAAATATAATTCAAATTCAAAGAAATGGAAGAAGGATGATAATCCTAGGAATGAGAAACAGTTGCCTAAAATAGTTATTGCCTCCACCTCAACATTAACCGAGACAAAATGTCATGATCATCACCAAAGTAAAGGAAACTTGTGACAGATGATAAATGCCAAACCTTATACTCTCCCCTAAGAGGTTAAAAAAGGATAAGAAAGATTTAGTAATTGTTATCACCAAGGTAGGTCAAGTTCTCATGCAATGCATTTCTTACCTTTTCTAATGGCTAATGTGAAGCTTAAAACCAACTTTGGAGACCAAATTGATGTAAAAAAGGGAAGAGATGATCAGTTTATGCATATTGGTGAAATATGTGATTATTGATGCAATTATTGACATTGGCAGTTAATCGAATTTCATTTCTACGAGCCTTGTATAATGACAGAACTTGTGAAGCTTACAACCAACTGTGGAGACCAAATTGATGTAAAGAAAAGGGAAGAGCTGATCATTTTATGCATATAGGTGAAACATATGGTTATCAATGTAATTATTTACGTTGGCAATTAGAAGAATTTCATTTCTATGAGCCAGAATTGGTCCATGGCACCATATCCAAAGCTTTGTTCTTTGAAATGAATTTAAAAAGTTATAGAGGCCAATATTGAAAGACAACATGTGTTGAAGTTTACTATTGCGAATATATTGATGAATTTCTTCGTGAAGCAATTCCTCTTAATATATGTCAAGTGATGCTCAGTTTTTCTTTATGGGATTGAGGAACCATCTACTATCAACTTGCTTAATAATACTGAAATGAGTGGGGATGAATGGGTGGAGCATCCCCTCCAAAAGAGGAAGGACAGAGACAGTGGTGAGCAAAAAGATAAAGAAGAGCATACAAGTATGCAAAAAAATTACATGCATTCATTTTTGCATGGCACAGCAAAGTGACATCATAAAGTCAGATTTTTCGAAGCAAGTCTGGAGGGATTCTCTGGGATTAATGGATATAGAAATTATAGATTAACATTTACTCTAATAACCCTGAAAGTTTTGTGTCTATCCAAGCTGGTTTGGTAGGGCTATGACACCAAAGTCTAGGGCTGTGTGGAGAAACCTGAACTCTCAGGACTGATAAACAAGCTCTCATTTTGCAACCCTAGAGGCCAAATCTTGGAAAACCTTGTACATGAAGTTTTGAGGAATGACCTAAGTGATTATGCCCTAAAATTTCATAGAGATTGAAGGCTGTTTGTTTAGGTAATTGGAGTGAAAACAGAAAGCCAGGACAACTGAATATATTACATGCACTCAAGTAAGATTTAAAACACTCACAAAAGTGAGAGGAAATGGTAGAACATGTGGCGAAATTGGAAAAGACTCAAACAAAAGGAGGTACAATAAAAATCCTAAACACTTTTTTGTAAAATTTTATGAAAATGAAGTTGTAATTTTGGCAAGTATATTTCATCCAAGTTGAGAGAAAGCTTGGAGATGTCATTTGCTTTTGCAAGCCATATAACATTAGAATAAATGATGGCTTTGCTGCACTTGCTTCCTAAGTTGGCATCGTACTTTCTTGGAGACAATGATGCTAAGAGGATGTCACATTACTCCCAAGCCATTTTTGGGAACTTTAGATAAGCACATCAAATTGAGAGGTTCCATTTTCATTGTGTAAGGGATTCTAGATATGCTGAAATTGTCATGGTTGAGATCTTCATTACAAGAGGTCTATGGTGCTTTAAATACACAAGAAAAGAAAGTAGAATGAGGCAATTTGGTCAAATGACAAAATTGAACTGTCTTGGGTTGTCTAGGAACTCCATCAAGCTTTTAATCCATTCTTTTCTAAAAAGGTGGCTAGATTTGGGCAGCTATCATATCAAAGGAATTTTTAACCATTTTAGCCAATTTGAGGTCTTCACGAGATAATCCAAGTCATCTCCAGGACACACGAGCAAACCTAAAAAAATCGTAGTTTTGGTTGGGATTATGCAAAGGGCATGCACAAAGTATTCAAAGTAGCGCAAAAAACAAGACTGCTTGTCTATACCTCCAAAATATCCAATATAATCGATTCTATGTAACATGAAAAAAATACAATCATCAGCATGCCATACCCTACTCATGCATGCACATACAATTAATAATACATATATAAAACTAATGTGACCCTTAGATGATAAGATGTCATTTGTATAGTTCAAAAATCATTTAGATGTCTAAGATGCATTACATGAAATATTAGTTAATAAAGAATGATAGAAGCTCCTTGTTAATCAAGACTAAGTACATCAAATATTGAATCTAATAGCCATTTCACAAGTCAAGAGGCTCATGAATGCAAGTTAAAGATACATCTAATTGCTCGAAGGACTATAGGAGTCGAATGGGAGTATCAAGGAGTTCATTGGTTCCAAAAATACCCTTAAATAACTTGGCAATCAATTCTCAACTTTATTTGAAGAAATACAAGGACTGTTGTCATAATGAATTAGCATAAAACGAGATAAGTCTAGTGTTGTATGCATTCTTCTTGAATATTAGCATGTTTGGGAATTTGTTAATGGACAATGAGGAGATAAAAATGGCAAGTCAAGAAATAATTGGAGAATGGAGCTCTTAAGCCAAGCACTTTATCTTCTGGTTCTCTATTGATAATGGTCTTAGGAAAAGAGAATTGCTGGAGAATGTGTATCAACTATTTGATACTATACAAGATCGTTATTAAGAATGTATATCCTTTATTGAAAATTGATGATTTATTATATCAACTTCTATATATGAATTGATGTTTATTAAATCTACTCCTAAATATCAGATATTTTCTCAAACTTAGATTTGAAGTTTAAATGTCATCAATTAATGAGTCATGAGTAGAATTCATGAAAAATAGCCTTCAAAACCTAACAAATATTGTATGAGTGACTAGTTATGTCACTCAGATTTTGCAATACTTTAGTCATGTTCATGAGGTTAACATATGATATTATGTGACCCTATGTTAAGTACATTGTTGTGGTTTATCTCAATAATGTACTCACTTATAGGCAGACTTTGGAGGAAAAACTCATATATGTTTAACTTGTTTATTATTCTTTCGTAGAATTAGCTCAAACTCAATGTTAAGAAGTTTTGTGTTTGACAAACAAAAAATTCTAAATTATTTGAAGTTTGAAGTCAGTAATGATGAAAAGTGTGTTGACTTATAGAAGATTAAGGTCATATAAAGGTGTCTTCATAGGAGCATTTAAGAATATTAATCAAGTGTTTCTTCAAGTTTGTTGCATCTCTTCATTTGCTAGCTAGATTGAATAGAAAATTTGAGTGGAAGAAAAACAAAAAATTCTAAATTAAGAAGTTTTGTACTCACTTATAGGCAGACTTTGGAGGAAAAACTCATATATGTTTAATGTGTTTACTATTCTTTCATAGAATTAGCTCAAACTCAATGTTAAGAAGTTTTGTGTTCGACAAACAAAAAATTCTAAATTATTTGAAATTTGAAGTCAGTAATGATGAAAAGTGTGTTGACTTATAGAAGAATAAGGTCATATAAAGGTGTCTTCATAGGAGCATTTAAGAATATTAATCAAGTGTTTCTTCAAGTTTGTTGCATCTCTTCATTTGCTAGCTAGATTGAATAGAAAATTTGAGTGGAAGAAGATTTAATAGATCACATGCATCTGATAAAAGGAAATTATTGACAAAGCCATGCTATGACTTTGCTCATTTTTTAACAGAATTTCAAAATATTTGTGCGCCTTGAGCTATGCTATCAATGTTAATTTTTTGCTAGATGGAAAGCAATTGCATACTACTCAAAACTGCTAGGAGCAGATAAATATTTGATGTATGATAAGGAACTGTTAGCATTATATAAGCATCTTATAAGGCTCAATTATTAGTGACCTTTGTATATCCTAGACAAACACGATAATTCAATTTAACCACCAATCGTAGCTTTTTTGCAAACTTAAAATTGTAATAGGTATAATGCATGAAATGGATGGAGAAGTTGTAGTAATTCAACCTTCTAATCAAGTTGATTATGATCAAACATAGCAAGGCTGTTCAAAATGAGTTGGTCAATATTCTCTCTTAACCCTCAATAAGTATTCTATGCTTATTGACTGTGATTCAGGTTGTGCAGTTGGTGGAGCATAAGATTATTTCATGAGAACTATAAAGTCATCATGCAGGTGATAAATATTTGATAAACGAATGAGTACATTTTTTGAGATGGATTACCATGCAAATGTCGATAACTCCATGTTTCTTGTGAAGGGGACAAGTGAAGATGAATTCAACAAGCTCGTACATCAAAAGATTGTTCTTCATTTTGGGGGTAATTGAGACCATCTAAATCTACAATGATACATATATTAGCATTGAATGAATAAGGCTGTTGAAAATTGTATTTAAGAGTGCATACTATGTTGCATGATTGTGCTTAGCAATTGAAAGTTAGGATGCTATGTACCTCTTTTAGTGCTCTTGAAGCTTTGGAATAGTATATCAATTGACTTTATTAGAGGTTTATCAAAAGTGGTTGCAATTACCCATTATAGTGGTATTCTCAAAGATGGTAATACTCATATTGTGTTAGCAATAAGTCGCAAGTGAGGAGATTGCTAATCTCTTCTGCAAGGGTATTTTATATTATGGACTTTCAAGTTTGATAATATTTGATAGAGATAATCAATTATTGAGTAAATTTTGGTGTGTATTATAATTAATGATGGGTACCACATTAAAGTGGAGAATGATCTTCCATCCATATATTGAGAACCACATTGAGGTTGTAAAGAAGATAGTTGTTCAACTCTTTTGAGGTTATAATTCACAATATTTGAAGACATGAGATAAAAACTTAGTATATTTTAAATTTTCTTAAAATTAAGCATTGTGTGGACTAACACAAAAAAGCCCATTTGAGAGACGTTGCTGGTATCAAAGGTCAAGCTTAATAGAGGGCATAATATTTTCTTGAGGAAATCATGGAGATGCATGTGAAAGACAAAAAAACAAATAACACCTCAAAAGAAATACAAGGGATGGTTCTATCAAAAACCATGTGAAACCAAAAATCTTACTTGGTTACATATCAGTAAAGAAAGACTGAAGGAAGAGAGAAGAAATCTAAAACTAATATGGTACAACCTTTTTCAGATCTTGAAGATGAATGATAATAGCTATCAGCTCTAGCTATTGTTTTGTATAGATATGTACTTGTTAGCAAATGTAGAAATTCTAAATCTATTTGAGCCATCAATAATGTATGGGGAACACAAGACAAAAAATTCCTCTGAAGGATAATCTCTTATCAAAACAAGACACAAAATATATAGGAGGATTTTATCTTGGATGTGGATTAAAGTCTTCATATTGCAATAGATGGATAAGATAGCAAGTTTAATTTGTAAAATGTTTCAGCTGATGAGATATAGGAACGATAGAGTTTCCTCACCTCAGTTTCAACATTCATTGAAGTTCTTGAGCATATAGGAATACCAAGGTAATGTTATGTTTTAGTCAATAAAAAAAGTTTTCAAAGAACTTGAATCATAAGAAAAAATGGCCCATCTTAAGTCCAAATAGCACATCTCTTGGTCCAAATATTTTCTTTTTTCTTGCAAATTCCCTCTTTCTAACTTCTATTAAAGCTTTGCAAATTCTTTGATGTGACTAAAATTATGCATCACCAACAAATTGGTGCTACTGAAGCTTCAATGTCAAGGAGTTCTCAGCCTAAAGTTGATCTTAATTGCAACAATTTACTAAATTTCAGATTCATCAAAAGCTAGCATTGGCATCGACACACCACAAATTAGGAGTAAGGATTGGGTAGGTGGATCGGGATGTTTAGGCTCTTGGAGTCTACCTAGAGTTGGGTTATCAAAAGATCTATACGATAAGATTTAGACTCAACAGGAGTAGTGTATCATTAGCTACATCCTTCAAAATAATGGCTCATTCCTTGGCATCTTGAATTGAATGTTCATGCTCCAAATTGTTCAAGTGATCCAAGATGTCTTCTACTTCCTTGTGAGATGAATTAACTTTGGTAGCTATAGATGGTGAGTGATAATAACAATTCAAACCGAAACCGATGCATCGGATACTCTACCAATAGCATAAAAAATCTAGGGATCATTGTATAAAATGCATAAGGCAAAGAACTTATATTTGAAGAGGATGTTAAGATTTTTTTTCATATCCTATGGTATGACTATTCACTTATGATTTGTTCAATAGCACTAATTATGGTTTTTGAAATGTATGTTGAAGTAGAAATATACACTACATTTTTTGAAATCATTGGTTATTGATTATTAACACCAAGGATGGTTCTTATTGTTTGGGAAAGAGCAATCATCCAATTTGATTTGATATCTCTAATTTAATCTTAGTGGTTAAGAAGGAGATGGTAATCCAAAGGAATGCATAGTAGAAGCTTTAAGTTGCTAAACTAATATCAAAAGGATAAAAATAGGAGCAATTCTATGCATTAACATACCCAATCATGCTCATATGCCAAATTTGATGTACAATAATGAGATTTCATCCTTTTTAATTATTTGTTGTTCCAATGGAGAAGTTAAAATATAATTATGAGCTCACACATAGTGAGTCTCATGTAATTTCCATTAAGAAATAAGGTTAAAATCTATCAAAGGAAAATTATATGTATTGAGATTGTTAAAACATGAAAATCAAAGGATTACTAACATACCAGGAACTAATAAATCGCTTGATTCAAATTTATGCTTGTTAATAGATCAAGTCTAAGATTAGTAAGGGAATTTAGATTTTTAAAATAAACAACCATGAATAATGTTAGCGATAATAATAAAAATAGCAATAAATTTTAATCCAACTAAATAGGATTGATTTTGTCATTTTGTTTTATAATTATTCTTTTTTTTGAAAAATAGATTGTCAATGATTTAATTTTTTCCCTCATTTAAAGTTACAATAATGCTAGTAAAAAGCTTTAAAATTAATTATTATTGTTATAATTAGGTAATTGATAATAATCAATGCCATGTCATGATCATTTCTAATATAAAAACTCATAAATGTGTCTTGTACATAACATATTATTCAATTTGTGAATTGTAAGGTATAATGTGTTTTGGCTTTGTTGCATTGTAATGCAAGCTAAGGTATGGTTTTTCAATCATATATGTGGTTTAGATCATAAATGAGAGTTGAAAACATAGAAAAATAGAATAAAAATAGGAAGAAAATATAGTGAGAGTTGTACAAATAATGACCAAATCTTGTTTTGGGGTATCTCACTCCATAAGCAGTATCGTCTCTCTTCCAAGCAAGGAAGCAATAGCCTAAGCTAATTGTTTAGTGGAATAATCATGAAAATTTATTGTTAGTTTTTAAATCTTAATTACATCTCCAAAATTAGGAGCTTGCATATTCTTTCTTCATCACGTTTATGCAATTAATTAATTAATTATACGACAAATAAAAGAATAAAATTTTGAATAATCTTTCATCATATGTACGAAAGTCAATTAAAAGAATATGATCTATATGATAAGTAGAACCCTACTAATCTTAAGTATAACTTGCATAAATTTATACAAGTTCTTTCTAATGCATTCTATAACACTATATTTAAGTTTCTAACAAATACAAATAAAAAATTGGTAAATGGGTGGAGTAACTTCTTAACATTAGTTCTCAAGTATTCATGCCTTTTTTTGATAAACTTATCATCTACTAGAGTTGAGTGACTTTGAGGGGATCTTAAGTAGTTCGTTGCTCTCTTTCCTCTTTTTTGGGGCCTTCTTATCTGTTACCCCTTCTTTGGGCTCCATTTCTTGTGACTTCTCCATCTACTGTTGAACTCTTTGTTGTGGCAAAGGACAACCCTAAAGGGGGCAATGGACCATGGCTACTATCAAGTTCTTTCGAGTTCCCTTTTGTCTTGCTGCCTACAGAATTTGATGTTAGTTGGTGATGAGGCTATGTTACATGCTTTCCATGAGAGTTTAGGCCCTAGTGCTATTAGTTGGTTATGACTTTTGTAAAGGCATTGTTCAAGGGGGAAGGGGGATTGTCTTCTTCTCTTCATCTTTTGGCATTAAGATTCTTCGGTTTCCTAGTAAAATTTGATTTATTTAACCATTATCTTATAGATATTGAGATTGATAGAGGTAAGGAGGGTCACTGCATCATCATGCCCTTGTTGCCTATTATATTATGAAGTTTTTTGTAATCTTCAATTGTGACGTGCTCTTTATATGTAATTTATTTTGTAATAAGGTGACTCTAGGGATTGTGTTGGTAGCAATGAGTTCGTTGGGATGACTAAGGAGGTTATGTATGGTTGGTGGGGTTACCTGGTATGATAATGGTATTATCTTGGTCAACAATGGCATACACATCAAGTATTAGCTTCATTTAGTACATGATGAAGAAATGCTTGGCATCACAGGCCTGGAAGTAGCAATGATGCTTTGCCGCTCATTTTTGATTCATTAGTTGTAATGACTAAAGGGGCAGCATGGTGCATGATGGTATAATATGTGATGTGATGCCTACTTTATGCAATGTGACCTTTGTGCTTCAATGGGACTTGTTAGGCCCATTGTTGTCTATTGGCTTCCTCATTGACTGAGTGGGTGGTAGCCATAGCATTTCACATGTTGAGCAAACATGGGGGGATTTGGGTGAATGGGCTTGTTTGTTAACGTGGTTGGTTTAGGCCATGTTTAGGGCAATGGACCACTCCATACTCGTGGTTCAGAATTCTCTAAAGAGGCAATTTGGGGCCCCTAGTTAAGATCAATTCCTTTTTGCATACTTTTGGGCTTTTGCACCCTCAATTATAAACCTTTGGACCCCTAGTGAGCCATTTAAGCCAATCGAAGTCTATTGTGTCAGCTAATCGTAGTACGTCAACCAAAGGACCCATTATCCCTTTTTCAAGTTCACCTTGTATAATTGTTGTGGTTAACGACAATGATGTTGAGAAACTTTAAGAAATGTCAAGGGTGGATTTGCTGTTCTTTTGTTGTAGGTTCGTTTTCTCATGACTCTAAAATGAGTTGACTTGTTGATGGGGGAATTATGGTGGACTTTAGGTCATGGGTTTCAGAGCATATTGCTTATGATTCTTTTCTCTAAGAGGCAGGATCAAGACATCGTTTAGCACTAAATCCCATATTGGTATGACAATCCTTGTTTGGATGCTTTTAACAAATTTACCTCTGCATATATGGAGTGAACAACCTCTTTCGTATTGTTCCTAATGTCGGGATATTAGGATGGAGAGATGTGGTTATCATTGGTATGGAAAGAATGATAATTTTTAGTAATTGTGTTGAAGTGGCAAATTGGGCCACTTGGTTGAGCGTCCTTCAACTAACCTTAGCCAAGGTTCTCCTAGACCCTTGCCTTTTATTGGATATCCCAAGCTAGCCTAAGGGTCCTTTGCTCCTACTTTGTAGCCTTCCCCCTCACTAGACCTTGTTTTTAGCATGCATAAATTTGCTATTCCTTGGTCTAGATTGACCAACTGACATGATCAAAGACACATTCATTGGCCTCACTAATGAGTCAACGCCATCACCACACATCATGATTGACAATATTATCAAAGTAATTTTTCATAGAAGCTTGAATGAGTGCTCTTTTTTTGGAAGAATAGGTGGGTTTATGAACTCTCATTGTTAAGAAAAAGACAAAAAACCAAAAAGGAATCAAAGGAAGTTGCTAGAGTCAAACTCAAGATGTTGCATCACCAAAGCCACTTGGTAATGCCTCCCTCGCCATCCCAACCTTGTCGATTCGACCTGGTTAAAACTTGATCGTGTGTTTGTGGCCTCCTTCCACATTAATCTCTCTTTTGCCCCTTTCTCATCTAAGAACAAGTTCAAGAAGAAATGTCATAAGAAATACAACAGTTCCTAGCTTAACTCTAAGCTTGTGGAGCATGCTATGCTTACCCTTCATGAATTGCTCATCTCAATCAAAAGGTAGAGAAGATCGACCAATTCTTAAAACTTGTCGGGGGCATCCTTACAACCTCACAACTCCATCAATGATCATTATCATTTTTTGGATCTATCAAGGGTGAAAAAGAACATTTCATGAAACCATCTTTCGTGTTGAGTTGGAAACTTAATGCCATGTCTTATTTGTTTCACTTGAGACAAGCAGCTAGACTCTATTGTGCTTTGAAATTAATAGACTACTAGGAGTTTTGGGACTTCTCTTTCTCTCCTTGATTAGCAAGTTGGGGAGGGGATATTCTCATACTTCGGCTACCTAATATTATGTCCCAATGGATCATTCTCAATTCTAGGTATACTATTATGTTTGAAGTTGCTTATAACTTTGGTTCCCCATGAATTTTCTTTGTCGGTATGATGACTATGACCCTCATGCTTATTATACCTTTTGGGCTGACGTTACTACCATTCTCAATGGTTCTTGCTCGCTGTTGTTAGAGGGGACTTCAATTGTGTTCTTTCACAATCTAAGCATAGGGAAGGGAAAGCTTTTGTCTTTCGACGCATAAAAAAACTTTATTAGCTTCTTGGCTTCCTCAAATCTGCATGGTCTCTCATTTAAGGTCCTTAAATTTACTTATTATATTAATAGTAAAGGGATTGATAGAATTTTCTCCCACCTTGATAAAGTCTTCAAGAACTCCAATAATCCTTTCAAATATCCCCCATGTTGCTTTTGACCATTTCACCTCCTTGATTAGCTAATAGCTCTTTCCATCAAACCCATTAAGCATCTCCTCAAATTTAAAGATGTGTGCCCTTTTACCATGGCAAGGATTGTTGCCTCTTGCTCTTGGTCTACTCTAGTTGGGGATGCCTTCCCTAGCCCTCAATTATGAGTGTGCTCGGATGCTATGTAGGTGTCACTCTTGGAGAAAGGCTAGTGTCGGCAACCTTATTGCATTTGTTTCCATCTTAAAGGAAAAATCGATGCCCTCTAATGCAAAGAGGCGGAGAATCAGGGACTATCAGATGAGGAGCTTAAGGTGATGCTCTCCTTTGTTGTTGACAATGACTTTTCACTCTCCAAGATTGAGGCATGGTGTTCTCTCTTATGGTAAGCACCCCAATTGAATATTTCACCTTGTTATTGATGAAACCATACTCATTCTCTAGCTTGACATTCAAATGTTCTTTGCAAAATTTTTTCAATAGAATTGAGGTCAACGTTCACCTTGTTCCTTACTAATCTAGTACCTAGGTTAGAGTGTTAAGTTAATGTGGTTTTTGGCTACTAGACTCTCGTCATCTATTGTGCAACACTCCACCACCTAGGGCTATCCTCTCATACAATCAGCATGAAACCGTTGTATCCCTATTTCTAATGAGGAAATCTTAGCTGCTATTCACTTCCCTATTCTTAACCATGCCTTAGGTATTGGTAGTATCATTGGTTCCCTCATTAAAAGCTATTGAGACACTTGTGAGGATAATTTCATTGTTATTATAAACAACTTCTTTTACCCCTCCAAAATATTGCAAAGGTGACATGATGCCTATGAGATGCTTATTGCTAAGATTGCTGGGACAACTAAGTCGAATAATTTTTGACCCATTACTTTCTGTACCATTATGTATAAGATCATTATGAAAATTCTAGTTAACAAGTTCGAGAATTTTCTTAGATCCCTTGTGACTTATGATCAAGGGGCCTTCATTCTTGAAGGAGGCATAATTGATAATTGTCCATTGGTGCAAAGGATCTTTCATCGTCAAAATGCCTCCACCTCCACTAGTGGGTTCATAGCCCCTAAGATAGAGCATGCCTACAATAAGGTTAATTGACCATTCCTCATGGCCGTGTTTTACCACTTTGGCTGCCCTGATTGGTAGTGTGCCTGGGTGTTTGAATATATCTCTAACTCTCATTACTTTATCTCTATCAATGGAGCTACAATAGACTAGATTTATGGGGTTTGAGGCCTTGGATAGGGGTTTCCCTTGTCCCTTTAACTCTTGATCTTGAGTTTGAATTTCTCTCTCCTTATTCATAGTCATATGGAGGATGGAGCTTTGACAAGCATTCACATCTCCCTTGACGTCTCTTCTATTGTCCATCTCTTATTCACTGATGGCCTCTTGTTATGAAGCAAAGGAGTTCACTTAGTATTGAATAGTTACTATGCATTGTTAGGATAATATGCCAATAGTATTAATAAAACTAAGCCTTTTATCTTCTTTAACAAAAATATCATACCTACATGTAGAAGAATGTTGGGTAATAATTTGTTGATCATGAGCTAACATAAGGGTGTCTATCATAGTATCCCTATTTTGAGAAGATGTCTTGCCCTCCATGCTTTTCAACTTGTTATCTCCACCTTTTGATCTTGAATCGCTTGTTAAGGTGATAAGGCTTTCTTTTGCGTGGGTAGGATCATGGTCATCGAGAGTGTTCTTACCTCTCTTATGTATTCCATGTCCTACTCCCTTTTTCGTCTAAACATCATAAGACAATCAAACATCTAATTCATGGTTTCCTTAAGCAAGGAGACCTGTCCAAGCATTCTTGCCTTTATCTCTTTGTTGCCTATGGTAGCTTAGCATACATAGGTTGAGGGAGTGGAAAAGTATATGCCAAGCTCTCAATTTGATTCCTTGTTGAGATTTACTTTCTTTGGGTTGATTTGTTTGATCTCATGCCTTGAGAGATTTGATGATAATAAAACTAAATAATTATTAATTAACATATTGCGTGAGATGCTACATACAAATATAGATTTATGAAGATTAAAGAACATTGGAGCAATTAGCATGTAAGGAATGTGTACAAAGATTGGTGACTTTGCTCAAAGAATGTGGCCCAATTTTCATATCAAGGAGTTATGTAGAATCAACTTTTTGTGAAGTGATTACTTATCTAGAACTTATCATTTACTATTTCTATGATTAGAATGTCAAACATTCACATATTATCTTGTGACACATAGGAATAAATTCATCGCTTTCATTCAACTTGTTCATTCATGTGCCTCTGCCATATCTTTCATTCATAAGTTTAAGTTGCGTTTAATAATTAGTTAAATGTTAGAGCTTATGTGATTTTTATAGAAAAATCATTTTAGGTTTGATAAGAATCAAGTGTGCAAAAAATTAAATTAAATACAAAGCTCTATTTACAAATGACAATATGATCATGCAAAATAATATCCTTTCTCGTACTTGTATGATTGGCACATTTGTTGTCTCATATCTGATGTATTTGGAGTTGTATGTCGTATATATATAAGGTCTTATCGTATTAGTACAACTATATTTTTCAATAAAAAAGATAAGTTATAGCATGAGATATATCAATAATATCCATAATTGGCCCTGTACAATATTGCTTTCTATTCTGTATTCCAAGTAATTACATGCATCATACAAAACAACATATGGTATTGTACTTGTATAATTTGTTTTTCTCATAGAAAACTTACCCTTAAGTGAAAAATTGAACTAAAAATCATCGTACTGATACATTCTTGTATTATACGAGTGTGATTTATATAAGCTTATTATACCAGTAAAGCCTTGGTACAAATACGATGTATAATCGTACCTGCACGATATAATTATGACCTGAGACCAGTAAGACAAATTTAACCTTGAGTATCATAATTGTATGAAGAATCTAAAAATCTAAGAGCGTTTGAATTGAATTTAAAAGTGCATACACATGATGTTATTATCAGACATGTATTATTTTATGATAATAGACAACATATTTTGTTAAGGGGAATGTACTTATATGATCATTTTTATCATTTAATATAAAATTTTGAAAACTTGAGAGTAATTTTTAATTTTGTGTTATGCTTGTATTGTACAATTTGATGTTCATCGTTGTATTGTTCATTTCCTTTAAAACTAACCCAAACAAGTGCTTTATATAGGCAATTTGTTGGGGGATTAGTTCTTTCTCTATATTGCCCTAGTGCGATCTCTTGATTGTACTTGTATAAATAAAAATCGTGAACACTAACAATTGGTTAATTTCATTGGAAATCTGATTTTAGTTGTTGAGAAATTCTTTAAATGTTTGTTTAATCAAATAGAGAGTATGAATAGTAGGTTATACACTTAAAAAAAATGGGAACTAATTTGCATATCTCACTAAAGAAGAATCTAAGGTCAACTGTAAAAAAAGTCTACATTCTCTTGAAAGCTTTGATTTTGGATACTACTGCTGTATCTTATTGTACTTTCATTTGTAACACCTTTACAATTTGTTTTAATAGTTGTGATACTTAGGTTTACAAGTGAAAGGTATAAGGTCTTTGTATATTTATTTAAGAAAGTGTTGTAATCATTGTTCTTTAGGTATTATTGTTTGATTTTTGTGAGTTTGTGTTTATAGCTCCTCTAAGCACAATATAGATCCCCTCATTGATTTTCTTTTATAAGTTATACCCTTATTGACTGTTAGCAAAAAGGTGTGGATTAGTTAGTGTAAGCCTTGTCGTCAGACTAGGATGGATGCAAGTCTTGATTTTAGCTAAACTACCTAAAAAAACTATTGTGTTATATTTATTTATTTATTTGGTCTATTTATCACACAATTGATATACAAAACTAATTAGATATTTCATTAAAACAATTCCTTAAAGGATCAACTATAGTTACAACAATCTTGTTCATATACAAACTTTGCTGTCTCATGTTTTTAAAAGACAACTCACCCATCTCTTGCGGCTGACACATTTTAATGTGATTGCCTTCAAGCCACATACAAGGGTTGGGACTTGCCTTTCTAAGTGTATTTGAAAAGTTTTGTGAATTCACTTCAACAAGGATTGTTAGTGTCGTCCTGCCCCTCTGGATCTTTGGTTCACCATCAATATTAACTATTAAAGGCTGATGTTTGTCTCCTCCGTGCTTGTTGATCTTAGGAATTGGAGATTTAATTACCTAGCTATCCTATTTAACGATCCCCTACATAATTTTACTCTTGGATCGCCCACGCCTCTCCTTTGATAATGTTTTGTCTTGGTATCTAATGGACTCTAAATGTGCCTTCATGGCACTCTTATTAATAGCCTAACAAATGTCCAAGGGGCTATAAGCTTCCTGGTGTTGAAACTCAAAAGCTTATTAATAGTGAGAGCCTTCTAATGGAGAGTTTGCCACAATGTCATTCCAACCTTTGATTTTATGTGATAGCGAAATATTGCCTCTAACAAACTTTGTCCCTTGGTTTGTCGTTGCTCAGAAACTCCTAATCATGCTTTGTTCTCTTGCAACTGGGCAGTGCAGGCGTTTTACAGTTGCTTTCTGTCAGGTTTACTTGCCATTGGTCAGTAAACCTCTCTATGATTTTGCCTAACATGCAGGCTACTCTGATTTGGGATTTGGAGGGTTCACTGACTTTTATATGGAAAACTAGAAATACCAAGATTCATGGCGAACTTATGTAGTCTATCTGCCTTATCTACCCTAATCCATTTGGCTGCTTGCTCCCTTGTGGCTCCTCTAGTTTAGGAACACCCTTTGCCCTTTGGACCTCTCTAACCCATTCATATAGAAACCAAGTGGACACGACTTTCTGTATGAACTGCACTTAATTTAGTAGAACCTCGGATAGGTATCCAGACAACTAACTATAGAGATAATTACCATCCATACTCAATTTTTATCTCGGCAATATCCTTATAAAAAGTTTTCTATGGAAAACATGGCCATGTGATCTACAAGGACTATGCAGCATGGACATTAAACGTGACCTGGGTAATTGATAACACAAGTCAAAAGGATATGCATGCGCTTCTGTATGTATCTTCTGTTTGAACATGCTATTTAGTGACAGAGATGAGGATGTGCTGTACTATTATCAAAAAAATTGCCATGGAACCGTAAAAAAATCAACTTTGTCCATCAAATTTGTTGTTTTAATTGCAACCATGAGTAATTAAATCAATTTGTTTCATTGATACTGAAAAATGGCAGAGTAATCTCATAATCTTCTGTTATAAAACAGAGATAATGACAAAGCATTTGAACGATAAACAGTGAAAGGATAACTTAATTGCATAAAAAAAGAAATGAAAATATAAATCTGTACATGCATCATTACTTTCTATTTCCTATAAATGCATTTATTCATGCATGATGTCAATGATATTCATGATATAGTTGTTGTGGGGGTTATTAATTTGATCCTTTTTACATATTATTTGTGTTTAAGCTCTATATCAACTTGTATTAAGAAAATAGAACATTTTTGAAATACAAGAAAGACCTACAATGTTTTGGAAGAGCATAGAATGGTTTTCTGCCATAATAAGTTGTTCAAATGCTACCCAAACATTGCATAAGCTTTTCATCTTTCCAAGATGTCTTTGTTTTGTTGGCCAGTTTATGTTTGCTTCTTTGTCATGTATTTTGGTATGACTTATGAAATAATGTTACATGAGATGTGAATTTATGAAAAGCGTGGGATGAATTGCTTGTATTTTACACACATGTTGCTTTACTATCTGAATTTATGACGAAGTTAACTCTAGAATTCTAGTTTGTTCGGTCATCCTTATGGCTTGAGTGAACTTATTGTCTTTGGCTTTTATCAATAATCATAAGATAACTTTTTTGTCTTTTCAAGAATTGATACATATGAGACCTATAATACTATAGTGCATTCACATTTACTTTTAAATGCTCACTATATTTAATAATGCGAACTTACTATTGACTATGATGTATACAAAGCTCGTACTATTGGATGATTCAACCCATAGTTTATACGAGTTGTTCTCATTTTGATGTCCATGTGTGTACAAGTTTTTTGTCGTGTATTAGTTATGACCTGTGAAACAATGTCACACGAGATGTGAATTTATTAAAAGGCTGGGATGTATTGTTTGCATGTTATACACAAATGTTTCTTTACTATTTGAATTTATAGTAAAGTTAACTCAAGAATGAATTCTGGTTGGTTCGATCATCCTGATGACTTGAGTGAACTTATCATCTTTGGCTTTTATCACATAATAATGAGATAACTTTTTTGTTCTTTCAAGAATTGATGTATATGAGACCTATAATACTATAGCTATATTTAACGATGTGAACTTACTATTGACGATGATGTATACAAAGCTCGTACTGTTGGATGATTTTAATCCATAGTTTATAAGAGTTGTTCTCACAAGTTCTTTCAATATGATAGAAGACTACAATGTCTCGGTTTACAAAATGCTGCACATTAAACTTTGCTCATGAATATTATTATTCAGACTTTATGATTGGGATACAGAAGCAAACAGAACCGCTCATGTAATAAATATATTGTTCAAAATTGGATGTTTCATGTAATAAATGACCCTATTCTTCAAGTCCAATTCTTTTGTTTGGTTGTTTGTTCAATCTGTCCAATTTGACTTGTGGTATATTATGTGTGACTGTGGTGTTAAATGTATTTGCTTTCTAGTATGCTTTTGTACATTTCAATTGCAAATTTTTATTCACTTTTAATCACATTTTTAAAAAACATTTTTTTTAATTTAAAATAATTATAGGGAGGAAAAGATCTTGATATGTTTAATTTATTTTTGGAAAAGGAGTTTTTTGCTCCAAAAAATCTATAATGTCATGCCTAAAAGAGTTCTAGGAATTATTTCATTTTTATTGTAAAATGGCATTTTCTAATAGGTTTATGATTGTTAAAATCTCCTTTTGTGAGGTTATAGCCACAACAATCAACAAATGACTTGCAAAAATATTTTTTTTTAATAATGTGCATTAAGTTGATTTATTAGAAATTAAGGTCAAGGTGAAGTATGGTAAATGTTTACTCACACTTTGAGGATTGAGTAGGACCATCTATTGAGAAAAAATGAACTATAAGAAAAATATAAAGGGGGAGCTTTTGTATAGAAATCCCTTAAAAAAGGTAAAAGTTATCGATACGAGTCATGAAAAAATTGTAGAAATTTGTAAAGAATTAACTCTAGCTTAATAATGCACAAGAGCTCTTGTTTGATTCAATTATCCTTTACCCATTTAATAATGACAAGTTGGACTCTTTGAACCATTCAAGGCTTTTTTTTATCCATCTAGATCATCTTTTTTTTTTTTACATGTTTTACTAGCTAGTTGTAAGGGATATTAATTTATGTTTTATCCAATAAGTCTCATGTCATGTTGTCGAGAGACCTTTATATCTAAGTTGATCTAATAAAACCTAAGATGAAATGTAAATTTTCATTCTTCCTTTAAAAGACTCAATCCTTTATCAAAATAAGTTAACAAAATGTTACAAAATGATCATCTATATATCTTGATTTATGATCTCATAGCTAGTCTCAAAATGGGGCATGATCTTTCCTAACTTTTTCTTCTATTTAAGTGGTCAATCAATAGCGTAGTTGATCATCAATTCCTTAAATCATCTTTTGACACTTCTATAAGCTCTTATTTTGTTTGACTTATTTTTTTTTTTTCTCACTTTTTTTTAATGGGTAAGAGGTAAATGCTTGGCAAATTTTACGATTGAGTTATGAAAAGGGCTAGAAAAGATATCTTGAGTGGGACAAATGAAATTTTTAGTCTTTCTTTTTTGACAATGGCTCCTCCTACCCTAAGTCGAGGATAGTATTGACTACAATAGTTGTTGAGGCATTTGTCAAAACTAATAGGATCTTAATTATAATAGAAGAAACCAAAAGAAGTACTCATTATAAGAAAAATCCTATTATCAACCTCACTTTTGAATTAAATTCAAACTCATAGTAGAGATGTAACAATAAGGTACTCCAATCCTTTGAATTGAAGCTTTCATCTTTGCTCCTAGAAAGAATTTGGGTAGTGGCAATTGTTGAAGGTGACCTACTACCTTTTGAAGGATGCACACAATTTACTAAGTTGATTAATAAGGAAATTCCATGGTTTGCTTAGGGCTTTCACTAAGGATGCAGTGAAGCTAAATGTTATTAAGGATTGAGGGCATCATTTTTCCCTTGTTTTAGTAGATTTTAGAAGCATATAACAAGAGCACAAATAGTTGTAAATTATCAACAATATTTGGGAGAACTTCAAAATGAAAAACAATAAATTGAAAAAAAAGATCTAAAGCTCATGTTCGACAACTTGGCATAAATGTAGAAGCAAAAATACACCTAGTACTACCTAGATCAATGAGCATTTTGACAAAAACATATTGGATGAGATGAAACTTTTAAGAGAGAGAGTAAGAGAGAGAGAGAGAGTAGAGAAATCAAAACCATGCCAATAGAAGTGATTTCAAAATTCTAAACTTTGGGATATTCTAACATATTAGATCGTTCTTGAAGATCTTTTAGTTGACCTTCTAATGCAAAATTGATGAAGAATGATTAGTGTCAACTTTAGATTATGTCATGATCTTAAGATATAAGACGTAATGATAAGATGTAAGAGAGGCTAAAAAAACATTAATGAGATTGTCTCCAAATAATAATAAGGCCTTTCCAAATTCCATGACCGCATTATAGAGATTTTGCTATCATTATTTGCAATTCATGATATATGGTATTCTTCTCATAGTTCACAATAAGCTTCAAATGAATTAATTTTTGAATAAGTAATGTTTATACAGTCATATCACCCAATGAGAATGAGAATGACAATAATCTCCAAGCATATGAAGTTGCCCATTAGTTAATGCTAGCGAGGCAAATTCTTGTTGTTAATAATTTTGTTGATATTGTAATGACCATAACATCTAGGAATTGAGGCAATACAACCATTAATTACTATTGTAATAGACATCAACCTTTGCATTATAACCCTTATCATTTCTCTTTATGTAACCAAAAGAAGCATCAAGACAAACTTTCCCCGCTTTTTTATTGAATTGTCATTTTTCTTTTTATCTTCTCCCCCACTTTAAATTTTTATTGAATTGTGAAAAATTTAAAGGAGATTTAGGGTAGAATCAAGTTCAATGCATCAATCATGAAGGGTGCAAACTATATGTGAACATTATAATTCTTTGGATAAATTATTGGTCAAACTATGTCATAGTATGACTATTATGTTTCTTTCAATAGCTAAACTTTTCCTCCTAATTTAAGACAAATTTTACACAATCAATTATCAATCTTGTTATATCAAAATATTATTATCCTCTTGAATTATCTCATTTCAAATAAAACAAATTGTCTTCCAAAAATACTTGTGTGACTATTTATCACTTCATCCTTAAAAAACTATTGATAGAAACTACACTTTTTCTAATTAATCCTTTTCCTAAAATATTACAAACTCATTAATTTCTATTTAATTTATTTTCAAACTATATTAGATTGATAAAATTATTCCTTATAAACCACAAATAAAAATTTCAAATCTCATTATATAAGACATTATTCATTTGTATTATCTTCTTTTGACCTAAGTCGATTATCTTCAAAAGCATTTCTTGAAATCTAGAGACTTGTATCATCTTCTCTTTATACCAAGTAAAACAATCCATCTTAATCTCCTCATAAAATATTAGTAAAAAGTCAACCTATGCGTTACATTTCCTATTGCTTGATCATGATGCACTTAATTATTAAGGCATCTTCTACCAGGTCTCAATCTTCTTCCAAATGGCTCATCAATATGTAACCTTCGTAATATGGTTGGAGAGAGACGTGGAAAAAACATCCAATGGTTGATCGGATACCAAAAGGATTTTATGGACAACGTCCACCAGTTAAGCGCTTCAAATTAGATGCAGTAGCTTACATTTTCATTCAAAAAATTCTGAATTCTTTCTTGAACTTCGGCGGATTCCAAAGATTGATAATGACAATAAAAGTAAAATCTTCCTCCCATCTTCAAGCTTCTAATTCCCAGGAGGGTTTGCAGCAGCAGCTAAATCGTTTAGCATGACCCTCGACACAAACATGTACACCAAATTCAACCCATCAAAGAAGAAATCCAAACACGGCTGCCTTGACACTTCTTACATTCTTCGGTCGGTAAAAGAAAAACTCTATGCTAAGAGGGCGGAACATCCATCAAAAGATAAATTCTCTGAAACGAACGGAAAGACCTTGCAGATTATGCAATTATATTTTATCTCCAACATAGATCGCAGCATCTTCAGATTAACAACACTTCCATCGAAGATAAGGTAGTAATGCACACTCTTATCGTTCCAACAACGATGGAGAAAATAACCAGAGAATTCGCAGGAAAAAGCACAAACTATTTGGAGAAAGCATACAACGAAATGCTCTAACACCCTTTTAACCACCAAAGCCGTAAAGAGTACGACCCTGGCGCTTAAGGGCGTAGACTACATCCATGGCGGTAACGGTCTTGCGACGGGCATGCTCAGTATAGGTGACAGCGTCGCGGATCACGTTCTCTAGGAAGATCTTGAGTACGCCCCGCGTCTCTTCGTAGATAAGACCGCTGATACGTTTCACACCTCCACGGCGGGCAAGACGTCGAATCGCCGGCTTGGTGATGCCCTGAATGTTGTCACGGAGTACCTTACGGTGACGCTTTGCTCCGCCCTTACCCAAGCCCTTCCCGCCCTTGCCTCTCCCAGACATCTCTGTTCCTCCTTTCTTCCGCCGATTTGCCCTCTTCTCTTCGCTCTTCTGACGTATGCGTCGATCGGTGGAGTGGTGTTGTTTTATGGAGATTTTGGTGAGTTTTAAGCCGTTGGATGGAGCAGAGATCCGTTTTACGACTTGATTTAGTTATTAATCGTCGGATTGAAAATCGTTTAATTTCATTGGTCGGAGTAGGAAGCCACGGATCGACGATCAAAAAGCAAAAAAGGACCTGAAGTCGCTAGGTCACGGCTACGATCTTTAATATGATATTATAGTAATAGAATAATGTTTTATATAATTATTATTAAATATTAAAGTAATTAAAAAAT
Source organism: Vanilla planifolia (assembly GCA_023846275.1). NCBI lineage: Eukaryota > Viridiplantae > Streptophyta > Magnoliopsida > Asparagales > Orchidaceae > Vanilla > Vanilla planifolia. The sequence continues at coordinate 40,874,392 of CM043875.1, read as the reverse complement.
CAAAATTATTGTTTTATTATTAATACGTAGTTAATGAAGTAGCTAATATTATAAAATAGTTTTTTCTTTATTTTTTGAGTAAAAGTTAAAACATTTTTTAAATATTATTTTTTATTTTAAATTTAAAAATGTATATTTTAAAATTTAATCACACAAAAGGCTAAGGGTCAATTAAGTTTTGAAAAGCATTTAAAGATAATGAGTCATAGGTTCCAACTTTTATGGAATGATACTTGGATGGTTTAGAAATTGTTTATTCAATAAGGTATAATGATTAATTTCTTATAGTTATTATTCATATAATTGAAGAACATATTAATTTTAAAAACTATTATTATTAGTATTTTAAAAAAATTATATATTTTATAAATACAATATTTTAAAATGTTTAATAAAATAATTAAAAAAATGTAATTAACATCTAATTATTTTGATAAAATTATGAATTGTTTTTTTAATATTATTTTGATAAAATAATGAATTGCAAGTCTCTTATGGGGGTTGTTCAAACATATATATATATATATATATATATATAAATGTTTGAACAACCCCCATAAGAGACTTGCAATTCATTATATATGCATACTTATTTTTATACTATTCACATCTTATGATATAACACTTCAAATATCAGGATTATCAAATCATAAGGTTGTTTTATCCAACCTGGTTAAGTGAAGATTACTTCAAACTTTAGCTTGGACATTATTTTTCTTGGTTAAAACTCATATTCATGATGATATGATTACGTTTGGATTGATTTTGTAAACACAAAGTTCATGAATAATTATGCATATCTACCATCTTGCAAATAATGATTAAATATTTATGCTAACAAAAGCTCTTAAAATGACCCAAATATTAATAAGCAATGGAAGTAAAATCATAGACCAAAATCAAATTATTTGTCAAGTGAAGGATTTGACAAATATTTTATGGCTTTTGTTTACAAAATATTTGACAATCATTTTCTTTCACATAGAATGATTATACATATGCAACCTTAATGTCAAGCTTAAATCACTAGTTTGGTAATACGTAGCAAAATAAAGTGGTGACTCAACAAACATAATTTTAGGAAATGCTAGGCATACCCAAAAAGTGGGTGCTATAATATATTTGCAAAGACTTTATCAAGATCAATAATAAACCTCTATTGAATTGAAATTTTTTTTTATCAATTCCTTTTCTAATATTCTCAAGAAGATTAAATGTTTCAAAAAATAATTAGTAGCTACTCTTGTGATGATTTTTTTGCCAAGGCTATAATCAAGCTAGCAATAAGTGTACAAGCAAGTAAAGCAACTTTAATTAGCAAAAGAGTACAAAATTTTTATATGATTTGACTTAATCTAAATCATATATCTATCTCCAAACAGCTCTCTTAAGCAAGACTACTTATTTCTATGTCATAATTGAGTGGTGAAACATGAATATAATTTTTGGCTTTTTATGAACCAACTACTATCCAAAAAACCACTCAATGAGATGTGACTAGAGCACAAGTAAACCTCTCCATATCATATTACTAAAAATATTATCAAGAAAACCAAAATACAAGAACTAATTATAATGTAGAAGCTAACTTGAATATAAACTAAATGCATAAATAAGATCACAAAATCTAAGGGATTATAAAGACAAAATTACCACTTGTGACAAAAGCTTGTGTGATGCAAATATTAGCTGATTTTAAGCCTATATGGTTTTCTTCATTTCTATTAATATAACTAATATTACAAGATAGTACTTCCAATTTCCACAAAATTGTTCATAATGACATAGTAATGTTTTTACTACAACAAACGCATCATTTTCTCATCCATTAATAATTAATTAATTATCAATCCCTAGTAATTAAATTTCTAATGTTTAGAGGGTTTATATAATATTTGTAATGCATTGGACCCTTAAATGTGATCTCCAACGACTAATTTTACTTTTAAGGCATGTTTAAACTAGTCATTATCAAACTTACCCTTGTACTATACAATAGATAGATTATATTATACAATATACATAATAAAATAATCATATTATCTATTATAATATTAATACACCACATAAAATTCTTAAGTTTTTTCTTTGAACTAGTATCATCTATATATCATATTGTATAACAAAAATTATTATACCTCATAAAAGTTTCAAGATAATATAGATATAATAATATTTAAAAATATTATTATTAAATATTTTAAAAAAATTATATATTTGACAAATATAATATTTTAAAATATTTAATAAAAAAATTAAAAAAATGTAATTAGTATCTAATTATTTTGATAAAATTGTGAATTATTTTTTTTAATATTATTTTGATAAAATAATGAATTGCAAGTCTCTTATAGGGGTTGTTCAAATTTATAGACAAATTTTTATATATTTATATGCATGCTTATTTTTTATATAATTTACATCTTATTATATAACATTTCAATCATCGAGATTATCAAATCATAAGGTTGTTTTATTCAACTTTGTTAAGTGAAAATTACTTCAAACTTTAGCTTGGACATTATTTTCCTTGGTTAAAACTCATATTCGTGATGATATGATTCTGTTTGGATTGGTTCTGTAAATACAAAGTTTATGAATAATTATGCACATATAGTGTCTTGCAAATAATAATTAAATATTTATGCCAATAAAAGCTCTTAAAATGAGCTAAATATCAGTAAGCAATGTAAGTAAAATCATAAACCAAAATCAAATTATTTGTCAAGTGAAGGATTTGACAAATATTTTATGACTTCTGTTTAAAAAATATTTGACAATCATTTTCTTTCACATAGAATGATTATGTAAATTTTCTTTTAAGATATGTTTAAACTAGTCATTATTAGATTTGTCCTTGTGATATATAATAGGTGAATTATATTATATAATATACATATAATAAAATAATCATGATATCTATTATAATATTAATAAACCACATGAAATTCTTAAGTTCTATTTTAAACTAATATCATCTATAGATCATATTATATAAAAAAGTTATTATATCTTATAAAGGTTTCAAGATAATGTGGATATAATAATATCTCATGATCATTTTTAAATATTTTAATTTGTTAATCCAAAAGATTCATTCATTCAAATCACATTTAATAATCTATTTTATCTAAGCATCTTTAAAACAATTTAAGCTTGATTGAACATCAGTATAGACATCTTCTATATTAATTGTACTATACATTAACATTCATGGAAGCATGTATGTATGCACTAGTTACACTCTACAGCACAGCAATGTCCATTCCTTAACACACACAAACATTTACTTGGGAAGAAGCAGTACATCCCATTAGGCCAAAGCCACCTATTTGCAGACTCCCTTCTGGTACTCAGCTCCACAGAATTCTCCTCCAAGGTCATCACATGCTTCACCAGGGAAAACTCTGCATATGTTTATAAGAAAAGTTAAGGGCACCATCTTTTTACTTGGTAATAAAAAAGAACCAGGAAAGTTACTTTGTGAGGTATAATCTCGTTTCAATAACAAAAGATGAGGATAAGTTTGGTAGCATGAAGGTGGATAGCAACAACACTTCCCACTTCAACAAGTGACTTCAATGGATTGGGATAGAATTCTTCATCTATTTCTCTCACATAGATCTCAGGTCTTCTCCTTAGTTAATTAATGTGTTCATTTATCAACTCTGTTAAGCAAATTTCAGAAAGCCACCTAATCCATCATGGTCATTTCATGAGCTGCACATAAGCAAAGCTGACGATCAAAGCTAATCTAATTACAGTAACACAACTAAAGCTCCATCAGTTGGTGGACGTCCTCATATTAAAATCCAAACTAATCATGTGTACCTGATCAATAAGCCTCTATCTTAGATCAAACACCCATAGTTCATCAAAACAACCATTTTTGTTTGCTATATCATGCTAGAAACTGATCTTACGTTTTGGGTTCGTTGTATTCCAAGTATTCCCTCTCACACTCCTCTTCAGCAGAATCAACTGTTGCAGAATTAGATGATGTACTGAGCTTTGCTTCCGGATATATGGCCGCATCACAGGCCTCTCCGCCGATTGTTTCACAGGCTTCCGCCGGAAATACCCTGCAAATAACTCAATGCTGCTATACTGGAAAATTACAGAGTTGAACAGCGGACGAAAGAGAAACCTACGAAGTCGAGGAACTATAATCGACGACGCTCTCAACTGTAGGAGAAGCCTTGGCGAGGAGCACCATTGCTCTTTTGCTCCTCGTCATCGAGAATAACGCAGACTTCGGCTTCAGCGAGCTTCTGCTCGTGGTCTTGAGGAGCAAAGCTCCGGCAGTGCAAACATTGACCGCCTGCATCTCTGAGACAATGGCGATTTGGGTTTCCCCCTTCCTTCGGCCACAATTTTGTAGAATATAAGGAGAGATGAGGGGAGTTGCTTGCTGTTTATTATGATAGTTCTTGAGAGGTGGGAGTGGATAAGGTTGAGATATTTTCTTCTTCTCAAACTAACGGCTATTAGTTAACCACTAAGTTCAATTTTCTGTATAGATTTCCCCCGACTTGTTTGGTACTTACTTGAGATTTTTCTCCCCTGCTTTGGAGTCCTATGGGAGATTTTTTTGGCCATTATTGATGCAAGTATTGCTCAATCCATTAAGTACTTATTTATTTAAAAATATTTATATATACTTTTGAGTTGATTAAATTATTTTTTTAAAGATAATTAACAGACAAATAAATAAAATTTTATTAAAAAATTTTAATAAAATTTATGTTGTTGATGCATCTATAATTCTTTAGTATCTTCTTGTTATGATTAAAGAATTATTTCATTAAGTATTATAAAAAAAAGGAAGAAAATATCTTTAGATTGTGAAGTATAAGAAGATTACAAAATATTTATTTTTTTTTATGATCGAGAACTTTGTAAGAAGATTGAGTTTTGCACCAATATTATAATAGGTTTTTAAGCAATTTTAAAACTAATTTTTTTTATAGTCATATAGAACTTTTTGATATATTTTAGAAGTACTTATTGTGTACTCTAATTATGATCAAGACAAAAGATATCCTAAAAAAACAACTTATCGTATGTCTTTAACCAATAAGACATTTGAAAAATTTCTACATTTATAATGCTATGTGATATATTGCAAATGTGCTGCATGAAGGCCTCTCTTAAGACTTAGAAGTCATGCTCTAACATATGATGCTAGATCCTTCTAGAATGGGAAATGGCTAGATATCCTCCATCCTATATGGAGATCCTTTCATTTTTTTTACTATTTGGGCACTATTATGGGTCCAAGTGGGTATGATGTCTTAGGTCTACATGACATACCCAGTGAAGGATGAGGGAATGAATTAGGATTTTAAAATTTTTTGTAATATTATTGAAGTAATTTAATTTTTTACTACCTAAAGAGTGGATTAAAATATTTACCTAACAAGAAAATAAGTGCAAGATAAAAAATAGGCAAAAGGAAAATAACACAACAAATTTAAATGGTTTGACTCTTATTTAATGAGTTTACATTTATCCCCAAGACAACTAGCTTAAGATTAATTATATATTCCCTCTTTTATTGTAGTCAATGAACATATATTTTATACTTGATGTTTTTCTATGAATCAACTAAAACCAATTCCAAGTTTTTTTCAATGATTCAATCATAGTCATAACGATTCTTGAGGTTTTTGAATGACTAAATAGCAACTAATTCCTGGGGGCTAAGAATTTCTCTCCACATTTTTATTGGCCAAGAGTAGATCTCTTCTCTTTAGATTATTAAAGGCATGAAGTAGACCTCACAAAAATATTACAAAAGCTAACAAACAACAATATAGCTCAATCCAAATACCATTAGATGTATACATAATAACTCTAATAAAAAGAATAAGAATGCTATCACACATAACTAAAAACTTATGAAGATGTGATGAGGGAAGGTAGATGTGGGAATGTAGTGTGCATGATTTCTTACATGCACTCTTCCTTTAAGAATAATATTGCAATTAAGAGTTTCTTAAGTTCCTTTTACTTGATAGAATATGACAAATTTAAAGCAAAAATGTTTGCTCCAAAGTTTATCAAATGCACTTTAGACGGTCTTACGAATCAATAGACGATTTGATTAAATTAAGAAGGCTTTTCCCCAAAATATGCATACTGAGGTATGTCGATCTTCTTATATGCCAAAATATGTATATACTTAATATATTAATACTATCATAATAGTAGACATATTCTACATGACATGATATATTGATGTTTGATTAACATATAATACATTAGATTTCAATAATCATTATGTAATAAGAGATGTATGTTGATTGTATAAGTATTTGAAAGCATGTAAATGACTTGTTACTTGTGTGAATAGACATGCACGTAATGATTGAGCATAAAATATTGTGCTATTTTAACAAGTTGATAAATGTGAAATGGTAAAATAACAAAACATCATTCAAATCCACACATCTCATATCAGAAATCACTCCATTTCAATCACTAAGTTTATAAAAACCAAATCTCATCACCAAAAACTTACCAAATGTTTTCCAACACATACTTAGAAAATTACAAGCTAAAATAATACATGAACTCTCAAACTTGATATCATATGTAAGTCTTGGGTTTAGAACATCTTACCCTTCATGTCATCCACTTTTGAAAATACCGTGTTATATGCAAATATTTATTTATTACATGTAAATATTTGAACACAAGTAATTGAAGACAACGTGCAAGATATACCATATGCTAATAGTATCCATGTACTACACATGGAAACCAAACATATTATATATAAATAAACATATGCTATGTGCTACAATTAGATTTTCAAAGTTTTCAAATTATGTATTTTAAGAACTTATATAATTTTAAAACTTCTGATTTTGATGTATTAAATTCATTACAACATTTGTAGAATTTTGTAATAATTTCCCTCTTACTTCTTGATCTAGATTTGATCATAATGTTAAGTTATCAATTAAAAATGTAACAATTAAAATTTCGATGCAACTCATGACTTGCCATGTTCAAAATAAATTAAGAAAATTTATTTCAATATTCTTTTTGTTCCAATTGCAATTAACCATAAAATTAAATACCTTTTTAGGAGTCTTAGACTCGTGCAACAAGGGATTTAACTCATTCATCTTTCAAGTCATTGAAGAGTTGTGAGGACTAAACAATTTGAGTATTTTTAACGATATTTCATGTTAGATGATTGCTAAATCTACTTAAATATAATATATAGAATATACCAAGTAGATACATCAAATTAACACAAAACACTTAAAGGATTCATCATTATCAAAATCAAAATTAAGGTTCATGAGATAGCAAGTAAAAGAGGTATTGACCCAATTGCAAGGATAAGTGGTGCAACAAGATGAGGGCTTACAACAAGGGTTTGAAAAAACTACTCAAAAGAGAAGCCTGGAAGTTAAGCATATAACCCACATAATAGCAGATTGTGCTTAAACATAGGTTTGATTTATTAACTTAGCAGTTATTAGCATTATTTTAATTTCTTACCGGGAGAAGGATTGAATTCAATCAGCCATTCTACTAACCAAAATTTAAAATAAAGGTGCGGATCTCCATTGGACCAAGTTCCACAAGAAGCCTGGAAGGATCAACGGGCCTTCCCCTCACCACCATCTCAGGCCTGGAAGAGTCATCTACTTTCCATTTCAGCCTCTTCTTCTCCATCTCTGTTCGCTCTTGATTCGCAGATAAGTTGGTTTCGGTAATTTTGGTGATCTGAAATAATGAAAAGTTTGATTCATAAACATCGCATAATGCCAGGCTTCATATGTAATCATTTACCTTCTTTCTTGGAAACAACTTCTTGAGGTCTACGGTCGAAAGCTTTGAGAGATCCTTGTCCTCGCCAATCTTTCAAGTACAAGTGAAGTTTTTTAGTACAAATGTGGCAAACTATATTACGATATTAAGTTTTAAGAAATGGGAAAGCTATGTATGAATTACCTCATAAAGGTGTGCAAGACGAAGGAGAACACTGCCATCCTCACGTGTCTGTCATAGTTTTACAGAACACAGATGAGGAAAGAGATTTTGGTAATAAAGGGCATAAAAGGTGCCCACAACAATACCTAACATAAATTTGAAAGCATATTGAAACGAAATGAAATCATTAATCATGTAATAGTTCCAATCAAATAATACATAATTTTAAGGTAAATTAATAGTTTAATAAAGGAAACAGTCAAATCTTGGAGTTTGCAAATTAAGCACATGTTTACAAGTTCATTATCAACTTATTACATAATAAGGTAACTATTAGCACTTTATATTATTAATTATATCAAAAGCCTTGGGAATTTGTTTCCCTAGTCCAACTCTTTTTCTAACTAAACCATCAACTATTAAAAAGGGAGGATCTTTATCCCCATGATCATTTTGATAAGACAATCCCATTGAGACACCAGAATTTTCATCATTTGACATCATTTCATATCTTGATCCTTTGGATTTAGCTAATTGGGCATTAGTAAATTGTATGGGGGATTGCCATGATGATTTGATGAATCGACAATAAACTATGAACTAATGTCTTCAATGCATAAAAAGAGTACACGCTCAAAAGAGAAAGGCAAGGGGTTTGAAGTTGGTTGGGAAAATTAGTTTTCACAACCAAGTGAATAAATGTTGTATTGAAATTTGTTTGAGATGGCAAAATTAATGATGTAATTGTCATAATGTCTTAGTTTCAATGGAAATTTAATTCTTTTATGACAAAATATTATATCAGTGCAGGAAAGATTCTTAGATTAAGAAGTATGCACCTGAAGTGTGATCATAGCTACATTGTCTGGCAAGTTGTAGGACTCCGTCAAAGAAAAGTTTGCCAAATGTGAGCTTGCCCAGTTACCTCCATCCTGGGATAAACAATGTTACAATTCATTATATCAGCAGCAAGTTATCCATAACAGTGAGATGAATTGATGACTAACTAACCTGCTCAGAGAACGCAAGGAGAAGAGGAGAATATATCTCCTGTCCAGTGGTTCTCCGCCACTTGGCTCCCTCTCCCAGTGGATCGATTCTGAGATAAACTTTTCCTTGGATCTGCAATGAAAATAACAGAGTTAAGAACATCTTTTAGCAACATCCTTTATTACTCCTAACTTTTGATAGACTTTATAGTTCATTGCAAACGTGTTTGGTGTTAATTTTCAGAAGAATGAGACTAATTTATCAGAGAAACTCATACAGATTGCACCAAAAAGGAAGAAGTTATAACAAACAAATGCAATAATATAGTTTCATTGGTTATCCAAATTTCTAAAGGCATGCCTAATTTTTTGAACAGTTTGATTTCTCTTCATTAGTGAGCATTTGTAGGTTAATATTCTGGATGAATTTACTTTCCTCTAGGAGGGGATTGAAATGGGTCAGGGCAAAGGCCCAACTTGTTTGTGAGAGGAACTGAACTGAGGATCTTGTAACAAACAATAAGATTTTTATCAAAAAAACATTTACATTTATCTATATTCAATATAAAGTCCACCTAAATAACTAAAAAAAAAACTTAAATTGAACAATTTAATGAATATTTTGTGGGGGAACCAGATTGTGACTAGCATTTTTCAAGCTCTATCTCATCTTCCACCCTAAAAGTAACATGAGCAAGAACCCAGAGAAATATTAACACAGTGCTGTTATTGACATTGAAACAAATTTCTACCTTTTTTTTGGCAACCATACACTATATCACTCCTTCCATTCATGCATGAAACACGCAGCAAAAAGTGGCGCACAGTATCTATATCATGTAGAGTTGAGCAGTTGGTTCAACATTTTAAGTCAATCATGAAATTTCTTTTTATGACATGCCCAACAGTACAAAAACGTTATGGAAGCAAGTTCAAGATTAAACAAGAGAATCTAGAAGAAAACAATTGCTTCTTGCTTGCAAAAGTTAATTCTTAAATATTTTCATTAAGGTTCTTTTTCTAATGACTCGAGTTTCCCTATTTTTCTATAAAAGTTGGCTTGCTGATTATGTTCAAACAATGTAGTGACAACAAGAAGTCATGCTGAATGACAAATAAATACAGAATTTAAACACATTTAATTTCTAATAATTACTTAATTCAAATTCATTGTTACGAGTATGAGCTTTCCCTTTGAATTTTTTCTTGGCTCTATCAAATGTTGACCAAATATCCTCTTATTTTCACCAATCACCTCTACACTTCGAAATTCTAGTAGCTTTGTGCATCAACTAGCCCTTTACACTTCACAGAAGCTTCGTTGCAACCTTATCTTGTGAGGTCTATGAGCAAAATCACATTCTGATATGGCTTTAAGAAGAGTAATGTCAGTGCTACTAACACAAAAAAACAGTGTTAAACTATAACTCAGCATACACACTTGTCTTTCCTTTGTTGGTAGCCATTACTAGCTACCCAACTGGGTGTTCACCAACTTATTGGAGTCGATTGTTGAATTTAAGACATCAAAACAAATCTTTCAGCAAATCTTTTTGTAAAAAGGACATAACAATGTATTTTCGTTATTTCTCACTTATTTTCTAATAATAAAAACTAAGTGAGTAGGGAGTAATTCTCAGAAGATATCTTAAAAGATCATAAATAAGGGGTGACATATGGTTAGATAGAAGATTATAGGAATGAATTGTCTCACATTAACTAAGAAAAAATGATTTTAAGTTATATACGCAAGATTTTGTATATCACTAAATTAGCCAAAAAATCAGCTTAAAAACTATGAATTCCAACAAGAACAAATGATCTTCATAGCCATACATGTCTGGTGCAAGAATCAATTTTTTAATCTTTTAGGCTATGTTACTTTGTCATCTAGAAGATCAATTGTAATAAGAAATTGTGATGAGCCAATCATCCAATCTTGATTAAACTAAAATCGAACAGCAAAGCTGTAAAACTATTCGGTTATGAACTATGGAGAATTCATTAAGCTCGACATCTCTGCTAATAATCGAACAATACGATCTAGGACAAACATGCAAAAAACTCGTGTCTCTCCACACTAGAGGCACAACATAGAGGTATACACTTTTTGGCTCTAAGTCTAACTTAGACTCTCACTAAAGTATAATATGGGCAATAAAATACAAAAGCATTTAATAATTTACAAAATATCTACAATAAACCTCCTCTAATTTCTTCATCTTGACAGTATGAAGATCTATGCACTAAATAATAAACAATCACTATACAACTATTTCAAAATTCTTGCCCAAACCATTCTTGGATAATATGCATCTAGAATGAAGCGTCATACCCATTGGTTTAATCACTCTATTTTTTCAAAGAATTCTCACGACTATATGACAGACAACAAATTCATTTTAACAAAGCTTTTCAAAATACATTAAGTAAAACTTTGAACAATTATCATTTCTCAACCTCTAGTCTTTCTTTCAATTTAAATTTTAACTAATGCATTTTACTCAGATATCTTAAATATATCACTTTTTTTTCTTGAGCATATGTGTTAGCCTTTTCTAGGTAAATCAATTAATAAGATAAAAAAAAATTTAAATTCTCCATCAGAACTAAAATAATAAATCCTCACAAAATCAGACTGTATATAATGCTTAGCACCTTTAGACTTATAAATTACAACAGAGAACTTGACCAAGTAATGCTCACTACAACACAATGCTCATAAAGGTTCAATATAATAGTTCTTCATGTGTAAAACAAAGAGACTTTTGCTTGTGTACAAATTTTGTATCTAATGCATAAACTCATCATCAAAAGAGGAAGCTAAATGCATACCTATAATAGTGTTATGCTATAGAAAGTCAAAATTAAGATATTTCTTTACTTTTAATATAACCATAATACCTCTAAACATATATGAGACCATTCTAAAAACAACATATATAGAGAAAAGATTCTTTAAGAGTGGAACATTTAACATAACCTAAGTTTTTGATAACTTAATCATGAACTTTCAAATCCTATCAATATTGATAATGACATTTCAAGTTAAATTGTTCCTATGAAATATCATATGATAAAATAAGCTAGAATTAAAAAAAAATTAATTCTCATTTTCATTGGGTCAATTAGGTCAATAAAACCCAACAATAACCAAGTCGAGTCAGACAATGCAACATATGGTCCTATTGTTTCAATATTTATACTTAAGCATTGTGATAATTGAGAAATATAGTTCCCATCCCAAAGCTCGTGAACCTCATTTGATTTTTGAGTGCAAATGCCCCATCATTTGTGGCCATATTAATTGTGAGAACACATTGAGAAGATTGGGACCTATGCTCTTATTGGAATAGTACATACAATCATGTTATAAGGACCCATTGGATGGTTTCAAAACCATGTCCTACTTCATAAAGAAGTACAAGAATATTAAAAATTAGGTGTGACCTGGATATAGAGAAGAAAGAGACCAACAAAGGATCTCGGGATTTTTGTTGCAAGTATGCTTTACTTCATAGCCATCTTGATACGTAAGAAGCACAAAACAAACCCATCTCCATTTTTTCTCCTAGCCTAGCCTCTTGGAAACAACAAAAGGAATCCCCCTCTTTTATTCTTGATTGGGCCAGCTCCAAATCTTGTTGAGCCGAAGGCCTCAACCATATTGTAGGACTCAGGATCCCAGTTGCACTTAAGTGAAATAGCACACTCCTTTCCATGGCTATGTGGTCATTATTTTTCTTGAGTTCAAGATTTTTCACAAACAATTCATCCATCTTTTATTTCCATTTTGTTCTCTTAAGTCCAATCTGATAAGTGCTCTCTTCACTTTGGGTACTAAGTAAATCCCTACTTAGCATTAACCCATCATTAAACAAAATTCTAAAAATTAGTATCAACTTATCCCTCAGAAGGTATCACACATGGATCCAATTTAAAATTAGCATGCAATTAAGTGTGGTAATTGTTCCTCTTTCACAAAGATTATATCACCTACTTTCAATAAGGTTCAACAATCCTTGTCACAAGACGCCCTTTAAAGCTTCATCTTAGTTCATGGTATAGCTGTATCTTAAGAAATCTGAAAACATAAATGAATATATGGGAATAACTACTCTACGAATAAAAATATGCTTAGCATTGCATCTGATCCATAAGATAACCTGCAGGCATAATTTCAAGCTAACAATAGCAATTAATAATGTATATGCCCTACTTAGAACAAGGAACTGGCATTGGATCAGAGCATATATAGTAAATCTAGAGAATAAACACTATACAAATACTTTCTATTTCAGCAAAGGTGCAAAAACCATGAACTGGAAATTAATAATAGGTCAATTAAAAACTTATAAACATTTAGGTATTAATGCTTCAGTTGTTCTTTTATTAGGTTTATGGTTGTCATGAAAAAAGAATCAAACAAATTTTAAACTTTCAGAGGGACAATTGTACAACCACAACAAACAAGTGTAATACAATGGCAACAGTTTGTGTTGATAAATCACCGAACTGACGCCTACACTAGATCATCAAAAAGGTTCTCTTACGGTTAGTCCTGCACATTCATCATTTATGCAAACTGTTTCATTGAGTGCCTCGTCAACACCTTTACCATCATCATGAAGCAATCTCCTACAAGAATAGTGGAAGCTAAGCTCAATCGGTGGCTCAATTAGAAAAAAAATAATTAGCCAAAAATAAGGGATGCATGTATCAGAAATTCAAAGCACTAAAGGGATTACTTTTTGGAAGAAAAAGTGACTTGGTAGGCCAGGTATAGAAATTAAAATGTCTTCGATAAAAAACAAGAAAAAGTTGCAAATCATCCAAGGGGAGTCTAAATAAATCTAAGACGACATGGGTTTAACTGTAGTAAAGCACTATATGTTTGTAGGCATAGACTACAAAGGCAATATATGCTTTAAGTCACATGTTACAAATCAGTAGATTATGGCTGGCACATGACAAACAACTGGGTCCCTTGTGAATAAACTGGACATAAAGTTTTACAAGATTATAAAGATGCAGAATGTACCTATGAAGCATCAATTCTACTTGTCCATCCTTTATACTGGAACCACCCAGACATCGATCTACCAAGAGAGAAAGTTCTGTTCTCTTGTCTTCCAGGTAAATACCGAGGTTGACCTGTAAAGATTCGATATTAAACAATTAACATTTTTCTGGGAGAGACATGATTTCTCTATACTTCCATTGAATTGCCTAGATACAGTATAAATACGTTGGAATAAATAAGAACATTAGTATAACTTATTCTGAAGATAATCTCTCTAAAGCAGAAACAAACAAATAGAATATATGAATCTAAACAATGAAAAGTGCACTAATCACAAGGCATATTCTGAAATATAAAACCAATCCAATCTGAGTTGCTGATCACATAAGGAAACTATTCCACAATGCTGGTTAATTTAGGAAACCCATCCACATGTAGCAGTGGAAATTGGATTTTCAGCCCCCACAAGTTGGGTTGTGAATCTGCTTTGCAGAAGGGCATTGGCCAAAATTCGTGCAGTTTGAGACCTTGTATGGATATACATCAATTTTATAGACCTATCTTCTATATTTAAAATTCATCAAGTAATGATGTAGCTTATGTGTCTGGGCCTATCACAACAAACAGAAATTTTTGTAAAAATTGAAGTAGCCTCATTATCATAAAGGTGCATCAACAATGTTTCACCATATTCAAGTTTTTAATGTAATCTTGTTAGTCAAATTCATTTGTATTTGCCTTTAGAAATGGCTCTATATTCAATCTCTACAATGCTTCTAACTATAACAGCTTGTTTTTACATCTCCATGTCACAAAATTTCCCCACTTACAGGTACTACCACGTATTAGACCTCATATATCATGGATCCTGCAATCCGCAGCAATAAACACCTTTATGAATCTTTTCATGGTCTCCTTGAACTACAGTCTGCAACCTAGGAACTGCTTTAGATACATAAGGTATGTGGGAAATATCCAAAAGGTGCTCATTTGTAGGATTCAAGCGTCAACTTTTTTTTTTTTTTCAAGTATCAACTTACCATCCCTACAATAAAATGAATATCAGGCCATGCAGAAGATAGAAGAAATGTAAATAAGCTTCCCAACATTTCTTTGGTATCTTTGTTTACCACTAAGTGCACTTTATATTACATTTCCAGATTTGTTATTTGATACCATAGGAGAGTCAACCAGCAAGCATCCATCAGTGCCAAATTCTTTTAGGAAAATCAAGTGCATGCTTATGTTAAGTAACTTACATATTGAAGAAATACAAGTCTTTCACTTAAAATTCTTTGGACTCCTTTCTTGAGATCACCGATAACAACTATGATGTCCACAGACATGATGAGGATTATTCTTTTCCCTTCTATTAAAACTTAAAAGACATAATATAATTTTCACATGTAATGAAACCATACCTCTTCATTACCTTAGCTACAAGATTAAGCCTTGGCTCAAGGGGTTGTTTAGGTAACTGTAATGACTTCCAAAAGTTTACACATGTTTTTCCATTTATGTTTCTTTTTCCAAATCCAGGTGGAATTTTGATATATACATCCTCCTTCAAGTCATCATTTAGAAATTCATTTTAGCCATCTAGTAAGTAAAGTGGCCAACCTAAGTCGGTAAAGTTGGTTGGTATGGATTGAAGAATACAAACTGAGCTAGATTTAGCTATTGGGGCAAATGTCTCCACATATCACACTAAGATCGAGTGAATCCCTTTGCAACAAGTTAATCTTTGAACCTGTTCACATATCTATATTATAAATATCCATTTGCATTCTATTGAATTATTTCCTTTGGACAGATTTGTGATTTCATGTGACCCATTCATCTCAAAAACTTAATTTCTTCAAGGAAAGATGCCTTCCAACCTGGGTTATTAAGAGCATCCTAAATGTTCTTTAGCTTCATCACATTATCCAGGTTGGATGTAAAGGCCCTGAAGCAACGGGTCAACCATTATTGGATGTATTATTTTATAACAGAAGGGTACCAAGTACAACTTTTCACATTTTTTTCATTAATGCAATAGCCATGCAAGATCATTGGAACATTAACTACGCTAGTTGTAGGTTCTCTAGGACCAGCTCAGACTTATTATTTGTGCCAGATTGTGCCCAGTTCACCATGTACTTCTGCATTTTAATCTTCTATAGTAGAGAACAGTTCTTTTTTCTTTCACTTGTGTAACATACAGATTTACACAACGGACATGTTCAATTTCAACCAAATTTAGGGATGGAAAAGTTCAGATTCAGCAATATTTAACGAATGGACAAATTTGGTGACAAATTTGACATTTAAGAAGATAGAAGATTAAGATTAAAAAATTACAAGCTTAACAGGTTTAATAGTTGGATTAGTCTCAGCATTTCAAGAAGATTGAATGGATTTCTTGAAGATTGAATGGTTGGATAGTATATGTTGAAGATTTAATATTCCACGGTACCACATAATTCTTGATTTGAGTAACACTAATAATCTAGGATTGATTCATGTGGCAGTCGAGCAGGAAGAGGTCCCTAGAGCTCTACTTGCATTAAGTGGAATTAGAAAGCCAAGCCGTCCACAAGGGATGCATGGTAGTCGAGTTTAAGATCCCTCACTAGTCAAGATGTCCTCAAGACCTTGCTCATGTCAAGGGAAGAGCATCTCCAGACCCTTGAATTTGTCAAAGGGAAATTGTTTGTAGCGCTTTTCATTGATCAGGTTATCTCAAGAACTTGACACATCAAGCTGCCACCATGAAGTCATTATAACCAGCTCTGCCACCTTAACAAAGAATAAAAACTTACAATCATCATGGCGACCTGCCAGATTTTCATCCATATGGAGCCTAATATCATTCTTCTTTTGCTGATATAAAGAAAGTCAAGACCATCAAGCAGGGACTCTTGGTTGGGTTCTGAAATCAGAGAATTAACTACTTTTGTCCACTAAGATTTTCTCCTTTTTGGAATTCCCAACTTTCTAAAGAATTCACCTAAAAAGATGTCTACATCAACTAACCCATGACATAATTTTACATAAACACCAAGAAAGGCGAAATTTAAAGCTTTTGGATTTTGTTGTGATTTTATTGGCTATCATGAACAAATATTGTGCATCCAAAGACAGCTATAGTAAAAGAAAGATATTAATCAGGATTAAGGGTACAAAGCAAGGAAAGTTTGACCTGGTGTTTTGAAGTCAAGGACCTAAGAAAGCATCCAATCAAGGGTGATTTGGCAACTTCATTGTCTTTAGGAGTGTTAACACATGAATGTCAATGGACAATGACATGTCAAGTAAGCTAAGACCAAACGGGCTAAATTGTTATCAATTTTAAAACTTGGATCATGGATTGGAACTAAGTTTTCACCATACTGATGAAGGTTTGAAAAGTTGGGTGAAACTTAAGATTTTTATTTCATATGAAAACTTTCATGTTAACCAAATATAATAATCAACGAATTTGAAATGCTACTCAGAATCAATAATATTGCTAGTTCTAAAATGTCTCCAAAAGACATTGTGAATTATAAAAAATGATAAAAAGGGTTTATATGAAAGATTTGTATGAGTACTGATGGTGGTTATGCTTGGAAAGTTGGCAAACTTCACATTGAAGATTAAGGTCTTTATTGAATAGTAATGACAAAAGGTTTTTTAAGATGCATGAAATTTGGTTGTCTTTGAGTATAATGTAATGCCATGATAAAGTTATCCTTTAATATATTGCTTCTCTCAAATGCATCTTATAATAGATATAGTTTGACATTGCCAAGTGTCCTCCTTAACCCAATTCTTGAAAGTCATACATTAAGATATATTTAATGACAAAATTTATCTTCTGTAAGCTTGCTTAATGAAAGAATGTTGCAATTTAGGTTTGGGACACAAGAGTGTCTTGTTACTTGAAACATTGAAAGAGCCTATGTAGTATGCTATAATGTTTGTTAAAACATCTTTTCTTGGATTTCCTATTGCTGTTTGGGAAAAACATTTTCTTGTCAATGTAGAAGAGCCAGGGTTTCTAATTTTCCATGTCGAGGGCAGTAACTACAATGAAATAATAGTCAATGCTCTGCCATCAAAAAACCATTCTTAAGCACCACCATTGAATAAAATTCTATTCATTGAGTTTTCCCCCAATATGAAGGATAAGATCATCGAAAATATTGCATATAGCAATAGGACTCACACCTCCAAGAATAGATATGGCTCCAAATATAGAGTGGTTACTACTATACTATTGGTGAACCCTCAATCAATCAAAAATAATCTCTACAAATAAAGAACTATAGCCAATTTAAACATAGAAATGTCTACTAACTAGAAGGGACAAAGATATCCTCAAATAATAAATTAGCAATAACATGAAATAGAAAGCTAGTCCATCTTGATTGTTGATAAGACTAGGAAACAATTCCATATTGTTGGTTGATTTAGTGAATATGTCCTCACTTATTAGTGAAAATTATCTTTCCACAATTGTACAATTATCATTTGAGCATACTAGTCAAATATTTTAGTGGACAGCGTCATAAAATAAACAAGAAAATAGTGAATTCTGGATGAAATAATAAAGTATCCACCATGAAACATGAACAAAAAATAATTCATTAAAACATTTTTTTTCATAATGCAGAAGACCATTGCCAAAGCATTGTGTGGTGATGAGTTGGTACCCTTAGACAATTGTATTATAAGGTTTTTGTTAGTCATTCAAACATGAGATTCTTAAGGAACATTGGATGCATCTAAACCTATGATTCAAACACATGCTAACTAAATAGGTACAAAAATAGAGATAAAAAAAATAAAGAAATCTAAACAATATTTACAAGCTAACAAAAATCAAAAAGCAATCACAAATTAATGCACAATAAAAAATATTCAAATTATGTATAAAAAATAGTAAGAACTAGTATTAACCACTGAATGACACATAGGATCCTAGTCATAAATGTGACCCTATCTTAACTTTATAAGTTAAATATTCCATATGGCTAAGTGGGACAAAACCATAAATGACATGACTACATGGTCATAACACTGCCTTTACAATCTCGTATTTATGGGCCTTGTACCTAGAGCAGTCATGTTAGTGTACCTTTAACAAATCAATACAATTGTCAAAACAATATTAAAGAAAGATTGCTATTGGCATTAAAAACCACAATTTTGTATCATTTGGGCAAGGACCATATACATAAAGAACATGTGGCATTTAGAGCAACATGTCATGTTGCATGGCTAAAGACATGTGGCTAAAAGCTGAACAAAGGTGAATCTTGTCCTAAAGACCAAGAAGTTCTCAATAAAAGGGCTAAGAAGATTCTTAAGGGTATATCATATGTATGACCTACATTTAAAAACAATTTTACTCAATTTTAATGTATTTTCTAGTTCATTGTCATCGTGGGTTTCCCCATTTAAAACAGTATTCACATAGGAAAACCCATGTATTTCTTTTTTTCTCTCTTTTCTTATGCTTTATGTCAAATGTTCTTTGAGCTTGCACACTTTCTACATCAACAAGTGAACCAATACAGGAAAACGATTCAATAAAAACTAGAAGGTTGTATAGATAAAGAACATGCTTGGAGCACTTTCAATTTTAAGGATTTATGAAAAAAAAATGAAAATAGATCAGCCATTATCAGTGGCTTCTGGCAAAATCCAGGAAGCAAGGAAGAAGGAAAACTGCAATTAAATTGGATTGTACAGCAGTCAATCTTATTGGATGATAGAAGAAAGCACATCCCTCTTTCAAAGCTAGTGGAAAACGTTTGGAACCATCAAGCAATAAATTGGATTGTTGACCTTCTTCACGTGCACTAAGATAAACAAAGTGCAAATATCATGCTAAGGCAACTCTAAAGAATCAGAGCTGCACCTTGGTCAAATATACAGTTCCACCCCATGAAGAAATTCATCAGATGGAGATGGAAAAGGATACCTTGGCTTAGCTTATAGTTCTTTTTTTTTCTTCTGTTTTTTGTGTCTAAGTACCACTCTTTCTACAAAAAAAAAAAAAAAAAAAAAAAATGAATAGAAGTATGTGACATAAAAAGAGGGCAAGCTTAACTTATTTGGGGTTCTCTTCTGCTTAGATCAGCACTAACAGCCTCGACAAAATGTTCGACATTGATTTTTTAGCAAAAACTATCATTTAACCTTCAAACAGAAACTATAAGAATAGAAAAACTAACAGGATAATAATTTCCAGCTACTGGTTGGTGCACTTCTAGTTTCCAGTCTGACCTATAATCTCGAATCTGCAATGACCAAAAGTGTCATGAATGAATTCGATGAGGCATCAAAATGCAAATATTACTATTAAACAAATAGTCTAACATCACTTCATCGGTTAAGTGCATAAGATATAAAAAAAAAGTGCATAGAAAGTGAAATAATGAATTTTACCCTCTTTATGAAATCACGCCCATTTGAATCGGTAAAAAATGTCTTGCTGGTTAGCATATTGGTTATAAATTGCATTGCTAATTCTTTTCCAATTCCATCTTCAATAGGTATCGGGCCAACCTGAATAACAGAGCTCATAAAAGGTACAGATTTGCAAAATTAATGAACCTAATAAAGGTAAAAGCAATATACTACAATAATCTCACGTGGAACCAAGGGAACCTTAACATCAAAAAGAAAATCATAAAGAGTTTAAAAAAGTAAAAGAATTCATCTGTCATATTATTTGTGCAAAGAAAGTGCATACCATAAATTCAAACTCTACATGCTCTTTTGCCTTGTATAGCCGGGTAACCTGCAAAACAACTAAAGGCTATTTATACAATATACAATTCACACGTTTTCCATCAATTTTAAATAAGTAAATCTAAAAATTGCATTCTTTCAATGCCCAGTAATATTTGTATTCCATTAAATATATAAACAAAAACTACAAAATATTGTCTTTTACACATTGATTTGCACTTCTATAATGAAAAACATGGCATTAAAGATATTTCAAAGATGTTAGGCATCTAAAGCATAGCAGTGCACAACTAGCAAGCCAAATAGGTAGCTTCTCTGACATTCTTAAAAACTACTTCATGATGATTCTCCTATGTGACTAAAAGGAAAAAGACTAGCCTGTTTGTGCTAACATACCTATGCACGCAAGGAAGTAACATTTTATAAATATGTCAAATTAAATATTTGCAGTTCAAAACCAACAAAGAAGAAAATTTTGTTTTCTTCTAAACACCATTCGCATCACTCATAATAATCACTAGCAAACAAGATTGTAGTTTTGTAATATCCCGTTATATAACTGCTCAGTTACCAATGCACCACTTACTATGCAGAAAAATTATGAAGCCTATGGACATACTTCAAATAATGATAAATTTGTTGGTTGACATACTATCAACGAAGAATATTCTATCTTGTAATACAGGAAACACCACCAAAATTCTTTAAGCACCAAATATCAACTAAGAATCCTATGTGTCATTAGATAGATACACAAATTGCAAAAATAATACCATCACTTGTACTTCTTCCAATATGTAATTTTTTGGGAATAATGATTTTTTGAATATGTTACTATTAGGATTGTTTAACAATTACAAATTTGGAAATTCCTCTTCAAAATCTTTTAAAAGGTTTTATTAGCAATTAAAACATCAAATTGGCCAATAAAATGAACACAGTTTCACCTGTCCCATTTAATGCTAATTCCATCAAAACGTAGACTTCAAAGGTTGTCATCCATATCAGACTCTTTTCTTGATATTTTTGCTCTATGTTCTTGCTAGAGCTTCCTACTTCCAAGGATCTGACACTACGTGCAGAGGCAACGGTAACATGCTTGCAGGGACCAAACTTTGCCTTCCAGCTTTAGCTATGCTTTACATTTTGTAAAGGCTGCAGCTTTAATTACCTACCATAATTTGATTATAATAAAAAAATACAAAGTATTCATTGATTTGTATGTTCAATAAAAAATTCCAACCAAGATGACATTTAGGTGCCAATGCCTGGCGAAATTACAGTGAAATCACTGCGTTTGCCTTCGACTGGTTTACATAGGGATTCCATGACCATTTAATAAAATATCAAAGCACCACTCTTATACAGAGATATGCCTTCCATGCCTTGCAACTTCTAAATTTACTCAATCTGAAACTCAAGAGAATTGCAGGCGAACAATAATTTGCCCTTACCCCTAACTCGCACCCCCACAGGGTTTTGAATCTTCGGTAAAAGCACAAAATACAAGACGCTAATAATTTATGTTGTCAAAGTAATTTTCTGTCCTTTCCACAAAAGCTTAAATTCACAATCACCTGCAGTTTCTTTCTAAAGATCAATTAAAATTTTTTCAAGATGTTTCTCTAAATCTCAATGCTTAATCCATCAATATCTACTAGCATGTTGTACCCTATAACTTAGTAGTTCATCAAATCTCGAGTTAACTTTTTTATCTCGAATTTAGTTACCTCCAATCATTAAACTTCATATTGAAATTTATTTTTTTTAAAAAAGACAAATATTTTATTGCTCATCTAATATATTACAAGTGATTTCATACATGTTGTATTGACACGATAGTACTACAACTTGTGAAATAACAGAATATCTAATAAGGAGTAATAAAGTTTAAAACCTAACCTTGCATGACTTATTAATTTTTTTACACTTGTATTTAAAAGTTGTGGGGGGGGGGGGGAGATCTTTTGACTATTTTAAATGAAGCATAGTCATTAAAAAAATCTGACAAGTCCAAAGCTTCATCAGAGTTGATCTTTACATAACTAGATGCTCGAACAAAGAATTCTTTAGCATGAAGCCTAAGGGATAGTTTTTTTTTGAAAGATTTTGGGTTCTTTGATATTTGCTTTATGATCACAAGATATATTTCTCATAAACTTGATGAGAACTTGGGGTGAGACACAAAATGAGTACTTCTATAAGCTCACTTGATGGTAATGCACTGATAGAGAGGTCAGGTTGAGTGGAAAATCATATTTAATTATACCTAATGAAGACATCATCTTGGTAAAGGAAATCAACTCAAAAAAATTTATTATCGAGACAAAGGGGTCAAAGGCGAAATGCTAAAGAGTAGCTAAATTAATAGAGACTTTGGAGGCAGTGTTTTGATCAACAATGATACCCTCAATAGAAACTAAAGCTAGAGTAATGACATTCTGATTAGCAAAAATTTAAAGAGAAGAAATATTAAGGTTATCGTTAGTTTGTATATTTGATGTTTTAAAAATGTGTGGCTATAACACATCTTGCTTGGGAGGAGATTTTTGTTTTCATATTTTTTTTTTCACCTTGAGATTCTCAACGGGTTGTTGATTCTCATGAATATGATTGGAGTTTAGATGGTAATTAGATTCATAGTGGTTGAGCCCATGATAAATGGAGAAGAAATTCAAGAGATTTTCGTACTCTGCAATTTGCCAAAAATCAACTAGACTATTACCAAGCTATATTTCATCTGGTAACAAATTCTGAAGATTGATTTTAATGCATATCTTTGTGACACTGGGTTGAACAAGGGAAGCAATTAATACATCGATCTTAAAAGGTTCCCCAAAAAGATGGCTTATAAAGAAAAGGGGACACTTATTGAAGAAGTGCATAGACATATAAGAAAACAAGATCCAAATAGGCACAATTAGTGACTTAGACTCAGTGGAAAAAGGAGGAATCATTCGAGGATTCTCATGAGAAAACCCTGGAAGATCCACACTCCGCATAGCTAACACCTAAGGAAATCATCATATTTAAAATGAATTAAAAATATGCTAGCATCTAATAGCTCAATTAAAAAAAAACCTCCAAACTCAATTGCCAAAAATCCTTCATTTAATGAATCAATGTTAGGGCTGCTCAAAGAGAATTTTCAATCAAAGTAAATCGGAAGGGGCTAAAAGTGTATGTATATTCTCGTCAGTAAATAAAATTGTGGGTTTACCTTTGTAAGTGGTGGCGTCCCTCACAATGATCGATTGGTCCATAATGAAGGTAAATTTATTCTCAACTTGGTTTGTGGCAATCGAGGGCATGAGGTGCAGTTGAACGATATCCATAAATAATTTTAGTGAGTGCATCACTGATCCCTCAATAGGATTGCGAGGGGCTGCCATCAGAAAAGAATTAGAGGTCAAAACTCCTTTAACAACTAGGACAAATGAGGTAGTTGTAACCAGAGGAGGAAAAAAGATTGGAGCAAGAGCCATAGGAAATGAAATACGTTTTGAAGGAATCGAAATAGCAATAAAGGGAAAAGGGCCAACCATCACGACCAACGCCAAGAAGTCGCGACAGGACAAGTGAGGCCAACTTCAATGGTTGCGAGATGTAGGTGTTAAGGGAAATACCCTATGAAATTTGAAGACTTGATGAAGGCAAAAGGGCATCACCATCAACAAGAGCGACCAAGAGAATGCAAGAAAGAGCAAGAGAAATGTTCAGTGAGAGTCGAGCAGTGTTCTGCTAGAAAACTCTAGTAGAGCTCGACATCGAAGTCGTGGGAGTTGGAGTGGTGCTCAACGGAGTCATGGGAGTGAGAGCAGCACGCACAAGGTTGAACGAGAGGATTGGAGCACCTCCTCGACACGATCTAGTCCTAATACCGAGATTCATTAAGAGTAATGAACCATTGCAAATGAAAAATAACATAATTCTGTGCATGATCATGCTATCAATTCCTTCAAAGGCTACATGAAAGGAGTCTAAAAACATAGAAAGTAACATGAACGCCAATGTTACATTAAGATAGCTTTTCTAGACCTAAAGTCTATGACAACTACTTCGAAAACCAGGCCAAACCTTTTATAAGAGAAAGTTGCACTGACAAGGTTCAAAAAAGGAAAATCCTTAAGAAAAAAAATAAATTTGACAAATATAGAACTCAACTTACCCAAGGCCATTGCATGTCGCCATGATGCCTGCAAGGAATCTAATTTCTTCTTTGTCATTCATTCAAGGAGGCTTTGATTGTTATTCAAAAGAATCAAAATAAAGTTATTAGTGAAGAAAAAGGTGACTTAAAAGAAAAGATGGGTATTTGGATTACAATAATCCTTTTGTACACTTGTAGGACCAACCATCATGGTTTAGCATTCTACTTGTTTGCACCATATGATATTAGTGCAACCTCCATATTTGTCCATTGCTTAGTATGGGGCTCTACATTATTAGAGTACATAAGAAATGAAAGTACTCTTATAAACTTGAGCTTTTAGGAGAGTTAGAAGGAAATTTGATCCTAGAACTATTATCAAAGCAAGATCACACGTTCCAATCACCCATAATGCATTTCCTTTTTTGTGGCTATGAGTTGGGGAGGGGCTGAAGTTTTTAGTGTATGAATCACAAAAATCCTTCTACAAACTCATGGGCTTAATCACAAATGTTATAATATAATGAACTGTTGGCACCATTAAGAAATATTGCATCCCTCCTATCAAACCACCATAATGTCAGGCTCTACCCAACAAAAGCTCATGAGGTCATATATTAGCATCATTCTTATAAGCTTAAGCTTTTAGGAGAGTTGGAAGTCACTTAATCCTTGAACAATGTTGTTGAACCCTATGCACTTTATATGTCTATATTTAATTTTGAAGAAAAAAACTAAGTACTAATTATAGTAATCTAACACCTCACATAGAATCCTTTTCAAGTCATTCACAATACCACTTGAGCTTGGTTCTTGAAGACTATTCTCAAGATTGAAGGATGACAACATGGTGAAGATTCTCCTAGAATACACAAGTCCTTAAGAGTTTAATTTATCATTAATAGAGCTTATGTGTCGG